>CM041722.1:23341109-24541109 GCA_023373845.1 Nibea coibor
TGATCAAATCTAAATTTGAGGTTCCTTTTTTTAAGGTTATATGCAGGCTTGCAGGCATTCATGACATGATATATCCCAATAAATGTTTGCAGCATGTTGCAGCCGTGTACATTTACTGTTGTACGGCTCTTGTGCTGTCACGTTTTGCAACAATTGCAATTTCCTGCTCGCTTGTTTGTGCAGGAAGCTGGCGTTGAGGCATCACCCCGACAAGAACCCAGACAACCCAGAAGCTGCAGAGAAATTCAAGGAGATCAACAACGCCAACTCCATCCTCAGCGACGAGAACAAGCGCAAGATCTACGACGAGTATGGATCCATGGGCCTCTACGCCGCGGAGCAGTTCGGGGAGGAGGGCGTCAAATACTACTTCCTCATGTCAAAATGCTGGTTCAAGGTGAGCATGAATTTGGAGTTTTCTACAGTCTCTAAAAGCTGCTTCTGATATTTTATCTTGTAAGGTGAAGCTGTAATAAATGTTGTCTTGCAGATAGCACATGTACTGACATTCACTCCCTTTTCTTCTGTGTTCAGGCCCTCGTGGTGTGCTGCAGTATCTTCACCTGCTGCTGCTGTTTCTGCTGCTGCTGTTTCTGCTGCGGGAAGTGCAAAACGTCAGAAGACGAGGATCAGTTCATGTACATGGACCCCGAGGACCTCGAGGCAGAGATAAGAGAACAGGATGCAGGTGAGGGACTTTGAAACCAACTCAGCTCGTATAGAAATAAAAATCTTTCCTACCTGCTGCTCACGTGATGAAGCCCGGCGTGTGGAAAATCACATGTTGCACAGTCTAATCGTCTCTTACCTCAGATATAAAACCTGTTTTTCAGTCGGTTTAGTCTTTAAAATCTCCCTCGGTTCGTGTTTTGCTTCATTTTTAGTGGAAAGATCAGTCGTCACATGACAGGACAATTTCATTATTGTAAATTGGGTTCATCAGACGTCCAAATTAGGAAGTATTTTAAGCTGTTTGCACAGTTTGACATTTTGAGTTGGAGCTCTTTTGTAGTTTAACACGTATATTGTGATTAGTAATTGAAATAACGTGCCGGAAAGTGAATAAAAAACAAATATTTAACAATAAATTTAAGTTGCTAGAACTTATTTTCCTGATTTTCAGGGCCGTTGTTTAGTCAGAGAATTTTATAGTGAACGATAAGCCTGATGGAGATTAAAGGAATTGTTGGACATTTGATAAGGAGATCAAACTCAGCGCTGCACGCTGTTTCCAAGTAAACCAACAATCTCCTGACTCCATCTGTAGATATGAGTTCTGCTGAACTCAAATCATCAACGTATTTTCTAAATGTTCCTTTAGATCCAAGTCCTGACCTCCGTGTGTCTTTGCTCAGTGTTTAAATTTTGTTCCACAGCAGGAGACCATGTAATAATTATTCAGCCGAGTCCTAGTGACACTTCAGGTGAAGTTGGCAACACTTCAGGTAAAGTTCGCCTGACCTCAGCTGACTGCTGCTCTATGCCGCTGCTTCGCTTATCATGTGGCAGAACTTGAAGCAGTGTTTCGCTGTGGCTGAGTTCACCTGGCTGCTTCTAACACCTCCGCCGTGGACTGAATTCACCAAATCACACAAATACTAACGACTGTACTCTTTTAACAAGTGCTGCAGGACGCAGCAAAATCTACTATGCCCAGTCTTCCTGATTTATTCATTATTAATAACTTTGATTCTTACATTGATCACTGTTGATAATCGTGTAGAGCAGTGGTTCTCAATCTGAGTCTTTCCCGTGTGAATTTGGGTAAAAGTTTGAGAACCACTGATCTCCAGTGAGCTACTAAAAACAACCAGTTCCCAAAGGTGTGTGTGTTTTGATTTCAGGCTTTCTGTGCTGCGTGTTCGATGTCGAGCTGCTGGTTTGTTGCTCCTCAATGCTGCATCATTTAGGAAGGAATAATTTGTATATATATATTATGTAATTCTAAGGAAGGGTTTGTTCATCATCTTAAATCCGACACCTGGTTCCAGTGCTGGACGACTTAGTGAAATAATTTACTTAAGTAAACGTAGTAGTACAACAGTGTGTACTTGTAGTAGCTCAAGTAAAAGTTCTGCATTTGTTATTTGACTTGTGTAAAAGTACAGGAGTGTGAAAGATGTACTTTAACTCATCAGACAGCTGTCAGTGTGATATTACATTCATACATTACCGATGCATCAACATGTGAAATGCAGTGGTAGCATAAAGGTTTTGAAAATAAAAGTACTCAGGTAAAGTACTTAGAGTACTCAGAGTGGTTAAAGTAAATGTACATCAAACAGTGGCTGAGCAACAAGAAGTTTTGCAGGATTTTATGTTTTGTGGAGCTGCAACTCCAACAATGATTTTTATTATTGATTTATTTGTTTCTTAATTTTTAAAAGAGAGAAATACTAGAGCTGAAATAAGTGTTTTATTCATGGATTAGTCTATAGGCAGACAACTGAGAAAGCAAAATGCAAAAGATGTTCTCTCTTTTCTGTGCTCTTCTATAATAACATGGGAATCACTTGTTTCTGGCATTTCACTCAAGAAAATTAGAGGTTCTTGGAGAAAAAGAGAAAAAGAACAAATGCTCAGATTTATGAAGCACGAATAAACAAATGAAAAACTGAAAAAGATCAAAATGATCACCGCCAATCGACTAATAAATACTACGAGATACCATGAGTGGAAAAGTATGATAGTACTGACTAATAAAAAGATGAATAGTCTAAACATTATTAGTAATACATACAGATAAGATACGTTTGACTTGAGCAATATTTAACCCGGCGGCAGCTGTGGATGTTTAAACTGTGGCTGCAACTAAGATGTTGTTCATCTCCAGATTATTTTATTAGCTGATCAAAACAAAAGATGTTCGGCTGAAAGAAAAAGCAACAAATGATCATATCTGAGAAGCTGGAACCAGCCAGTGTTTGACATTTTTTACTTGATAAATGTCGTAAACAATTAACCAAAAAATTAATTCCCTGTCAGTCGACTAACTGATTATTTGACTCATCAGCTCTGTGTTCTTTTCTCTTTATCTTACAGTAATGTTTTTCTTCTCTTCTCCATTTCTGATGATTAAAAGAATAAAATATTTTTTTTTTTTTTTTTTTTTTCACCTCCAGGTGAGAATGCTCCGATTGTGATTCAGCCTCACGCGACCAACGGCACCTCGGGTTCCTGATCCGCCGTAAATGAGTGAGTGGAGTCCTTCAGCGCCTGGACTGTGTGATACATAAAACCACGTCGTCATCGTCGTCATCATTGGCGGCTGCGTTTATCACATTCAAAGTGGCTGATATTTAAATTATGGGTTTGAATGTTTTTATCAGAGAGAAAAGATTCGTCATCTCAGAGGCGTCTTTGTTTAAACGAATCAAGCTGCCATTGTGATCGTGCCATAGTTTTGCTTTTAAGTGCCAACGGGTTTGTCTTTGATCAAATCTCATATTTATTTTTTTAACTTTGGAATATCGGGCAGTATCTGGACTGCAGTGACCAACGACAAAGCCACGCAGATCAAAGCTCTGGAAATCTTTTTTCACGTGCACTTTAAAGTTCATGTTTAAAATCTGCCGCTACGGTCTGAAAACATTTCGGCTCGGGACGCCTCTCGGGTCAGAAATGTTCATATTTTTTTAATGCAACTTTATATAGGCAGACTGTTTTAGAGGCCAACCACTCGGAGACTTACGAGGTGTTCAGTCATGCTGCACATGGATACATATCATAGAAATATCATCTTCCTCAAAATTGAAATGTCTGGATGCCTGATGAGAATTAATATAATAATGCTGACATTACTATAATAATTCAACATTTTGGGAGAAACACTCGCTCACTCTGTTTCTGGAAGTTAGATGAGATTCCCACGTTGACGATATTTGACTCTTCATATGGCGGCTGTGTGATCGCAGACTTAAAAAGACTTCGTGAACAGTATTCACAAGTCAAAAACTAAGATTTATGAATATGAAGATATGAGAAATACACCAACCCATGCAGCAGCAGCAGCAGCTTCCAGAAAAATCCGGCTTTCCCAGTTCTAATTCTGATTTGGGCATTGACATCAGTGCCACTTGTGGTGATTAGCCTAGCTTAGCATAAAGACTGTAATGAGAGGGAAAAGTCGAGCCAGGTTTAATTTCCTAGTCTTGTCATCACTGTCAGGTTTCTGTCCTGTGTTACAGTCAAAGACGCCCTGAGTGGAAGCACTGGGCAGGTGGATAAACAAAGTTCCAGCAGGAACCTCTCCTTAAAACCACAGCTCGTTGTCCTCAGAGTAACGGCACACGACATGTTAATTAGTCAAATTTAGAGCCGTTTGTTGGTGGATTTTTTTTTACTTTAAACAAAGCCCGGCTAGCTGTTTCCCTCTGTTTCCAGTCTTTATGCTAAGCTAGGCTCCAGACTTTAGCGCCGTGCTCACATTTAACATAGCATCATCAATCTTCTCATCTCTCATAAAGACAGTGAGTGAACGTATTTCCCGGGATATTGAGCTGTCTTCAGAGGAGACGGGCGGTGCACCTGCACATCAGGTGACCTCGAGTTAAAACACAAGAGGGCGAGATGTTTAATCAGGTACTGATCTGATATTTTATGAAACACACTCTGCGCACACGTGACACTAAAGCCAACATCGTGACGTCTGATTTGATTTATTGCCAAATCTTCTGATGATCCAGAAGCGTCGATGCCTTCTCTTGAAGATGCTGATCTCACTCTGTGGTGTGTGTGTGTGTGATGATACATTGCCTGTGTGAATCGTGAAGCTCAATAAAAGAAATCATTTTTGTTTTTAATGTAAATCCAGAGATATATATATTTTTGATTGGAAGTTTTATGACACATTGAGTGTATATTAAGATAACGCCTTAAATTATCATCCTTCATGTTTACATTGTCTTTTTTTACCTGTGCTGGGTGGAGGAGTGTGTGGGTTTTGTACTGATCGTATACTGTACGAGCGTCATTTTTAGCATTTGATCTGTTTATATATAAACAATCTGAAACCTGTATTTAAAATAAGTTTTGTATATTTTTGAGTAACGAATCAGAACTTCACAAAAGTGCCTGATTACATTTTCTTCGTTCTTCTTCAGGTTTGAATTGTTTGATCACAGATATCTATGTTTTGTATCATATCTCAACATTCCCAGGTTGTTGTTCCTTTCTTTCAACTTGTACGTGTTTCAAACTTTTTGTTTGTTTCTGTAGAAATTTTAAAGTTTAATCAAATAAACTCGGGTGATACTGAAAATGTCAGTCGTCTAGCCGGTCATTGGCTCCTGTTGTGCTCCACCCTTGGCAGATAACGCGTGTGGTGGAGCAGGTGGTGAGATTCACTGACACTAGTTAAACTTAAAGGAAGGTGTAGTCACCTGTGGATATGCATTCAGAGAAACAACATCTGATCGAGGCTCATTTGGAGCCTGTGAGATGGTACGTTTTCATCCCTTCTCATCGTTCGTGTGCACATTTAATCTAAGATGGTTTAAGTCAGCAGTCACAGGTCTGTCTTCTCTCAGGACGAGCGCTCCGGATGAAAAATATTCAGACTCTTCATCAGAGCTGAGCGAGGATGCCTCCAGCGTGGACGGCCTGTGGCAGCCTGAGCGGCTCTGTCAGGAGATGGACGCGACGTCTGGGGCCGAGAGTGATGCGAGACGTCTGGCCAGGAGGAAACTTAACATCGCCTGCGCCGTCAGCCTCGTCTTCATGACCGGGGAGGTGATTGGTGAGATGAAACGCATCTGTTTCTGGATGCTCTTCCATGCTTTTAGGTTATGCAGTCCTCTTTATGAATAGATGTATTAAGAGTTTGTAACAAAAAGTCAGAGCAGAAAGAGACAAAGAAGCTCTGACCACAAGAGAAGAGCTGCATGCTGGGTGTATTTTTGTACATTTAGAGGTGTTGAGGCTTCAGTAACTTCCTGTTTACTTCTCCCACCGGAAGTACAACAAGTAAAAGTGTGAAAGTATTATTAGCAAAATGTACTCAAAGTATAAAGTAAAAGTACTCACTGCAGTAAAATGATCTGTGTCAGTGTTTATTATCTTCTATCTTTTCTGTGCTAATCCAAGAGGGGTTTTAAATCATTTACTCTCTTTATATTGAAAGATAATCAAAAAAATCGAATTTTTAATTTTTTAATTTTCTAATTACCAGATTTGGGGACACGTGGTTTCATTGGACAGGAAGGATTTGAACAATTGTATTAAAGTTTAAATAAAATTAAAAAAAGCTTCATATCGGCAGCAGCGAGAAAGACTAAACTTGTCCTAGAGATTAGTTCACTCATGAAGAGTCCAGCTCTGTTGTAACCTGGCACACACACACACACACACACACTCCTTCTGTTGACGGTCTGCAGGGATTCTTGCTCGTCTCTGCAGGTGGATACGCCGCTCACAGTCTGGCCATCATGACAGACGCGGCACATCTCCTGACCGACTTTGGCAGCATCGCGATCAGCATCTTCTCTCTGTGGATCTCGTCCAGGCCGCAGACGCACAACATGACCTTTGGGTGGCATCGAGCAGGTGAGATAAAAAAAACAACTTTTAAAGGAGCAGTGTGCAGAATCACAAGCATCAGCGCAAAGCTGGCTTCACCTGTCAACCTGTGTTTAACCTGTAAACATCTTAAGACAACAACATGTGGGTGTCTCCCAAAAGCACTGAGCAAATACTCATCAGGAGAGAGTTACACCCAGACGGTTTCATCCTACGGAAGCCCCAAGCGGTCATAAACATTTAAACATTTCATTTCCTCCGTTTAATTTGTTATTTGTGTCATTAAGTCGAAATGTCGGGATCATTTTCTCGAGATTTTAAGATAATGAAACCGTTTTTCTGAGTTAATTAATTATATTATAAATGATTATAATTATATATAATTTATTTGAGATAATGAATTACCTGTGAGTTCGTCATCTCCGAAGAAGTTCCTGTCACAGTGCCGGGGGGCGGGGTTAAGCTCAGGGTGGCCTCAGCGTGTCATCGAGCCACCCTGTAAGGACCGCCCACAAAATCCTGGGACTGAAAACTGGTGAAAAACTGTTTGAACCTCTGACTCCACATGTCGTTTCACGTGTTTTCAGCAACTATTTTCCAACATATTTAAAGAATTTTGAAACAAATCTCTGAATTGGCTTTACACAGACTTTAACAACTTCGAGAAAACAAATGAAATTAACTCGTTAGCATGAGAAAAGGAATAAAATGTATGAATGCATGACTGCTTAGGGCTTTCCTGTTCAGGACCTTGTATAAATGACTTTACTTATATGATTTATGTTGTGTGTTGCATACAAACAGAGATTTTGGGCATGTTGCTGTCCGTTCTGTCTATCTGGGCCGTGACGGCAGCGTTGGTCTTATCAGCCGTACAGAGGATCACCGATGGAGACTACGACATCGACAGTCAGATCATGCTCGTCACCTCAGGTTGTGCTGTGGTGGTCAACATCCTGTGAGTGCGATGAGCTCAACATTAAGATTTTGGCGATTTTGGGTTTCCAGACTCTTCTTATTTGTTCTTTATTTAGGATGGTCCTCATCCTCCATCAGTCCGGTGCCTCACACGGCCACAGCCACAGCTTTCCCAGCGGTCAGGAGCACGACCGTGACCGACACCGACACGGTCACCATCACGGCAACGCCAGTGTGAAGGCGGCTTTCATCCACGTGGTGGGAGATTTGGTGCAAAGTGTCGGAGTCCTGCTGGCTGCCACCATCATCCACTTCTGGGTCAGTGTCGTCTGCAGCTCAAAGCTTCTGCAGACTGTCCCCAAGGCCCACTTACTGGCTTTTTCCACCTGTCATGGTCTTCATCTTCAGCAAACCATTTGCTGATGAAGACCATGAGATCCTGGTGAAAGCTGAAGATAGTCCCTAACAAACACACTGTTTCCTGATCAGCTGTTGTAGGATCGTAACACAACATATCAGAGAACAACGTTTGTTGACAAGCATGAATTTACAGAATGACATCGTCCTTAAAGTTTTATGATTTGTTTCTGCTCGCAGCCTGAATATAAAGTAGCCGATCCGATTTGCACGTTCCTGTTCTCCGTTCTCGTTCTTGGAACAACAGTCCCGGTTACAAAGGATGTTTTCAGAATACTGATGGAGGGTAAACACACACACACAGGTCGTCCTGTATGTCTGTGATGACATTTGTCATGTCACTGACCGTTTGCTTTGTGTGTTTGAATGTCGCCTTCGTTTGTTCTCTGCAGGCACTCCTCGGGACGTTCACTTCAGCGCCGTCAGAGATCGGCTGCTGTCTGTGAGAGGAGTCACGGCTGTTCACAGTTTGCACATGTGGAGCCTCAACATGACTCATTCTTTACTCTCTGTCCACGTGGCCGCAGGTAGAGACAAAATCAACACCGCTAATCACTAACACACACGATGCTGCATGCTGGGCCCACGTCCACTGAGCAGGACGAACAGGAGGAACCTGAAGTTTAATACTTTTATAGACTTAGGTCATGTACCAGCACCTTCATACTTTCCCCTCCAAGAGCAGTAGTTGTAATTCTTACTTAATTCACTTATTTCTTACTTATTTATGTTTTTATTGTTTAATCTGTTGCCTGATTTTTCTCCAACTTGGTCAGATCTTCCTAGAAAAAGAAGTTACCAATTTTAACTGCCTGTTAAATGAAGGTTAAATGAATTAAAATGTGCTAATTTTATCTTAATTTAAACATTTAAACCAGCTCCAGTTAAGCACAAAGTCCTAAAAGACCACAATAACTGATCATTGATCATTGCACGGCACGTTTTAGATTCATATTTTTATAAGTGTCTGCAAGTCATGGACAGGACGGGAGGTGCTGAAGATATCGTACTGATGATACTTCCATCTATTATCCTCATCAGGCCACGGCGGCCTGGAGCCTATCCCAGCTGACTTAGAGCGCGAGGCGGGATGCAGGACGATGCATTCATCTGATGCTACAAGTTTAAGAGCACAGCTTTGAGTTGAGTGTGTGTTTGTGTCCTCAGAGAGAGAAGCTGACGCACAGATCGTCCTCACGAAGGCGACAAAGCTCCTGCGCTCTGAGTTTGGCTTCTCCGCCGTCACCATCCAAGTGGAGCGCTAAGAGGACGACGGCTGACGGACGGGGACGGGGCTGCTCCGGCCTCACGGAGCTTCACTTTAAATCTGTTTACATCGAGTGTTGTGCACGTGTCCAGCCGCCCTGCATGTATCTGCAGGTTAGTCCTGTACGTACAGAGTGCAGCTACGAGCTGGGAGGAAATATTTATCCATGCCGTTATCTGGTTTTAAGACGACTTGTGACTTTTCCATCAGGATGGCTGCTCAGAAATTTATTTTTATTAATGAAGCAGCAGATTTTTCTCCGTCATAATCCAGACACCAATTTACCTCCTCCTTTGCATAGACATAACTGTATAATGATTCATTCTAAATGTATAAAGACAGCCAGCGTAACAAATATTTTAAGACTCGACACATTCAATATTTGTGAAGATTTATTATGTATAATATCGCTGCATGTTTCTCAGGTTTTCTGCTCATTAATGACACATTTTAAAATTTGATTCATCTTCAGTTTAATTAAAATAATAATCTCAGGAATGACTCACAGATCTTTGATTTCTTTTTGCAACATCAGTCAATTTATTTTAAATCCTGGTCATGATGGAGGACGGTTCATTTGAAAACATACAGACACACAGTTAGTTGGACAGTTAACAGTACGCACGAATAATCTGCACACGTCTGCTTCCTTCGTGTTAGTCTGCTCGAGGTGAGCGATGGAATACGGGTTAGACATTTTTCTGATCGACAGTTTTTGTCACGTTTGAGTAAAAAACACCTGGACAAAAACGTCTTCACAGGTAAGAATGTGTCGGTTCAATTGTTCAGCACACCACAAACAAAAGCTCCAGCTTCAGCCCGTCGCCCCGGGCCGTCCGTCTTTCCAGTAGTTGCCGTACGCCTCCTGGAACATGTTCTTACACGCTATTCTAGCTTTGAGTTTGGAGCAGATGAGGAAGGAGCCGCCCATCTTGCGGTGGAGGGAGTACGTCTCCTCAGGAGGCGGCGTGAGTCGCTCCCTCAGCATCACGGGGATGAGGCTGTGGATCCGCTCGGTGGTGCTCTGAGCTCCGAAGTCGAAGGGCTCGGAGGAGGAGAAGGCCTCGCCGAGGATCATCACGGCGTCCACGTGGGCGTTCTCCATCGCCTCGATACAGAACACAGACGTTAGTCGACAGGCTTCAGAGCGAGTGACTCGGACATTTATTTGTCTTATGGAGGGAGGGAGATGAACAAGATGAACTATTCGAACTGTCTTGTTAAATCCTGAAGAGTGAAGCATCCTGGAGTCTCTGCTGGTTGCCGGGCAACTGCTCAGAGCCAAGAAATAGTCTCTGATGTTAAATTGTTTGTCACTACCAAAATAAAGGTTCAAAAAATAATCTAAAGAATTAAACACTTTCATTTGTTTTGCAGTTTTTAATTCAACGTGACGGCAAACGAAGAAATAAAAGTTCCATCACTGATGCTACAGTTCTCCTGGACGCCACTAGAGGTCGACAAATAGAAGACTTCAAGTTATTTTTTGCTTCTGTTAAACGATACACAGAATATATGAGCACCTTATTAAATATGATGCTTTGCTATAGATTAAAAGGCCCCACAGGTGTTTTACTTTGTTGGACATGATACACGATGGGAGTATGACAAAGAAATCATCTTCTGGGCGCTGAAGGCTCTGTAATTTTACTTTAACGCACTGAAATTTGACATTTTGCTGTCAATGCTTAAACAATTTACACTTTTTACTTGTAAGAAAATGATCTTCTTCACCTCTCCCCTTATTCCTCATCAGTTTAGATCAGTCGATAAACTAACGGGAGAAAACCAGCAGTGCTGCTGCAACAGTTCATGAAATGTCTCTGCGATTACGCTCTGCTGTGGTTTAAAGACGTTTCATTACCTTTGACTCGTATCCTGTGAGGAACTTCATGTCTCTGGATCTCTGCAGGACTGCCTCTCTGTCCTGGTTTGCAGCTGCATTAATAACCTGATGACAGAAAGCAGTTTTATCAGAAACCCGTCTTGTAATAACCCTAACACGATGTGTCGGATGGATGATACAGGAAATAAAACTTTAACCGCTCACAAAGTTTCTCAGAGCTGATAAACTGCAGTTTAAAGAGAAAACGTTTGATTTCTACATCTTCTCACCTCGATGTAGATGTCAGTGAAACTCTTATCAAATCCTCGCGTGGCTCCAAAATCCAACAGCGCCACCTGAAGACACGAAACAGGAAAACAGACTTCAGTGAAACGGGGGAAATCTTCATCAAACGGTGCGTTTATGAGGCGATGGAGACAAACTGACCTTGTGAGCTTGTGGATCGAAGAAGAAGTTGGACCAGTTGGGATCAGTCTGCATGTATCTGAACTCAAAGAGCTCTCTCATGCATAACTTTAAGATCTGCTCACAAATCTAGAAAGAACAAAAGATGACTGTGGGGTTTAAGAGGCGGCATCGGTCTGCATTTAGCACATCACACCTCCGAGGCGGGTGGCGTGTCCTGGCAGTGCACAGGTGTAAATTTGGTCGTACCTCATTCCTGAGCTCCTGAGAGAGGTCGGTGGCCTGGTCCAGAGGGAAACCGGGCACCAACGTCGTGGTGAGGACGTGCTGGCTGCTCAGCTCGTCAATCACATCGGGCACATAGAAGAACGGGTGATCCTTCAGCAGCTCCCTGCGGCCAAACAACAACAACAACGGTTAAAGACGCCTGAGCCGACACCCAGAAAACAATGAAAATGTCTGTCCATTTAAATGACAAAACCTGTGTGCTTGGAATCTCTGAAGAACTTTATACGGACACGGGAACAGGCTAAAACAGTCGGAGAAAAGAAAAAGAATTTCTGATGGCTACGATATTCGTTAATTTAAAGAACTACAAAAATGGCCACAAACTGGTGTCAAAGCAGCCAGTTTTGTAAATATTATCACTGTGGGGAACCTATGTGGCTGTGAAGTCAATGCTGATGTGCCCAAAAACTGCAGTTCCTCTAACGTCCACCTGAGGCTGGCTGCAGAAGTGAGTCAGTCTCCATAAGTCCCCATGTTAGACAGCAGAAATAAACATGTTTACAGCCTGGTACAAAAAACAGTTTTGGTCTCTGTAGCTAATTTCCCCGTTCATGACAACTGTACTGAGGGTGAATTTATATACAACTCACCTGTTCACATTATATTAAGGCTTAAAGTTATGCAGGATTAAGAGCGTGGACGCTTTGATTGACAGGTGGGTGCTGTTACAGGTGGTTTGTTTGAGCTCTCGGGTCCACTGATGATCATTTTTTAGTTTATCCAGGAGGTGTAAGAGGAATTTCCAACATTATTAAATATTTTCTATCTTCATGTTTCTCGGTTTGCAGCCCACCAACCTACTTGTCAAATGAACCTGACTCAGGTTCTGGTTCTGGTGGGTCGGTGTAGTAAGAATAATCGTGAACTCACTGGAATTTTTTGGCACATCTGGCCTCTCTTATATAATCACACTCGAGCGCCAGCTCCCGGCTCATGACCTCGATGAGGTGCTCGGGAAACAGACCTGTACAAAGAGGGCAAATATTAAAAAACCTGAAGATCACGACGCTCGAGCTGCTCGAGGTAAGTCTGTTGACATCGGACAATAGCAGCTTTATCATAAAAATGATAAAAACTCTGTTACCTTCAGGCAGCGCGTTGCTCAAACTCAAAGCAGTCATGATGTTGTTCACATCACTGTCGATACTCTTGGCCACTCCGGGGTACTGGAGGACACACACACACACACATCTGATTGTGTGATTTCTTTTTTTTTCTGATCGTGCTTCGCGTCTGCGTTTTATCTACGCTCGCCTCACCTGAATCTTCATGGCGACCTCTCTGCCGTCCTTCAGTCTCGCTAAATGCACCTGACCGATGGACGCCGCCGCAAACGGCTTCTCCTCAAAGTACTCCAGCTTGTCCCTCCAGTTGGGGCCGAGGTCGCTGCTGATGGCTTTCTGCAGGAGAGAGGAGAGAGAGACGGTTTCACTATGAGCTGAGCAGTTTATTAAAGCTCTCTCTGTGTTTGTACGGTACCATCATCTGTTTAGGAGGCATGAAGTCCGCACTCTGACGAACACGCTCGAAGATTTTGGCCAACTGGGGGTTGATGAAGGCGTCATCTGAGAGGACAGGACGCAGCAGAGGAAAGAGAATTAGACATTTTCTTGGGTTCAACATCTGCGTAGCAGCTTCGTCACTCCTCAGCCTCCTCCAGCAGCTTCGTCACTCCTCAGCCTCCTCCAGCTGCTTCGTCACTCCTCAGCCTCCTCCAGCTGCTTCATCACTCCTCAGCCTCCTCCAGCAGCTTCGTCACTCCTCAGCCTCCTCCAGCTGTTGGACAACACGGAGGCTCTCCCATGAGGCGAACCGTTAACACCGTTATCACCTGCTCTGTTCTGGGCCGGTCCAAATGTAAATGCAGATCTACACAGACGATGCACGGTGATGATATTATAGAAATTACAGGTTTCTATATTCGGCATCCGGCAGCTACGAAGAAAGAGCTTAGTCCAAACAAGACGTCAACAGAGGAAGTGTCATATTATTTATGAAATATTCATCTTCTCTGTGAGATGACAAAACTCAATTTGGGAAATATTGTCCATAAAACATTGAATTTGTTGAACTCTTTCCTTCCTGTCTGATTATTTCTGGACTGTTTGTTTTGTAATATTATCAAAACATGGACAAAAACATTAAAAGAACTAATGCAACCAATAATGAGTTATTGTTATTTAGTAATAATGAATCTGCAGATTATTTGGTTTGAAGGTTAAATACTGTATTGACATGTCATCATAGTTACAGATGGTTTTTGGAGAGTGGCTGTGCAGAGAGAGATTTTGACAGGAATTGGTCCTGGTCAGCTTGAAATCTGACACAGGCAGTAAAAACATTAAAACTCTGTAATGTTGTCGATGAATCGTACAGGCTGAAGATGAACGCGTGCTCAAACTCCAGGAAGATTCTGGAAACACCTTCAGAGCGGCCCTTGTGGGATCTTTAAAAGGTTTCGTGTTTCAGAAAAACAAACGCTGAGCTCGACTGTGATGATAACACAGCAGAGGAGCACGCCGGACATCACAGAGCATAACAACACGGTACTGGGAGTGTTTGCAGTCAACACGCCTGCCGACAATAGCTCGACTGGAATGGCACTTATTGTGTTGAGCTGGCTGAGGTTTATTTTAGGTGATGACATTTCCCTGCCGGTGAAGGGACGGCGTCTGTTTGCCAGCGAGTCTGAATGGGAAACATGATGAAGTGTTGTTGGGAAGCTGCAGCACCAGTTTACCGTCCGATGAAAGCTGAATCTTTATTTACACGCTGATGCATGACCGTGTGTGTGTGTGTGTGTGTGTGTGAGGCCCTCGTGTCCTCCTCGTGTCACGCAAAATAAGTTTGTGCTGAGTCACAGATGATGTCTCATGTTTTCACCTTGAATGCTGAGCATCTGTCCCAGCTTCAGCGCGGCGCCTCGGACTTTGCAGAGCGTCCGGACGATTCTTTCAGCGTTGGCTTCAGAGAGGAAGGCGCTCGAGTCCAGTATGGCCTTTTTACCCCCTGAAACACACACACACACACACACACACACACACACGTATACATACTTCACACACTGATAAGATTGTTCCTGGTTATATTTGTGATATGGGATGGAGTAACTCAGCACTATCGATAAGCACATTCTTTCACTAATATTGTATTCTGTGAGAGAGGTGTTTGAATAAAAAGTACATTATTATTGCTACTTGTTGCTGTGTCGGCTGGTATGAAGACATGTGACATGAACCTGCCTCTAAAACTGGGTGTGGATCATCAGCTGACCCGAGGTGGCCTGAATGACGCCCGGAGCCTCAAACAAGCCACCTGTAACAGCACCCAGCTGCCAATCAGAGCGGGCCTTTAAGCCTCTTCTGGTCGAGCCCGCGTGTCCAGATTCTGGACCTGAGATTTGATTTTATATTTTTGTACCTTGGAAATCTTCCTAAAGGCCTCAGCAGGAGTGACTCTGTGAACTCTGTGAACATCTTTTTGGTTACAGGTAAAAGAAAAAGTGCTCCGGAGGAACATTCCTACTACTGCGCTCCTTACAATCAACTCAACTACAAATACTGGAGAAATACAGATAGATACAGATGTGTGCAGACTGGTTATGACTTCCTCTTTATAGTCACAAACACTCACAACTCTTCAACCAACCGGTAAATCTCGCTCTCATCACCTTGTGGTTGCAGTTTTAAACTCTTCTTTGCCACTTCAGCGATCGCCCCGATACCGAGTCCGACGGCCAGACCTGCAAAAGCACATCAAAATAAGAATGATTCAAGAACTTTCACGTGTGTTTTAACCTTACAATGCCCTGCTCTGCAGCTGATAACAGGTCGCGATAACAGCAATCAGTCTCTGATTTCTGCAGGCAAACCTCTTGAGGGTTCGAGGCTACACGCTGGAAGTTACTGTAAGTGAGCCGCGCATTGATGAGAAGGAGGCGACACGTTTTATATTAGCCGGGTCGTCTCACTGAAACATTTTCTCAGCTACTGATACTCTGTGACTCCAGTCCCGCGGAGGAGGACGTCAGCGCCTCCCTGCAGTCTGACCCCGAGTCAGCCCAACAGGTGACGAGGCCCAAAAACCCAAAATTAAACTTAGACGTTCAAGCACTGCATGACAAACTATATTTCTACTTGTCAATCCGACCTGTTAGTCTCCCATGAGCCCTTGCTGGTCTGGAGGAAGTGTCGCCTTGCTGAAGGGCACGCTGGCACACTGAGGGATTCTCACTGCAATCTGTAACACGACTCACCTCCGAAATTCACCAGCCTTCCTATCCGTGTGACGGGAACCTTCCTCTCTCTGGATCTTTCACTCAGCTGAAATCACAAGAAAACATCTGAACTTGTAGAGAAACGAAGAGCCACGCTGAAACGTTCATCAAAACTCTTCAAACTGATGAAAAGGCTGGCGTGTTGCCGTGGATACCACTTGCTTATGCTGCTTGCCGTCTGTTTTCTTGCCGTTTCTCGCTTTGTCGATGTCCTCTGACGTCAGCCGCCCCACCGGGGAGTTGTCCTGGTTGAACATCCTCGTGTGTCCGGAGAACAGATGGCTCGACCAGTCTCTGTGGTACGTCTTCGTGCTGCAGGTCCCCTGCTCGCCATTCACACCTCCAATGAAACAGGCACTGAAACCAGCTCCCATCGTCGAATATCTGCAGGCTGCGCCTCCGTGGACTTCTTTCTTAAAAGTCTCCTGGATGATAAAACACGTGTTAAAGGAATTATTTAAGATTTTTTTGTAAATGTGCTCATTCATGTTCTTCTTCTTAGTTTAGAGGAGACTCATGACTTTTGCTCTTAGCGTAAAGACTGGAAACAACTAGCCCGGCTCTGACCAAAGGTAACAAACTGGACTCTCTCTTGGCTGGAACCAGTTGCAGGAAGTCAAGAAATAGTCCCGGACACACACACCGTATTATAGTATAAAACAAACAACATATAATGTGTTCATTTGTTTGAGGCAGCACCTCTTAAACTCACAAAGCCAGCTCCTGTTGGAAAGAGCCTGGCTGGCTGTTTCCCCGTTTCCAGGCTTCATGCTAAGCTAAGTGATCATCCAACTCTCAGCAGGAAAGCACGAGTCTCCTTCCACTCGATTATCAAAACAGTTGCTGATTCACTTGTTGCGTGATAAAATTGACTCACCTGGTGCAACTAGAGTCAAGACACGACCTAAAAAGCAACTTTTGACATGACGGAGGTGAGGATATAATAAAATATGGAGATAAAACTTGCAGCTTCTTTAAGATTTTGTGGGTTTTAGTTGCTTTTTAGCAGCTTGTGATGGTCTAAAATCAGTCAGGATAAGATTACTGGGGAAAGAACTGACAGTTTTGCCTCTTGGGTCCTCTATTAAATATTCAAATAAAGCCAATCAGAAACATTTCAGCCCGTTGGCGGATCTATGCAGACTCTGACGGCGGGTCGATGAAGAGACGAAGGTCTGACTGTGATTCTGGAAGCTGAACTTCTTCCTGAACAGCTTTTGAGATGTTTGGAGCCATAAATGACCTCTGTCGGACTTCCTATTCCAGCATCTTCTGCCTCACAACCCCCCGCCCCCCCTGTGGTCACTATTGTTGTGGTGTTGATGAGGTGACAGTGACAGAAACAGACAGGGTTACATGTTTGTGAAACTCTATCCCCTCCATGTCTGCAGCTGCACGCATGCACGGGCGGCCAAATCACGGCCGTCTCGCTCACCCTCGCAGCATGATGGAGGTTTGCCACCCTCTGGTTCCCCGTGACTCTGCCGGCCGCCTGCTTCACCCAGGTCAGCCCCCTCCAGACCACCGCGTCGCCCGACATTGTTGAGGTTCAGACCTGCAGGCACAGGAAGGACAGGGTCTCTGCTACAGGCTGCTTGACCATCAGTTTGTTCCCATGCTGCTGGGATAAAGAGTCCATCCATATGTTGGAAGCACAACCTGAACAAACACTGATAAAAGTGCAGCTCTGCTGTGAGTGATAAGAGCAGGAAGGTGAAAGAGTCTGAAATCAAAGATTCAGCAATGATTCAAAAGTCTGATTTCACTTCAATTAACAACAATTAATTCAACTCTGACTCACCAACTTCGC
Source organism: Nibea coibor (assembly GCA_023373845.1). Lineage (NCBI taxonomy): Eukaryota > Metazoa > Chordata > Actinopteri > Sciaenidae > Nibea > Nibea coibor. The sequence goes on from CM041722.1 coordinate 23,358,853, forward strand.
AGCAGCAGCTCCTCAGCTCCGTGAGCGCGCTCTGAGCATCGTTCACCTTGATTTGACTTGACACACTTTTCTTTTTTGGTAAACACCTCCAAACAAACTCCAGCCAGGCGACACGCTGAAGGACGTGCAGCTCTCCCCGGAGGAGACCCCGGGCAGGAGGAGGAGGAGGAGGAGGAGGAGGAGGAAGCGTCGAGCCAATGAGGCAAAGTTCAGCCGAGAGCTGCGGGTGTCAACAAACCTCCGCACTGGTCGGACAAGCTGTCAGTCCCCCCGCAGCAGCTGCTCAGACGCGGCTGTGGCGGCCGACGACGTGGCCGCGCAGCGCAGGGCGGTCCGTGAAGTGGACACGAGCAATGCTGCGTTCAATCACGCCGGAGAAATTCGGATTATTCAGCTGTTCATTTTAGTCAAATTCGTCCAAGTAAAATGATAAAAAAAAAAAAAAAGTTTTTTTTATTAAAATTGTAAAGATATTAAATAACAACAGTAAAAGTGACGTAACTTTACACTTTAAATAAATTATATTATAAATTCAATTATAATAAAAACAGAAAATAAATGTCTTTCTTGTATTCATACAGTCAGATGTGTGAAACTGTTGTGTGGGGCTGTGTACATGTTCGGCATTCAGCTGTCAGGCTTTTCTTTATATTTCATTTATGATCCACCTCCGTGTTTACGAGCTGCTGTGAAAGTGAATTTCCCGCTGTGGGATCATTATAATCTTTAAGAACATTATATGACATTAAAACATTGATCCACAGCTAAAACCTCAGAGCTCAAAAGCCGGATCTCATGAGCAGCACTTGAAGGCAGCAATATCTCACATAGCTGCTAACTGTGAACTGATCCAAGGTAATTAGTGTTTGACAACAACAGCTGATGATAAGTGAAAGACAAAAACCTTTTAGCAATAAAGAAAGAGCCGCAACATTAAAATAAGCACCAACTACCTTAATGATTTCAGAGCTCTGCTCAGATCTGTCGCTACGTCATGATTACTCCTTTAGAGAGGCACGAATGTCTCAATGAGTGATGTCAGCTGCTGTTTCTGTTACGTGACAAGGTGTTTATGAAATGTCAGATGTTTCAGATTCATCACGCTCCTGAAAAATACACAACTCGTGTGTGAAATGAGCTCATCTTCCTTTTATTTAAGAAAAATAAAAGATATTCAGTCCACACGCAGGTGATTCAGCTCTTAATATGTGGCTCTGACAATAATTCACACCTCGTCTGACTCTCTGTTTTTATTTATGTAGACTTCAGGACATCGTGGTTCAAACAGACTTCCATGTTAAGCTCCTCAGGCGTTTAATTGAAGATATTCTAGACTGATGAAATAAACTTTTACGGCTTCGTCAGGGTCTGATGGCGGACTTCAGCTTTGGAAAGAGTCGCAGGGTGTTCTGTGTCGTCACCTCCATCACCGTCTGCAGCGACACACCTTTGATCTTACTGATGTACTCGGCAGATATACAGATGTTTTTGGGCTCATTTCTCACCTGCAACACAGCAGGAAGGATGCAACATGAGCGGGTGAATAAAACTTTAGCTGTTCGAGGGATGACATATAAAAAATAGAACTGATTTTAACTGTAAGCTGTACCTGCTTTTCTGGACCGAGAGCTGGTGAGTCAGTCTCTAGACAGATGTTCTCTAACGGCAACTGTTTCACAAGTTTCTGCTTCTTGTTGGAAAATACACAAAGAATCCATCATCAGTTATTAACGTTCAGTATGATAATAAAAACATGCAAACACGTCAGTGCTGTCTGCAGCAGCAATGCTCATAAACAAGGACAAACAAACTCAAATAAACTGCAACCTATCTATATAAAAAAACATGTTTTTACACATGTTTATGTGAGAGTATGATCAGGTGGTCTGCTATACCTGCTCACTCCGTACGATGGATGGTGGGATAGAAAAGAAATATCCAGCCTTCACTCCCTCCATGGCAACAGACGGCTTCCCGTCAAAAGCATGAAGCAGAGCTTTCTCGACACCTAGTGACATTTCAGAGGAACTGCAGTTTTACCTCCTGAATACTCGAGTAAACAGTTTGTCCACTGAGGATCTAAACTCTGCTCTCTACCTTGCTCCTTCAGGAGGTGGATGGTGGGTCGTCCTGCAGACCGTGAATGAACATTCCTGGAGATTAAACACAAAAATATGAAAGTATGGAAGTTACTACACAAAAACAATAATGTGACTATGATACAGATGGTGTAACATGATGTTTTCATTTTGTACTCTATGTGTCTGCAAGCACAAATACTACTGTCCAAATGCTGCACTACCTGAGGTTCAGTTCATAAAGTAGCTCTTAAAATGAGTCATCAAATTCTGGGAAAGCCACCAAGAGCTGCAGGCAAACATTAAAAGATTTAGTACTGCGCGTGAGTGGATTCCTTAAAATCAAATATTATCGAGAATAATTGCAGCATTACGCTGATTCATGGCGGTTAAATTAAAGAGCACCAGCAGAGTGTATGGTAAGGGTGTGAAACAACCCTTACCAGCCCACGATGGGTCTTAACTGTCGCTAGAAATCGCAGAGAAGTCGATAAAATGCTCTGCTGTTCCTGAAGTGTCCACGTTAAACTCACCAAACATGTGGCTAAACAAGCTGTGTACCTGTTGATCTACATTAGAACGTACGTGTCATGACAGCGGACTGACCATGGTGACGTTGTTCATAGCTTATTGTGCTGTGGTTTCCACAGAGATGAAATTAGGCTGCATGTCAAACATGAACTATGACACCTCTCATCTACAGCGGGACTCACAGAGGAAGATCCAGCTCTTTGGCGATCTGCGCCTGGCGAATGAGGACCTGCCTTTGGCTCTCTTTGTCCGTGTCATTGCTGACGTATCGGGGCGTAAAATCCAAACCAACCTAAAGTATCAGATGTAGAAAAGGAGTTAACTGTTAACACGAATGCAAAAGAAACAAAGTGATGTTCAACACTGGAGAAACTGATTATTACCTCCCCGATGGCCACAAGGTGGTCTTTATATTTCTCTATTAGGGGCAGGGCAGCATCGAGATCCTGCAGAAAAAACAATGACAAGAAAACTCTTTGACTCCTGTACAATAACCTACAACAATCACCTGCCTGGTCTGACACCAGCAGTTTTCTCTGGTTTACCTGGAGACAAGCCCCCCTCTGCTGGTCTGGGGACACTTCTTGAACAGGATGGACTCCCAGGCAGGGAAAAATAAAACCTGGAAACCTGGAAAAACTTGCAAACATCAGAACAAAGAGACAGGTAACATTTCATATTCAAGTTAAGTGACTTTAATTGTTATATTTACCTCTGTGAGAGCTCAATTATCTTTTCAAACTCTCCAGCATGCTCGGCCACAGCTAAAAGCGCCAACAAACCAACCTTGGAGACAATATTATAACAATAAATGAGTGAAACTCACATTAAAATAACTGATATTGATTTCTTAGCTTAGCTTAGCTCACCTTTTTTGAACTGTCAATCACCTCCTCTATGTCCTGACAGCAAACAGAGGAAACGTTAGCTCGTTATAACGCAGTTAAAGAGATAAAACATCCATTTGAATCGTTAAAACGCGTCTTACTTGGTCAAAATCCCCCGCAGAGACATGACAGTGACAGTCCACGTAGCCGCGCATGAGGCTAACGCTCAAAACCAAAACATTAGCTTCGCGCATGCGTGGAACCGAGAGACGTAGAACGCAGCGTTGATTGGTTGAAAGCTCACCGGGCGCATCAGCTGACCGTGTCAGCCTCAGGCGGGCCGCGCATGCGTGGAGTCGTAGTTGTAGAACGCAGCGTCGCCCGGAGGGGCGGGGTTCTGTTAAATGTGATTGGATGAAAGCTCACCGGGCGCAACAGTTGATAAAATTAAACACCCCCTTTGTTTTCAATTGGCTGCCTGCTCGTATCAGTCCTCTTCCTTGTTGTGGTCCCGTCTGACTCTATCATGTGACAGTCAGCCCGCTCTCCGGTTCTGCCTGACTTCAAAATGGGTTTAGTGACGGTGACTCTCGTCCTGTCGGTTCTGTTTATCGGCGCCAGCAGAGCCAAATATGAACCGAACTGGGACTCCATCGACTCCAGGCCGCTGCCGGAGTGGTTCGACCAGGCCAAGTTCGGGATCTTCATCCACTGGGGGGTCTTCTCTGTGCCCAGCTTCGGCAGCGAGTGGTTCTGGTGAGTCTGATGCCCCCATCACACACACACACACACACACACACACACACACACATACAGTGAAAACACTGAGCTCAGACAGGACAGGACGGTTACTCACATGATCATGGGATCATGTGTTTTCCCTTTGTCCTGAAGACACTAAGACACATCCCTTATTGTTGCAGCTCTGTTTACACTCTGCTCAGCTCAATGCAATCAAAATTTTTCCTCTTTTATTTCTTTGATACTTCCTGAAATATTCAAAGTTTTCCACAGTTTTCACACTCTTGCAGGTTGAAGTTTCATGCCATTGTGAAATCACTGTTTCCGCCTTCACCGTCGAAACATGGCAGCATTCCTGCTCCACGTTTGACTATGAAGCCACACAGACTCGTACATTTGTGTGCCAGACGCTGGCCGCAGACGGGGAGGCAGATACTTCTCTAACTTCTCCTCCGCCTGCTGCTTCATACAGCTTTAGAGCAGAAATACAGGTCAGCTCCTGCCTGATCTTTACTCTGCCTCCTTCAGCTGAGGATGGGCAGTCCTGGTGTCTTACAGACAGTTTGCCCTCCTGTACCTTCAGCTCGTTCTGCGGCTTTTCTCCTCCTGTTTGTTTTCTGTCAGCACGTTCTAGTCTGGAGACACTGTTTGCTTGTCTGCTTTCTTTACGTCTCTCACCACAGTGTGCAGGTAGGCTGGCACCTGCCAAAACAACTTCTACTGCCGAGGACCTGAAGGCCCACGCGTCACGCCAATCTTTCTTTCACAACAACATTTTATGGAATACGTTAAACTTGCATGAAGCAGGTCATAAAAAATATATTATATTATAAAAATGAAGCTTTTGCCTGGATAAAGTCTGACCGCAGGCCGTGACTGACCCCCGGGCCGGACTTTGGAACGCCCTGAAACTTCATAATGATTCTCAATAAAATCATGAACGTATCCTGATTGCTCCTCAATGCTGGATTATAAGACAAGTGTACGTGACACATCTGAAGCCAAATAAAAAGAGAAGCCCCCCCCCCTCATGAAAACCTGATGCATGTTAAACTGTGCTGTGTGCAAATCATCACCATGTTTTGGTATTTATCCTCGCTCTCATTGATCAGACACGTCCTCTGGTCGATGTCTTCATTTGGCTGCAAACGTGTCAGAAGATGAAGTGCCTTTGTATCTTTTAGGGCCTCCTGATGATGCTATATGAGTCTGATTTGCATTCTCTTTCTCTTGCAGGTGGTACTGGCAGCAACAAAAACTGAAGCCGTACGTTGACTTCATGCAGAGGAATTATCCTCCAGGCTTCAAGTATACAGACTTCGCGCCGATGTTCACCGCTGAGTTCTTTGACGCCAAAGAATGGACGGACATCTTCGCCGCATCAGGAGCAAAGTACATCGTCCTGACCACGAAACACCACGAAGGTACGCGACACGATCGACATCCCGTCTCAATAATTGAGTTAGAGCAGCAGGTGATAATGTTCCTGCTGATGTTTTTCAGGTTTCACACTCTGGGGATCGAAGTTCTCCTGGAACTGGAACGCAGTGGACGTCGGACCAAAAAGAGATCTGGTGGATGAAATGGCGAGCGCCCTCCGCAGTCACAGTGACCTGCGTTTAGGCCTCTATCACTCTCTCTTCGAGTGGTTTAATCCGCTCTACGAGCAGGACGCTGCCAATCACTTCTCCACAAACTACTTTCCTAACAGTAAAACTCTGCCTGAGCTTTATGAGCTCGTGCTCAAGTACAAACCAGAGGTGGTGTGGTCTGACGGGGACGGAGACGCACCTGACAAGTACTGGAACAGCACGGGTTTCTTAGCCTGGCTCTATAACGAAAGGTAATAAAGTTACATAGAGCAAAGGTATGCAAAGTGAATGTTTTATTAGATCGATCATGGTGTGTGTGTGTGTGTGTGTGTGTGTGTGTTTTATCACAGTCCTGTGCGAGACACGGTGGTGACGAATGACCGTTGGGGCTATGGCTCTATCTGCAAACACGGCGGGTACTACACCTGTGCTGACCGCTACCAGCCCGGACACCTGCTCAAGCACAAGTGGGAAAACTGCATGACCATCGACAAGAAGTCGTGGGCTTACAGACGTAACGCTCCTCTCAGCGACTACATGACCATCGAGGAGCTCGTGACGGTGAGAGCTGAATATCTCTGCTCACCATTTCTGTGTTGAACTTCTAAAACGAAGTCATCATGAACGATTAACTGGCTCTTTTCAGGCGTATTTTTCCGCTGGCTGATATTGTCGACCATCAACATTCATCTTGTGAAAATATTTCTGCCATCTCTCCATCAGTCTGGTGTGTGAAAAGCCCAAAAATGTTGATACTTCCATTTCCACATTTCACGTGATATTCAGTGTTTTTAGTCGCAATTTAGCACAATTACTCCAAACAAATGACACCGATTCCAGGTCCACTTAGTTGTTCCGGGAGCTTTCAGCCATATCGTCTGGTCTTCATCAGCAGATGGAGCTTGCTCACTCACTTTTCATAACTCAGAAGATCGTTGCTTTAGTTTCCATGTTCAGTCTTGATCTTGGAGACACACAGCAGTCTCATAAGACTCTTAGATGTGGTTGAAAGCTCCACAACACGTTTTCCAAATTTAAGAATCTGACTTTTTTTGCTTAAGAAGCATAAATTGACTGAGAATTGTTGCCCAACCAGTCGACTAACTGATTAAGAGTTAAATCTCTCGAACAGCTTCCTCCAGCCTCCAAAGCTGGTGTCTCTAACTCTAACCAACAAACAGCATCTTTAACTCTGATGTGTGTGTCTGTGTGTGCCCTTCAGTCGCTGGTGGAGACCGTGTCCTGTGGAGGAAACCTGCTGATGAACATCGGTCCGAGACACGACGGGAGGATCTCCCCCATCTTTGAGGAGCGTCTGAGGCAGATGGGTCAGTGGCTGAAGGTCAACGGGCCCGCCATCTACAACACGACAGCATGGCGCGTTCAGAAAGACTCCGTCACTCCGAACGTCTGGTGAGGTTTTATCTGTGTTTGAAGTATGAAAATCGTTGATACAGATATTTATCATGTAGGTCTGTTTAATATTATTAGTAATAATATTAAGACCAGATGTTATTAATTATAATTTTGAGCTCAAACAGAAGCCGTTGTGTTGATATTATACTGTGTACATATGTTTAAAGTTTCTGAGTGGGCTCTGTCATCATCAACAGGTACACTTCCAAACCACAGGAGAAGAGCGTCTTCGCCATTTTACTCGAGTGGCCCAAAAATGTAACTGTGGTTCTGAATGATCCCGTCGCTGCTCAAGGACAAACTCAGGTAAGACCGGACTGTTGTAGTGCACAGAGGTTAAATCAATTCTTCATTAGTTTCACTTTGCAGTTGCCGCTTGGTAAAGACGTGGATGGTTTTTAAGGGCAGTTCCTTGTTTTTAAACAAAATCTTTCTTCCGTTCATAGTCAATAATTTCCATGTGCTATATTTACACATATCTAGGAGAATAAAGCTCTTCAACACAATACACTCCACAGGAATCATATTCTTTGTGCAGCCGCTCAATGCTGGAAAACTCACTGTAAAAGCTCCGGGTGTGCACATCAGGGCTACAACTAACAATTACTTTCCTCATCGATTTATCCAACTCTCTCAATTAAGTCAGAAAATAGTCCACAGTGATCAAAACAAGAGGATTCAGTTTGCTACGAGAAAAAGCGACAAACTATCACGTTGCAGAAGCTGAAAAATGAAACAGCTGCCAGTCACTGGTGTACAGACAGGTCAGACAGGAACCTCCATCACATCAGCAGAGAGAGAAAAGAGGAAAGACCGCTCCGACCGACAAACCACTGTGCATCCTCCGTCTTCCTGTTAACGTGTCAACCTTGTTGCTAGGTGGCGCTCCTCGGTTACGGGCCTCTGCAGTGGGAGCCCATGAAGCCCAGCGGACTGCGAGTCCTCCTGCCCCCGCTGTCCGTCATCCAGGTGCCCTGTCAGTGGGCGTGGACGGTGAGGCTGACAGGTGCCACTTAAAGAGGAGCAGACGGTGTTTAAATCAACTCACATAATATGACTTGATCGGCTGTTTTAAACTTTTAAAACACTCTGCAGGGAAAATGTTTTTGAGTCGTGATTGTTGCTTTGTACTGGGAAATCTTTTTACATTTCTTAACTCTGGGGAAACATTTTTAGGTCACAGCCAAACGTGACAGATGGGAACTTTTCTGCACTTTATATATTTTTATATGATTTTCTTTTGCACTGATCAATGTGGTGGTGTCTTTTTATATTTGAAAGAATGATTCAATAAAATAAATGAAACCTTCAAGCTTCATATTTCTTCATTAAATAATATTTACAGACTGCAGCATGCAACACGCTGAACCCCAAACGTATGAGGTGCAGTCCATTTACTGTACGACAATTTCACAAGCAGACAGCAGACACCAACAGCACAGACAGGAATACTGAACTGATGCATGACAACATCAATTAAAAGCTCGTTTAATCAGCAATGTACCTGTTAATATTCTTAAATGAGACACCTGTTAACAGAGTCAGAGCTGTAAGAGGAGAACCAAGGGTGGGAGGGTGCAGCACGTTTAAACCTCTGCAACCAAATCACACATCCTACTGTCCTAATGGCAGGTAGGTAGGTAGGCAGGTAGGTAGGTAGGTAGGCAGGTAGGCAGGTAGGTAGGTAGGCAGGTAGGCAGGTAGGTAGGTAGGTAGGTAGGTAGGCAGGTAGGCAGGTAGGTAGGTAGGTAGGTAGGCAGGTAGGTAGGTAGGCAGGCAGGTAGGTAGGTAGGTAGGTAGGCAGGTAGCCTGGTAGGTAGGTAGGCAGGCAGGTAGGCAGGTAGGCAGGTAGGTAGGTAGCCCTGATCAAGGCTAGAAATAAAGTTATTATAAATATATTATTGATAAACAATAGATGCACTCATGTCTCCTTCTGTGCTGATGGTTATCTCCGTTTCCCACGTCCATTCATCAGCCTGTCTGATCACCTGCTCACTCCTGGGTGATCTCAGGTGCAGCAGCCTGCTGGCGCCCCCTGCTGCTCACACGTGCGATAACACGCGCGGCCGTGCGGGACATTTTAAAGCGCGCTGACGGCGCAAAACTGATCCCTACACCACCCCCTGCTGTGCACAGCCGACCGAGGAAAACAAGCTTCCAGCCCCTGTCATACATCAGGAAAATGACATGATCTGCATGTGGCACGGTGACCGGTAAGCCTCCGCTCCTCCTCCTCCTCCTCCTCCTCCTCCTGCCCCCTGCTGCTTCACACCGTGTTTTAACGCCGTTCATTGTGCGCTTCTTCCCCCCTGACAAAACGGCGAGAGAGAGGTGTGTTTGTCACCTAAGATGGTGAGTCCGGTGCAGGGCAGTTCTCTCTGTTGTGTCTGCTCTCTGTTGCACGCCTTTAAGGTGGGAGGTCCCTGCTCTGCAAATGTTCCATGACGTGCAGATGGGGGGTTTGCAAGGGGTTCTCACGTCCGTGCATTTCCCCCTCCCTGCTTTCAGCGAGGCTATCCCCACAAGCCTGGGACCCGCACATGACAGCTGATCCCCCCGCACAACAACAACAACGACGACGACGAGAGAAGGATGCAAGCTGATCGCGTCATGACACAGCTGTGCAAAGTGAACTTTGAATTATAGACTATCACTGTGAGCTGCTGCCTGCAACTGATGACTTAGTTAATTAGTGATTAATCGATTAATTATCAGGTTAGAAAACAGTGAACATCACATGACACAAGCCAAAATGACGTTTAATGTTTAATTTAGTTTAATATCATAGAACAATAATCACTTAATTGTAGTTAATAATTATTTGGACACATCAATATTGAGTTTACTGTCAGATAAGGCCTCCAGAAACAACAAATATTCACATTTTGGACATTTTTGTTCAAAAAATGACTTTTATTATTATTTTCTCTCCATTTAACAAGCGATTGCAGTCTGAGTGTGATGTAAGCGTCGTTTTGAAGCTGAAGAGGTCAGCCCAACGTGGATCATCGGTGGGCTGAATGAGCCACATGTCAATCAAAGCGTCCACGCTCTTAATCCTGCATAACTTTAAGCCTTAATATAATGTGAACAGGTGAGTTGTATATAAATTCACCCTCAGTACAGTTGTCATGAACGGGGAAATTAGCTACAGAGACCAAAACTGTTTTTTGTACCAGGCTGTAAACATGTTTATTTCTGCTGTCTAACATGGGGACTTCTGCAGCCAGCCTCAAGTGGCCACGTCAGGAATTACACACACATATTGTCAGAGTATTTAACATCAATTTCTCATGTTGAGACGCCTGCAGATGGATAAAGAATAATCAAATTGCCTTGACGTAAATGAAAGCAGCGTTTTTCTTTATGTGTTGGATCTCGCACATCCTGTTAACGCCGTGCGATCGCATATCGACTGATTCTCTTCAGCTCGTTTTCTTTTTTTTCTGCATTCGTGGTTGCTGTAATCTTTGCTGGTAATTATATATGTAGACAGGAACCGGGAAAACTGCTACAGACGTTGGCGCGGTTGCCATGGAAACACACAATCATAGTCAGATTATTTTCAGGTACCGGCTATGATAATGGCATAAGTACGCCTGGTTTGAGAGAGAGAGACTCAAAGAGACGGATAAACGGACAAAAAACAAAAAAAAAGTGAATGAATCCACGAGGGAGCTGATTTTTATTTATTTTTTATGTTTGTTTCAGCTGTTAACGTTCACCGTCCCTCTGTAAGTGATACCTGAGGTCGCCGTGTGGTGTGACAGCTACTACAGCCAGCGGGGAGGAAAACCTCATTCCTTCCATTCACAAACGCCACCCTCTGTCACCTCCGTCATTAGAGGCCTCGTGCATGTGGTGGCGTTCAATCACATGCAAATTTGTGGCAGATTTTAAGCTGGTCAGCAGAGCTTTAGATAGTGGAAATGCCAAGCAGTGTGGAACATCCTGGGGGACAGACCATTATATTTATAGAGATGGGCGACTTGACCTTCACTGCACATTGAGTATCAGCCATTTTAGTGCCGCTCCTCTAGATACTGAACGCAGCATAATGGATCTCAGCTGCAGTGCAGTTAGTTAGCTTCAACTTCATCTTCGGCTTGTTAGAGGCTATATCTAATAATAGCTCCTCTGCAATTCCATACTGTGGAGGGACTCTGTCAATACACGGCCTCTGCATTCGCTGCTTCTCTGGCACACGGCGAGAAGTTTTCTGAGGGAAAGCGCACAGCCGCTCGGATTCTGAACTCGGAGGTGAAGTTCAACGATAAGTCGTTACATAAGATTAAAGCCTTTGTCCTGCTGTGTAAGCTTTATGTTAAGTGTAAGATATGCCTTAGCCGTAGCCGAGCGAAAGCCAAGGACTCCTATTCATAGAGGCACCCAGTTGTTCTCACCCAGTGGCACAGAGTGAAACTGAGCAGGATGGTCAAAGCGGGTGAAGTATTTATAGTTGTGTAAATTATATTGTGTCAAAAGGCCAGAAGTTTCACACAAATGACTCGGAGGTGCAGTAGTGATTGTAAATCCATTTAAATCAGGCAAAACGCCCAATTTGTTGTATTCAGGCAGCATCCAATAAAATTATTTTATCATGATGTATTCATCCATCACGTTCTACCTGCGGCTGCTCCGGGCGCGGCTCAGACTGTTCAGGTAGTTTACAGGCGTTAAATGTTTTACATCTTCTCTGCGTCTGTCAAAAACACGTGGCAGAGTTCAAGGAAAACCGCAAAAACCTCAAACTTGACGGATGAAATCAAACATTTTTTCATCTCAGAGATGAAGTGTCGAATTCAGAGGTAATGAAACACATCTTAGATCTACGGAAGCCCAAAGCGGTCACACATTCACGCCTCTTATTGCCTCTGTTTTCTCATGAGTTATTTATCCGGAGAGCTGTTTGGGGATGATGACGTGAACTTGTTATCACGAGAAAAACGAGGATATAAAATGCATGAATGTGTAGTTCAGTCTTTAACGATACAGTTTGTGCTGCATGTAAAATATCTGAAAACGATTCAGGTTAGCGCCAAGATTTCTCTTCGAAATGTAGCGGAGAAGAACAAAGTTTAAAGCAGCACCAAATAAAAAGACTCAAACAAAGTTCTGATACATCAGAATTGGACTTAAGCTCAATAGTTTGGCAAATTTACTTCATTTCCAAATCTGTTGGTCCAAAGAAAAAGAAATCCCACGCGCAGACGTGAGAAACTATAACAGAAAACAATGATTTCATATCATAAAATCAGAGGCTCTACACAAATGTCTTCTTCCTACCTTAATGATATAATTTGCCTCAATTTTAAATTATAATACAACTGCATCCACTTGAGGAGAGCTTAACAACGCAGTCTGTGTCCTTGGGCCTGTAAAAATAGCCCCATTAGAGCATTTTAATTTTCTAACGAGGAAGTATTTATCGAGGAGAAGTTCATGTCGAAGCTGTAATAGCAGCATGTCACACTGAACTCGTACATCTGATTCACGGGATGAGATGAGGTTTGCAGCTGCACATAATCTGCAGTATTGTCCTAGTTTTTTCCCCTCCCCGTGTTAATGACACCCTCATCACGACTCTCTCCATTCACAAAGCAAATCCTGTCGTGATGGGAAGAACTGGCTTCTCTGAACGGGGCTCGTGGGTGTCTCACAGTTTTTTATTTATTTTTTATTTTTTCAAGAGAGAGAGAACATGTCTAATTTTTGCAGCGCCCTCGCAGTCAGTCTTTTCATTGAGTTCCTCTCTATACACACACACACAAAGCGAATAGGATCACGCTGTAGGAAATGTACATTCAGAGCTGCTGCACCATGTGATTAGTGTCTTTCAAAGAGCTTGTCACTTACATTCCTCCTCTGCTCTGCTTATATTCACACACTCCTGTCCGACTCACTTATAGAGATCGTGAATGCGTGTGAATGAAATGACACAATTTCGAGCTGAATCTGGGGGATGAATGAGACGTCTGGCTATCCGGAAAGGTGATGTTTAGCTCTTTTGCATCATGATATCTGACTCCTCCACTTTGTGTGTAGTGTCAGGCAGCTGCTGCTGCGCTTTGAAACACAGCGAGAGAGGGAGAGAGAGGAAAAGCGTCCTTAAACGTGGGCTGTTGTGTAATCCCTCCCAGGGCCCCTTTGCTATTTTTGTGCCTGGGTCCGCACGTCACGGTTGGGTATTTTCTCTGGTGACTAGCTCGCATCAATAGATCTTCTAATGTACACCCAGTCAGCCAGCAGCTTCATGACTGATGGGACTTTACCTTGCTAATTTATTTCATTATTGTTGTCCGGGGCATGAGGAGAATGGAGAAACGGACTATGCAGCATGAGGAATGTCACATGTGACTGTCGATATGGGACAGGGGACTATTCAAATGTCAGGTTTGTATGAGGATTATATTTGATATCTGAATGTCAGCTGCTGTATTACGAGCCCAGGCTTTCTTCCCATCAGACCGTGTGTGTGTGTGTGTGTGTGTGTGTGCTTTTATGTCATTCTGCTCACACAGCTCACAGAGCTGTTGATTCATTCTGCATGCTATGTGCTATGTTTGCTTGTTCGAGGACCACAGAGGGGTTTTTTATACCGTCCAGCAGCTTCTCTGAAGCCGGTCATCTCCTTATGATATTTATGGATTTGTTGTCAGCGTGAGGCTTCATGCCTGTTCCCTTTAATGGCCAACTTAGCCTCTAATGATGTAATGCAGAGCGGCATAACGATGCTCTCCATAGCCAGCGTTTGTTTGCTCATTGTCCTTCTCAGTGATGGTGGTGATGTGCCGCCCGAATGTGTGCCGTTAAAATAAAATCTTCCACCCCCCCCCCTCTCCGATCCGTAAAGTAATTTCTCCATCCATGCGGACATACTGTACCACCGTCAGCCCACAATCGTCCCGAAACACACCTACTTGCCACCCACCTGCCTCCTGTTGTTGCACGTCATTGCTGCTGTGTCATATATTTCCGTAAAGGTTAGCGCTTGTTGCCGAGAGCGAGGGAGATATTCACACGGTCTTTATGCACAAAAGTCTGTTGAGAGACTTGTCAATGAGACGTCGGCTCTGTTCCCTCTCTGCCGTGCTTAGTTCAAAGGTATGCATTGTTTCTGAGGGTCTTATCTCGCTGTCACTCTGCACCCATATTCCCCCCTTCCCTTCCCTCCTCTCGTGGCTCTCACAGAGGATGGAAACTAAGCAATGAGGTCAGATCGACCTTGAAAGGGAGCTCCCTACCAGGCCTCTGAATTTTTTGTTTTACCCCCCCTGAGGCACCCCACTTAGTTTACCTCAGTAAACCTCCCCGTGGAAACATGGATCGCTCCGATCTGAGGCAGCCCTCGCCATCCTTCATATGCCTTCATTATTTTTTCCCCTCCCTCTCTATCCAGCTCAGATCTGTCCGAGAGCAGAGCTACCGAACCATAAAAAAAAGCCCAAAGAGGCGTCTTTTCTTTTACAAACACGATCAGGAAATTATCATCCTTACAGCTGCTGCTGCTTTCAAGCATCTCTTGGCATCTCCAGAGTCACCTTGGCTTCGTATCCTCTGGTTTATGCCTGAGGAGTGTGTGTGTGTGCGCGTGTGTGTGTGTGCACGCGGTGTGTGCTAACAAAGAAAGAGAAGGGAGTGAGAGAAACGAGAGTGAGAGAGTCGGAGGATGTCCTAATTAAGGGGAACTCAGAGGGTTTGAACCAGATAATCTTACATAACCTCGTTAGGGAGGACACAGCGTTTGATACTGAGAAGATGGAAATGACGTGCCCTCAGAGACCCATCCCCATGGTATGGGACCAAAGTGTAGTGGCAGAAGCAATTCACTTTAACCACGGGGATGATGATGATGATGATGATGATGCTTATGTACGAGGCAGTATGTGATCCCGTGGAGCTCAGCGTGGAGAGGATGACACTAGTAACACAGACAGGTTGGAGGGAGCTGAAGATGATCTGATCCTGGCAGCGGATAAAAAAAGACTTAAGCGTGAACATTTTGTCTCTCAAAACAGGCGCAGGTAGACTCGCCGCACTACATCACCCGTGATCTAACAGTGTCACCCATGCTAGACTTCAAAGAAACGTTCTCTTCCTCTTCAGCATCACGTCCCTCTGTGTTTTATTTTCCTAGAGATAATTTTCGGCTGAAGTTTGGATTTTGTTCCGCGCGGGGCGGCGGTGTTGACAGAAACTTAACAAGTGAAATGAATACTGAAATGTTAAATCTGAAAGAAAGCACTCGGGGACAGCTAAGCTTACAATGTTTGTAGATTTAAAAAATATAGAAATGAAATGTCTGACCGTTCATTACAGACACAGATATCTGCACTTAAAGGTCCAGTGTGCACGATTTAGGGGGCTTTGTTTACACAACGTGTCCACCATGTTGAACCCTCGTAACGTCCTCGCGATTGCCATACACCTGGTTTGACTGTTACTTAAAGCAGGGGTTCGCAAACCTTTCAGCCCGCGACCCCCAAAACAACGATACCGGTGATTTGCGACCCCCACCATCCCCAGATGTTACACGTTGTAATGTTTAGCACGATGCTAATAGACCTTAGCTAATGTTGCTGCTGCTGCTGATGTCGTTAGGCAGCATAAAGTATGAATTGTCACTTCTGTTTCACCTTTAGTCTTACTTCAGTCCCATTTCTGTTTTGGGATTTGACGCCAGTAGACCTCGTTTGCATGAAAGTATAGCCCGTTGTTGAGTTAACCCTCGCGTTGTTGGGCTACGAGGGTTAACGCTAGGAAAGGAGAGGGTGAGGCGAGGGTGTTGCAGTCAGCGACTGCACACTGCCCGATGCCACTAGATCTAAAACTCGCTGTAAATATTCTGATAAAAGTGACGTTAAAAAAAGGAGTTGATTTCGAGACTGTTGCAGTTTGCTGAAAGGAGGTGGTGCTGTGATGAAGGATTAGACTCAACACACACACACTCACACACTCACTCACTCATATCTACAACCGTCCATGACACACATACTACAGTAAGAGCATGTGCCTTAAATACCTACACACATCTATGCACGTTCACAGGGAAATTTGGGGCATCCGCCAGAGTTGATATGAGATACCTTTGGTTTTTTTAGTGGCTGGCAAAGAGGGAGGATTTTTTTTTTCCACTCCTGCTGTGATGGAGCTCATTATGAATTTTATACTCCAATTTTATTAGGAGGACTTTTGGGAAACAGTCTTTAATAGCTCCCGCTCTCAAGGAGAGGATTTAACTCCGCTTTAACCAAGGAATCGATTGTTGAGGGTTAACTGGTGCATCTTTACGTCGTCCTAGTTCAGATTGTCTCTCATGCGTTCATATCTGAGTTGTCTAACTGTCACTTCTGTCTGGTTTCTTTCAGATGACCCTTCCCCGCAGTCAATTCACATATATGTTAATATCACCACAGTCACATAACAGATAGCGTCCTTGAAAATCGATCCCAAAGAAAGTGACATTGGATTCATGGAGTCACTTGAAACTACTGCAGGGGTGAAAAGCTCCAGCGAGGGTCAGGACAGAAATGTTGCCCAGAAAAAATGCACCTCAGAGGCAGCGCAGACTAAAAGGAGTCCATCGGTCGAACTGGAAGGAAAGGGGTGGCACCAACAACTGCAGGAAGGTCAGAGCACAGACACGTGTGGTTTCAAAGAAATGTCTGACTCAGGGAAATCACTGCAATTAGAAGATCAGCACTCCCAAATCCAGTCCACAAGCCATCAAGACTATGACGTGTCTTCATATCCACAACAGTCCACAACAAAATCATTTCCCATTGGCAGACAGAAAGCTGTAGGTCACTTAGTTTCTGCACAGTCTCCGGGACCCGCGTCGTCTCACAGGAAGTCCACCGGTTCACCTGAAGTCCAACAACAGTGCTCCCATTCAGGGATGGATCAGCTGTCAGAGACGGCTGTGGGTAAGGTGGAACAGAAACCACAAAAGCCTGGGAAGTATGTTTGTGATTACTGTGGCAGGGCATGTGCCAAACCCAGCGTGCTCAAGAAACACATTCGCTCGCACACCGGGGAACGGCCCTATCCGTGCGTCCCCTGCGGGTTCTCCTTCAAAACCAAGAGTAATTTATACAAACACAGAAAGTCCCATGCTCACTCTGTGAAAGCTGGAACAGTGCCACTCTCTGAACTCGGTTCTTACAATGCCAATACAGACCAGGGGTCTTTTGAAGGGGAAGGAGAGTTATTCTCTGATGCTGAGCAAAGCACGGACACGGACGAGGACACTCTTAACGACCCGCTGCTGCTGCTGGACTCTCCAGTGGAGGGATCAGATAACACTGCTGTAAAAGTACTAAATCTCATTGCTCAGAAAAAGGGAGCCACGTCGATGTCAGCTCAGGATGGTTCATCCCAGCCCCAAGAAATCAATGCACCTCCTGCCGCTGCCGAGGCTAGCCGTGCAATTCAATCTTGCACGATCAAACAGAGGCTTGCACTTCGGCTGTCTGAAAAAAGAAGCAGCGACTCTGACCACAATTTGTCCCTCCCGAGTCAGTCGAGCAAGGGCAGCACAGACTCTGGATACTTCTCGCGGTCCGAGAGTACCGAGCACCAGACCGGTCCTCCAAACACGAACGCAAAGTCCTATCAGGAAATTATGTTCGGGAAGTGTTACAGGCCAAGCCCCAAGCAGGCAGCAGCTTTTGTGGCTTGTAGCACAGATTCGAGCGAGTACACCGGGAGGCGTTCGGAGAAAGGCGTTTCCCGCGTTTTCACCCAAGAGAAAGACACAGTTGAGTCAATCAAAATAAACACAAAGTCATTCGCTCGGGAGGAGGTAAAGGAACCCCTGTTGGACGCCGGCTCTGATGTGGGGCCTCTGATCAGAAGCAACTCAATGCCAACATCCTCGGCGGTGTGTCTGACGATGCCTCAAGCCCTCAGGGGCAGCCACTCGTTCGATGAGAGGACGAGCACCGGCGGCATGAGGAGGCTCAGGCGACAAGCTGCTTTCGAAATGTCCGCGCACGACGGCCACGCGGACGCCGAAAGCCACGGGAAGATGGGCGAAAGCGCCGTTTCACCCTCAGGATTGGAAATGGAAAATTACCCCTCTGTGGCGTCTAATATGAGCCATCAGAGACACGCGATGGAGCTGGCAACTCGGAAGCGCCGAAAAGAGAAGAGGGAAGAGGAAGACTTGCCAGGTCAATATGAGGGCCATCATGAACAGTGTGAAGAAATGTTTGATTCGAGCAAGGACTATGACTCAAAGCAAGCTGCAGCGGGCATGATGGCGTTAGGGAAAGGAC
Source organism: Nibea coibor (assembly GCA_023373845.1). NCBI lineage: Eukaryota > Metazoa > Chordata > Actinopteri > Sciaenidae > Nibea > Nibea coibor. Next base: position 23,377,317 of record CM041722.1, read on the forward strand.
ACGCTTCAAGTATGGTAACACAGATGGACAGGTGTGACATGGACATATCAGTGAGCCTCGAAATGTCCGGTCGAAAAACTTTAGGGAATGTAATATCTGTTATCCAGCACACAAACTCCATAAACAGGCCTTACTCTGAACAGTCGGACTCGTACAAGTATCACGGGCAGAGACAGGAAAGTATTTCTTCATTTCAAGCTATGGAGGCGAGTGAATCATATGAGATGGAAAGGAGTGACAGTAGGCTAAGGCAGTCGTTTCAAATGGGCCCCAAACTTGTGCGACAGCCCAACATACAAGTCCCAGAAATCAGGGTCACAGTAGAGCCCGACAGTCCAGAAAAAGCTCCAGAGGTGCAGGTGAAGGAGCCAGAGAAGCACGTGGAGGAGTTTCAATGGCCTCAAAGGAGTGAAACTTTAGCACAATTCCCTCCAGAGAAGCTCCCTCCAAAGAAGAAAAGGCTACGCTTAGCTGATATTGAGCACTCCTCCGGCGAGTCTAGTTTTGAGTCCGCCTGCACCAGTCTATCCCGCAGCCCGAGCCAGGACAGCAACTTATCTTACAGCTCCACCTTCTCCTTTGACAGAGAGGAGAGCTTGAAGTCAGTCTCTCCGGCCAGGCAGGATGAATTTGGCAAACCACTGGAGCTCTTAGCTGTGCCAGGGAGCGGGCACTCCCTCTCTGTGCTCAACCAGCGTCAACAACATGAAATGAGACGCTCCTCCTCGGAGCAGGCGCCGTGTAACTTGCGCAAGGAGTTCCCAGAGGTACGCAGCATATCATTTGACTATGGCAGTCTTTCTCCGACGTCCAAAGTTAGACACGTGGACATTAGCGCTGTGAGGGAGAGAAGGAGGGGGAACTTGGTGCGACAGGAGTCATTGAATATGGACACTGAGGTAACACAAGTACCATCTCAAGTGTTTCCGCACCAGTACCTCGGCAGCACCTCCCCACCGTTCACAGCAGTTGGTGTTCTGCCGCAGACTTTGCCAATATTTTCCACCGGGAATACGTTCCCCCAGCTGTCACATCCGAGCCTCTTAGTTCCTGTAAGAATACAGACTCACGTGCCATCCTACGGCAGTATCACGTACACTTCAGTATCACAGATTTTCGACAATCAGTACGACAGTGTTAGCTCCACTACGTCCACCGCTCAGAACCAAACGTCACGCCTGTCTGGAAATCTTGATTCTCACAACGCTTACACCAGACCGCCTTCGACGCACACCCTCAGCGTCGAAGCCCTTGATTTGTCGTCGGCTAAGCTCAAGACGGGCATCCCTCTCTCTCTGACCTCCAGAACTATCTCGACCACTAACGCCTCCAGTGGTGGAGCGAACAAACGGATGCTTTCCCCTGCCAGCAGCCTGGACCTTTTCATGGAGGTCAGGCAGCAAAAACGTGTGAAAGAAGAGCGGATGTTTGGGCAGATTGTAGAGGAGCTGAGTGCTGTGGAGCTGGGAAAATGTAATTTGAGTGAAGAGAAGGGGCACAGGTCAGAGATGCAGGGTGCATCCACACCTCACGCTCAGGATGACTCACGTAGATTAATAAATAAATTTATCACACTTCAGCAAAAAGTGACGGAGGCCACTGACCACGGATTTGAGTCAGCAATGGAAAGTAGCTCACCTCCCTACTCCGTGATATCAGTCAGTGAAGTTAAAGAAGTTGGCATTGACAAACGAGTGCAGATGGATATGGTCGCACAGCTGGTTTCCAGTCAAGACGTCCTGATCTCAGACGCCGAGCATCCAAAGCTGTTATCTCAGTTTCCAAGTCTTCGCACGACGACAGGTGTGAGCTGGTGTTATCTCAACTACACCAAGCCGAGCTGCTCCCACAGCAATGCCCCTTTCTCCTCCGTGTATGCCACCTGGTGCGTGAGTTCCCACAACCCGAACCCGCTCGAACTGAGCACCAGCGCTGCTCTGGCTCTGCTGCAGTCCAAACAGAGGGGAGACAAGGTTATATACACTGTGGCCGCCATGTGTCAGCCCGGCACGGGGAAACTGGTTTCATCCCTCATCCTGTGGAGGCAGACCATGGAACAGGTGAGAAAATAATCTCAACCCAGCATAAGCAGCCTTAAATATATTTATATAATGATCTGGACATTAAGAATAAAGGCCCGTTTGACTAAATACTGGGTAGTTTTCCACCTCAGCAAGAGATAACTGAAAGTTTTAATGACCTTATTACCCAGAATAAGCCAAACTGCAGACTTCAAATCTTTTGGCAGAAGCTTCAGCCACATTTGGCAAGTGTCTGGAAATCATTTTCCTGCTGCTAGTTATGATGTTATACTCTTTGATTCATCACTTGCTCTGCATTTACTGTTTGCAAAAAACCAAAACAAAAAGAACGATCACCAGACGCCAAAATTAAATTCAAATAAATATCATGTGTCTTGGCGATGTGCTGCTCCCTCCCTGTTGCATTGGATTTAGGGCTGATAAAGTTTATGTGTTTCATATAAATCATGCAGAACCTGTACCGGGTTGTTCCTCGGCAGCAGCAGCTGCATAACTCATGTTTGCAAAACATGCTGTGTAACGCCACGTGTGACACACAATATTGGAAGCATCGCGTTACGTTGTCGATAAGGTGTCCACTTATAATGGATGTTAACAAAACGTTTGTTCATCTGATTCAGCTGCAGAGGAAACCCGAGCCCAAAGAGGTGGACATCACCTACGGGAAGAAGGTGAAAGACATCGGCTGCAGGGCGAAAACTACCAAGGAGGAGTGGAAAGAGAGGGAGGCGTCCTCCACCGCCCAAACCGTGCCGACGCGCATTAAGATCTTCGAGGGAGGGTCAGTCAAGATTTACGTCAGCGTAACACACAAGAAGCTGTATTAGCACTGTTTAATGCATTTCCTCATTGGGATACTTTATCTGTCGTCCAGGTACAAGTCCAATGAAGATTACGTGTACGTTAGAGGTCGGGGCCGGGGGAAATACATTTGTGAGGAGTGTGGCATTCGCTGTAAGAAGCCGAGCATGCTGAAAAAACACATCAGGACTCATACAGATGTGAGGCCGTACATCTGCAGGGTCTGCAACTTTGCTTTTAAAACTAAAGGTACGCACACCGGCTTTAAAAGTCAATCGTAACACTCAGAAAACTCCCTTTTCATCACCTGGAAATGAGAATTTTTATGTTTTTATTATCTTAGAATGAGATTTTTATATCTACAGACCCTCCTCTAGAGAATCCACCATGTGTCTACAGAAGCCCTGAGCAGACAAACTAAATTCTGGCCCTCTAAATAACATTTTTTTGGTGCATTGCATTGCTACCTTAATTTCTCCTTCACACTAGGAAGGAGGAGACGAGGGGGTGCCTACACGCTGCTCCTTTAAAACAGATGGACGTGTCACATCAGTGTCTATTAAGATGATTAAAATCTTAATAGACACGGCTAAAAAAAGAATAGACAAAAATCTGCGGGTTATATCAGATATTTAAAAATACCATTTTGCAGCAGCAGCAGCAAACGCTCTGTAGTTTTTTGCTGCTATTTCGAGGTACTATGGTGCAAAATCAGCAGCTCTGTCTCCTCATTTTTCTTTTCGCTTTCTTCATTTCTCAGAGTCCTCTTGTAGTAAGCAAAACATAGGTGGTGGTGTTATGCGGGGTATTTTGCACTGAAAAAAAAACTTCATACTTGTTTCATCATTTTGCAGGAAACCTGACGAAACATATGAAGTCGAAGGCGCACATGAAGAAATGTCTCGAACTGGGCGTGTCGGTGACGATGGATGAGGCAGAGATACAGGAACACGGTAAGATGCCGACACGTGTAATACTCCTGCACACGCATGAGCTACAGCAGAGTAAACTGAGTGTTCTTCCTTTACAGTGGACGACATCCAGCAAGAGTCCAAGGCGGAGGTGGTGGTCACGACCAAACACCAGTTCTCGGACGCGGAGGACTCCGACGGCATGGACGAGGAAGTCGACGAAATCGACGAAGACGAGGACGAGGACGATGAATACGAGGGCGACTCCACTCCGAAGCTGCGTTCAAGGAGCACGAGTCCTCAGCCGTGTGGAGTTACTTCTCTGTCGGTCACAGCCACCGCCGCTATCCACGGATATTCCCTCACCTCTCTGCCCGACGCCGATGTCCGCCAGCAGTCCTCCGGCAGGCGGACAGGCTCGGACCATCGACCTGTCCTTGCAGCAGACCAGAGAGAAAAGTCCGTGGATGAAGACTCCCTGACTATGCTGTCTCCAGACCAGGCCAGCTTCCTGTTTGACCCCTATTCTTCTTGTCTGCTCTCTCCCGGTTGGGAATCTCCCATCAGGGAACCCTCCCCTTCACGTCTACGTTACCCATCCCCGAGGCGAGAACTCTCCCCGCGAGGTCGCTCCTCTCCCAGATGGGACACCTCTCCGCTCAGGCCGGGTTCACCCAGCTTCACGCCCATTCAGCACCTCTCCCCGGTCTCGATCGAACGACCCATGTCTCCTGGAACAGAGCTGGCCGGAAAGCGAGAGTCCTCAGTCAGAGGTCGACAGAGAGTCGTGCTCAGGGCGGTTTCGCCACGCCGAGGCTCGCATCAACACAAAGGCAGCGGAGATAAAACTAGACACCAGGCGAAGATGGAGATGGCTCAACAACAAGCAGCCTTTGAAATGGAAATGGTACGTATCATGATGCATCCCACACACAGCTCAGCTTTACCGCTGCCAAATAAAGACCAGCACTGCTCGTCAATTAGCAAAGTATCTTTAAAACCTGCCTGGAAGATGTTTGGAAGGATTTCTGACTTAAAGACGTCAGTTTGGATTTATTTAAATATGAACTGCACATGTGGAGCCAGATGGAGTACTAAAAAGTCCTGCCTGACAGTGTAGAAGAAGATGCATGCTAAAGAGCTCCACTGGGTGACAAGAAGTGCTAAAAACTGCAGTTCCTCAAACGTCCACTTGAGGCTGGCTGCAGAAGTGAGTCAGTCTCCATAAGTCCCCATGTTAGACAGCAGAAATAAACATGTTTACAGCCTGGTACAAAAAACAGTTTTGGTCTCTGTAGCTAATTTCCCCGTTCATGACAACTGTACTGAGGGTGAATTTATATACAACTCACCTGTTCACATTATATTAAGGCTTAAAGTTATGCAGGGTTAAGAGTTGCATCCATTCTTTAAATTGGTTCCTACATTTCCATGAACTAAACACAGCGTTGTTCCTATTTTTTCATCATTTCAACAAAAATACCAAAACTGTTATCGTCAATGGATTGTGCAGATGTGGCGAGGATATGTGATCTCCAAGTGCTGTCTCCAAGTTTTTGACTTAATAACGCCATATTTCTCACATTTCTGTACAACTGTAATATATTTTCACATGAGAAATGATCCTGGCGAGATCGAAGCTGCTCCTAACACTGCCAATATGTCGTTTCAGGATCAAAGGAGCAGCTTGGCTTCCAGTCTGCCTGGCGCTGCCAGTTCTCATCACCAGAACATCCTCAGCCACCTCCCTCTTCACTCCCAGCAGCAGGCCCACAGTTTGCTCCCCGTCGTTCCTGTCGGAGGGCTCCAGATGTTGTTACACTCCCCGCCTTCTTCCTCCGGCACTGATGTCACCGCTTCCTCTGCGCCAAGCCCCCAGAGCAGCGAGGGCCAGCGTTGCAGCAGCAGGGAGGGATCTGTCCACGGGCTCGAGACTGGTGGAGAGGACATCAGAGGCCAGAACCAGCTGTCCTCCCATCCGGCCGCTCAGGAGAAAAGCCTTGACCCGGGTGTCAGGGATAGCAGACAGGAGGAGAACGTCCAGACCTGCTTGAAAGCCATCGCCTCGTTGAAGATCACAACAGAGGACCCTCACTGAAACCCCCTTCTGTCTCCTCGAGTCGATCCGGGGAACAGACGCCCCGCGCTACACCTTGCAAACCTTGTCATCCCTCGGCCCTTTAGGCACATAACCTCATCTTTAATCCCATTAGAGGCAATATGATAACACTTCCTCTTGGACTTGCACATACTACTCCAGACAGCCTCCTTTTTAAACCCGAGTGGAGATCAAACCTTCGCAGCGAAGAAGAAGAAACGTCTGATGTGCTCCTCTCTCTCTTTAGAGACTCTTTGAAACGATTGGACGAGAAACAAGGTGGAAAATCAATTATTGGGTGCAGGTGCAATATAGAAAGATATTATGCTAATATGCCTTTGTTTGACATAGTAGTTTGCGTACAATTGCACATAAATTATATTTATGGATTCTGTACAAATGTCCTTAAACATATACTCCTTAGATGCATACAAACAGTGTATTTTACTGGATGTGTACTTTGAGAAATAGACTGTTGTTTAATGTAATCATATCAAGGTGTGATGCAGTAGTGCAGTAAATAAAGACTATTTATAAGGGGAAAGTATGTGTATTATGAAACAGTCTGACCAAATTTTAAGTAGACGCTTCTTGTGCAGTTTGGTGCTTCTAATCAAGCGACAAGGATCTCGTGCCTTTATTTTGCTTTTCGGCGTTTTTCGTTATCGGGAGGTTGTCGAGGTTCTCCTTTATTGAAGACGCGTCGGCGCTGTCGGAGAGAGTTCGCTCAAAGGAAGGATTTTTTGTTTGTTTATGGTCGGTTCTGCGGACAGACGGGCGGGCGCGGCTTGATTTACGTGAAACAATCTTAACGAAACGTTTCTTATGTTGCAATTTTTTTCTTAATGTCGTGGTTTTTAATCTTGGTAAAAAAAATTTAAAAAAAAACATGCATGGGATTTGCTATTGCACAAAAATAGAGGAAGTTAATATGTAATTATGAATACTGTAAGATGTATTTATATATTAGAACGTGAGCACTTATTGATACTGGTAAATATTTGACTACTATTTATATGGTATATCTGTACTTATGCAGCAGTGATGCAGTTATGCAGTGAGCCACGCCGGCGATGCTTTTTTGATCTCATGTCTTTGCTTTGATTAAAACAGCTTTTTTTGTTTCTTCTTCTCTCTTATACAGATGACCATAAGCGTTTTATGAGTTTCGACGATGCACTTTCATCCTTTTCATCTTTGATGTTTTTTAAAAACTGACTTGGTCAGTGGAAACGGGGCGGCGGGCGGGCGGGCGGGCGGCGGGTTGGGGGTGCGGCACACGTTACGTTCTCTTGTGGTTTTTTGAAACATTCCAGTCGTTTTTTCACGTTTCTCATGTTGTGAAACACGTTGCACACAAATTTCAAAAAGGGGCTACGATGATCAGTCGATGGTGTGTTTTCTTGCATTTTCAAGTGTAAAAAAAAAAAAACTGGATAAAAATCAATATCACTTACTGTAAGTTATACTAAAAGTAATGATGTTAACTGCGTGAGTTGGTTGACTATATTACTGTGCTTCAGCTCAAAATGTAAGTAATCATTCACCAAATGCATTACTTCTTCTTCTTCTCTGTATATATATACGTGTATTTTTATGATTTAAACTATTTTTGCAGTGTTGAGAAAACTTTTTACGTAGAGTGTTTGTATCTCTTTAAGAGGTAAAATGTCTGCTAGTCGACGTAACGTTGGTTTTAACGAGGGGCGAGGATAACACACACACACACACACACACTGTGTGTGTCGTCTTTAAGAGGAAAAAAAAGAAGAGTATTCACATCTTCGAGAGAGAGTCAGAAAACACTTTGTTCACTCATGTTTACATAAAGAAATTTTAAAAAGGTGCACTGCTTTAATTTTTTTTCCCCTTTTCTGAAGATGTATGTAGCTTTAATTTTTTTTTTTTTGATTTCACGGTTCTGTAATTTTTATTTGTCGTGACAATGACGATGCAGAACGCTTCATAAAATGTGAAGGGGAAAGCGAAGCCTTCTGATTTATGCTTTTTTTTGTTTTTTGCATTGTTCAGATTGTGTTTGTGTGTTTTTGTTTTTAAATCCTGTATTCATATTTACTGAACTGCATTGTGCCTCTCATGTCTATGAAACCCCCTGTAAAACTCACAGAGGACAAATCACTTTACCTCTCAGCTAAGATTTTTTGGAGGGGAAGAAAAAACAAACAAAAAAAGAGCGAAAACCTCAGTAGCCAATCCGTTGTTTTAGCGATTTGCATCAAAACTGGTTAGTTCAGGACGGAGTGCCTCTTTTATGCTATGGGGACTTTATTGTTTGGTGCTCTACTTTTTCAAATTAAATTCAAAAATTGTTTTAAAAGAATATACTTCTAACCCAAGGATGTGTGTCGCAGATTATTTCCTTTTTTTCCCACCTGCATAATAATTCACGACGGTTCGAATTAGATCACACGACAGACACAGAGAGAGAGAGAGACTCCTGCCAGTGACATCCTCTGGTGAAAAATGATTACTGCAGCCATAACATGAGGAACAAGAGAAAAAAAATAAATGAATGCTTCCAAAAATAGTTCTCACCTTGTGGATAATATTCAAACATTTCACAGGCTGCATCAGATTCTGCAGAACTCTCTCTCTCTCTCTCGGTGTGTGTGCAGAGCTGACACCGCGCTGCTCTGTAAACACCGCGTTCGTTAAGCGTGTATTAAAGCGAGGAAATCACTGTGATCTGAGAGTGTATTATCTTCTCAGGGCCCGGGGAGGAGGAGGAGGACGAGGAGGTCTGTTCTAATTCTGGCCAATCGGGAGAGACAGTTCATTTTTTCTCCCCCCTCTCCCTCTCGCACTGGTGACTCGGGCCCTGTCAGGCCCATTTGTTAGAATAATTATACGGCTGTTAACAGCATCCCAGCTTAAAATAAAATGAGTAGTGCCGTCAGTTCAAAGCAGCGAAAAGGCATTGCTTAAAATGGCTGCTGGAGATCTGGACAGAAAAAGCTTAAACATGCATTTCAATGTCACACACACACACACACACACACGTACGTGGAGGTAAATTCCTGCTTCGATTTGTGACATACAGCGTCTCTGTCCTCCCTCTCTCTGCTCGGAGTGAGCTGTGCTCCTCTGGTTTATTTTGAGGTGGTCTTATCACAGCTGTTGTGTATCTGTGGTGGCAGCCTGTCCAAGCCCCCTCGACACTCTTCCTTTTCCCTCTCTGGCCCTTCGTCCCGGTAAGACCCCCTTGTTTGCTCCTTAGCACGCTTCTTTCAGGGACATTTACACTTAAATAACACAAAGGTAATCTTAAGTTGTGTGTTTGAGATGACCTTTTCTTACTCTTTAAACGTACTAACTCTCTCTTTGTTTTGCCTCTTTCTGGTGCAAAGTTTGTTGGAAATGAGATCGACCGAGGCTCGCTCGTGTCACATGTTAACAGATCAGGAAGAGTTTAACCTAAAAACAACACTTTGCATTTATTCCTCTGACCGTGCATCGCTGCTGCCGTCTCCTCGGACAGAGAAGAACAAAACAACAAGGCCTCCAAATCCAAACTGAGATTTTAACTAAAAATAAACGATTTCTAATCGTTTATTTTTAGTTAAAATCTCAGTTTGGATTCCTCCTTTAAAAATATCGAACAGCAATGAGGTCACTTATGTAATACCTTTATTTTATTCTTTGCAGCTCCACCACTGACATTGACATCAATGAGAGTGGATTAGAAATAAATAAATAACTTGCCCATATTAAGAAGTTCCTAAAAATAGCCCGTGGGGGTCTGGAACAGGTGCCATGTGCTCTGCTTGTGAAAGCGCAGGCAGCGTTGAAGGCTGCACTAATTTTATGCACGTAAACAGGCTCTGGCTGCGAGCCTGTGCAACACAAGAGAGACGCAAACAGGCACCGAAGGCACCGTGTATTACTTCATTTCACTCACTGCGGTGCACTAATAAGCTCTGCCATCACTTTAATTGACCCGGAGATGAGTCACGTTTTAATCGGAGAAGACGACATTTGCCTAAATAAGCGCCAAGAAAATGCTGTCCGTCTGTGGCAGCTAATGTTTCTCACTGAGACGCTCCAGTCGGGGATATACAGCTGTTTTTAAGTGTCTGGCTCAAAGGCACCATGGTGATACTAATCAGCTATAAAATCCAACACGACATCTTCACGTGGCTTGTTTTTGTCCAGCCGAAACTCAAACACATTCACCGAAGAAAAGCAGCAAATTCTGACAAAACTGGAACCAGAAAATGTAAAAATGACTAATAATTAAAACACTCTGTGATTAATCTTCTGTTTCTTGACTCGACTGGTTGCTGCAGCTCTAAAAATAAAGCTCCACGGGTCATCTTCACGGTGACTCAAAAACACAGGATGTAAACGAATCACGGCTGAGTTCCATTTAGGTCCAGGATCCTGGTTATTGTCCACGCTGGCTCACCTTAACACTGTCACACTTAAATAGAACAGAGCCATTGTTAATACGTGTGCTTTGGCTGAAATGTCAGCCACTGCAACGGAAATTGACAAATCTACTCAACAGGAGTTGATTATTTTCCATAATTAATCACATGTGAGTGCATACTTTGGAGACGATGCTGTGAGTGTGAAACTTAGTCCGGGTTAGTCTTTTGGATAACCGAATGAGATAAATGTCACTTTTTTATCCTCCACGGTTCATCCCAGAAACCAACTGTACCCCCTCAGTACCAGCTCAGAATAATGGAGGCTTGTCAGGAGAGCAGCCCTGCACCCACGGGTCTGGAGGCGTCGCCGGCCGAGGGTCGGCACATTGACCTGACAGAGGACCTGGCCCAGCAGCTGGAGGACATCATTAGCACCTACCAGGCTGCCGAGATTCCCGCTGAGCCAGAGGACGCCGAGGAGGTCACAGCCGTCAAAGAGTCGGACGCCCGCAAGGACCAGAAACTGGAGAAGAAGATGCTCAAAAATCTAGGTGGTGTTTTGTTTTTTTATTATCAGAATGTTTTATTGATTTGGAGCCGAGGTGGGTTTTCATTCAGCGCCGTCAGCAAAAGTCCAAGTTGTACTGAAACTGATAGGTGTGTAAGCAGAGCTGTAATGCGTGTAAGTGCATCCATCTGCAACAGACGAGCAGGTAAAATAGTATTTCCACATGCCTTTTATAGTTGGCTTCGGCTGACTCGGGTGCCAAAATGATTTTTCACTGTTTGAGCTCCTCATAAACCCCGTGAACATTTACATCCGATTCACCGCGTGCATAATGAAGCTTGACTGACGTGCGATGTTTAACCTGTTCAGGTAAAGAAGCCATGCTGCTCATGCAAAGTTTGAACAAACTCAACACTCCAGAACAGAAACTGGAAGCCATCATCAAGAAGCACGCTGAGCTGGTGAGTGCACCGATGTAAGAACACTGGAGCACGTTGCATCTTTACCCTGACGGGCTTGTGTGCGTTTCCTTGCAGCTGGAGGAGCATCGGAGCGATCAGAAGCAGCTGAAGGTTCTGCAGAAGAAGCTGCTCCAGGTGATGAAGGAGAAGGACCAGCTGCAGAGCGAGCACAGCCGGGCCGTGCTGGCTCGGAGTAAACTGGAGGGGCTCTGCCGAGAGCTGCAGAGGCACAACAAGACCTTAAAGGTACTTGAAGCTCCCCGACATGTCCGCTCTCCGTGGAGTGGTGGAAGTAGCTAATCGCCTCTAATCTGAGCTGCTGGAAAGGGGGAGGGATGTTAATTGATTTTTTTTGGTGCCAGCTGTTGTAACCATATGTTGTGCTCTTCAGGAGGTGACATCAGCTGGCATCGGAGATCAATCATGAAGTCAGAGCTCAGGCTGACCTCGTAAACTGTCACACCTACAAACCATGGCGTGTTCGCAGAGATGTTCAATGGAGCGATGAATCTAACCGACTCAACTATTGGTTGATTAATCGATCAGTCAGTAAAAATTCATTTTGATAAGCAATAAGTCATTTTTCAAGCAAAACTTGTGACAGTAAACTGAATATATTTTGGCTCATTGGACAAACGATCATTATCAGCAGGTTAATCGATACTAGATTATTGATTTGTTCCCGCTCTGATGACGTCACACTTACAGAAGTAAGACTTTTGATTTGAAATCGACCAATCAGCTTTGACTTCCCTTCTCGGCTCCCAGCTGGCTGCCCATTGGAGCAGCAGTTAATTAGCTGCGAAGGCGGCGATGTGAAGCGACAAAACAGGCTGTTCACTTGTAGGTGGGAAACAAACAGTGGGTACAACCACAGGTAGATTCTTACTGAGACAACAGAAGGGCACAAGAGAAGAGGACGAGCTCTGTATCACATGTGTGAGGTTGTTTATTCATCAAATGCAGGAGGAGACCCTGCAGAGGTGCAGAGAGGACGACCTGAAGAGGAAAGAGATCACCACCCACTTCCAGGGGACGCTGAGCGACATCCAGGCCCAGATCGAGGAGCACAGCAGCCGCAACACCAAGCTGTGCCAGGAGAACAGCGCCCTGGCCGAGAAACTGAAGGGGCTCATCACGCAGTACGACCAGCGAGAGGCGGTACTGATTCTGACACGCACGGGTTCAAAACAAAGTTAAAGTTGAAGTTGAAAGTCAAATTTTTACATGCAACACAACCTAAAAACTGTACAAAACCCTCACACCGTCTGATCCTCTGTGCCAGCGTGAGACGCATAAATTATTCGCACATTTCGCCGAGGTCTCACATTTATTAGCTCCAGTATTTCAGTTTTATGTGGCCAGAGCTCCCCGAGCAAGAAACGAAACAGCTTTCTGTGTGAAAACGTCTCATAAATTCACCCGATTGTCTTCCAGAACCTGGAAAAGGTCTTCAAACACAGAGACCTGAAAGAAAAGCTGCTGGAGACCAAACTCACGCAGGCAAACGTGTTGCTGAAGGAGGCCGAGGATAAGCACAAGCTGGAAAGGGAGCTTGTACGTTTCGTGTACCAGATTTGTCGACCGCTACGAGCATTTCAAAGCGACGTATTTGCAATTCTAATCCACCAATGCTGGTTTTTTATGGAACGTTTTGATATTCCACAGATGCTAAAACAGGCGGCGGAGTATAAATTGCAAGTGAAGGTCATGAGGGAGCAAGAAATCGATATGAAGACTCAGGTACAGTAACGGGGCATCATGGGCAACGTTGGGCTTGTTTTTCTACCTCTGCTCATGTTTTTTTGTCAACATTTCCCATCAGCTCGATATGTACTCCAAGAAGTTTGACGAGTTCCAGGGCACGGTATCAAAGAGTAACACCGTCTACAGCAGCTTCAAACAGGACATGGACAAAGTAAGAGCGATTACACGGGATATTTGAAGCCGGCTTCATGAGATCTGTGAATAAAAACGTGATTTAAACTGTTAGATGCGGCTTTGATTGCGCGCCGTGTAAACGTGATTTGTTTTTGTTGTGTAGATGGCAAAGAAAATGAAGAAGCTGGAGAAAGAGTGCCAGTCATGGAAGAGTCGCTTTGATGGCTGCAACAAGAGTCTCGTTGACATGGTGGCAGATGTAAGAAACATTTTTTTTTAGCTTTAATACAACAATTTGATCGCGAGACGCACCAGAAGGCACGTTTTTATTGTGTTTCACGCTTCACAGAAAGCAATCAAGGAGAAGGAGTTTGAGCTCGTCACCATCAAGAACCAGAAGCTTGAGAATCTGTGCAGGGCCTTGCAAGAGGAGAGGAAGAGTCTTTATGAGAAGGTTCAGGGTGCTGGAGGTCAACCAGGAGACAACACGAGCGAGCTGACGGAGAAGGAGAGCGCCGAGAAGGTGGAGACCCCCAAAGTGCCTCAAGAAGGTCAGACTACCGCTGCCCCGGCCGCACCAGCGCCGACACTCGAATCTCCGCTGAACAAGGAACTGGCTAAACTGAAGGCAGAGCAGGCCCGTCTGAAGGAGATCGCCAGCTCTTTCACGATCTCTCACATCATACCCACAGAAACGGGCGACAGCCAATCACAAGAACTCTCTGAAGGAGTCCAGGAGCCCGAGGAGAACCACATAGAGGAGAGCAAGGAGGTCGAGAAGGACGGATACCAAGAACAGAGAGATCTGGAAATGGAGTCAGTTGATTAATGCTGCCACTTCTGTGGAAAAATATATACATCTGGTTCATGTGAGCTTCATAGCAATAAAAAAGAAAAATGCTGGCTTTGTGTTCGGTGTCTGATCCTGATACGTCAAGGTTCATTTTAGATCCTGCAACAACAACTAAACAGGTTTTTATAGCACGCAGAGCTGAAAGTAAAGCCGAAAATCTCCTGATTAATCATCAATACAAAAAGATTCACAGCTGCGTTCTCTGATAAAATGCACCTGCACTTAAAGATATAATGTCAGTAATTAACTACAACTCCCATGGTGCATTTCAGAAAGAGACTTCCAATCATAAAGCTTAATGGAATAATCCAGACACGGCGCTTTTTGTATCCAACTGCAACAACGAAGCATTTTGAAATCTTCCTCTCCATAGAAACAGCGGCCTGATCCTCTGGCCTGATGGGTAATGTAGTGTTTAGAGCCATCCCCCATGACAGCACATAACATAAACACATTACATTATTCTCATCATCCAATCAAAGTCAAAGCCTTGAGCTGTCCTGAACCAAACCAGCCAATCATACAGTGATTGTGTAGCACACAGTATTGTGTGTAACATGTAAAACACCAGAGGGATTTTAGATTTAAAGGCTCGCCACATCAACACGAGTGTTATCAATTAGTGTAGCCGAGCTTTGCTGGGAACTACGCAGTCGCCCAAATATCTCCTAAAACTGTTCAAATAATAATTCTAAGCAGATTTTGGTGACAAAAGGAACCGATCTGCCCGCATCTGCAAAAAGTCAAACAAAAATATACTTATTTATCAGTTAGTATACAAAAAAACAACCATACAGGATATTATTCAATACACGGAGCATTGAAAGTCTGTGGGCAGCAGTAGCTCAATCTTGGCTCGGGAACCGAAGGGTTGCCGGTTCAGGCAAGGTACCGAACCTGTAACTGCTCCCAGGGCGGCGCTACGTGGCTCCATCACTGCCCCATCTCTCCACATTTGCATGCCTGAAGCCTTTATGAGTGTGTGTTTGTACTTCGGGCCTGTAAAAAAAGAGTTTCCCCTCGAGGGATCAATAAAGTTTATTTTCTATTCTAAGATCCAAATGTTTTTTTTTAAAGATTTGATACTTTTTTTTGTTTTCCAAGATCTTTTCCAAGAGCACGCTCAATTTATTTTATTTCTTTTCCTGCTGCGAACAGCTCCTCAATTTCCTTTGTGCACTGTACTGGGGATAATAATGGGAGAATAATTTACATGAGAAGGTCCACTGTGTCAGATTTATGGCCGTCTATTTACAGAACACGGCAGAAATGGAACAATCATCCACTTTCTGTAACCGCTTACCCTCATCAGGGTCACAGTGGGGCTGGAAACTATCAGAGGGTACACCCTGGACAAGCTGTCAGGTCATCACAGGACACGCAGAGACAAACAACCATTCACACTCACACCTAGAGTCACCAATTAACCCGTTAATACACACTGTTCTGTATCCAGTTAAACCTTCAAATAGTTTGTAACACCAGTTGTCAGCAAAACAGTCTGAAATAACTCAGTTCATGAGTCGTTTTCTCAGACCTGACGAACAGAAGACGAGCTGAGCAGCAAACTGATCTTCATGACTAAAATCGGCCGAGTGCCCCTTTAAATTCAGCTTCGACAACAAATCTTTTGTTTCCGTTTGCCCAGCGTGGACTTCGAGAGAAAGCAGAGAGATTATTTCAGTCCAGCGCGCTGATAAGAAGTTACATATCTCACATTGAGACAGAAAATGGCTGATGGAGCAGACCCGCCTGCAGACTCTTGCGTGAAAGCTCTCAAGGCTTTTGTTGAAAATGGAAAAGCTCTGCTGGACCTCGCCGAGAAAGAGAGCAGGGAAGGTAGGCGGCAGCGTTTTGTGGGGACGGACAAGTGCATGTAAAAATAGACATGCAGACGCCGTGTTCTGCAGTTGGCAGGCGATTTATGGACGGACCCTGAGCGCAGGGGCAGCAGGAGGCCTGTCAATCATTACCCATAAAGAATGAACCCAAACAGACTGTCAGAGACTAACTTCATTTACTTTATCTCACACAGGCTCCCTCCAAGAATTCATCAGGCAGAAAATCCGCATAGAGCAAAAACAGTCTCTGCTGGGTCTGATTGAAGCCGGTGCAGCTTTGTACAAAAGGTCAAGAGCAGTATACAAACAGCCTCTGACTGCAGCAGCTTTTAATCATTCTGTAAAATCTGTATTTAAAACGTAAACAGAGCTTCAGATGTGCAGTCTTTGACATGCAGGTACGAGGCGTTCACCTCTGTTTTCTAACTCCACAGTTTGTCTGTGAAGAGGATAAAAGATGCCGAGGACCTCTGGAGAAAAAACAATCAGTAAGAGCTCAAACGAAATGACCCTTCATAAGCCCCGCCCCTTTAAGATCTGTGCTCCAATCATATTTGAGAAACCCTCGATCAACTCTCACCTTACCTGTACTCAGACATGCTACGTGCTAAGCTACTTTATGTTAAGAGGATGGTTAAACTAGTCAACGCGTCAAAGCGTACAGTTGTCACGAACGACATTTGAACATGGGGACTTATGGAGACTGACTCACTTCTGGAGCCAACCTCAAGTGGACGTTTGAGGAACTGCAGTTTCATATCAGTAGTAGCATATCTAATTGCAGGAAATGAGGAAGTTTAGCCAAATCTGATTGGAGCACAGACTGAAAAGGGGTGGGACGTTCCACTTAAGGGAAGTCCTGCTGATGTAGACTGCAAAGTAAATTTACTGGAACACATTTTAATAATGAATTAATCTTTTTACAAACAGAAATATATATTTAACTCTCTAAAAATGCCTCCCTCAGGCCTCCAAACCTGCTGCAACCCTGATACTGTAACCGAACCCGTCACATAGTAAAAAATCTGATCCAAAAATCTGATCGTGCAACAGTAAACCTTCCTGTGCGCTCACTAATTTCATTCAGAAAACATCTCACAATAAACTGAAACAGTAAAAACTTTCTTGTACGTCTTCTCCAGCTGTGCTTCTTTACGGGACGCTGTCCGAGACTTTCAGCAGCTAGAAGTGAGTTATCGACATCGCAGAAATTCAGAAACATTCTTATCGGGGTCGTTGCGTGAGCGTTTTGTTTTTAACGGACTGTGGCCGATGTAACACAGGTGCAGTGGGATGCCTTTCTGCAGCGTTTGGATGATGAGTTACAACTGAGTGCTAAAATACTGGATGGGGACCATCAGTCAAAACGTGTTTCGGCTGATACATCGCTCATCAACGCCAGAACAGGAGAGTACGTTTGATTCATTCCTTTTTTCACAACCGTACTCGAGCGGTTTATCTTCAGTATTTCATGGTTTCTGTGTGTTCTGCAGAACAGTGACATTCGAGAAATATCTCGGGAGAGGTAAAAAGATCCTGCTGGTGTTGATCCGTCAGTTCTCTTGTCTACTCTGCCGCCTCCACCTTAAAGATCTGGAGAAGAAACAGGTACAGGTGCAGATACTACAGCAAAAACCCAAAGCATCACGAGATTTTAAGGCAATGTCATGTCTCATTCGATAATATCTTATAGATGATTGTACACTAAACATAATCAGCATCCAAAAACAAATGTTTAATCCTCAAATCACAAAATATTTTGAAGAGGAGGCAGATCTTTTAAACATTTTTGTTAGGAAAAATTCAAATCCCTGATGCTGACTACAAGGTAGTCTCCGGTTCTTGAATGTCCTCGTACAGACATGTTACCTCCTTCGAATCCAAACTTTTCTCATCTCGTGGAACCTACCGGTTCCTACCAGATCAGGGCGTTCCCCTCTACCTTCACAAACCTCCTGAAGACCTCCAGCTCTTCATAGAGGACCTCCTCTCCAACACTACCAACAACTGGACATGATAAATCTCAGACAGCCCTTCACTCTATCTTGACTGTTTCCCATTTTTCTAAGTCGCTTTGGATAAAAGCTTCAGCTAAATAATTAAATGTACATGAACTCTTTGATTTAAACTGCAGACAGAGTTTTGAATAGTCACGCTGGCTGCCAGAAATCTTATCAGTGAGAAAGCAAATTATTCTGACCGAGTTATTAGTGCAGCTTTATCCTCAGAGGTAGCCACAGTCAGGCGAGACCGCGATCTTAAAAATCAACCTCAAACTGAAGTGCAACGTTTATCACAACTGTCTGTGGACGCTATAAATCTCTTTCTCTTAAACCCTGCGTGTTCTCTCCCCGGACAAGACTAGCTCAGGTTGCCATCACATCTACAAATCATCATCATCCTCCGTGCATGACGGTATTTTTCAGAGCTCCCTCGACGCGCACTCGGTCGAAGTGGTGGTTGTTTCGTTTGGCTGTCAGGAAGGAGCTTCGCACTGGCTGCAGGACACCGACTGTCAATACGACATGCTGTTGGACCCCGAGAGGAAGGTCAGAGGTCGACATCGCGCAACTACGATACAGAATACACATTAAATAATCTGCCTGACGGTGAGCTGTTGGGTGTTTCAGATGTACGCGGCATTCGGCCTCGGAGCGTCCCTGAAGAAAGTGTTAAACTTCAGGAACATGCTGCTCTACGCTGAATACGTGGCCGACAACATGGAGTTTCCGCGAGGGCTTCCATCGATTCAAGACGACATGTTTCAGGTAAAATGACGCTCGCAGCTTCACGGACAAACAAACACATTTGAGGCGAACTCAAATGTGCCTCCTCTCCTCAGAAACTATCGAGATTCATGTGTAACTCTCTCGAGTTTGTTCCCTCCTTGTTTCTCAGCTGGGCGGCGACTTTGTTCTGGACGAACATGGGAGGGTGCTGTTCTCTCACTGCTGTCAGAGCCCCATAGACAGACCCTCAGTGGAGGACATTTTATCTGCACAGTGAAGATGGAACTCCTTCATGCACAACACAGATTAATTAAAAAGGAGAACAGAAATGGCCGATAACAGCTGATAAACTTAAATTCATGCACTAGTTTAGATGAACAGGGACTGCTGGGCTGAGCGGTAAACTGATGAATATGGTAACAATCAGCTTAAAGCAACAAACTTGTTAAAGACAAACTTGATAAACGATAAATGCATCCAATTAAATGTGACTGTGCAGACTCACTTTTATAATTAAAGACATGACGAACTTGATGATCTCATTGGTTCACACCTTGGACAGGACAAACTTCTTTTTGCATGAATGTGGCGTTATATTCTTATAATATAATATAGGTGTGGACAAAATAACAGGAACCCCCATCAATTCAATGGGTAAGCCAAAAGAAAGCACCCTCAACACGTCTTTGTATATTAAAGTGACAAAATCAATACTGCACTGCACTAATTACACTCTGAGAAAAGCAATTACCAATTACTGCCACGGCTGCAATTAATTATTGTCGTCATTGATTCATCTGCCATTTAGTTTCCTGATAAATGGTTTTGACATTTGAAGCTTAAGAAATCACCAAATCGCCACGACCTGGAAACGTCGAATACTCGTCGAATACTCGACCGATATTTAAACTTTTATAACTGCCGCCACATATGGATCACTACTGGCTGACCACTGTAGGAATCGGTGTAAATCCTTCTTGTTGTTCTCGCACAAAACTCATCAATAAAGACTTCAAGGATAAAAAGACTACAGGGGGAGTCACAGCCATGTTAGCGGCTCTGTCTGAATGCGAAGAACTGATCACTACAGGGACCAAAAGATTCATTCAGTAACTTTCAAGACATTTCACTCCCGACCTCATCGAAGGGCTGAAGGACCAAAAGTCATTGACTAAACTATGATACTGTCTCAGTGGTATTCAGCAGTGGTTGAGCGATGTAGACAGTGAATGAGAGAGAGGGAGCAGATAGAGAAAAAACTGTAAATAAGATAGATAAGTTGTGATTTTCTGATTCTTCCATGGCGGATACGTTTATCACAAGTAAACACTATATCTGATGTATTAGTTTAAACAAACCTTTGTGCTACAGACAGAGCGCTTCATAGGATGTGTGTTCCTTTCCTTCGAGAAAGCCAATTTCTTCCCCTGATTGGAGTAAAGATGGCGTGGGGACAAAATGAAGTAAAGGGGCATTTTGATAGTACGATAAGTTTAATTACTTCAACATATGACCACTAAATTCAAGAGTGACAAAGAAAGAGAGACTCCGATGAACGCCGACGCCACACTTTATCACGCCGAGCGCCACGGCAGAGATGGCAAACTCATCAAGACACCATTCCAACAAGTTTAACCATAAATAAAGACAAAGGGTGCGTAAAGCCCTCGAGTGTTTTGTCTGTTTCCTTTATAGACTTTTACACGAACTCGAGCAGATGTAGTGATCGCGGCTCTGTATGCGGGCGTTCCTGGGGTTGGATCCCGATGTTTGAGAACAAGCTGTGTTCCTGATGATGAAACTGAAGAGTCTCGAGCAGGGGATTTTATGCGTGCGGGGTCAATGTGCACTGACACATGCATAAAAATATGTCAAACTGCTTAAGATCAACCAAACAAAAAGTTTCTGAGAAAACCACATGACACAAAGGTCGTCTGTATTGCACTGTGTGCTTTGTAGCTTATGTATTAACTCAGCTCATTAAAAAAAGCCCTGATAAAAATGTAGGAAAATAACAGAAAAATGTCCTTCGAAGAGGACGTTAATTTCCTGATTGGAATAAATATGATGTGCAGACAAACAGGAACAAAAGGCGTCCTGGAGATTTGTACACACGGCACATTTTGCAATTAAGCTTTGCTCAAATCCTTGAAAAGATGACCAGAAAACTCAAGAGTGACAAAGAAAGGAGGACTCTGATTAACGCTGGTGTCCAGCTCGGCTCTTTTAAAGACCTCAGACGTGCTCAGAGAGGAGCTTTGACAGACGCGTCATCTTATTCCAGGTAAGAAGATTGCTACACTCACTGGTGTTGTAGTCCTGATCTGGGCGTCTACAGCAGGAACGAACCTCAAGGTTTTTGAAGTCAGTGTTCTCCGTTCATCTTCTGCCGCTGCTGGACATTTGTAGACTGCAAGAAAAGCCAGAACAAATGCAACAAACATGACTGACTGCTGACTTCTAATGTAACCCAGTTCATGCTTTAAATTTACCAAATCTGACTGTTCAACATTTTATTTTTCAGACGATTCTTTTAGAGAAAAAGAAAGGAGTAAATCCTGCATCAGTACTTTTCCTCAGAGCGCTACAGACGAGAGCAGGCCTTGAACAACTGAGGAACACTTGTAAACCTGGATGAGAGGATAGTGAACGATCAATACGTTTTTTTTTTATAGTATCAAACATATTGATCGTTCACTATTCTCTCATCCAGCCTCACAGGTGTCATTGAATTTCAAGGCCTGGATCACAGGCAATGACCTCCTCTTGGATTTATTTATCTCTGCCGTGATGGAGCTTCACGTCGGCCTCATCTTCTACCTGCTGGTCGACGTCGGCGTCACCTTCATGTGTAGGACAGACTTACTTTGGATGCGTAAAATGTAACAGCGTGAATAGATTTTTATTAAAACAACATTTCAAGAGCAACAGCAAGACGACAACAAACATAACACCGCAGGAGAGGAGACAAAGGTTGTAAATGAAGCACAAAAGGCAGAACAGGAAGGTGTCGGGAGCGAGGAAGATGGCAGGAAAAGTGTGAGAAAAAAGGTGACAACGCGTGACGTCTGAGAGACAAAAATATGCTCATAAATGTTGATTAACAGGCAGGTGCAGCAGAGATGTTCATGCTTTAACCTGCCTCATTTCATTATTGTCTACACGTGTGCAAGTGTAGTCTCTTTACAGGCGGTGTGAAGTACTGTGACATACTGCAGGGGTTGTTGTTGCCGCCGTCTTGTATTACATTCGATATTCTGAGGGTTTAAAGGTGTTAACTAGAGAAAAGCGCACGGGAGGTGTCGGGAAATTAAATTAAGAAAAAAGGATCCAGATGTTTGCAACATCACACTTCAGCAACGCAGATCTTCCACGGTGAAATTATTTCTACGTAGATTAAAGATCGAACTGAAACTGAACAAACATCACACTCTCTTTCTTTCTTTGTTCGTCTGTGGGATAAATTTGTTAACAGCACTGTCGCTGCAGTTCCTCAAACGTCCACTTGAGGCTGGCTGCAGAAGTGAGTCAGTCTCCATAAGTCCCCATGTTCACAGCAGAAATAAACATGTTTACAGCCTGGTACAAAAACAGTTTTGGTCTCTGTAGCTAATTTCCCCGTTCATGACAACTGTACTGAGGGTGAATTTATATACAACTCACCTGTTCACATTATATTAAGGCTTAAAGTTTGACTCTTTGACAGGTGAATTCTGTTACAGATGGCTTGTTTGAGCAACCAGGCGTCACTCAGCCTGCCTCAGGTCCACTGATGATCCACATCATTGTCTATTTTTAGATTTGCTGGGAGCAGAGACAGAACTGCCAAGACGATGGTGGCCAGTGCCGCGGGTGACGTCACGGATATAACGTCCACGTTTGCAGGACGCACCTTAACTTCTGACGTTTGACTGTAAGAATCATTGGGCTGTGGTCGTCTAGTAGTTGGAGGATCACTGGTCCAATAGCTAAAGTACTGAGCAAGATGCTGGACTGCATCCATCCACTCTTAAAGACAGACTGTAAAACGAATATTATGTAACTTTCATAGATTTAGAAACTTTCTTCATATAAACATAATGATGCTGATGGGCTGTAGCCTTGTACCTGTTTCTCATGGATGAAACTGTTTTTGTCCGACTGAAAGGTGCCTCCTCTGCATCGTCCACCATCCAGACAACAATAGGCCTGATTGTTCAGTGTTTTTAAAGCTGTACTGTATATCTAATTAAGTGTTGGTTTTGCCGGGCCTTTTGTCCCATTGTAGGTTTTACCCAGAAAGTTTCAGAGCAGCCAACAAAAGCTGCCCTACATACACGGCGGTGACTGAATGGGAAGACCATAAATTGTGTTGAAAATCACTGGTATGCATGAGAAGTGGGATTCCCTGGAGCGTAAATATCCGTGTCGCTGAGAAAAAGAGGATATAAATCTCTCATGGTGACAGTGAAAATGTCTCTGAGACTCTGGCGCACTGTCACATGATGATTTTTCTGCAGCAGCACGGTTTAAAATGTGTGTAAATAACCGAACTGGCAAACTCGAGTGGGAAATCAAAGCGTGCACATTCGCTCATGAGAACGATGAAGACGAAATGACAGATTAAATTTGCTGGTGGGCTGTGAAGACGGGGATCTTCTCCCTGTGACAGATATACGATTAGGAAACTGTTTGCCTCACATAACAAAGATCCACTGACCCGTTAAATGAGGGCAGAGGGATGCGGGGGGCTTGGAGAGGGGATGTGGATGTGGGGATGAAGTAGGCAATTATGTTTAAGAACTCACTGCGCAGCACAATGAGTTTATAACTGATGGGGAATAGATTGAAGACGGGGTGGAGGTCCTTACAGATACAACAATAGGGCAGATAAGAACTTTTCTGTCACGGGAATCTAAAATCTGCAGCGGCCGGTCGGACGGAAACTTTGAGTTTAATTAAGGAAAAATGCCGGAGGAGGAAAAACGAGAGAAATTAGCCAAAGTCATCAGACAGTGGAACGACAACAGACTGGACTTGTTTGAAATAAGCCAACCTGATGAGGTGAGTCGCCTGCAGACGTCAGACAGGGTTCAGAAACTATAGAAATTCTCTCCTTCTCATCTGGGTTAACCTTTACGGTGACGCACTTTTAGATGCATCTTTAAATTTTAATATTTTAATATCTAAAGTCCCTGTTAGATTTATGTACTGTATCAAAAATATCATCACTTCAGGGCTAAATCACTTTGCTTTGTTTGGCGTATTGGACAACCTATTGATTTAAAAGCCAGTAGCAGTTTCTTCAGAGAGAAAATATTAAACTAGCTCCAGTACATAATGAGATTTGTCACTTGAAACCACATCTAGTCCATCCATTTTTTTTAAATTATCAACTAGACGATATTTACTATTACTACAACTACACTTTCCTCTCTCCCGGCAGAGCTTGGAGTTTCACGGTGTGATGCGTTTCTACTTTGAGGATCACGTTGGAGGAAATGTGGCCACAAAGTGTCTGCGTGTTTCCAGCAACTCTTCAACTCACAAAGTTATCGAAACTCTGTCGGAGAAATTCAGGCCCGATATGAAAATGCTGAGCAGCAGTTATTCCCTGTACGAGATCCAGGCCAGTAAAGGTAATCACTCGACTCTTTGGTGGGACAAAGATAAATTCTCACTGTGTACTGTCGAACACAATGTGTCAAATAATCAGGGAAGATGAAGTCTTTGGTGTACTTGAATTCACACCACAGACTAAAGGAACAGGTAGGAAACAAAAACTGGGCAGAGTGTCGTAGTCAAAGGCAGAAGTAAGGGTAGTTTACCGGGAAACAGGCGAAGAGGGAGAGTCCAGATGGTAAATCCTGGAGAGTCTTGGGTCTGCAGCGAGTGTGTGGGGATCTGGAATTCAGGTGTGTGTTCAGGTGAGTGGCAGGTGTGTGTGATTGTCCTGATTGCAGGAGGCAGTGAATGAAATGAAATCCGTCAGGAGGACTACACTCTGTATCTTTGCATGGTCTTTCATGCTTTAACGTTATATAAAGTCCTTTTTATGAATACAAGTTATTTTGTATGAAGTGCTGAAAGGGCAGAAAGTGACAAAGATCCCTCTGAGCAACTGTTAAATAAGAACATGAGGGATCACAGGTCGGTGAGAGAAGAGAGAGAGAGCTGTGTTGTCTCAGCGAGGCTGTTCTTAAACCTTTAAAACAGAAATAGACGTTTGGTTTAAGGATAACGGATAAATCCATTTAGAACTGTTCAAGCTAACTGCTGAGCAGACTGCAGCTGCCTCAAAGACAAAAACAGATTCCCAAAATATTTAGAGACCAATTACAAGCTCTGTTGTGGTTCAATAATGATCTCGGGTCACTTAAGCTTCTCTGGACTGGAAGACATAATTAAAAATCGAAGTTATTCGGGATGAAAAAATGGTCACAGCAGTATTCTCCTCTGTTATGTAACGCTGTGGGAACGACTAAATGGAAAGTTTAATCATTGGATTGTCCTTCTTTTGGGGCCAAAGCTATCTCAAATATAAATGTTTCAGTTCATGTCTGACTTATTCAGTTTTTATCACCACTAATGGTGAAATTACAGATTTCAACCAACTGAATAACACTTCACATGCATTGTTAAGCCATTAGCTGATGGAGGATGTGATTCAAACATTTACAATAACTCCACAGCGCTGTGGAGTTCAAAAGTCAAAATATATTGAACAAAGATCGATGTAATCATTTCCAAAAACACACAAGATACACACCTGTATTAATGAGGTATACGCCTGTGTTAACGAGATACACGCCTGTATTAACGAGATACACTCCTGTATTAATGAGGTACACACCTGTGTTAACGAGGTGCACAACTGTATTAACGAGGTACACACCTGTGTTAACGAGGTACACAACTGTATTAACGAGATACACTCCTGTATTAATGAGGTACACACCTGTATTAATGAGGTACACACCTGTGTTAACGAGGGACACACCTGTATTAATGAGGTACACACCTGTATTAATGAGGTACACACCTGTGTTAACGAGGTAATAAAATGCTTCTGTACTTTGTGAGAGCGTAAACTGGATCTGGACGAGAGGCCTCTGGTCGTACAGTTAAACTGGACCACAGACAACAGGGAAGGACGCTTTGTGCTGAAGAAGGACAAGGAGAGCGTGGAGGTAACACCTCACCTACTCTGCTGTTTCACTCCCTGTCCGCTCGCTCGTCATCTCACATCTGCGTGTTATTTTAATCATGTGTCGAACTATGAAGGAAAACTGTCTGGAGAAGGAAAGAGGAGGAGGAGGCGTGATCCAAAACTTCAAGAGGACGCTGTCGAGGAAAGAGAAGAAGAAAGAGAAGAATAAGACTAAAGCGGCTGAGGGTTCGGAGGATGAGAATGGGTAAAATGTTTGAAATTAATATTTATTTTGCAGAGTACTGCTGACCTAACCGTCACAGTAACATCCACCCCTTTAAACAAATATCCAGGTCAACTGAAAAGCCACTGAACAACAACAGCAGCAGCACAAAAAGGCAGCAGAGGGAGGCTGCCTCGGGTACGTCATCTGCAGATTGTAGAAAAATAGAAATGACAGTTCATTTTTATGTAAATAATAGCTGCAAGTCTTTGTTTTTCTGTCCCTCTCATGACTTCTCTTTGCTGAAATACAGGAGGAAAGCACACAGGACGTCTTGATCAAGACTTTTCTGATCATCCTGGATTACCAGTTCAAATAAAATTCAGTGATAACTGTGAGTATTCAAACCAAAGTGTTATTTTCTAGTTAATCAGCTGTGCTTCCCTTCTCATAATGTCCTCCTGCCCCCTGCTGGTGTTGTCTACATTTCAGCTGAGGAAGCTTTCCTGTCTGCAGTCATAAATTACACCAACAGCTCCACAGTTCATTTCAAGCTCTCACCTGCGTACATCCTGTATGCTGCGGGGCGCTACGCGCTGCAACGCCATTACAGGCGAGCCTCTCCACCCTCGGGGCACGTGCACGGTGCCATCTCCATCGCAAACAAAATGGTGGCCATGACAGGGAAGGTCATACAGGCGAGTGCACGATAGCTCTTACTCTTTGTTTTTTGACAGCAAACTGAGGAGCCAAAGTCACGTCAGCCAGGTGTTCCTGTGAGTTTTTACATGACACCGCTGCTATATTTTGCCTTGCAGAGGCAGCAGGCCATCGCCGGCGCTCTCGCCTTCTGGATGGCCAACTCCTCCGAGCTGCTGAACTTCCTCAAGCATGACAGAGACCTCGGCTCGCTCACGGGGCAAAGTCAGCTGGATCTGTCCCACCTGGTGCACAAAGCTTACAGGTACGGGGCGAAACAGACGTGACCAAACACAGCAGCACACACACACACTCAACACGGCCTTCCACCGCCCATCAAATGAGTCACTACAGTATCAAAATCACAGCCTTTGCCCTCTTCGAGGCTCAAAACAAACCACTTTAAAAATAGGTTTGTCACCACAATAGCAGCCCTGATCTTCCAAATCCCAACCGGACAGTAAACACAAGCACTTCAGCAATGTGTCACTAAAACATGCAATCTTTCTGTCTTCTGAATTCATGAACAACGAATGATAAATGTTCTGGCCGCCATGTTGGCTGCCGTCTTCTGAGGTGGATCATTGGCCTGTTTGCTCAAACAAGCCATCTGTAACAGCACCCACCTGTCAATCAAAGCGTCCACGCTCTTAATCCTGCATAACTTTAAGCCTTAATATAATGTGAACAGGTGAGTTGTATATAAATTCACCCTCAGTACAGTTGTCATGAACGGGGAAATTAGCTATAGAGACCAAAACTGTTTTTTGTATCAGCCTGTAAACATGTTTATTTCTGCTTTAACATGGGGACTTATGGAGACTGACTCACTTCTGCAGCCAGCCTCAAGTGGACGTTTGAGGAACTGCAGTTTTTGGCATTTCCGTGTTGGTTTTTGCAGTACAAACATGTTAAATCAAATGTTGTTTATGTATAAATAAAGTGAATATAATTATGTAGCTCATTAGCTGCATGTTGCTGTACAGTCTAAATTTGCTGTTTCCATAGTTGCCTGCTGCAGTGTCTACAGAACGAGTTAAGAAAGCACTTGCCAACTTTTCTGATCGATCCTGAGCAACATGGCCCCCTGCCGGCTGGTATAGGTAACTGTTTTAACACTAATCATCACATTTAAGACTCATTCTGCGTCCATGTTCAAGTGCTCTAAACTTCCAACCCCGCCTGTTGCAGAGATGGTGCTGAACACCTTGATGAACACCATGTCTCTTTTACGCCGCTGCCGGGTCAACCCGGCCCTCACCATCCAGCTCTTCTCCCAGCTCTTCCACTTCATCAGCGCCTGGCTCTTCAACCGGCTGATGATCCCAGAGGCCGACACTCCGGGCCTTCGCTCCCACTACTGGGGAGCCGCCCTGCGCCAAAGGCTCATGGCCATCGAAGCCTGGGCGGAGAGGCAGGGGCTGGAGCTGGCCGCTGACTGCCACCTCGGGCGTATTATCCAGGTCGACTACAAAGAAATATGTTAAAAATAAGACTGGGCTTTCAGAAACATGTCATCAGTGTCTTCTTTTACCTGCATCAAATGTTCTTCTCTGCATTCATAACGCGAGTTTTCTTTGTAAGAACTTGTTTGCGCTCTGCACTTCTTCTTTTTTTTTTTACCTCGGCTTTTAATTTCGTGTCAGATCACATATTTCAGTCGGTACACGCTGTTAAAATAGCATTGCCTTGTCTGTTTCTAGGCAACCATGCTCCTGACCATGAATAAGTACTCAATGAAAGACGCGAAGGACATCCAGAATACCTGTTTCAAGTTGAACTCAATGCAGCTGCACACGTTGCTAGCTGGATACCTCTATGCCACCAACGAGCCTCACATCCCCCCTGTGAGTACTTCTCATGTATTCTTCCACTGAAAGACACTTCATATACAGACGAACAGCCCGTGGAAATGAAAGCACTGCCAATAACCAGAGACTCCTTTATGACAGAGAGTATGTACTGTACAGATAACCACAGAACAGGAGCTCAGAAGTATAGATTTAATAATATGAATAATTAACAATGATGAATATGATGATGAATAATATATGAAGAATAGTAAAGCGAGTTGTCACATACACCCATTTCTTTTGAGTGAAATATTTCTCTAATGCTTTGCTAAATATGAAATGTGTGAAGCGTGAACGTGCCACGTCGACTCGAGTTCCCCGTTAAGCCAACGTAACGAGGAGAAGCTCGTCTAACAGAAGCCATAAGCGGTCATACGTTCATGCATTTTCTCTCAGTTATCTCGTGATAATCACATAATTGTATAATTGTTGTGTTCTTGAGATCTCGAGTTACTCGTGCCATTATGTTGAAATAACAAATGTTATTGCGAGATAACGGCATCTTGATACATTAACTCAGAAAACACACAAATATCAATAAAACATCACGTAAACATCGACTCATATTTAAAAATGTTAAATATATATAATTAAATATATATAGTCAGAGTTACATATAGAGTTACAGTCAGGGCAAAAACTTATGAACTCCCAAACTGAAGTAAATATTTGTGGCAGTTGGTGTAGCTAACCAACAGCTAACGGGAAGCGTCGCGGATAGCATGTGTTAGCAGCCTCGTAACGTTAGCTCAGCCAAACACACAAATAGCAACTGAACACAGTCAAAACAAGAACTCAGTTGCTAAAAACATTAGCAGAGAAAACTAAAGTATAATGAGAGTTGTAAGTAAAACAAGAACTTCTGGAAGCCAATATTTGTGGCAGTTGGTGTAATTAACCAACGGCTAACGAGAAAAGTCACGGATAACGGCAGCAGCTTTTAGACGAGACGTGATTTTAAATATCTCACCTTTACTCAAGGAAACTACCTATCAACAGATTGTAATTAAAGTGTTAAATAATAAAACAACTGTCCCCTGTCATTATTATTATTATGGCTGCAACTAACTATTATTTTCATTATCGATTCCTCGGTTCTCAATTAATTGATAAGTTGTTTGGTCACGTTATGACGTCCTTAAATTATTTTGTTTTTGTCCACAACCCAAAGATATTCAGTTTACTGTCACAGAGGAAAAAAACAGAAAATATTCACATCTGTTACTCAAAACAATTACAAAAATATTAATTTAAAAGTTGATAAATAATTGATTAATCAGCTGATCATTGCAGCTTTAATTATTATTATACATTATTGGATAATTGTAGTTAACTGGACTTTAATATTCTTTAGTGAAGTGAGGGTATAAAGTAGCATTAAATAAAAACACTCAAAGTTAAAACAGTCCTTAAGGATGTCCTTGGTAACTATTTGTACTGCTACAAGAGTTTCTACTGAATGTACATTATTTTAATGTACTTTTCTACCTCTGAGGAGGTCGGGTGTTTTGCTCAGGGTCACCGCAGACAGATTGGATGTCCCTTCCCTGAAGCCTTGTCACAGAATGACAAATGCCAATCTATACACTAGAACGACCTTTTCCTGAAACGTTTCCGCCGTCTGATCCACCTGTCATCCCCGCTGCAGGATTTGATCGATGCCGTAGTGACGGCCGCACGGGCCTCTGCAGATAACCTGATTCGGAGCGAAGGACGGGACATCCAGCTGGAGGAGAGCCTCGACCTTCACCTGCCCTTCCTGCTGCCGGAGGGAGGATACTCCTGTGACACCGTGAGAGGAATCCCTCCAGGGTTTAGGGAATTTTTGGAGCCAATATGCCGGAAAGGTATAGGATATTTCAGTCAAGATGTGAAAATAAAATACCAGGGATGGATTGTATTTAGGATAAACACGCCCAAAATGGGTTCTCTGTTTGATATTTGTATTGAATGACACCGTTCTCCTGCAGGTCTCTGCTCTTTGACAGCACAGCCAAACTCCAGAGGTGACTGGACCGCGTACTTCAGCGAGACAACTTCCTCCGCAGAGAGCTCATACTTGGTCCGTTGCACCAAAAGCACAATAAATTTAACAGGCATTTATTGAGCGGTCGTGTAATTCATTTCTATGTTCTCGAACAGGCAGCGCACAGAGAGCCAGAGGTTGTGACTATCACCCTGAACAAGCCTCTGAATAGTGGGATGGGGGTCAGCATCGTGGCCGCCAAGGTGACTTCCTCCCCCTTTTTTCTGATGTGTTTTAACTAACTGGAGCTGATCAAACATGAAAAATATTTGCTAAACGTCTCAACTAATTAACATCCTCCCTCTTATTTTGCCGAAGGGAGCAGGACAAGGTAACCTTGGCATTTATATCAAATCTATTGTCAAGGGAGGCCCGGCTGAAATGGTGAGCGCTGATGACACTTTTTTTTTGGGTTTATTTCACGCTTGAGACGCCTAATGTACGGTAAAGAATCATTTTAACACAAACTCACTCTTCGTTGTGCAGAACGGGAGGTTAACAGCCGGGGATCAGCTGCTGAGCGTGGACGGAGCGTGGATGGTCGGCCTCAGCCAAGAAAGGTAGCCAGCCACGTAACAGCCTGTTATACAACAGGGTGGGAAATGTTTGTGTTGTTCAGCAGCGTGGCGCTCGGGGATGGCGCTGTCTGTCTGTTTTGGTCAGTTCTTTCACCACTTCGGTCCAGACTGAAATATCTCAATACCCTATTATCTCGACACCATGAAATTTAGTGACAGCGTCACGGTGAGTGAAATGTCACAACAACGTTTGGACGTTTGGACTTCGGTGCACGCTTTTACACTACATGTCTCATTCACACCCATTCACACACTAATGGCATCGGTATTATGCCCATGGACACTCTCGAAAAAAGTCTGACACAGGAAAACTAATTCATGTTTTTATCAGCTCGAGGCTCGATTACAGCAAAGCTCTTCACAAACAATAAGCCGCCTACTACTTGCACAAACTCTGCAGCCTGAGTACTGACGAAGACCAGACAGAGGGCATGTAGTTTTAAATTGATTTTAAGATTCTTCAGTTTTTAAATGACGCTGGCCGATCTTTTAGACATGCTGCATAGGTGTGTACCGAGCAGGTCCCTCAGATCCTCGACAGCTGAGGACCTCCGTACGAGAAGTTCACCTTCGGTCACTGCGGCCTCCATCTGTGGATCTGAAGGACTGAACCACTGCAGACATGTTTTTAAAGATACAGGAGTCAAGATTACAGTCAGATTAAGATATTATTCATCTTGTGTTGATTCAGGGCAGCAGCGATCATGATGCAAACCGGCCCCGTCGTGACGTTGCAGGTCGCAAAGTTTGGAGCGAGCTACCACGGCCTGGGAGCTCTGCTGAGTGACCCAACCTCACAAAGGACTGCAGGTAGATACACATTAAAACATATTATTAGTCCAAACATCTGCTCATCAGAACCTAATTCAGATCTTTTGTTGCCTCACAAAGTTGATAAAAGCCGCGTTGACGGCAGAGCGCTCGTGGATCCTGGCGCCTCCGAGCCGCTCCATGGAGGCAGCAGGAGGAAGAAGGAGCAGATAATGCAGAGAAACAGACAACTGTACCGCTCCAACCCCAACGTGACCGGTGGGCCCGCTTCTATTTCGACCTCCTATAGCTCAGGCTGGGCACGCACAGTCTTAATGTGAAATATGTTTAACACTCGAGGGCGAGTCATGAGAACAACTTCTTCTCATTTCAGCAGATTTCGCCCCCGAGGACGGCGACGAACCCGTCGACCCTGCAGTGAGCGGGAACAACATGGCTGCTGTCTCCAGTAGCAACCTTTGTGCTGATGTGAGACTTTTCTGGATTTCTCTGGATAATTCAGCTGAACACTCAAACTGGATGTATAGTTTCAAGAACACACAATATTTGCTTACTTTACGCCTGTTTTCAGACATTTCACAGGGAGTACTTGACGCTGCCGACGCCTAAATCCCAGGACAAGAACTTGTCTGAGTCCGGTCGACCACAGCAAACAGTCAAAATGTCTTTGAGGCCTTTAGACGGCCAGCGCTCCAGTAAGAGGACCTTAATGGTGAGTCTTTATCAAACGCTGCACTCTAGCATCAAAATATTTCAGCACATTTATTATTTACTGAGCAGTAAATAAAAGAAAAGTTGACATAAAAGTGTATATGCATAAAAGAAGTGTTTGAGTTTTAGAAGTTTTACTGGTTTCTTTGATTAAAAGTTGACATAAAACACAAGAAGAGCTTATAAAATACTTTGTCAAAGATTAATACAGTGGTTCCTTTGGTTGGCTTGAGACCTTTAACAGAAAGCAGTGTTCCTTCTCATCTTGCACACTCCTCAGCTGATTTCATTCAATAACTGCTCAAATATTTCTCAAAAAAGCTTCAAAGACAATACAAAAGACGAGAATATGAAGAGAAAGCTGTTGTTTTTTCTTCCTTTCTACCCCTGGTAGCCTCTGACCTCACCATAGTACTAATACTTTTACTTTTGATACTTTAAGTACATGATCTGCTGATGAATTAAGACTTTAAGTTACTTCTTCTGGTATTTTACTCATGAAATAGTTGTACTTCCACCACCATGATAAATAAAAGTGTTTAATGCTACAATGAACTTCATATTTCTCCTTCCAGCGCCAGGCTCTGTCACAGGAGAACCTGTGCATGGAGAGTCGAGGCCCCCTGCTGGACAAAAGGCAGAAGGACCAGCATGCAAAGCAAACCGCGAGCCACTATTCATCTTTCCCAATTCGCTCGAGTGTTTCTAGTTATGACATCCTCTCAGATCACTGTTCTCCTGCGAGGCGACAGCAGGCCGGTCGTACGAGCGGCGCGGGCGTCTGGAGAACTCCTTTTTCTCAACATCCGACGCCGACGCCTTCGAACCAGCCGATACGCATCGACATCCCTGTAACCAGAGCGGTGAACACACACGCTAACCCTCCACTCACCACCTTCCAGAGTTCAGCTTCGCTGGTGATGAAGATGAGCCAAACTCTTAAAGTGAATGCAAACAAACAGAGTCCTCCAAGCCAGGCTCATCATATTTATGCGTGCCCCATTCCTGCAACCAAGAAGCTACCTCAGCCCTCACTTCCATCACAGCAGCAGAGATCCAACACGCCGAGAGAGAAACCTCAAGTCAGCATCCCTCCAACCAAACACGTCTCCTTCCAAGAACCTCCGACTCAGCACAGGCAGGGCTCAAAGCAGAAACACCCTCAGGAGCTGCCGTGCGATCCGTGGAGGAGGGAGGCCCAGGAGAAGCTGGAGAAGCAGCAGAGGCTTCACGTGGTGGAGCTCCTGGAGCAGGAGGTGCAGGAGCTCCAGGCTAAAAAAGGCAAGCACACGGCGGAGGAGAGCGACCGGCTCCGAAGGCTCAGCCTGGAGTGGCAGTTTCAGAAGAGGGTGCAGGAGATTCAGCAGAGAGGGGAGGATGAAGACGAGGAGGAAGATTTGGACATGATGCTGACGATACAGCAGCTGGAGGAAAGAGTGCAGGTCAGTTAAAGGCCAAATCCACTTTAAAATGTTGCCGGAGGGCATTCTGGGAAATGTAGGACATCAACAAATGTAGTAGATGAAGAGAGTACATGATCACATACATGCATAATACCACGCTGGTAAACTCTCTCATGATGATTCTGGGACATGATTTCCAAAAAGTTTGGCACGTTTAAACTTCTCTGGATCTTTTTTAGACCTCATCACGTTACCAACCTGTGGCCAGTTAACTTCACTCATCGTTCATCGATGTTCCATTTCTCAGTTTTAATATTTCATATAAGTTTTCTTTGTGCTATTTTCAATAACATATGAGCACATCGTCACAGTTTACACAGCGTGCCACAACTTTGTTTTCAATCTCCACGATAAAACATCTTTATAATGTCTTGACACGCTGATATTCCTCATATCATAGTGGGTGAGTTGATGACACTGCTGCAGATTTATCAAGTCACATTAATGTGTAGAAATGTTTCAACATCTGTCTTGATAACTCTAATTCTGTGTTAA
The DNA here is from genome assembly GCA_023373845.1 of Nibea coibor. NCBI lineage: Eukaryota > Metazoa > Chordata > Actinopteri > Sciaenidae > Nibea > Nibea coibor. The sequence goes on from CM041722.1 coordinate 23,411,781, forward strand.
GTATAGAGAAGTTTGAACCATTTAATTCTATTATTTTTTCCATCTTTAGAACCGGAGAAGCTCTGCTGAGCTGGAGAAGCAGGCAGGGAGGAGGGAACACAAGGCGCAGACAGGTGATGGTTAGATTTTGCTGTCAGCTTTTGTTTATTTAAGGAGCCTGTGTGTATTAGACACATTATTTTATTTGACATTGCAATATTTATTGACAGATGAAAGAGCGAGCGGGCCGAGTCGAGACATTAACAACGCGGCTTCAAGGGAGTGAGTTCAACTTCTGTCAGTCAAATTCAGACCAAAATCAAAAAGCGACAAATCCCTGAGTAACATAAATCTGCAGACTGTGAGGAGCGTAAATAAAATTCAAGTATTCCTGCTGACGTCATTGTTCGTGTTATTATTTACAGAAACCAGGAGGAGAAAATCAGTCGAGTGTCGGCTCCTGAAAAGCTCACATTCAAGGAGCGCCAGCGTCTCTTTTCCCTGCCGACCACTGCATAAATACAAGTCCTCAGACGTGGAACATGTCTATATAATCTATAAGTAATGATGTGCTAGCAATGACAGTACCGTGTAAAAAGGCAGTATGTGTTTGTATTTACAGTAGAAATCTTTGTTTTAGTGACGTACTAGTGCTTCAGTATTGTTGCCATCACGTTGTCTAAACATTCATTCTTTTCTTTCCTCTTCCGACATAATAAAATATTCATCTAGCGACGTGATTCTGTTATTTCATCCTACTTTGTGCGCTGATAAAACTGCACCACGGCCTTCTCTTGCTCGTGAGTTTCTATCGAGCCTCGCCGCAGCCTGCGGATCTCGTTGATGGCGTCGATGCCCGATATCTTCCTCGTCTTCACCAGGTAGCAGGCCAGCATGGTGCCCGTTCTGCCGTGCCCGTGCATGCAGTGAACACCCACGCCCTGAAGAGAAACAACAACGGGATTTACTTTGTTGAGTGACACTGTTCAGCGTTCAGTGACGGTAACACTTAGCTGCTCATAGCTGTGAGACAGAAATATGGATTTTGGTTTTGTACGTTTAATTTTCTAGCAAACAAAACAAACATTTATTGGTTCAAGCTTCTTAAATGCGAGTTCTGCTGCTTTTCTTTGTCTTATGTGACATTAAATATGTCCAGGTTATGAAATCACAAATTTTCTGACATTTTATAGAACACATGATGTATAATTTAATAGATAAAGTCAGTGGCAATGATAATAATTACTGATAATTGCAAGCACCACTAACAAAAACCAGGAAATACCGACCCTGTCTGCCTACTGGAAGAAGAAAATCAGATCCCACAGCAGGCTAAGCTTTTTAAAACCTTGCTGCTGGTACTCTTTATGAATATAACATTTTTTAAAAGATATTTCCCCCTTTTTACTTTTGATTCATGCACTTTGGAGGAGCTGCAAGGTTGTGAAAGACACTTTTTTCCTTTCCTCTGTTCCAGGGCTTTTGCCAAAATCAAGTAAGCGTGGTGCCAAGTGTATTAGGTTACAGCGCTTGTGGCTTGTGTGAGCCTGGAGAGTCCTGAAAGTACTTTATAAGCATAACCATCCATCACGCACAGTCCATCGAGCTATGTGAGTTCTTACCTCTCCCTTGGAGTTGGCCTCGTCCACGATGGAGAGGAATCTATCAATCTGAGTCGGTGAAGGAGGAGTGAAGTCTGCTATCTTGATGTGGTGCAGCTGTAGCTCCGGGCACGAGTCGTGGTACGGTGGTTTTCTCTCACACAGGCAGACCAGGTGTTTGATACCGTTGTCCAGCAGGTACTGGTACTCACATGTCATCCTGGGCAGCGCCAGCCCGGCCAGTTTTCCTGGTTCGACCCAGGAGAAGTTATGTGGAGCGCTGGAGGCCATGTCGAACTGAGAGCAGGAGACACCGACAGTCAGATCTGTACGCCGCTTTATTACGTAACATGCGTGAAGTCATAAATGCGTGACGAAAATGTGTAATAAAACATTATCTCAGTCTCAGTAAAAAGAAGGACTTTGACATTTTCTAGGAAGCATTCTGAGTAAACATTACCTCTCCAACCAGTCAGCCAGCCTCAAACTATTTGTCAAGACAACGCCAGCACACTGGCTCAGCCAGATAGTCCGGTGTGTGCAGAGGGGGGATTAGTTTGACAAATATTATAACATAAGGTCGTGTGTGAACATACAGACTGCACCTAGGAAATGGGCGTAGCGTCTTTAACACAGAGGCCGAGAAGGACTGTGCAGATTATATTATTATTAATGTCATGTTCTTTCTCTTTGCTTATTAGTATTACGGACCTGCACACACACACACACACACACTAATTTAGCCTCATTATTTCATATATTTATCATACCATCAGTCATATATTTTTTCCCAATCTGGGACATCCTGGTGGATTAGTGTAAGATGTGAATATAATTTTTAGTAGTTGCAATTATATTTGATCTGAATTTTTATATGTGAAATGCAATTCTAGATATATATGAAATTACTTTCTTATACAATATGCAGGATTAAGTTATGATATCTGTCATGTAACTGCAGATACCTACAAATAACATGAGATTTAAACTGTTGATATAAATAATTAATATTTTGACTGTTGGGAAATTAACTGTAAATATTAGAATTTAAACTCTGGTTTTGTTGGTATGTCGTGTTTACTGTGTGGACAGACCAGTCTAATGACTTCAGGAGCAGATTAACTCACAAACGGCTGAACTTTAGTGACAAAACAGATTTTTGTTATTTGCTAATCCTAGATGTGAGAATGATTAACACATTATGTCGATATAACTGCATTAAAAAGTAAGCTAGCCATCGGCTACCGGTAGTTATGTTACCGGTGTTACGGTTTAATGAGTGACCCTGTTAACTGGTGACCGTTACAGGAAGCGAACGCGTATCGGTTAAACAAAACACAGAGGACAAATCAGATGTGTGTGTGTGTGTGTGTGTGTGTGTGTGTGTGTTTAATTGTGACGTCAATGAGATAAAAACTAAACAAAGCGGACATTCACGAGGACAGCCACACTCGTCTCCGCGGTTTATTCGGTCACCAGTTAGCACGGTCACTCGTTGGGCCGAAACACCGTTAGCTATGAGCTAACGCGAAGCCGTTTACCAGCCCGTTTAGCGCCAAACACAGCCACACCAGCGCCCCCTCTCCTAAATATACTCACAGTTCTCCTTTGAATGAACGGACTCCCCGTTACTAGGTTCGGTCGGAGTTAGATTTGGACCATGTTGGCTGACAAACTACCTCAAAGTGTGAGGGCACGTCGTGTGGCCGCCGCTAGGCGCTGTCGTGCTACACGGAGCGGCGCAGCTGTCTCTATAGCTCAGCTCCGAAAAAGAACCACAAAGATGGCGGAGACACAGAGCAGAGCTCTGAGGTTCGTGTTTTAGCGGCTCCGTCTATATTCCTGACAGTGAAACACGATAGTAACGCACAAAACAGGAGCGGAGTCCAATTCATAAAGGGCTCTTGTTGTGTCAGTGTGTATGTCAGGATGGCCGAGCGGTCTAAGGCGCTGCGTTCAGGTCGCAGTCTCCCCTGGAGGCGTGGGTTCGAATCCCACTTCTGACAGTAACTTTTTCTCGCATGTGGCGGCAGTTCACAGTCCACGAAGGGTCTGTCTGTCCTGTGCACTGTTTAGGATCCTACTCTATCACTACACATTGTTATTATTGATTAATTATTGTGTGTTTTATGCACTAATGTTGCTTATTTAATCCCAGGATACACTGTAGCTGTGACACAGAAGTCTTCATGGAAAGGCCACTAATACTGCTATTTCTATTCTCATATGTGTCACTTAAAATGAATCAATAAAGTCAGATAAATTTGTATCATCTGTGCAGTCTTAACATACCTGTGGAGGGTGTGTCATCGCCTCCTTCAACAAACCAGTGACGCTCTCTCTAAATCCTCTTTCTCCAAAGTAGGCATTTAAAGCTAAACCAGACTGGGCTCACTTTTACAGCTTTTGTATTGTGCAACCAAACCATAATCGAAAACAGACTGCTTTATTTTATATCTATTTAATCCTTCTGCAGGTCAGTGTTAACTATGAGAAGAGTTCTCGGTACGTTTGCAACCATAAAACCATGTTCAAGTACAATAACACTTCTTTTAAGAGTTGGAGCATGCACTAACAGATGTTTATGTGTTACTATCATGTATTTTGGGGAAAATACATAACAGCAGACAAATATTTAAGCTTTTTAGTAGTATTAGTGATTTTGTGTGTGAAGGGAGCAGCGACACGCCCTAAAATCAGGGATAATAAAACCAATCAGTTCAATTAATAATGCATTTCTCCTTTTTTTTTAACTGTGATTTACTGTCTGCACATTGTGCATTCGTATTTGTGGTGGATGTTTGACTGTTTTAATTCATGTGAGGCAACACAGTGAGCACATTGAGGTGTTTTACGGGAGTTTAAAGTGTATCAAAGAAGTCAGAGAGAGTTCAACAGCTAGATTACGTAACATAAGTGCAATTACTGTCATGTACGGTGACATATATACGCCATTAGTACAGTACAGGATGTGAGGATGTGTGATTTGGTTGCAGGTCTAAGTAGAAAGTGAAATATATCGAGTAACTACAGCTACAGTTTGCATATAAATAAATATATCAAAACTTGATGTCTCCTGCAGTTAACCATCTCAATGCAATGCTTCAAAGTGTGTGAGAGATGTCCTTGTCGAGTCCGCATTGAATCATTCTTGTTTTTAATGTCTCGGCGCTTCCAGACGGAGGCCGCCTCTGTTCTCATACAATCTCCACATGATAACCGTTTGTCCATTTCTTTCATGCAATAGTCAAATGATACAAACACAACCATTCAGAACTCACAGCACAGCACAGTTTACTTGCTAGTCATTTTATACAAATAGTAGAAAGAGGGTTTGTATCTGAAGGAGACAAACTGCATCACATTTGCCAGATAGATGTCGATACACAGAGAAGAGAATCACAGAGTCGAATGTTTCAAACATCCCGTTTTAAAAAAGCTTTCACTAACCTGTTGTAAGAAAAAAAGTTAACAGAGCCGTTTCAGTAATCACGTACAGTTATAGAAAGATATCTAGGTGATAGGTAAAGCTGAAATAAAACAGAAACAAAAAAAGAAACATTCCAATAATCAGGTGGCGTTTTTTCGCTTGCTGTCCTACGATGCTCGATCCGGCCACAAACCATTTAACAGAACCTTTGGAAGTCCCAAAAAGAACCACGAAATATTTTTTTATTCTCATTTTATCTATTTTTTTTTCTTTTGTACACATCACAACCTGAAGACTTGGGTTTGACCGGTGGTCCGTCACGTCTCTTGGCTATCATCGTCATCATCATCATCCCTTTTGTGTCATCTAAAAAGCACAGACTCCCTTCAACATGCTGCAACACCCCTTAAAAAAAAAAAAAAAGCAATCACATCACCCCTTTAATGGTTACATGTAAACTCTGCGGGTTTTTTAATTTTTCGCACTCTTTAAAGGTGCCGTTCGAGAAAAAAGGGGGGCGGGTGGGGGCAGTAATCGCCGTGCCCACCTACTAGAAGATTTCTACGTATTTTGAACGTCTGTGTTCAAAAGTCCCCACGCTGAGCAGACTTGCTGAAGGGCCATGCCGAGTTTTTTTTTACAGGATGGCGCAGAAGAACTTCTTCTCCCTGAACGGGTTCTCTGACGCCGGCACCGGCGATAACAGAGGGTCCTCTTTGGCATGAGCTTCGCAGTATGACATCAGGTCTGCCGCTGCTTTTGACACCTGAAATCCAAACGCACACACACACACGTCAGCACGCAGAAGGAAGTGTAGTGTATTTTGATGAATTCGCTTATTTGCTTTCTCTGGCCAGAGTTAGATAGGAAAGATCGATACCTCTTTTTTTAATATCCGTACTGTCGATAAACAGCAGCTGGTTAGCAGAAAGAAGCACAAAGCTGACCGGAAACTTTGTTGGTTTTATGCTTCTGTGTTTGTACGGATTAAACAAGATGATTAAGCGATTTATTAGCGAGCTTTAGAGGTGCTGACAGACAGAGACAGGCTAGCTGTTTCCAGCCTTAGTGCTAAGCTAAGCTAACAGCCTTGTGGTTGCAGCTACATATTTAAGTATGGAGCTGGAGCCGGGGGTGATTAGCCTAGCTTAGCATTAAGAAAAATGACTGGAAACAGTTACAGCATGCAATTTCTCCTCTAAAAACATAACTGGGATTGTTGGGCCGAATATTGCTCAAGCAAGCCATCTGCAACCGCCCACCTGTCAATCAAAGCGTCCACGCTCTTAATCCTGCATAACTTTAAGCCTTAATATAATGTGAACAGGTGAGTTGTATATAAATTCACCCTCAGTACAGTTGTCATGAACGGGGAAATTAGCTACAGAGACCAAAACTGTTTTTGTACCAGGCTGTAAACATGTTTATTTCTGCTGTCTAACATGGGGACTTATGGAGACTGACTCACTTCTGCAGCCAGCCTCAAGTGGTCGTTTGAGGAACTGCAGTTTTTGGCTTAAGCTTTTGAACATTAGATTAGAACAACATGTTAGTGCGATTGATGTATTGTGGAATTTTGGATAGCATAAGGCTAGCAGTTTCCCTCTGTTTCCAGTCTTTGTGCTAAGCTAAGCTAACCTCCTGCTGGCTCTAGCATATCATACAACATATTTAACGGACAGACACGTGAGTGGTGTCAATCTTCTCCTCTAACCCTCGGAAAGAAAGCGAATGAGCTCATTACATTAGTTTTAACTTCAACTCTCCTTGTGGTCGCTTTGTGTCCGCTCACCTTTATCCTGTCGATGTTGGCCTCCATCTTCAGCTGCTCCACCAGCTTCCTGGCTTGCGCGATGCTGGCCGTGTTATTGCTCGCCATGGGCGCTGTCAGTCAGGTCTCCTCGTGTGCTCTGCCTAGACGTGGACGAGGAAAAGGTTCAAACATCCCAAAAGGCTGCAGTTCATGCACAGTGATGATGATGATGGAGACGCTGATGATACAGCAGGCATGCAAAGAGGAGCGCGAGTAACAGACAGCCTGTGTATCGTCACATGCCTGTGAATGCACACACACATACCACACACCAGCACACATATACAGGCATATTATTTATGGTGTCAGTTGCTAGGCAGCCTGTGACAGTGAGGGGGAGGCGGGGAAGGTGGGAGGAGAGCGAGGGGGCAGATCTTTGTCCAGCTCTATATTTAAAATCGATAAACCGATAACGAACGCTCCTGACTTCAGTGATAAAAAACTCTCATTTTGTCCTGATAATGGTCGTTTCTGTCGCGCCCTCTCGTGCTTATCGACGCTTCTTAGTCAGAGTGTCACACAAGGGCACGGTGTCAACCCGCCGCATCACGTGAAGGATGATAAATCAATAAATCGATCTGAGGTGAGGCGGGTCATCGTGGAGGGCTGCAGATGTTACAAAGCAACGCTTCAGTTCACTCGTGTGTTACTGTTTTATCACTGGTGTCTAACTGATGATCAGAAAACATATTTATAACTGACTTTCTCACTTAAATACTGCACAATATCCAGGCTTGAGCCGTGTGCTCACGCTGGGAAAGCGACCCCAGGGTCAGGATGTGCACTCAGTTTGCTTGATGCTTCGAAATGAGAGAACAGCTGCAAAATAAAACTCGATCTCTGAGATTCTCGAGAAACGTAAGAACCGGAAACAAGAAACTGCCGCTGCGTCTCAACTGACGCACTTCGACACTTACATTTTGGGTATAAAAGTGCCTTCACACTGTCAGTTATGTCACGATTCAGTGTACTGTGAGTACCCGGAGTGTGGAACGCCGGACACGTCTCGCCATCAGGGGCCGTCTTTTTGGCTACGTCGAGAAGAGAAGTGTTGCCAACTTTGCAACTTTTCAGACTGCAGAGACTTTTTTTTAGCTACTAGTGACAATCTAGTGACTTTTCTGGTGTTACTGGAGACTTTTGGAGACCCTGACGTGCAAATAAATCGCATATCTGCTGGCTGATCCCAGAAGAAAGTTCATTTTGTAGGTCTTAACATACGTGCTTTTTACTCTGCTCCTCTTTCCTACAGCGTCCATTACAAATACATGCACGTGACTGATTATGCAAAGCAGGTGATGACGCCATTTAGCGACTTTTAGGGCAGCTGATATATATAAACGTAAGTTGCACTGATGTTTTATATTTTAGCAGTCAGGCGTTGGAGGTGATGCTCTGCTCGGTCGCAGTTCGGTAAAATATTGCAATCGTCAGTTTCAGTGCTGAAATTAGCACACTAAACCAGAAAGCACACAGTGTACGACATCGAAATGAAGAAAGAGGCTCAAACATCTAATAAAAACAACTACAAGAGTCTTAAAACACAAGTGTTTGGTTTAGCCTCAGGCTGTTTTAAAAGCTGCAGAGCACCTGAAACCTGTGTGCACACATGCTAATGCCTCAGGTTGAGCAGCTGCGGGTTCAGAGAAGATTTAAATGTTTGTGGAAGAAATGAAACAGCTTCGGGAACTTCTCGGGAAACTGTGAGAAACACAGTAATGAATGACAGGGTGTGCGTTAATGTGAAATATACTAAGGATGCAGATTAGTGCACGGTGCATATGTCAGACCGATGGATGAATAATTAATGTAGACCACAGGATAAAGAGGTCTTCACCACAAGTCTTAAGAGCAGCTTCAGTGAGGTCTACGTTTGATGTTCCTCCTCCAGTTTATTCAGGTTTTTTTGGTTTCGGTGTCCTCAGATGCTCCTCTGGCTTTTATAACCTCCTCTTTGATTAAATGGATCAAGCTGCGAGCGCTCTGAAACAGCATCATCCTCCGTGTGTGATCAATCTTTCCCCCCGCGTCCGTCCCCCGTCCCCCCCTCCGTCACCCGTCTGTATGCGCTGTGGTACGACTCAGTGTGGGGTTAAGACTGATCCCAGCGAGGTGCTGCTGGAGCCGAGCCTGAATATTGATGGCACACCTGCTCACGAGGACGGCGAACCGCCGCAGGAGTCACAAACCAGGACGACCTGATCGTCAATTAAAAACCCGCGCAGGGTCACAGATTCATCAGCGTTTGTCTGACTGGGAACAAATGTACCAACCGAATGTGCCAAACCCGCGTTTTAATCTCTTCTTTGCTCGTGTCCTTCCTTTTCAGATGCAGCGATACAACCTGTTTACTTCCTGCAACACTTCTAGCCGCTTGTGGTGCCTGGTACATATGCAGCTGACTAAATACGATGAATATTTTCCAGGTTTATATCGTTACCAGAGATTTTTATGATTAATCACAAGTTCCCAGGCCAAAATCTGCAATTAAAGGGAGAAAAGTGGCAAAATATCAAATTGAGAAGCTAGAATCAGATCATTTTGGACATTTTTGATCACATCTTTGTTCTCACGCGTCTCTGGATGCACTTTGTTACTTGTGTGCATAAGTTTAGATGTCAAACTGTATTTTAATTGCTCACTGGTGCAATGACGAAGTTAAATCTAGTTACAGGAGAGTTCCTGTGTATTTATAGCAAAGAGGGAATATAGATCTGTGAGAGTTTCTCTATATATATCCATACTGTACTTCCTTCCTATATCTATACTTAACTGTCATTTTATGAGTCACTGGAAAGAGTTTTGAGCTGAAGTGAAAGTCAAGTATTTCCTACCAATTCACACATTTTTAGGACCGAAGCGTTTCCTCTGAAACGTGGCTGGAATATCTCGAGCCGCTGACAGCGTGAAGAGGGATCTACGAGAACAACCTGCAGCAGGCCGCGCAGTGTTAACACTGTGAAATAAACATCATGTTTTAAAGGGTCCTGGATGTTCTCAGCCTGACGTGCGCTTCACCTTTTAGGGTCACGAGCGATTTAATTTTAACTGTGCCCATGACACGAGCTGGGAAGAAAATGAGGTGACGGGTCGAAATGTTACCTCGAAAATAATAATTATGTCTCGTTTAAGCAGAAATTCAGACGCTGCAGAGAGAAAATAATAATTCTTTGTTGTAGACTTTGTTTTCATGAGCCAGAGGGATCTTTGGTTTAGTCCTGCGTCCAGACTCTTCGTGTTTTTGTTGGGGTAAAATGCTAAAATCTGGTTTCCCTTTGTGGACGTCACTTTCCTTTAATATCCTGCGATCACAGACGGAGCTGTCCAGAATAATTCTTTTTATCTGTCAAGTTAATAACGACCGACGCAGAAGTATGCAGAAATATCTTGGCACACAAACGTTTACTCTCGTCCCCTCACCAAAATAAAAATAGGCCACAGACTAACTACAAAAGTGTGATCGACGTGTAGAAATTAGTCTTTGGCGTCTTCCGTATCGAGGCCATAATATTGTTCCAACACTCTGGGGAGACGTCAAAACAGGCCAGCGTATCGCCAGACTATTGATAGGGAGAGATGTCACCGCTGAAGGTTTCTGGGATGTCTGCTCTATTCTTTACAGAAAATAATCAGACGCTGTGACACGATGGCCTGATTCGAGTGGAAATGACGGGGGAGAGGATGTTTTTAATAAATAGCAGAAAAGCAAATGGAAAACTGTCTTAAGGGGCTAAAAGAAAGAAATGAAACACCCAGCTTTAATCTGGAGAGTTTTACGAGGGAAAGTAAAAGCATTTCTCTCTGGAAAGTCAAGACTTGTGATCCAGATACACTTAATGCTTGCGTGTTCTCTCTCGTTTTAAGATCTCGTGCATCCTCACTCCAAAACACAAACCCGTCTGTGTCAAAAAATCAGAACATAAAAGACGTTACGAGGTATTTAGCCGAGTCATTTCTCTGCTTATTGTCGGCCGAGTGTGTGAAAATGCCACCCTGACATTTTGAATTCTGCAGAGGGAGGGCGGAGGAGATGGATGTCCATGCACGCGTCGGCTCCAGGAGGAATAGCCGCCACCTTGAAGGCTTTGTCGTGCAGGTCAGGATCATGAACCCTCCTGCGCCTCCTTCCTTCCTCTCCGTCCTGAGATGTCGCACATGGTGTCGACATGCTGATAAATGATGCATTCAGGTGGTCGCGTGGCTTAACTGTGTCAGCTGACGACACAAAAAACTTCTCAGCAGTGACCTCCTCGTGTGGTCAAACCTCCTCCTCCTCCTCCTGTCTTGACTTCTTACCTTGTCTGCTTACTCCTCCGCGCTCTGGCCCGGCGTCTTCCTGCAGTTCAGTCAGCAGTTCGCGTCCGCCCCTCTCTCTGCAAACAAAACAGATAAAGATGAGGTGAGGACGAGATGACGATCAGAGGAAGAGGTTTGTGTTTTCCGATCAGGCTCGCTCCACCGAGGAGTTCTGCAGGAGAAACAGCTGATGGAGAAACACCAAGCAGAGGGAGTGAAACTTAATTTATAGTTTTAAAGGAACAGTTCAGCACTTTTGGAAATGTGCTTATTTGTTTGTTTGGGTTGTTTTTTTGCTGAGAGCGGCATGAGAAGATTGATAATACTTTCATATTTCTCTGCTTAAAGCTCCAGTGTGGAACATTTAAGGGCATCTAATGACAGAAATGGAATATAATATTCATAACGAGTGTATACTCACTTGGAAATCAGAATCTTGATGTTTTTGTGGTCTTAAAATGAGACTTTTATCTACAGAGGGAGCGGGTCCCCTTCATGGAGTCCGCCATGTTTCTACAGGAGCCCAGAAGGGACAAATCAAACGCTGGCTCCCCACCGTACTTTCTCCTTCATGCTTGAACCAAGAGGGGTATTCAGTTGGTTGCAATCTAAAATTTTACCACTAGATGTCGCTAAATTCTACACACTGGACCTTTAAGACGAAGCTGCCGCCAGCGGCTGGTTAGCTTAGCTTAGCATAAACACTGGAAATCAGGGTGAATCAGCTAGCCTGGCTCTCTCTGAAGGTAACAAAATCCACCTTCCAAAACATCTAAAGCTAAAAGTGACTTCAGTTCTGCTCTTAAATGAATTAGTTAGTTCCTCAAACGTCCACTAGAGGCTGGCTCCAGAAGTGAGTCAGTCTCCATAAGTCCCCATGTTCAAATGTCCAACTTCACAGCAGAAATAAACATGTTTACAGCCTGGGACAAAAAAATGTCATTACCATTGGTCAGAGTCAGGCTAGCTGTTTCCCTCTGTTTCCAGTCTTTATGCTAAGCTAACGTTACGGGTTGCTGGCTCCATCTTCACACTGATCAGACGAACATGACAGCGGTGTCAATCTTCTCATCTAACTCAGCAAAAAGTCCAAATAGATGTATTCCCAAGTGTGTCGAAGTATTCCTCTAAGTCGGTGCTGACCCATTCACCTCCCCTCCTCCTCCTCTCTGTTTCTCTGGTCGGTCTGATCCATTCTTAATGCATCTGTGACTCCGCAGCTCGGTTTTTCTGCTGCTTCTGATAAATGGGCCAATTACTCTGCATGAGCAGTTCTGCAGAGGAAGGGAATTCCAGCCATCGTAAATCACGGCAGCACGCAACTTTAAAGCAACTTTACAGTAAGGCATCCATTAACAAAACCTCGCTAGCAGCAGCGGCAGCAGTGGCCGAAGCTCGAGCCAGAGTATTTTAGCAACGCAGAAAACTGCTTAGAGCTTAAAATCAAGCAGGAGAAGAGCAGGAGACCTTCCTGTACTGTCACCTCTCGCAATTCACTGGAGCCATTAATCTACGCTGTTATGCTGCTCTATGCAAGATGTACAATCTAATCTGAGGGTCATCGGTGTGCAGCGAGATTATTTCACATTACATTCAGTCGTTTAGCTGACGAAACAATCGAGGCACAGTGTGACAAGGACATGTAAGGTGTTGGTAATGTTGCAGAGGAGGTCCTCTCTGAAGAGCTGGAGGTCTTCAGGAGGGACGATCCTGATCTGGTAGGAACTGGTAGGACGTTCCACCAACGGGGGAACAACAGACGGGAAAGGCTTGCCTGGGTGGCAGAGCCACGTTTATTGGAGGAGCGAGACTTGAGGTGACCACAGCTTGTATCGGGAGCTGGGTAGCATGCTGAGTCAGGTAAGTCTCTCTCTGGTAGGGGCAAGAGACAGGGACTCAATTCTAATGTTGAGGCGTTGGAGAGTATTCATTTGGTTGCAATCTGTAACTTCACCCCTAGGTGTCACTAAATCCGACAGACTGGACCTTTAAGTCTCTTTAAGCTGACAGATAAACTAGAAAAAGAGACGACCATGTTGTGGGTACACAGTGTCTAATGTTTCCAAATGGAAAAGAAATGAGAGCATCTGCTCGTATCTGTTACATTTTGTTGTCGGCTCGCGCGTTCCTGCGTAAAACTTCAGCAGAGAGACTCTGTTGGCGCTTCAGGAGTCTCACAGACTGAATATGTGCAAACACCACGGCCGAGTTACAACTAATCAGCTGATGAAATACGAGCTCAGCTGACAAACAGAGCCGCAGTCACATGACCTTTAACTTGTGACTGAGTCATAACAAGTTTTGTTTGCTCGCAGAGACATCCGGCTCATCAGTCATCGTCGTCACCGAGAGCTACGTCCACATCAGCCAAAAACTCACCCGTTGTTTGTGATCCTCGAGCCAAACTGGAGCCAACACAATATTTGCAGGTTTAAGGAGCAAACACACTTTGGAGGAGAACTGGCGACCAACGCCAAAAACTGCAGTTCCTCAAACGTCCACTTGAGGCTGGCTGCAGAAGTGAGTCAGTCTCCATAAGTCCCCATGTTAGACAGCAGAAATAAACATGTTTACAGCCTGGTACAAAAACAGTTTTGGTCTCTGTAGCTAATTTCAACTGTACTGAGGGTGAATATATATACACCTCACCTGTTCACATTATATTAAGGCTTAAAGTCGCTTTGATTGGCAGGTGGGTGCGGTTACAGGTCGCTCAGGCGTCATTTGGCATCAAAGTGTCAGTGCTGACTGGACTTTAACATCTTTCAGTGTCTTATTTCAGTTTTTTCTTCACTCTTTGATCACTTCACTGCAAAAAAAGAAAAGAAAAGACAAGCCCGTCCTTAAAAAAGCTGAATTTGATTTCCCCGTGAACTGTTTGTGTCATCATATTTGTGTTGCAGAGCAGCAGGGAGACAGATTTTAATACTTTAGAGACGTTATTCTTCACTTTTGTGCCAGTGAAGCATCTTGAACTGGACTGACGGGGGGAAAGGATGCATTACGGGACGTGACTGGCGATCCATTTCTCTCCTGTGTTGTCGCCTTCTGCTTCCCGTCCCTCCCTCGGTTGCAGACAGGTGTTCGGTGATGGGGCTGAAACGCTCCCAGCGTGCACCGTCCTGCTGTGAACACCACTGAATCAATCTGACCCCCTTCGTCATCCTTCCCCTGCCATTTGGAGCCGTTTTGAACCCCCTTCCTCCGGGTTTTCAGGGGGTCTGTGTTCGTGACGAGGCCCTCCACAGATGTGATTATAGCTGCTGCTCGACTCGGGGTGTCGCTGACTTAAAGGGTGATTAAGCGCCGCAGGAAACATCCTGGTGAGGAAAATATAATTCCTGGCCTGTCGAGAGTGATGATCTCTCGCGTGCTCCCACACACGCTCGGTTCGCCCTCATCCTTTCTCTCCTCCACACCTTATTATCCTTTTTTTTTATTTACACCATCTAAAGGGAGAAATTAAGGCGGCAAGGCAGGGAGTGTTCTGTCCTCTGTGATGCCCAGGGTGTGAAATCAGAGCGTGGTAATTAAAAATCTGTCCCTCGCACAGCCATCTGGACCCTGGAGAGCCGGTGATTAACCTGAGAAGGTCTGCAGGGACGCGGGGATGCAGAATGGGACCCCCGCTCAGAGATAACAGAGGCGAAGTTTTACAGACCCGGCCGCCTTCGCTTGGTTGTGAATGTCAACACTTACAGGCAGATTTACCAATGAAGCCTCCACAAACGTTTTGAAGCCTAATATGACACCAAATGACGACTGGATGCGCAACATCAAGTGGACGTTTGAGGAACTGCAGTTTATGGTTGCTGCTTGCTAAAACTAAAATATTTTTCTGCAAACATTTGGCCAGAAATCGTCCAGATTAATCTTTGATTAGCGCTGCCTAGCCTGACAGTTTGATCTGATTTCGATGAATCACACTCCGCTTTATCGCATGAACATCGTGCTGCATGGAGGAAGACTTAAAACTAGCAACTGGAGACCGTAAAGTCATTAGAAAACGGTTTAGTGAGTGAATATGTCAAGCGAAAAGTAGAGTAATTTCTCCGTAGGACTCAATACAGCTGGATCTTATTGTTGCAACCACTTCCATTCACAGGCGTCAGTTCACAGACCTCATTCAAACCAAAGCTTGACATGATTGGACCATCGCTGCTGAATGAATGTTTAATGAACGATGAATTGTCTCAGCAATCATTTATTGGAGATCCTTGACTTTCTAACAAAGGTTTGGTTACACCTGCCTGGATGTGAGTGTGTTTTATTCTTATTTGGGTGAACTGACCCTCGCATGTCATGTTTAAGGAAAAACTGGGATGCTACGAAAAAAATAAAAGCCTCCTGACTCCAGCGTTGTTAGCGTAAAAGCTGACACGATCCTTTTCTGTGCTGACCGAGTCGTTTCTTTTTTGTGTTTCATGAATCCCACAAAACTAATCCAAACCTCCACTGCGGATTTTCAAAAATGCAAGCCTGTTTTTTATCATTTCAGCAGCGACAGACAGACAGCGGCGCTGCCTGAGCACGCAGGAGGAGGGAAGCACCATCCATCCTCAGTCTGCCACAGGACAATGAGGCACGGCCTGCGATGTCACCGTGAAACAAGAGGCAGTGAAGGGCACGCTGAGGTTTACAGTCTGACACAGAACGGTAAGAAATAAAGAAGAATAGAGTTGATCAGGAAGAGAGGCGGTGGTAATATCTTCTTCCAAAGTGGCTTCACAGCGACCGCAGCGAGCTGAGGTAACATAAAACTGACCTCCGGAGTTATTAATGAACACAATCAAGAGGATATCGACTGCTGAATGTAACACGGCACAGATCTCTGCCCTTGAATAGGAGAAAGGACGCCTCCTCCCCGTGCACAGAAAGAGATGGGACACACACAGAGAGCAGAGCTGTCAGCCGGTGCGATGATTGTCTGGGGAGATGGCGCTGAGCGTGACAGCTGAGCGTCCTTCTCCCGTCACTATTTCTGTTAGCGCTCTGAGCGGGACTCAGACCCGGCCCTGCAGCCCCGACCTCCATTACACAAGAATATGGAACATTTGGAAAAGTTTGGTCCGGCGAGACGTTTACTCTGTTCTCAAATGAGATGATAACACTGAAACCACGCAAGAATATGTCAGATATTTACTGTGTTAAATCATAAAGTGACCATGATATGTCATCGGATGAGTGACGTCACCAAGCGCCGCTTTGAAGCCGAACATATGCCGGGCCGGCTGCCGCCATGCTGGCTGTACCACCCCTTCCTCCTCCCAGGTAATATGAAAATCGACAAAGACGCATCTACAACGATGGCACCTCGGTGGTTTGGATGGATGCTGCATGTTGGAGGGAAGCTGGTGAAGTTACGGGCCTTTCTTTCGAATATATTTGCAGCGATTAAAGTTTTAAAAACTTCTTTAGTTGGAGCTGGATGGCGTCATCGGCGCTGCGTGGGCGTGATTTCATCAGATTTGACTGACGGGGAAACAAAAGCTAACATGTCAGCGACTGCTGTCAGGATTCAGTCAGCGTGACGAGCAGATCTGGTGCAGAAACTATCACAGTTTTGTAGGTGGAATTAGAAACGGGAGCACGATGTTTCAAAAGTACACGAGGGCGGATGAGCTCGACGCAGCGATATAAATCTGTAAGCTCAAAATGACCACGGCGTGACGGGTTTGACGCTCGCGACTGAGAAGTTAGACCCCGTCTCCCAACAAGAAGGAGGCTAACGTGAACAGGACGTCAGGCGTGATGAATGAAGCGACCATCAGACCGTTGTTTCCAACAGATCCACTTCAAACCAGTGAGGAGGACAGAAATAATCAGCTTGAAGAGAGATAAAAACACAGATCACGTTGGATCTCGATGTTTTCGCCTCGCACATTGAAGTCTTTACTTTCTCTTTCCTTACTCGCTGCCTCTCAGTCGGACCACCGCCACCCGTGAATATTCGATTAGCCCGGACATCTGTGCCACCCCCAGCATGCCCTGCCCATCCTGCCATCTTAGAGATTGTAGTGTGTGTGTGCGTGTGTGTGTTGGGGGGTTAATCTAGGTCCCAGAAGGGGGGGAAGGGAGAAAGCAGTGGCCCAGGAAATGATGCATCCCCTGGGAGTCAAGGAGGCAGCAGGGAGGAGGCTTACTGCTCCAGGGAGCGCAAATGTGGTCTATTATGTTTATTAAATCAAACAATCAAGGCACGGCATGTTTCTTCTTTGTCAGGTTAAAGCAGCGACCAAGTGCTTTTCTTTCCCCGTGTATGAGACCTTTTATCTGCCTGTTACGTAACGGCGGGGCAGTTAGTGGTGTAGAAACAATGCATGACACCGCCGTCACAGGAAGCTTCAGATCTTTGCAGAAATAAACGCGTTTTCGTGCGTCCAGGGTGGAAAATTAACACCAGCCACTGGCCAAATCACGGCCAGCTGAACTCTGGCTGCGAGTGAGAAAGTTGGTTTTAAATTCGCTCCAGACACTTTGGCAGGAAACCAGCCACCACCGAGCCGAGCTGCTTCTTCTTCTCGACCCTGGAGATCACAAACGATGGTTTTACCGGACCTTTACGTACATTACACTCTGCTCTCTGTGAGGAGGAATCAGCAGTTTGTGCATTGGCTTCTGAGCGAGGAACGCGTAAACACACTTTTCCTCTGGAATCAATCAGCATGCCAAGAATAACATGGCCAGACTCCTGCGCTGTTAACAATATTACAAACATCCGGGCTTGTTTAGGTTCTGCTGAGTGCGAGTGTTGCTGCTCGGACTGTTTCACACCCGGACTTCATCTGACTGCAGATTCTGGATGAAAATGAAAAATCTGCTACGAGGAGTCAGAGAGTTCATCCACGCTGTCAGAACGCTGGGACGGAAGTCAGTCTTAAGTCTTGACTTAAGCTCGACTCTTTAAAGACTTGAGACATACTTGAGAGTCGAGAGTTACACTTGAGTCGTGGTTAAGTTCCAAGAAAGTGCTCAGACTTAAAGACAACAAACTTTAAGACTCGACCAAAGACTGTACAAGACTTCTGCAAAGACCTTAAAGGCAGCTCTGGAAGACTTGAGACTTGAGTCAAACTTTAAAGACTTGGTTGGACAAGACTCCCTGAAGGTCTGACCTGCCCTTCACCCTCAGGGAATCAAGACTTCGTCAAGTAAGACTTAAGACTAAAAATCTGGGATTTAAAACAGTACTTGAAATGGCTGGACCTCAGAACACCTGAACACAATTCTAAACAATTCAAGACTCGGACTCGACTTGACAAGTCCAACCCAAGTCACAAAAAATAGATCGTAAGACTTGATTTACTTGCCCCAAAATCTCCAATCCAAGACACAAAATTCGGGTCTTAATCCCCAAAAGACTTGACATTCAAATCTCAAGGCGCTTAAAACCTGACTTAAAACTTGGTTGGAAAAGACTTATTTATATATTTGACCCGGACTTGCCTCAAAAGAAAACAGTTCTGGAGACTTGGACTCAAGTCACACTTGAACCAACCCAAGTCACAAAAATTAGGTCTTAAGTCTTGACTTGAATCTTGATTCCTTAAAGACTAGACTGTTTTTTTCACTGAAAACAGTTCTGGAGACTTAGAACGTGACTGCCTCAAGACTTTGTTTGAGGATTGACAGGTCTCAGTATTTGCCTTCAAGGACTCGACACTTTAGTTGGACGAGACTTGAGGTTTGACATTTACGTGCCCCAAAAACTCGAGTGCCAAACATAAGGTCTTAAGACTTGACTTGAGTCTTGACGCCATAAAAACTCATCTTTGGACCAAGTGGACTGAAGACTTTAAGACTTGGGACTTCACTTTCTCACTTAGGTGGACAAAGATTTAAGACCCGACTTGGGTTTTCCCCAAAAACGCTCTTGATGCTTTGATCCCGACAAACCACAGCACGGCTGAGTGAGCTTCAAACCCAAGATCAACACTGAGAGGAGCAAACAGGTGCAGCGGTACAAAGGTCGAAGCCCTCGCTGCGACAACATCCTCCCCACCTCGGGTTGCCTCGCACATCTCTGAGAAACTAGTTTTGGAAGCTCAGCCCGAGATCCGCTCATACTTTGGCCTGACAATGACGAATTCTTTTGGTTGAAGGCAGCGATGGGAGCGGAGAGGTCGAAATGGTCAGCGAGGCGTGGACAGCTGCTCCCTCTTTCTATCTGTAACACTCCAGTCCTGGAAAACTCTCAAGGTTTTCAAGGCTTCTTGTGTACCGTCGCACACTTCTAGCCTCAACAATCAAACGTCGGCGTGTGTGAAACAATCTGTGGCCTTGGAGCAGCTCGCCGCCCCGGACGCCAGGACGTGAGCTCTTGCGTAATTCTGACTCGCTGTGTTGCGTTTTTGTTACAGGCCTGGAAATAACACACACACACACATGTGATTATATGATTTAACAAGTGTGTGATATTTCCTCTGTTTTCCTGCCACTGTATCTGTCTGTGAGCGACATAAAGACACCAACCCCACCCCCCTTTCTCCATCCTCCATCCTCCACCTCCTCCTGCTCCTCCTCCACCTCCTCCTCCTCCTCTCCCGGCCATCTGCCTGATACAACCACTACGTAGACCTTGTGTGTGTGGTCGATTTGCTTTCTCTGGAGGGCGAGAGGTGCTTGGAGGACGGCTGGAAAACCTCAGAGGAGGGTTGTGGGATTGCATCCCCCTTCTTCTTACTCTATGCCCTTAATACTTCTGGAAGAGGAAGGAGAAGGAGTCCATGCTCTTATTCCATGCAGGCATGTATGAAAGGAGGTGCAAGAGGAGCTGCAAGAGGAGGTTTTTAAAAGGTTTTGAAGGGAGGAGGGGATTCCGTGATGTTAAAGCAGGCGGCGGCATCAATCTCGCCCCTCGAGCGCTGACAAAACGACAGCGTGGATATGAAAAAACACCCCATCCTCCTCCTCCTCCTCCTCCTTCTCCTCTTCTCCTGGAACACACCCTGTTCTGGACGCCTTTAACCCCCAAAACAAAACCAAAAAAAACAACGTACCTTTTTTCTGTGTTTGTGTGGTCACCGTCCGTGATGCCAAACACATCCAGTCCTGTGGAGTATCCACGCTCCTCTTTCAGTCAGTCAGTGAGCGAAGGCAGCCGAGTACATCCACACAGCACACACTCCTCTCTCTGTATGCCTCTCCCCTTCTCTGCTCCAGCTGAGATCCTCCCTGCCTCCCCTCCTCGCTGCTGCCGAGTCTCCACCCTTCAAAGCCAAACGCACAGGCTGCAAGAAGCTACCCTCCTCCTCCTCCTCCTCCTCCTCTATCTGCCTTCTGTCCTCTGCTATCTGGACACACTCCCTACATCTCCCAGAGGTCCACAGGAAAAGCCTCGACTGTCTCTCCAAACACCTACAGTAAACAAACACATACCAGGAGAGCTGACGGTCTGGACGAGCTGGATTTCCCTCTTGATAAATATTCATACGGCTAACTCACATTTGCCTGCACGCTTGCAAGAGTTGCATGAGAATATAACATCCTGCACACTGCGCACACACACACACACACACACACGACATGTTCCCGGATGGCTTGTAATCATCAGGTCACTACAGTGAAATCATCAAAGATTAGAGAGAGACAGAAAGACTCCTGGCAACTATTCACCAACGTTGTAAACAAACAGAGCGCTGCGTCACGTTTGAGTGTTTGCACTCTGGATTTTCAGCTTTTCAGCAAATGTTGTTTTCTAGCATGATAACCACCGACAGTACAAAGAATGGATTGCGTATCCGCGATCTCGCCGTCTGGTTTCTTAAGAGCTGTTTTGAAGCTCACAGTGTGGTGTCTCTCATCTAATCTGAAAATTATCCTGGATCATCAGCGCACCAAATAACACCTGGTTGCTCAATCAAGCCACCTGTAACGACACCCACCTGTCAATCAAAGCGTCTTAATCCTGCATAACTTTAAGCCTTAATATAATGTGAACAGGTGAGTTGTATATAAATTCACCCTCAGTACAGTTGAAATTAGCTACAGAGAGCAAAACTGCTTTTTGTACCAGGCTGTAAACATGTTTATTTCTGCTGTCTAACATGGGGACTTATGGAGACTGACTCACTTCTGCAGCCAGCCTCAAGTGGACGTTTGAGGAACTGCAGTTTTGGGAACTTCAGCTTTGGCTTCGCAGGTTTATACTTGGCTTCATTGAAATGGTGCTACATTGTGACGACCGCATGCCGTTTAACTGGTCTGTTTGCATGCACGTGTTCATGTGTGTGCACATACGAATACATCCGTGTTTGTATGAGCACGCTGCACAGCTGCTCTCAGTCCTGTGCGTGCTTTGCCTGCGTGCATCTTGGCGCTACAGAGCAGCACGTCATGTTTTCTGTGAATCACATTTTCCTCAGCTCCATTCATGCAGATGGATATTCTCCGTGAAACTTACACTAATAGTACACGTCCGAGTCAAGACAGGGAGGAGGAGGAGGAGGAGGAGGAGGAAGATGGAGAATTAATGAGTCATGGTTCCTGTGGAGGCGAACACAGGAAGCTTCTGTCACCAGGATAGCACGGTGATCTGTGATAGCCCATCATGGGCACCGTGAGCCAGCCTTTTAAGCCTGATCAACCCCGTCCCCCATCAGATGAGTGCCAGTACTCCTTCATCGGCTTCACTGGCCGGCAATTTTTCATACGAATTAATCATCAGAGTTTTATTTGCTTTGTTTATTCATGCAGCTGTACAGCAGACACTCACACTTACTAATCGTTTTAAACATTTATCCGTTACTTTTAGCTAACTGTTTCAACCGTTTATCTGTTATTTTTAGCTAACTGTTTCAACTGTTTATCTGTTATTTTATCCGTTACTTTTAGCTAACTGTTTCAACCGTTTATCCGTTACTGTTAGCTAACTGTTTCAACCGTTTATCCGTTACATTATCCATTACTTTTAGCTAACTGTTTCAACCGTTTATCCATTTCTTTTAGCTAACTGTTTCAACCGTTTATCCGTTACTTTTAGCTAACTGTTTCAACCGTTTATCCATTTCTTTTAGCTAACTGTTTCAACTGTTTATCCGTTATTTTATCTGTTACTTTTAGCTAACTGTTTCAACCGTTTATCCATTTCTTTTAGCTAACTGTTTCAACTGCTTATCCGTTATTTTATCCGTTACTTTTAGCTAACTGTTTCAACCATTTATCCGTTACATTATCCATTACTTTTAGCTAACTGTTTCAACCGTTTATCCGTTACATTATCCGTTACTTTTAGCTAACCGTTTCAACTGTTTATCCATTACTTTATCCGTTACTTTTAGCTAATTGTTTCAACTGTTTACCAGTTATTTTATTCATTACTTAAAGCTAACTATTTTCTCTGTCTATCTGTTACCTTTAGCTAACTATCTAACGCATACAGTGTTCCACCTTCCTCGTGGAACGTGCAGGGTTCCACCTGAGGTTCAGGTAGCCTGGATAGGAGTCACTGCCTGAAGCTACAGCATGTTACGGCCTTGTTGAGCGTCAGCCCTCCCTCCTTCCTCCCATCACTGGAGAAGAGATAAATTCAGAGATTTGTTTATTTGTAATCTGATTACTATGTTTTATTATCGGCTCTGGGGATCATCTCTAAAGCTGGTGGTGTCAGTGCAGGTGTTTTGGTTAATCGGCTAGCTTATTACGAGGCTGTTAATCCACCTCTAAGAGGACACGGGCAGATGTGAGGATTTAAAATTACCTTTTTTAGTAAATAGTGGAGGTTTGTGTACGGGTGGACACCTTTTCAGGAGCTACCCTGGATCCAGATTCAGAGTGTAGTGCATCGGTTTGGGTTGAAATATGGTCAGTTTGACGAGGTTTTCACACACCAGTGGTGATTTTGAGAGAGGATGAAGGATGCTCGTGTGTGTGTTAGTGTGTGTGTGCATGAGGGGTGGGGTTATCACGACCGGCGGGGGATGGGCCTGGATTTAATTTCTGATTTGCGACCATCTGGCTCCTCCGGGCTGCTGCTGCCGCCGCTGCTGCTGCCGGCCCGAGCTGAGCTGAGCTGAGCCGAGCCGAGCTGCCTGTTCTGCCCCGATGCCTCAAGGGGATTTACGGAGAGGTCACACACTGCTACCGGAGACACACTGTCACCTAATACCATCAAACAATCGGCTCAAATGATCGCCCACACACACACACACACACACACACACATGCATTGATGAGATGTATCAGAAGGGGATGCAGCTTGAACGGAGCTACACCTAATTCAACAAAGACAAAAGAAAATGAGGAGGAGGTGGAGGAGGAGGAGAGGGAGGGAGCAAAAAATGGGGGGAGGAGGTGGTGGTGGTGGTGACAGAGAGTGGATTTCCCCCTCTGTGTTGCCATGGCGACGGCAGTGGATGGTGGATGACTGATTTCCTGTACAGCTGTGGCGCTCGGAGGCGAGAGAGAGAGAGAGAAAGCAAGAGAGAGGGACGTTATTTGTGGTGGAGGAAAGAGGTGGAGCTCGTCGAGGAAAGCATCCACGTTTTCTCTTAAATTGTACCATCAGTGTGTCTCTGTGCTGTTTTCGTACGATCACACGTCCTCACGGTCTGCAGAGCGCCTGTGGTGGCCTCCAAACTGGGTCACAGGCACAAATGTTGTGATATTTTATATTTCTACACCCTTCAGGCTGATTATATGTGACGTAGATGTCACCACGGAGCTCTGGAGTGTCCGTACAGTAAACAAAAAGAAGATGATGCCAGGTTTTACTCAAGCGGCACACCAAAGTGAGTGGACAGCATAAGCGTCAGTTTGAAGCTCAAAATCTGTGGCTCCACCCGCCGCCATGTTGGCCGTACCGCTCCTCCCGCCTCGTGAATGCTTTTTTTTGTTTGTTCACCTTCAGTACAGTTGTTATGAACGGGGAAATTAGCTATAGAGACCAAGGCTGTAAACAGTCTAACATGGGGACTTATGGAGACTGACTCACGTCTGGAGCCAGCCTCGAGTGGACATTTGAGGTACTGCCGTTTCCAGCCTGATACAAAAAACAGTCTTGGTCTCTATATCGTCATTGATGGCACTTCAGGATCCATCAGAGTATTTAAAAGACAAACCAAAGACTGTTTTCCTCTCGTCATCGTTGTTTTGTCTTCTCGGTAAAGACTGCTCAGACCTTCGAGAGTGGCAGGTAAAAACAGAAACAGAGGATGAAATTAAAGCACAAATAATTTCCATCTGAGTCACGGTGAGTCTCACGATGATGAACGAGTTCGGGTTTGGCGATTGTCCCTCTGCTGGAGGGAGCAAACGACGACGATTCCAACTGCTCCACGTGCTCCACGAGAGTCAACGCCTGCACGATAGTGTCATCTGTGAGGAGGAGGAGGAGGAACAAGAACCTTCAGGACAAGGCCAGCGAGGAAACAAAGGAGGAAACAAAGATAAAGTATCATGTTTAAATACGAGCTCCCTCAGTGTCAGTGTCAGGATTTTGAATATCACATCACTGTTTACACGGTCGTCATATATTGATCGTATTGATTTAATAAAGTTATTTGTTTGAGCTCATACGTCATGTATAAAGACCTGAGGAGGACAGTGCAGCAGGGCTGAGCTCATGTGACAGACAACACCACCACCTTCAGGCCGGACGGACGCTGACATGAACGTGTGCGAACACCAGAGGGCAGCACCCACTAATGAAACACCTCAGGGATGTGATACGGTGACATCCATCCATCCATGGGACTGGAGCCTATACCAGAGGCGGGGTAGACTCCAGCTCACCTGTTAACCTGTTGAGGTCATGTGTTGTGGTTCAAACCAGCAGCCTTCTTGGTAATCTTCTCATCCGACTAACATGTTTACAGTATTTTATTGGCAGTGCAACATCCAGAATATGACTGTTACCATCCTTCCAGTTTCTGACTTGATCCGATGTCAGCAGGTTTATCGGACGTCCTCCTCCTCAGCGACGTGTTCCAGCTCCTCCTGCAGGATCCCGAGGAGCTCCCAGGCCTCCTCTTTCTTTCTACTTCATATCATCTATTGTCATTTATGTTGTTTTGATTTGATCATTTTATCGTCTTTTATTCTTCATTCACAAAGGGAAACAAAACTGCAGAACTTTGGCAAATAAATGTACCTTTTTATTGAATATTGAGGGCATTAGTACCAAGAAGGCACGGACCAGACTTCATCATAACAAATCATTTCTTAACTACAGGGTGACAAAAACAAAATCATTTCTTCCTGAAGGGAGATCCTTTCACAGAAAGGATTATGGACACAGACATACAGACTCTTACAAAGTGTAAGTATGACCATATAGTGATTATGAAGACGTTTATGGGTTATGACTGTATGGCTATGTACCTCAACACGTGTACTGTTTAATATACGAAACATCATCGTCCATCAAAATATGACATTTTCCATTAATGAGGAGAAATAATTCTAAGTTCAAAGAAACAAACTGTGAGAAATACAGACGCTGTTTTTAATTACATAGCGGTATCAAACGTTTTTGTTACGTTACATAAATGTTTGTTCAGACGCTGCGCGGCCGGGATGTGATCCGAGTTTGTTAACGTAACGTTTGAGAGTCATTAAGATGAGTGACCGCCATCAGCAGGTTAGCTTAGCTTAGCATAAAGACTGGAAGCAGCTAGCCTGGCTCCGTCCTCTGAGCCTCTGAAGCTCGCTAATGAAGCTGAGGCCGAAGCTGACGTGTTGTGTTTGTTTTGAAATGATGATCCGGCATGAAACGAGTTGGAAGGTTCAGGTCCAGGCTCTTCATGCTAAGCTAAGCTAAACTGAGTGAGTTCTGGCTGTAGCCTCATAACACGAGAGCTCCTCGAACTTTTTAAATCAGCATTATTTAATAACTTAACGGATCATTTCAACCGTTTGGAAACGTAAGTTTGCGGTCATGATGAAGGTTGTTTGTTTGAGCACGGAAACGTTAACGTGTGTTTGTTGTATCTTTAAAGAAGAAGAAGCTTGAAGTCACTGACAGAGCTGTAACTGGCACTTTCTTGTCACAAATCGCCCGACGAGGACGCACCTCGACGACCTCCTGTCGCCAGTCACAGGCCTGCAACACTTCCTGACCACGGTCTTCAAACGATAGAAGCAGTCTTCAGAGATATCACACGTCCTTAATACTGTCACATCACGTTTGTTTGTAATACTGAATGAAAGAGTAACTGTTCGTCACACACAAGTCCGGGCAGCTCTTACAAGAACACACACAGATTTCAGGTAACACGAGGAGATGCAAAATAAAATACAAAATGTAACAAATTCCAGTTTGAAACGGTGAAACAGAAGAAGAGGCGAGCAGAAGAAGGAAGACGGACGTGTGTGCATCTGAATGTACAGTTTGTTTTGGCCGACGGCCAGCCCGGGCTCCATTTTGAGTCTAGATTACAGGGAGGCTTTCGAGGCCGCAGGTCGGGACACGTTAGTCGACTCGACCTCATTCCTCCAGAAACAGTTTCAAATCGAGTCTTTTTTTTGTCATTTGAGATGCTGAAGAACTGGCTCGATCTGCTCCTTGAGTTGTGCGCGTACGAGGGTTTGAAAAATAAAGCGGAGCTCCGACTCCTGATTGGATCTTTAGAAACGGGGAGGAGGGAGGTGAGGGCGTGTGATTGTCGAGGCGACGGTTTGACACCTGCATAGTGTGATGAAGGCACGGCGGCTGTGTGTTCACATGATACGAGTCCAGGCTGAGAGGAGGGGGGGGGGGGGGGTCGGGTTGGCACACTGCACTTCCTGTTGAGGTAAAATGAAGTGGCGTAGAAGAGTCGGACATCGCTGCAGTTTGTTTCTTGTCTTTGGTTCGTAGCTCAGTGATTTGTGTCTTTGATATGCTCTTCATGTCTGTGCACGAGTCACGCACGCCGAGTCTTTTTATAAAGCGGCGTGTGGTGGACTCAGTCTGGAGGAGACAGATCTGAATACAAGTGTTTTTAAAGAAGATGACACGATCCCTTTTTGTTTTCACACGCAGGAGCAGCTCAGGTTACGTTCTTTGTTCGCTCCATGTTTGTTCGTTTGTTGTGTGTGGTAAGTGAAGGGACCGCCTCCGCGGCGCTCTCTCCTCCCGTCTCTCGTTCCCTGAGGGCTCAAACGTCTCCACATCCGACACGGAGGAGCGATGAAGGTCCCCTCCGTCACACCACAAACTCGGGGACCTCCTCGCTCGTCAGGTCCAGGGAGAAGTACTTGTTGGCTCTCTTGATGGGGAACGGGTGCTGCTCGCTGAGCATGCTGGCGCGCTGGTCGGCGAGGCCTTGGTAGCAGCCGCTGTCGCTCAGCTCCTGGGCGCAGCCGAACGTGTAGCTGTGGGCGGTGTCCTGGCAGAGCTCCGCCCACTGCAGGCAGTCCTTCTGGTAGAGCCGGACGTCGTCCAGAGACTGGCTGTGCCGGTCGGTGGAAGACTGAGGCTTCCTGGACGCAGACGTCTGCAGGTGGAGACAAATCAAATGTTAGAAAGCTGCAGGCGAGCGCGCTGTAAATTACCAGCATCACTTAGTCACGCTGTAATTAACTTTCCATTCGGCTAGATTCAGAGTGGAGCTATGTGACACCTCGACAACAGTTTCCTATTCAGTAATGAAAGCGTCCATCACGGCGTCTCTGGGCTTTGTGGTGTTGTATATTTCTGTGGGCTGAAGCTGGTTTACCTGCGGCAGAGACTCGATGCTCTGTCCTCTCATCTTGACGACGGTCTCGGAGGAGCTGGAGGTGGAGGAGCTGACATCTTTGACGATCAGTCCTGCGGAGAACAGACGACAAACGTTCAGCCGCAGTAGGAAACGACCCCGTTAAAAATGATTTCACAGATGTAGAAATAATTCAGCCTGGTTTTTACGAGCTTCTTTATGTTCGGCTGTTAAAACCTGCAGACGCTGCATTCGCCCCGCAGGAAGTCAAAGCGGAGCAGATCTGTACCTGAGTATCCGTTGCTCTGATCAGGCGACATGGTCAGCATGTCCTCAGTGATGTGGATGCACAGCTCCTGATCCAGAGCCATCTCGTGAAGCTCCTCGTAGTCTTTGGGGTCGTCCACCAGCATCTCGATCTCTGAGCAACACACAGTGTCTGAATTACTACAGAGTTACACGGGTAATCTTGTTTTAAGCGTCTACATCAACTCTCCACTCTCACCGTCGTCGTCCAGGATGCGCTCCTTGCCGCTGCTCTCGATGCCGGAGGTGTGCGAGCTCCCGTGGCTGGTCGTGGATGAGCTGCAGGTCCGTAGCGGCCTGTGCGGGGCCTGACTCGGGGCCCTGAAGCTGTCCGTCTCGATGCCAGAGGTGTGCGAGCTGCCGTGGCTGGTCGTGGAGTGACGGGACAGGCGTTTGTGGTGGGACATGCTGCCGGCGCTGCTGCCGCTGGCCCGGGAGCGTTTGTCCAGGTGCTCCATGTCCAGCTCCAGAGCGTCGCTGATGTACGACTCCCTGTACTGCTTCTTCTCTGGAATCAGACAAACACAGACGCGCCGTCGTATTTAGAACAGTTCAAAATGTTATTCCCTCTTCTAAAAAGTTTAAATGCTGCCTTAAATTACAGCACAAGTTCCACATTTTTTGGGAATGATTTGTTTTCTGGCCGACAGAGGAGAAGATTGATGCCTCTCTCACATCTGCCTGTGAACAGCCAGCGTGTTAGCTTAGCTTAGCACAAAGACTGGAAACAGGGAAACAGGTAGCTCTGTCCAAAAGGTAACAGCAGATCAAAAAAACGTAACGTAAAGTCATTTTACGAAGAGGTTTGTGTCAGACTATCTCTTACTGTTGCTCTGTAGTGACACACACTCAATGTAAGACGAGATGAGAGATGAGAAAGCTGGAAAATAACCTTCGTTTTCCTCCAAGCGGCGGACTTGTTTGAGGACCGGCTGCAGGTTCATGTAGAGCCGGTGGCTGTTGCTGAGCAGCTGCAGGAGGTGGCGAGAGCGCACGGGACAGCCGGTGTAGTAGATGAGCTTGCGGGCCGAAGGCAGACCGTCGGGAAGGATTTCAAACTTCTTCCCCTGAGAGAACGACAGAAAACAAAAACACATGAATGTTGATTACAGGACTCGTGATTTACTGCAGCGAGTAATATAAGATTATGAAACAGGAATGTAGATTTCAAATATGATTAAATGCCAAAAAGGCCTGAAGGCAGACCGCGAGAGAGAGAGAGAGAGAGGAACAGAGTGCAACACAATGCAAAAGTTTGTGTATCTGTTCTTGATTTCTGCTCAGACACTGAAACAAAGCATTTTTGAGCAGATTTGATGGTTTTCCAGGAAGAGGACATGTTGGCTGAACGCGTGGAAAAACTAAAATGGTGGGTTTGTGCTTTCTTCCCGCGCCTTTCTTTTTTTTTGGCAGAGGCCTCGACCCAATAACAGCTGTCTTTAGTGTCAGCGGGGTTGTTTTCAATACAGACCTATAAACATTTCTGCAAGCGTTTGACTTTCAAAGGCGACGGGAGGGTTTAAAAGGCCTGGAAAATGCAAAGAGCTGCACATTTCTGACCACAGCACGGAGCTTTCATTTCACGTTTTTTAAAGAAACCAGCTTAATCCAAGCGTGTTTAAAGTTTGTGCATAGGTAGGGAGGCACATTATAGATAATCATCTTTGTATTATGGGGAAATGAGTTCATAAAGACTTCACTGAGAGCGGCTTTCCTATAAACGATAATCTCCTCTGGGCAGAGGCTGAAATACTTTCTGAGCTGCAGGAAAACTCGGCCTGAGAAATTCTCCTCCATCCTTCAACTTCAGTGTTTGTCTTCGACCTCAAACTGCCCCTCTGCAGCTCCCGGTGGCCGCCAGTAAAATGCTGAAATCATACTGGGCACAGAGCGAGTGTGAACGAGCCAAACGGAGCGAGGCGAAGCAGGTTACTGCTCTGCTCTCTCTGCCGATCTCGTTGCTTTCACTCCTTATTTACTGCACGTCTTCTTCAGGCGGGCGTGCTGTAAATCTGTTTCTTTCAGGAGAACCTGCCCTGTGGGTGGTTCTCTACCTTCTATACGTGTTTTAAACAAGCATTTTAAAACTGTTGTGCTCGTTTTCGGCACAAACGTCTCTATATAAAGAACAGAGGAGTGTCAGCAGACGTCTGAAAAGTTCCAGTTTTTGTCGCTCATACACGACCTACATCTATGCGAGTTGCATCTCCCTGTACTTGGACTTGATTGGTTTGTAGACTCATCTTTAATTACGTTGTTTCTCCTCCTTCCTGTTCTGATGATGACGCTTCAGAACTTCCTGTATTTGGTCCTGGTTCCTGAATCCGTCCTTAAAAATGTTTTCACACTCGAAACAAACCAAACCTACCGGCGAGACCAACTCTTTCCGTTGAACTGAGGTTGTGCTGAGTCATCCAAAGGTCTCACCTGTAGTGTTGGTTTGGATCAAACTGGACTAAATGAGACAGATGAGCCTGTTGTTGTTGTGCTGTCATTACTGATTTTTATTGAGGGGGAGGATGAAAAAAAGAGTCATGGATTTTGACTCTCCTTGTTTCTTTGCACAGTTCCCATCATGCTTTGGGAGAACCAGTCACTTCTGGGAATCGTTCTCGTCCCTGCGATCCTTCCAACATGACATAAATCTGGTGAATTTGGAAACTGAATGTTTCTCTGCTGCTGGTAACTCTATTCCAGACTTGGTGTCAAGTGGCAGGTTATTAAAAGGTTTTCAGACGGCACTTAAACTTGGTTCTTGTTTCATTCATGCACATGGTCAGTCCGTGTAAACTCTCTGCTGAGGACAGCTGGATAACCTCGTCCCTCTTCCAACAGGCCACACACATCGAAAACCAGGGGGCCGCATCCAACAATCCCTCAACAAGACCAGCATCAACTGGCGAGGTTGAGCAGAGTCTCAGATCCAACACCACAGGACATGAGGGTGATGACTTCATCTCAGCTTCCAGAAGGAGGGGGGTCAACCTCTAACAGACTCAGGAGGAGCATAAAAGCATCAGACACAGATTTCTTCCTCCTCCTTTCTTTAAACCTCGATACAGTCGAGTTTAAGTCACCCCGGACAATATCCTGAAGAGAAAATCCCCACGAAAACCACTGCATGAAACATCTGGTGTTTATTGACCCACGCGTCCCTCCACCCTGCTGCTCCACTCTGGCTCGCTCGGGCCGTAGCTGCAGCCGTGGTGGCAGCGGTGTTTGGATGACGTGACTCGTGGGTGGGGTGGAGGAGAAAAGCCTGTTATTCAGGAGAAGGGTGGGACGGGGCCACGAGAGGCCCTTCGCGTCCACAGCGAAACCACAGCCAAGCACCGCCGGGTTTCGCTCTCACGACGGCTGCAGACACGAGGAAACCGCCGAGAAAACAAGGAGGAGGAAAACAGGATGTCTTCACGGTGAACTGTGCGGCAGATGGGACCAAAGAGAAACTCTGAGCTGCGGCAAAGCGACTTCCTCACAGTCATGAAACCTACTCCTGAAGTCAAAGGGCTTATTTTCGACTCAGTGATAAGCAGTAATAACTTCTCTGGATTGTGATTAACAGCCGGCCGGCACAAACCATAATGCCGTCGCAGTCAAACAGATATATAGCGAGCTTCTCGGCCTTCCAGCGATAACACAAACCCTATGGAAGCAAAGCAACACACTGACTCGCAGCACAGATGAAAAGATTCAACAGGATTTCCTTTAAAAGGCACCGACACACCAGCGATTATTGATAAAAATGAATAAATCAAGAGGCGTGTACGTCGCTGCTGCTGAGTACATGAAAACATGTATACGATATCTGCGTGTGTGTGCATGCAGGGAAAGTCTTTCTAAATCCCTGATTAGTTCCAGAGGAGTCGCAGGGTTAAGATAAAACAGCAGTGTGGAGGAAAAGACGCCTTATGTAAAAAATTCCACGGCCTCGAGCAGCAGCAGCGGCGGCAGCAACGGCTAGGCTTTCATAAACTTCACCATACGCCAGGAGATGTTTGAGCTGACGTCATCTCAAACAAACTACTTTGCAGGTGAAAAATGTTTCTCTGGGCTGTGTGTTGAAAAAAAAGGTGTGATGGTGCGTCTGACTCACCACAAATACCAGTTTTCCCACGTTGGTCCAGGGAAAGTCGTACAAGAGCTGCCTCACGGAGCCGACGTTCTGCAACACACCGCACAGAGTGAATAAATACAGATACAACTCTCTGTTATCTGAATGTTTACAACAATCTGCCAACGCAGAGATTTTTTCTGCGTGTTTATTTTCCCTAAAGTAAAGTTTGAGTAAAAATCTTTAAATCATAAGAATCATGGAGTACCTGAAATATCTGAATTCCACGTAAAGTCAGCCCCAATGTGAGAGAGGCGTCCACTTCCTTCTTGTCCTGTTGAAGATGAGATGAGATCAATGATCCAAAGAACAAGCTACAGAGTTTGTGTGTCAGTGTCTGTAGAGGTTCAACGTCTTGGACTGTGTCCACCTCTCACCTTGTAGAGTCTGTAATAGTGGACAGTGACGTCGTCCAGCTGGGCGCACTCCTTGATGTATTTGAGATGCGCCTCTGAAGCCGTGAGAGCAAACTGGTCTTTGTGCATGTTGGGGATGTGCCTCAGGATGTACTCGCGGCCACGCTTGGCTATCACCTGAGCGGGAAAGAGAGAGGAGGGAAACGTCAGGCTCGGCTGCGCTGCTTGTACGCGCTCATTACAAACAGATCGGCGGCGCGGGATGCCAATGAGGCTGATGAAGCTCCCCGCCGCAGGGCAAACAGATGTCAACCTGGAGAGGCTGAACGAGAGCCAGAGGCTTTGTGAGTAAGCTTTCTGAGCACCTAAATCTGCTGGAGGTTTACTGTAGGGGAGCGCTCATCATCAAACAATTTCCTGTCACTGCTGGTTTCAAGTGGCGATAAGCAGGC
Source organism: Nibea coibor (assembly GCA_023373845.1). Taxonomy (NCBI): domain Eukaryota; kingdom Metazoa; phylum Chordata; class Actinopteri; family Sciaenidae; genus Nibea; species Nibea coibor. The sequence continues at coordinate 23,444,744 of CM041722.1, forward strand.
GGGAGGCTAATTACAGGAAGTGAAGGGCAATCAGACGGGCGTGGCACAGAGGTAGAGGGTGGTGGTCGTGGGGAAGAGGGGGAGAGAGCGCCAGTGTGGCCAGAATAGCCATGTCATCTAGAGCATTTCTCAAGATTCATAAAGAATAACTCTGTGTGTGTGTGTGTGTGTGTGTGTGTGTGTGTGTGTGTGCCACTTCCAGGGATAAAAATAAACGTTCCAGTTCTCATTATCCCGCATGCTGCCGATGTGGAGCTGTCACTAAGTGTTTGGTCAGCGTGATTAATGGAAGGTGGCTACAGACACAAACTGTACACACACACACACACACACACACACACACACAGCAGGTCAGGACACTGCCCGACAGCCTTCACTGTACAGTAGCTGCTGAGTGATACAGCGATCTCTTATTTTGGGTCTTTTTCCACCTGAAACCTGTTTAAGTCACAGACTGATGTTTTACAAGGACGGTCACTGTGACTCAGTGGATCATCACACAGTGATGTGTTCGCTGGATTAGTCACGTTTAAGATTTTAAGGAAGCTTTTAAACACCTTGTTCAGGTTGCAGCAGAACAGTTAAGACACGTAACAATAACTAACATCTCTGCTTTGATTTTGACACGTCGTACCTCTCTCTCTCTATCCTAACATTTCCTGTCAGAAGGGAAAATTATAGATATAAAAGAAAAATTAAAAGACACTGGACTTTTTGTGATTATCTGACATTTTATAGACCAAACAAAAAAACTAAATAATCAATAATGTAAATCATTTTTAGTTGCAGCTCTAATCCTGAGCGTATCGGAGTGAATGCTGAAGCAATAACCAGATATTCAAATAACTCCAGAGAAGAAATATGTCACGTTTTGTTAGATGAATTCAAGATGTGATAAGTGTGCTCGGGTGTGAACAGGAAGGTAAAGGGAAGTGCAGGATGACAGTCAGTCGTCTTAAATCATTTGAAGTGCGACCGTTCGGCCCGACATATGGGAACTGTTGGACGTACTCACCCATGGGGGGAAGTAGGCTTCGGGTTCAAAGTACTTCCCAAAGTGCTTGTTGCGTTTGAAGTTGCCGAGGTCGGCCTGCAGGGCGAAGGCCGCCAGGAGAAAGTAGGCCTCCTCTCTTTGGATGCACTGCGAGAGCAGCACCTGTTTCCTCAGGTGCCAGTAGTAGTAGTACCTGGCTGCTCGGTCGCTGCGGGGCAGACGAGATGAGCCAGGTTACAGGCTAACTGGTCAACGGAGCGGTGATAGAGCTGTTTGTGCAGGTATTTGAGTTGAGAGGCTGTACTTACCTGATCAGTCTCCCATTTTCAACGTAGTACTGAGCTCTGAAGTGAATGATCATCGGAGGACCAAACTGGTCGATTCCCTGGAGAAGAAAACAGTTTGACAAGTGATTAAATTCAGTTGAATAAGGTGGAAAAATGGGACAAAGAAGCAGTTCATAGTGAAGCTGTTCAAGGTTTATTTATCTCCGTATGTATGTATATGTCTGTTATGTATGGAGCTTAGCATGGAAACAGCTCGGCTGGCTTCCTTAGAAACCTCTCAGGTTTAAACACACGCCTTGATGATGACTAGTTAACGTGTTATTTGTCGAACTCAAACAAACAGACGTGTAAAAACAACAATTTGTGGTTTCGGGGGGAGTCACAGGCTGTAACTACTTCGCGGTGACTTCAGGGAGTGTCAGAGAGCTTTCCAGGTGAGACCTGTGCTCAACAAATGTCTCTGCTAACCTGTGCTATGCTGCATCTCCTGTGAATACGTGTAGCTTAAACATGTTAAAGTCAAAACTCCAACTAAATCCAGTTTAATGACTTAGTCTAGTGAGTTCTGTGTCTTACCTTGCTGGCTTCTCTCTTCCATTCTTTGGGGCAGTATTTGGAGAGCTTCTGATCGAGCTCCATGTAGATGTGTTCATTATCTGTTGGAGGAAGAGGAACAGACTAAGTTCATTCTCTGTCATCGGTTCGTGTTCATGAGGATATATAGGCGCCTTCGTCTTTGTGTATGCGTGCTCTTAAATCCGCTCCTTGAATGCCGCCTGTTCAAAGACTCAGAGCCTCAGAGCCGTCACATCAGTCGGCCTCTGCACTTCCCTTTGTGCTCAGAGTCTCTCCTCGTTTCTTCACCTCGCTCTCGAGTCTTAATCTGCAGTGAAGTGACGCCTTTCATGAGCTGCTGATCTGACAACTCTGACTCTCTATACGATGAAGAGCCAAAGAAAACACAGAGCCTCTCTGGCAGAACAACACATTATTATGATGGCCATGGTATCTTCCCATGAAGACAGTTCTAGTTTTATTAGAGGACATTTTGTGATCTCCACCGCAGTCTTCTGCTGCCATCCACACACAGTTAAGGTCAATGCTTTGACCGGCTCATGAAAACTACACAGCGACGTCTGTTTCCAGAAACAATTACCCATCTGCTGCTCAGGCTAATCCACAGACCTCACTGTGAGAAGTTTTCATTGACAAATGTTTGTGGTCGCCAAAAAAGTAAGCAGATCATCAGGAGGGTGATCGATGTTTTCTAAGATGTGAGGGCGGTTACTTACTGTGGTCTGTGTTCTGTTAACAGAACATTATGTTAAGAAGACGGGAACATCGTTTCTGACAGATTGCATCAAGAGCTCACTGTGATGTTTTAATGATGGCCGGTGGAAAGACGAGGCGCAGATAGGAGGACGGATTTAGATTTTAGATTTTAGTTTTTAACAGGTTTAAATGTTCGCGGTGGAGAAATCACGTTCATAAAATTTTTGTCTCGGCTGGAGGAGCTCACCGCTGCTGGCTCGAGGTCTTATTGTTAATGATTTCTTGTGATCATCGTTCATGTAATGAGTCAGCACTCCACTGTATCCTTTCACCTCAGATACCCTGCATCCCAAACTCTTTAAGAGAATCCCAGGCAACTACAGAGTTCATGTTTCAAAACAGCAGATGCTCCCACAAAGACTTGGATTTCTGAAGGAATGGAGATCTACTATCATTTTTAAAATGTGTTCTTAAAAGCAAAGCCGTCAGTTAATCTAGTTTCTGTATGTAATTAGAAAAAAGGATGTGAGTGTGAACAAATGTGGATGAAAAGCAGAACAACAGAAAAAAACTGAACCAATCGATCTAACGCTGCTTCACGGCTCGATTTCATTCTGTTGATTATTAACCTGATTAATTATTTGGTGTATAAATGCAAATAAAGAAACAAAAACTGTCCTCAGAGTACAAGAAGACATTTCTAAATTGCTCGTTTACTAAAGATATTGAGTTTACTGTCACAGCGGGCTAAAAATACAGCACATATTCACATACCAGTGAAATCTAATTTCACTACATTTCTATAAGTAATAAACCTCAGTGCATTTTAAGCTGGTAGCTCATTAGCAGCTCCCGGAGGGTAAAGTAAACTTTCTTGCACTCTTCAATGTTGGGTAAATTGTCTTGTCATGTGAGCTAAACAAACAAAGACATATTTGATGCCGTGGACGCTCTGGTCAGGAGGACAGCGGGTGACACACTGGGAGTGGGTGGCCTCTGTTTGCCTTGGGGATTTCACACTGCTCATACAAGCACTTCAGGAATGTCCCACGATCAGACCCGCTGGCTCCTGCTCAAACTGACCCGCTGTGCCGTCATTGGCTCATCTGGAGGCCAGCTGTCTGGAAACGCTGCCTTTCATAATTTTACTCTCCCTGTGCAGTTGCCTACAACTGTCACCTCGCTGTCTGCCCCGCCACACAGCAAAGACGCGGTGACTCATTCCAGACGTACGACCTTCGCCGTGTCGTCACTGTAAAAACAACTTTAGCCTCGCTGCACAATGGGAGTCAGTCAGGACGAGGAGGCTCCGGTTCCTGGGAGACCGCCATGACATATAGGTGAGAGATGCTACGTTTAGGGCTGAGTTATTGGTCTGAGTCTGGTTACACCACTTTATGTGGCTCTGGAGCTCTTTGTGAATGCATTCACTCCACAACTAGCATGATGTGACCATGAAATTCAAGTGTTTTAAAATTAAAATGAGGCTTTGTCCACACTGTCTGAACACTGGCTGTCTGTTCACTGTGTGGTTAAAGATAAAACAGACATGGAGGGAGGAGACACTTACTCTGAATAACACTGAGTCCAAACAGGTGACAGTCCTTCAGCCTCAGGAGGTCACACACCTGCACCAACAGTTCCTGGCACAGAGTCTTCACCTGAGGACGAGAGAAGATAACCAGTTCACCTTTTAGCTGCCTCACCGCTCTCGTCGGTATGACTCTCACGTTGTCGTGAACCACCGTGAGCCGTTCGCTCAGACGTGTGCAGCAGTGTGTGCATGTTTCACAATGTTGCGAGTTGTTTTGCATGCCTGAACACATTTCAGCTCAAACGGGGGAACTTTTGTTTTTGACCACCAAGAATGGAAAATTGCACAAAGAGTAATTAAAAGATTGAAAATAAATTAAGCAGCTGGTAGTTTACAGAAATTAAACACATTTGAGGTTGTAAATAACAGCTGACAGCTGCCAACAAGTACTGACCGCGATTTCTTCTAAATTAAAAACTCTGCTGCTGCTAAAGGAACAGTCTGACACGTTTGTTCACCAGCTGGAAACAAGTTAACAAGGGGAAACAGCTCTGCTCTGTCCAAAGCTAACAAAATCCGCCTAAAGCTCACTAATTAACGTGTTTTATCTGTCTGATTAATGCGTATAAAAACACATTTTAAAAAAGACATATTGTGGCTTTAGATGGGATTACGTGCTGCTGCCTTCAGACAGAGCCAGACTAGGTGTTTCTCCATTTCCAGTCTGAGCTGACGTCTCTAAATTCTGACAAAGAAAGGTTCATTTCTTTCCAGTCTGGACATAAAGTTCTGCCACATTCTGTAAATAAATCCCCTACAAACAAATAATGTTTGTACTCACATTGACTATGACATTGAGCGTGTCGTCATTGGGCAAAAAAACACAGACACAACGGCGGTCCTGCATGGTTTTGTTGTTGTGGAAGTTCAGTTTGTTCATCTTCGTGTGGCTGGAACAGGACAGGCCCTTCCGCCTGCTACCGGGGGGCTCTGGGCCCTCTGACCACCCGCCTCCACCACCACCACCACCAGCGCAGACGACCCGACGGCAACCACCAGTTCGCTCTGTGCCGGCTTCAGCTGCAGCCCAGTACGGACACACTGGTGCCTTCAGGCTCAGCAGGCCGAACAGCGGTCACAAGGCAGAGCATGGGGACCCGAGCCGAGGTCAGCCACTGTGGAGACACATCAGAAGAAGTGTTAGTGCAGGAACTCATCATTTAGATGTGTTGCAGTGTGACAGTAAGACAGGACAGCCGTCAAAGCCAAAAAGGAGGGCAGCGTTCGTGTTTGTGTCTGTGAGTAGGTGACATCATTTCAGGGGAATGTCAGCGAATCCTGAGGAACATGTGAACATCGTTCTGGAGAGGAACTGTTGAAATGTAATCATGGCATGAAGGAAAAACAGCCTGAGTGACTCATTTCTGTCACTTTCTCACCTCTGAGCTTCAACTTTCCAACCCAGAAATACAAGACAGCAGCAGAAAAAGAAACAGATCGCCAGGTTCGACTTGAACAGCTGTTGAGGAACTTATGCACGGAGTTTAGATGTCGACCGGGTGTCTGACTTTGTGAGCCAAACAGCTCCACATTTTCCTTTTTGGCATTGCTTTTGTCAACTGGTTCGGTTTTTGTTGACATGCTTTCGGGCTGTTTGAACTGGTTCCATTTTTCACTGTCTGCTGGGAAAAAACGCTCGCGAGAGTCAGACTGTAGCTTCGACTTTGGGAAAGTATTTTGAACGTGCCTAAACAAATGTTATTCTATCTTCTGCAGGCGTATGTTTTGAAAGAAACATTTACTCTTGTGTTAAACAGAAACTCTTATTATCAAAGAGCAACAGCAAAGCGTTGCAGGAATGTTTTGACAATGTTTTGGGGAAATTTATGACATTATCATGCACCTGATCCCAAGTAAGGCTAAATATTCACTACTCTGTGTGTTCCCTTCTTCTCTCTCTCTCACACACACACCTCCAACATTAACAGTTTTCCTGTGAGCAGCGGGGAGCTCACAGTGTGAGCCGTGCCCGAGGCCCTGTGAGGGTGTGAAAAGTCTCAGACCAGACAAAAGAATGTTAGAGAACAATCAATCCAGATTATCACCTCTTCCTGTTCACTCACCTTGAAGCCGTGTTGTCATTAAAAACAGATAGGATGGACACGGCAGAGGGTCACGTTACAGTGTGAAAAAGAATTAGCATTTAAATAAAGATGCTATCTGAGGACTAAAGGTTTATTCACAGTCACACTGTGCTTCGCTGCAGTCTGTTTGGAGATCTGTGGAGTGTCGAGTGTGTCAGAATGTAACATTGTGCTTATAATGAGCCTTTTATATCTACAGAGGGAGCGGGTCCTCTTCCACTCAGTCCGCCATGTTTCTACAGCATCCCAGAATGGACAAAACAAACACTGGCTCCACACAGGGCCCTTTACAGCCACCGTAGTTGCTTGAAAGGAAAGTGAGGTGCTGTTCGGTTGTTTTTTATTCAGCAACTTCACCGAGTCCGACACACTGAGCCTTTAAGTCACACATCTCTATCTCTCGGCTCAGCGTGGCCTCAGCGTGTCATCAAGCCACCCTTTAAGGACCGCCCACAAAATCCTGGACTGAAAACTTCAGCAACTATTTTCCAACATATTTAATGTAGTTTGAAAGAAATCTTGGAATTGCCTTTACACCGACTCAGTAAACTTCACCCAGCAGTAATAAAATACAGCTCAGACTGGTTCCAGTAAACAGCAGATTTAACTGAAGGTTCTGCTGTGAAGTGCTTTTGGGGCAAAGTTCTCGTTCAATACTCCTGCTGTCGACACATAACAGCAGCAGAGACAGGGTGCATTGTGGGCAGAGCAGCCATAAATACACATACTGTTGACATACAGCATCAGTTCTCATTAGAGCTGGTCATTGGATGTGCAGCTCGGCCGGGCAAGCAGCCACTCAGCAAAGTGTGCTGATGAGCCATGACTGGGACGCTCCCTGTGCTGCTGCTGCTGCTGCTGACCTTGACTAAACACATCGCTGCTGCACTGCACACACACACAAACAAACACAAATAGAGACACGTACATCAGATGCACGCACACACACACACACGCACACACGATGGGTATGTTCCCGCTCTCCAGCCTCGACCATATGTCAGGTGCTACTACAGAACAGCTGAGCTGTGTGATGGCAGCAGGGTTAATTAGAAGTGAGATCGCTCTCCTCCATCACTCGCTTCCCCTCCAGAGACAGAGAGTGATGCCAGTAAATGAGCTGGGACAGATATAATATCTATTTTTAAAGGATTTTGTTTGTCAGATTGTTGTCAGATACAAGACAGCAAGAGACCGAACCTGAAAACAGACTGTGTCCAACTAAAGCTGGATTTATACCCAGCAGGTTAGCTGCAGCCTCGCTGTAGTTTAGCATTCCCCACAGTGGACGATGATCCTGCAGGTGATGATGCAGAGCAGGATTCATCAGCTGGGACACAAACTAACAAAACTGTGACTGTATTACATGATATGAAGAAGAGGTTTTGTTGTTTTCTTCAACTTCAAGGTGGACGGAGAGGCTTCCAGGAAATGATGGAGATGTTGCTGATCTTCCAGATTTAGACAAACTTAGTAATATTCAGCTGATGTATCTCTTCATCTACAAACCAAGAACCATGACAGTTCACGTTCAAAAAAATACCTGGCAACTGACTGGACGAACCATCTGTCTATCACGGACGAACTTTGACCAGACAAACTGAAAGCCGTCAGGAGAAGAACAGACACAACAAACAAAATCTCCAGTGCTGGTTTAACTGATGCTAGCAGCATCTACGCTGACCTCTTTGTTTTCGACTGCACGTCCTCATACGACACTGTTTGGCAGCGCCTGGCTTGAAGCCTGATGAGACGGATCCTCACTTGATCTCGTGATGGCAGCCGCCTCGCAGGATTACTCGTCTGCAAGCTCCAAAATGGTTTTACAAAGCTTAAAGAAGCATTTTGAGAGTTAGGCTATTTGTTCTGGGTTTTTGAAATCTGTGTACAAGGTGGATCAATTCACACATCCAGCTTAATCTCCCTGCAGAGAAGTTAATGGCCCTTGAAGCGTGGGCTCAGTTCGAGTCATCTCATCTTTTTTCATCCAGAAATATGATTCCTGATTTCCACAGACACATTCTAGTTAGGACTCGTTTATTACATTGTTGGATGCTAACGATGAAAGCCGATGCCGATGTTGGTCTCAGACATAACTGAGTGTAGTCATTATTAATGGTTTAAAGGTCTATTGTGTCATGTCTGGTCCACACATGAGACATCACTGGGATGTCCACTGTGAAATGAAAGGGTTGGTTTCTCTTTACACACTCTGTGTGAGAGTGCTGGATAATGAAATTACCGCTGCTTTCCATCCCCCCCTTTCGCTGCCGTGCAAAGCGTGATGCAACGCTAAAGTCCGTCTAAAGCAGCGCACGCACAAAGAGCGGCCAGCCAGGCTTCCTCCTGCCTTTCAGCCTCAAACAGGGATTCTGTCAACGTGGCAAACCTCAGAGTCAGGCATGACACCAAAGCCCACACTGGGTTACAGAGAAAGGGCCTCTGTCACAACTACACCTCTCTCTTTTCTCATTCTTTCCCTCCTCCGTTGACATCAGAGGGGCGGAGAGTCTCCATGTCCAACTGTTGGAGCCAAAAGAAAAAACTTCCTCTGCTTGGAGACAAAGACCAGCAGACCGACAGAGGGAGGCTGTCACCGCGCTAATTTAAGAATAGCTTCAGGTGCGGTAGGTGTCAAAGTTAAAAAAAAGAGGAGAGAGTACAGGGTCGATATGTACAGCAGAGAGAGGGAGGGAGATGGGAGTGAGGCAGCGCTTCGAAGCTTAGGCATGAAAAAAGAAAAAAGTGCTGCAGTCAGGAGAATTCCTCGCTAACATCTGCTTCTCATTCCAACAATGGCAGCCTTTGATTCCTGATGCACACAACGAGCAGCACCGCCACCCAAAAAAACTGCATCCTCCTCTGACAGCGTCCGAAAACACACCAACACCAACACCTCACCGATCTGCACCGTGATCTGTGTCTGGCATCAGTTCATCAGGACCAATCACAGAGTTTTTAATCTTTAAACAAACTGTGTTGATCGTGCGATTATTATTTAAACTCAGTACCAAACATTACTCTGTTTAAGCTTTTCTATTGTTAGCATTAGCTGCTTTTCTGCATCCTATGTGATTTCAGATTGAATCTCTTTGGACTGTTAGTCAGACTCTTGGACTAATAAACTACGTTTTAACAGCCTGTGTGTGACCTAACATCCTCTACTGTTTCCTATTTCCTATTTCCTATCTCTTTTTGTCATGAGTAGTGAAACGATTCATCAATTTAAGTAATTTTAGTCAGTAAAATATGTTAAAATGCCAAACATTTGCTACTTTTTGTTGTCACGTGACAGTAGTTTTTTGGGTTGAGAAGAAGCTACTTTGGCTTACTTTGACATCTTCTACACAGAACAATAACAAGGACAAGGACAAGATGAACCAAACTATACTTAGATCTTTAAAAGATGCCAGTTAACAAACACTCCTCAAACCTGCTGTCAGGATTTAAACTTTCCATCTGACAAAATAAAGAATACGCCAACACTCGCACAATGACTGCTCTATATTCACGACATTTCTCTTCTCAGCTGAACTTATGTAGGAGTTTAAACAGACTTTACAATGGGCGCAACAGAAAGACAAAGCAAACTCTAATTTTATGTAAGCGGTCATATGGGAGGAAGCCTGTTTCATGGGCTGCACATGCTGACACAAACTGCCCTCGCTGAAATATTTAAAGGCCTCCGCAACTTTCATAAATAGTGCCAACGACTGCATCAGAGCGGGAACTGGTCTTTTTTTTTTCCTCACCGCCCGCCAGGAGATCTGTTTATTCAGCTGATGAGAAATGTTGCTGAGCTAACGAGTGGCTCTAAATCACGTTGGTCACAAGATGGCATTAGCCTTCACGCTGAGATTTCCCTCCTCTTCTTCTTCGTTTAACCCGGTGACACTCTAAAAGGAGGAGCCGAGTGTCAGAAAATACACAGGAAAAAGCACACGAGTGGGCGACACGCTCGACCACCCAAACCACTAATTCGGGATCATCTTAAACGTCTATTTTTGGGCTTCTGGCTTGTCATGAAGTCGGGAAGTGGCTGTCATTATGCACCGGAAACGTGCTCTTATGTGTGTTATGCTTGGCAAATAAAGCGACTCTGACTCTGATCATGTTGTCTTATATTTGACTTTCACTGCTGTCAACAGACTATAGGCGCTGCAAACAAATCACTTGCTGATATTAATAGAGCCTGGAGGCACGTTTAAAGCTCCCCCATAAATACCTGGATGCTGTGTGTGTGTGTGTGTGTAGCCTTTAAGCCTAATCTGAGAGGCGGAGGGGGGACAATTTAAGACCTTGATTCCCATGATCCTTTGCCCATACGATGATCTAGCAGATGTTTGTATGTCTATTTCGAGTGAGCTAGCAGCGAGTTAAACAAGGCTCGGAGTCAAACTCAAAGTCTGAGAACCTAAACCAGATTTTAACGTCTTATCTCGAATTATGGTAATTATCCACAACACAGACCAACCCACTAAATATAATATTCCTTCACGCTAAGTATAATCTATATCTTTGCTCATACAAATCCAACATCTGAGAAGTAAACGCCCGGGCGCCCTCTTTCATCAAATGTCACGCTCATTAACCGCTGAAGGTCGGGCCTGTACACAGCGGCGTATTGTGCCGCTGTTATATAATTCACAGAGGAAAGTCGAGGAGGAATGGGACGGTGGGTGGCCGCACGCTAAACCAGCGACTCACACAGTAATATTTACCATACACTATCTGAATTCACAGGAGAGGTTATCTCACAGGAAAAGGACTCAGCAGCATTTCAATCATCCTCGCATCTGTTGTCCAGGAATTATTCCAGATTAAGAAAACAGAGTATTCTCCTTTTGGATTAGGATGTAATTATGAAAGTGACAGTGAAAGCCTCGCAGCCTCAAAGACAACAAAACAACTGAGCTGCCCAGATGTTTACAGTTTAAGATGTGTGGCACCAGCTATGACAGGTTTATGAACAGATAAATGTTAAAATGTTGTTTAACAGCGCTGTGAATCTCATGATTTGTTCTGGAGAAGTAGTAAAATAGAAAAGAGGGCACTTTGCTCCTGTATGAAGCTCATGTCACAGGTCTGATGAAGGATGTGAGGGTATGAAACATAACTGGCAGTTCTGACAAACCAAAATAAATCAGACAAAATGAGACGATGCAGCTTTTTTACTAAAGAAAATGATGTTTCTGAAGCACGCCTGCAGCCTGTAGGAGAATACTGATCATCATCAGTGGATAAGTGTAATTGTTAAATATGTGTTCTGGAGTCAGAGAGGGGAAAAAGTGCTGTGCTTGTCTGTGCTGCACCAGCAAAATCCTTTGTTATCTACAATGCAGCACAGCTACAGGTCATTTGAAATGTCATATTCTATGAATGAATCCAGATTTTTATGGAATTCATTTCTCTCCCTTTGAATCACTTTCTTTATCATGTAGCTCAAACTCAATGAGTCCTCACTTCTTATGCTCGGTTACCTATATGGAAAAATGATTTCAACATCCACAACATCTGGCTTCCATGTGGCTCTAAGTGAGGAGTTAGAGCGTGCACACACACACACACACACACACACACAGACATGTTAGGACAGAGTCGGTAGTCGCTCCCTTCCCTCCCCGCCCTGCATTCAGACTTGGACTGTGAGCATGAGTAACGCCACAAAACTAGCAATCGCACTGCAACGCACCGCGGAGACGTCAACCCGACCATTACGTATGCTTGAAATAGTGCATGCGGGCTTAAAGGAGAGGGTTAAAAAATGAGCTGCAATTATAACGAACCCCAAACCAAACCCTGTTGTTTTGTCTCGGGCGAAGGTCTTTCCGGTGACGGAGTGAAAAGGATTGCTGCAGGTGATCTGATTGGCTTCCTTTGTGCAGCTTTTATAAACAGAATTGTCTGCTATTGTTTACATTGTCACACCTGAGGAGAGTCACAGGTTTGAATCCCGGTGTGTTTGTCAGGAAAAACGATTAAAGTGTGCAGTAAGTTGACTGCAGCCTCTCAGCAAAATACCTGTAAACACCTGAAACTTGGCAGAGGATGTAACAGCTCACTGAATGAATTCACCTCTCCTCGTCCCTTTGTTAGCCAACACTTCCTGTTGCCTGACAAGACGTACAACTGGAATTACAACTGTGACACTGAGATATAAATAAGCCACTAAGAGCTATTCCTAAGCTGTGCTCTCTGGTGTTACTGACCCAGGACTGAACCTGAGCCTCAGTAACACATCTTACCTGCTACCAATCTGACCAAAATCAACTAAATATCCTACAGGAAGCACCGAGAGCCGTGGTGAGATAAGCTGAGAATGTCCTCAGGGGGTACTGGCAGGTTAAGTCTCTCTGGTCAACTTCCTTGAAAGGACTCGAGGAGGCCAAGCGAGCGGAGGAAAAAACACAATCCAAGGAAAAGGGAGAAGGGGAGACAAATGCAGGAAGACCTGACCTATTTTGTTTTTTTACTTCAGCCCCCTTTGGTGCACTTGACACAGATGTGAGGACACCATTATAGTTGCAGAACGAGCATGCTTTAAAAATACGGCCACCTCTCTGGAAATCTGTTTCCCTCAGTTCTTTAAAAGCAGACGATCCCGAGACACAAACTTTGCATCTAAAAGCAGTTACATGGACTAGATATTGTTGACTGATATGAGTGTGTAGCCCCAGGCACCTGTATAATTTACACTAAGAAGAACATCTGACTGCGTACACACCCATATTTAGTGTAGACACAGTGGAGATAACACATGCAATCGAACAGTACAAGATAAAGTTTCTCCTCCTTTATGTCAGTAATCTCGTCTTTTCTCGTGGACCTGTACCACCCTCATTCCCCACTTACATTGTCCAGACACTCACATTATCTTCTAGCAACAACATTGAGTGCTAAATGCAGGTAAAATAAAAAAGTAAAGCACACATAAAGCAGCTTCTGAGGCCGTATGTAAATACCATCCCGGCACGCTTCCCTGGGAGAATTTGCATTATGAGGACGATTATGTAAAATGCTATAACAGGTTATCTCCAGTTACCCGCACACAGCACAGCAGATGTTTTCTTCTTCGGCTCAGGTAGTGCGTCGAACACTTTTTTGTATTCACAGCAGAGTTTCAGCATCAAAGAAAGCCAGCCCAGAGGCGAAGGACTCAACTGAGTTTTTGGTGCTGATAAATTCAGAGAAAACAACAGATGCAGCGTCCACTGGAGCCCGTACGTAACAAGTGTTTTCATGGCAGCGCAGTGAGGGAGGAAAAGGCTCCAGATATAATAAAAAACATCCATTACTCATATAAAGTTATATGTGGGAGGGGGAATGCCTTGTGCAATTATGGACCATCCCATCACACATTCCTGCACAGATTAATCTGAATGAGTCACACACACACACACCAACCATCTTTGTTCACACATTTCCTTTTTTGTTTCCTACTCCAGCAGCGCTCTTCCTGTCCAGACAGCACCTGCACCATCACCATCGCTCTCTCTCCCATTCACTTCACTGCGTTACACACACACACACACCACCGAGCCGAGCCGAGCCGGTGTCACGATCACAAAAACACAAGTTGTTTTTCTTCCCCCCACAGTTCAGAGAGAGCTGGATGACATGTCACACAGGGGAACACACGAGCCAGCTGATGAACGTAGCATGTGTACTGGACGAGTTTCAAGTGTTAAAAAATCCAGAGGTGCGATCGAGCGGCAACCTGTGGAGTGCTAAAAACTACAGCTCCTCAAACGTCCACTTGAGGCTGGCTCCAGATGTAAGTCAGTCTCCATAAGTCCCCATGTTAAAACATCAGAGCTCACCTGCTCAAATCATATTAAGGCTTATGGTTATAAAGAATTAACAGCGTGGACGCTTTGATTGACAGGTAGGTGCTGTTCACAGATGGCTTGTTTGAGCAACCAGGTGTCATTTGGCCTGCCTCAGGTCCGCCGATGATCCACATCTTCACCGATATTTAGAGAGAGGTAGCACAGCCAACATGGCGGCAGATATTTTCAGCCTTGGAAACTTAGGGGTGACGTCACTCACGCTCTGTCCATCCCAAGAAATCCAACAATGTTTATGACTATATTATAATATATTAACAATGACTTGTAAGAGGACGTATGGATGACAGGGCACAAGCTCAGGGGGTGAAACATCCTCTTTTCTGAAGTGTCCTTGAGCAACGGCTCCAGGGAGTGTTCAACATCTGGCTCTGACATCCCTGGAAACAGGGTCATTTGCCACGAGAGTAAAATCATGATGATGCACATCATGGGTGACTTAATCCGTGTAAAAGTGAGCTAAAACTTAGTAGCAAACATGAAAAATCCCCCTTTTTTCTCCTGCTGATTGCTCTCTGGTCTAATATTAAACAAGAGAGGGGAAATTGTTGGCATTCCTGAGCACTAAGACAACAACTTAGCAGTTTGTTCAGGGGAGAGAGGAGAAAAGGGGAGTTTGCAGCTCTGGACAGTATTGATTAACACATGCAAGACATCTCCATGTAGTGTGCAGCAGATTGAAGGCGGTGAAAGCATCGGCATGGTTACTGAACAACAATAACAAGTGAGGAATGTGTGTCCCGAAAAAGTTACACACACTTCATGGTTAAAACAGACATCAGCTTAAAGACGTTAACTTAGCTCAGGCACCGCAGACGCTTACGTGATGAAGTTACACGGTAATAAAGTGAGCAAACATGTGAAGTTATAACTCAACTAACCTCCTTTAGCTGTTAAACATGTCTGCGTTAAATCTAGTGAATACAATAAAGACATAAAGGCTCAGCTAACAGTACAAACTCGGCTCGGTTACTCATATTTCGTGGCCACATTCCCCTCAGAAATATCCTGGCCAAGCATCACCGTGGGTGTAGCAACACGACTAAACGGCTTTAAACACTTTAAATACACACACAAACTTGTTTAAAATCACATTAAAACGCTAACTTCGTTTTAAAAACATTTGCCCGAGTTGCTGAGATGATGTCGCAGTTTACTAGCTAGCTTAAAAAGTCTGTAACCGTTAACCGTTAAAAAGCAAAACTCACCTTTTTTAAATGAGGAAAAACAAGTTATTCCTTTTTTTTTTAAAAAGTGTTAATCCAAACGGTTTATTTTGTCGAAAAAAATAAAATTATTTTAAAAAGAGGGAACGAAATCCACAGTTTTGAGGAGGACCAGGAGGAGGGGGGGAAGACTTGAGTTAACTTGCGGAGAAGAGTCGTCGGTCTGCCGCCTTCGACGAGAGCCACATTCTGTCCCCGCTGGAGCTCCAACGGGTACATAGGAATACATGTGCGGCGGGTGGAAGCGCTAAAATGAGGGGTGGAGAACCGGGATGAAGATGAAGACTTTGTTGGTAACTACAACACAAGCGCAGATATATATCCATAGTGACAATGTAGATCACAGTATACTCACTTGCAAACTTCAACCTATTCGTTTGTGCGTTTATGCTCTTCAATCCAAATAATTTCTCCGGTGCCCCCCCTCCCATCTCATAGAAGCCAAAGTTGGTATCGCCCACGGCTGCCTCTCATTCCATTCCTCCCGACAGAGCTGGACAGGACCGTAGTGATGGGAAGTTCGATTCTTTTTAGGGAGTCGAATCATTTGACTCAGCTCACCGCCGACTCTTTGGGCTCCCAAACGGCTCTTCATTTTACCATTTATACATTTTATAATTCAGCCAGCTTTAGCACTGTTTTGACTTATGTAATACATGCTTTCTATGTATTCAAAAGTAAATAATTACATTTTCTAATATCAATAAACTGATGTAGCCGATTGTTTTCATTGAATTTACAGACCCTCGCTACTCAAAGCAAACAGAAACGCTTAGTACTTAAGCATAGAATAAAAAAACAAAAACAAAAAAACTGCAGTCACTGCATGGAGCACCGGTAGCACACTGTATTACTTTACAAAATAAAAAATAAAAACACATGTCTTCTCTCGGGCATGAGCCCGCTCCCATCATTCACTTAAAAGAGCCGGCTCTTTGAACTGGCTCGTTCCCGACCGACACATCACTACTGGACCGGAGCTCTCTCACTCTGCAGCAGTAATTTGGGAAGTCGACGAGGGGAGAAATAGTAACGGCGTCGCCCGTATGTATTAAAAGCGTGCTCAGAAACAGTTTTGTGATGTAGGACAGGTTTATTTTTACACACCCTGCAGCTGGGTGAGCCTTTATATGCCTTTTATTTTTATTTTTTTTGGACCAGGACCCGTTATGAAAAATGTAGTAACCCTGTAATAAATCACCCCACACAAGGATAAAGGAAGGATGCCAAAGGCTGTAAACACCAAATTATACGATATCATACAGACATACAATTACCATGATGCAGCCTATCATGAGATGACTTTGTACTTCAGAGAGGTCAGAGTTTAAGTGGCCACATACGAATATTATGACAGACTAAATGAGTCAAAAAAGTTGAGATTACAGATTGCAACATACTGAATACCCCTCACCCAACTACAAGAAGAAAGTTCACAATAATGTCCTATTTAATATGAAGATAAAATCATATTTATTATTACTATTTGGTGGATCAGATTTATTTATAGTTATTACAACGGTGAATATTGAATCATTGGTGGCCTAAAATAAACAAGTCATAAAGGAGACCTCTTTCTCTAACTTCTAATTAAAACCAGAGCTCGAGTAGCTAGTAGGGAAACCAAGATGATATGCTGATACTGAAGCCCTGTTACATAAGTCAGAAAAACGTAAGACACCAGCTGTGCCATGATAATAAACGCGCACATGCTTCATCTCCATGTTTATTAAGATGGATTCCTTGTATATGAGCCCTGTTCCACCCCCTTCATGATGTCAGCCGTGAGGTTTGAAAGTGTGGAGAGCCCCCTTTCAGTTGACATGGTGACCTGTAATTAGTGCTCGGGGGCCCACAGTCTGCTCCTACTGCTTGTCAGGGAGAGAAATGAAGTACCAAACATGAAAAGGGGGCACAGAAGTGTGCCTGGTCAAGCCTGGCTTAAAACCCCTCTGGCCCAGATTGCACACAGCTTTGAAGTGACATCTGAAAAGGGACCTGTGAACAACAAAGCTGCCCAGAAACCATCATCTTCAAAAAAAAGAAATCCCTGGATGATCACACACCAAACTGATCAGGTTACTGTCGTGTCTGAAGCTGACAGAAGAGTCAAAATGTAAATCATTTGGACGATCATTAGGAGTAGACTGCAAGTATATACAGGTATATATATAGTATATACAAGTATATTTTGCAACATAGCCAACTGTTTCATGAATGGTTTTGGTTATATAAACCACAAAAACATCACTAAACACTCCAAATGCGACACATGTAACGTGTTCTATAGCTTATATACACCCACTCCCGCCCTCTCAAACTGAGTGCGTCCAGTCTTTGTCTGCATGGTCCCTGACTTGATTTGATTAGCTGTCTCTGGCCGGTCTGGAGATGCAGCGGGGAGCTGCTGTGGCAGTATCTGACTATAATTGAAATTACTCCCTCTGTGTTTCTGTCTCCCCAGGGGAAAGATGAGTAGCCTCCACCACCTCCCACTGGACTTCAGTCATCATGGAGAGTCCTTGCCATTAGCCCGTCCCTTGGCCTGATGTGACACGTGTGGCTACTCCAACCCCCAAAGCGAGGTAAAACCAACAAATGCTGACATTTTTGTACACTATTAAAACACTGTAAGCTGAACTGGAACTAAAGGTCAGGCATGCTTGAACAGACGAGTTTTAATGTGATGTCCGACCATGTTGGCCACACTGGAAGGTAGAAAAATCTGATTCAAGGAGACATTTTCAGTCTCTCCTGGTAGATATTCATAATCCTGCACACTGTTGTTCACACGAAAGGTGACAGAAATTAATGCAGAGACAGAAGTTCAAACACTGACTCCTCCTTCATGAAGAGGTTTTGAAGTTTAATATGGCTTGTGTTCAACAGTTTAAAAGAGAGGAAGAGACAACAGTGGTTGAGTGACGTAGACAGCGAATGAGAGTGAGGGAGCGCTGGTTAATTAGAGAAATAAAACCTGATTCTGATTCTAAGTATTTCTGACAGAGTATACTGGAAGCTGAAGGGACCTAATTCATAAAAATAACCCAGTAAAATGGCAAAAAAAAAATCATCCCGAGACCAAAAGTATGCAGACAGGAGTGTCCATGTGCTATTTTTGGGCCACATGCTGCAGTCTGTGTATTGACACTAGTTCATACCTGTAAACTTTGTGTGGTGACAGTTATTATTTGGGAGGTGCTGTAGAAGTAATGTGACTTTATTTTGTCAGGACACAATTGCACATACTCGATAATTGAACCTCGTGGCCCTTTTAGTATGACTTTTTTTCTCCCTCTGCCTTCTAAAGAATGCTCGTAAATTAAGGCACTTTAAATCTGACAACGAGCATGTGTTCTTTTTAAACTCCTCGGAGCTCGGACGTGAAATCTAAGAAGCCGTGCGTTCAATCAAAGCGCGGCAGATGTTGGTCTAATTGCGGTCATCTGGCACTCTGTTACGTAAGGATGCATACCGATCTTACTGAACGACGTCGGGTCAGGAGAGGTGGAAGCTTCGCGGCTTTGAGTGCCAGATCCAACAGCGCTGCGTGTATGATATTACCACTCATGTTTATTTTATGCACTCTTTTAATGAGTCTGAATGTAGATCCATTTGCAGGGAGTAAGGCAGATGGCTGGTCAGTTGCATGAGATTCTTGATTCAATATTCTCAGCCCTCTGGGAAATATGAGAGGAGGGGTAGCTACTCAGAAGATAAATTACTGAGTGTTACGGTGAAAGGAAGGCTACAAGGTGCACTCCAGAGTGTAGTAATCCTATTGGAGAGCTACACTGACACAGATCACTTGAAAGTTTTGAGAATGAACTTCCCCATCTTGCAGTAATGTGAAGTGCAGGCGTCATACTGAAAGCCCGGGTGCCCTGTAAAGTTAGCTGCTGTAGAAAGCTGCTGAGATCCCTGCAGGCAGGCGGATAGATGAGGACATTGATCTACGTTATTGTGCCAAAGCCTTCTTCAGACACTGTCTGAGAATCCATTCATTTCTCTGTGGTAACGCTGCAGAAGCAGAAATAACAGAGCAGAGATTAGACAGCTTGTTTAATTATTATACACCAAAAAAACTGTAATGCTGCAGCTTTCAAGTCCCTGTTTCCCCCCGTAGATTTGAAAATTGTTCTCACTGTGACGCCAACAACACTTTATTGTCTTTGTTTAGCTACAATCGCCGCTGTGTTGCTGACACAAAAGGGCCAAGCATATGCAGCCAAAAAAAAAAAAGAAGAGTCATCGTCACATCTGCACAGTCACCATCAGTGTGACTGCCGCCGCTCGCTCGCTCAGAGTGACGGAGGAAAAATGTAAACAAAGAAAGGAAAGTGAGAGGCCGATGGAGGTGGAAGGGGGTGGAGGAGTGCGAGACACCAGATGGTACAGTGAAAAGAATACACAATGGTAACACTACACTGGCTTCATTCAGCGTGCTTATGTAAGGCTGCGCTGCATATAGTACACGCGGCTCAGATGGAGCACGTAGCATCACCTTTGGAGACACGACATCAAACTTTATTTATAGACACAGTATATTGGTGTACTGTGATGATAGATGAAGAAGAAGAGGGACGTGACGTAGAAGAAGTGTTTGCTATTTTGCGCTTATGTATCCATTTTACTTAAATGGATACTGTCTCCATAAAAAATTCCTCTAAAGTCTCAGATGTCTCCTGGGGCAAGAAACTTGAAGAGGTCAACAAGCCGACTCTTTATTCATGTCATCTAAATCAGTTAATTCGGAGGTAGAACAGAAAGTGCATGGTCAGTAACAATCCATCACTGCAGAGAAAAACCATGTACGGGCACGACTGCAGTAACTTTAACTTAACAGACACCGGGTGATAAATTTACAGTTTACCTTCGTTGTCACATCTAATTAAGTTTGGCCAATCCAGATCTTCACCTGTTGAATAATCTGACCATTGTCGCCTCATTTAACTTTAATTTTATTGATGCTGCCTCATCGGTACAACATCAGAAACAATGACATTAAAAAAATTATATATATAATCATTTTAATTGATTAGTGCTGGGTCATAAAACCATAAAACAACCAATATTTTTATATATTATTGTTTATTATATTATTTAATATCGTTAGCATTCTGTCATTGATTCAAGCTGGACATACCGTAGCGCTCTGGTTGCTACAAAAGCTGCCATGTTGTCTTTGTTTATGTGTGCACGGGATATTGTGTTTTGATATGCCATCCACGTGGCTGATGTAGCAACATGAGGTCATGCTTGTAGCTGTGAGTCAATACGGGCCAGCTCTAAGCACCAGCTGTCATACCTGGCTTTGTACCCGTGTGTTCACGCAAGCCACCTGGCACTTTGTCAACTCTGCCGCGCAGCTCGACAGACACGCCGCCTCCTCGTATGGTCAGATCCATTTAGAAGATCACAATAATCCATTTCGGAGAGAGAGACAACTCGAGTGTCACACGGTGCAGCGAGCAGATTGCTTTCTTTTTTGATGAAGTCTGGGAAGATGTGGCTCTTCGTCTGTTCAGCATTTATTTCAAGAAGCAGCCACTCTGATCTGTAAAAGTCAAATCTATCACTTTCAGGGAAAGATGTCTCAGTACAGTAAATGTTTTTGTTAATTAAAGTTTGCAATGCAGGATTTAAAGCTCACTGTGGTGCCACCATGTTGGAAGTCAAAACGCTGCATCAAAACGTAACTTTTGCTGCACAGGTACCTGGAGTTTTCTTCAACAAACTTCATGTTTACTTTACATGAGTGTTTCATGTCGCGTGTATCCTTGAGGTCTAACAAATGCCTTAAATGCAGCAGCATCTTGTCATGTACGTTCACATATGTAACACTGACTGGACTTCCTCTTGGCACTCGCTTTCATAACTGACGGGTACATGCGCTAAATTATTAACTGCAGGTATTGAACGCAGTTCTTATGAGTGTTGCGTGATGCAAAATTTATACGTGCTTTGCCCATGTGTGGCCACTAAAAGTTTGGGTCAGGAGCGCATCGAGATGGACGGCTAATGGACCTTTTTATATAACAATCGTAAACTATTATTGATTTTCTCTGCCTGTCGGTGCTGCTTCAACTTTGCTGTGATAGGCCAGAGATCGAGGACTGATGCTGGTCAGTCACAGCTGCTCTTTTGTGCCTTTGAGAGAAGAGAAGAGGAGGAACGCATGGCTGGCTGGCTGGCTGTCCTCGGGCCCAAATTCAGTTCAACAGAGGTTTTCGTCCTTCACCTCGGGTTGACATTATATTTATTTTTCATGTTAATATTAGCCCTCGCAGCGTGTAGTTATCCTAAATATGTATTGAACAGTGGCGTAAAAATAGCACCCGACTGAACTATATGATCTCACCACCCGGGGCCGGTGTATGGGCTGCGACTCGTGCTATTAATAACACCCATATATTATTATTATGTGTCGTCTGGCAGTCAAGGTTAAAGTGTGTCAGTGAAAAGCTCCTGAGCAAGCAGTTGCCTTGTAACTGATGTTGTGCGCACAAACAACAGGACACCTTGAAAACCTGTTTCCCCTCCCCAAAGTCCATCAGCTACTCTTACCCGCGTCACGGGCGATTGGCTGCTGCGCCCTGAAAGGCTGAAGTTTATTGTTACTTCCTAAGAACATCCGAAGTCCATTAGCCTGAATTAAGATGTTTACCTTTCGGTGAAACGTCCACAGCAGCTCTCAGTCGGCGGGTTATTGTGTCCCATCACAGGTCACTGGCTGTTCCTGGGTCATAAATCACCCACGTCCAACATCTTGCATCAGGACTGTCACAGCGGGGGATTAGGTTGTGTTGTGGTATGTATCAGGGATTAGTGTTGATTGTAATCACTGATCCTTCCCGGCCGTGGAGGTCGCATAACCGGGGGGGAAAAGCAGGAGGCTCAGGCGCAACAAAACAAACACCCCCCTCTTCTCTTTCTCCTTCACCTCCTCCCCACCCCCGCTGCATGGAATGTGCATGTATGTTTGTTCTGGTCCTCATTGTCAACTCTCGGTATCTGCCCCACAAATGTTGTGCTAACTCGTGCATCATCCCAAAAGTATGCACGCTGATGTTGTGAAGAGGAGTGCTGGCATGCTGACATGTGTAGGTCCGTGTGATATCTGCAGGCTAGTGAAGCGCGACCCCTCCACTGCCGCCACCGCCGCCCTCCCGTTACGACTGCAATAAAAACATTCCCTGAATATGTGAGTCGGGGGTTGAGTGCAGAGGGTGATGAAGCCCGAAACTGTCTCACAGGTGACTGGTTAAACTCTCCAAGCAAAGTAGCACTCATTCATTCGTCTGTAAGCATGATATCTTCTAAAGTTGATATAGAAAATGATTTACCCGCCCAGCAGACATGGAGCGACGTTAGCAGCTCTCTCTTCCTTTTAGCTCTTCTACTAAGTCCTGAGGGAAATATTTGGCTTTTTAGCAACTAACTAACTTACTTACTCTGTTCACCAGTTAGTCGCTAACTTTGTTTGTTTTGCTGTTTTTCTGTGCAGGAAATGGTCACTGGCTGCAAATACTAAAACGAGAAGCTGTAAGATGCTATAAGGTCGTGTGGTGTGCGCTTAAATCTGAAGCTCTGGAGCTCAGAAAATAACTTTTTGCTGATCAATGCTCCCTCACTGTCATTCACTGTCCACGCCTGTCGACCACCGCTGGCTTCTCTCTGTCTCAAACCATCGTACACAAACTTCTGCGCGTCTCTTTTTGCAGCGTAAGTTGTGAGTCAGACTCAGATTTAGAAGTGTTCCCTGTAACTACATGTAGCATGAGCTTATAGCTTTAAAAGTGCTGACACTGCTGTCCATGCAGTCGGGTCCATGTGACAGGACAGTGAATCCGTGTGTCTAAGAATAGCACAGATGGAGGATTAAAAGCACAAATATTTCCACATAGGTGTCATATAAACATGACGGGTAGAGCTGTTATATGGCGTGGTGGCATTAACATTAGGACTTCAGAGACGTCTCTTATCCGTGATTGAGCTGATTCATTGTCTAATCCTTGAAAACTTCACCCACCCTCATCTCAGTGAATTTAATCCAGCGTCCTCCTCGTTCGCCCTCCCCGCTGCTGGCACCGGCTTTATCTCTGCCTGCGGAGACACAACACACACGCACACACACACAAGGGTTGTCAAACGTGGGAGGACAGTGAGTCCATATAGTGTGTGTGTGTGTGTGTGTGTGTTGTATTTCTGACAGGGTTAGGTGGGGAAGCTTTTCCCAGCCTTGACGACGTGCGTCAACAGGATTTATAATCCTCTGCGCAGACTCTCGGAGCATCGTGTCGGTCTTCATTTCTAGCAACAAAAAACTCGCACATGTGTACGAACCCGAGGTCAAACACCACCTGTGGGGTCAGGCTTCTCAAATGGGATTTATGTTTGCGCTCTTGTGGCGTTGCCTGTTTCGGTTTCGACTGGCAGCCAAGTGAAACGACGAGCTCAGGGGCAGTTTTAGTGTCTGGACTTTGGACAAAGTGCCCGAAACCCAAACAGCCTCTACAGTGAGGGTAAATATTAGCTTTTGCCCCTTTCCTTTCCCTACACACAACTCAATATTCTATCTACAGCCCCTTTGTCTATTTACCAAAGCAACATGTCCTCCGCTTTATCCTGTTTTGTCCTATAGCGTAGACTAAACCTTTCTTATACTGAAGTTTTAGTTTACACGATACAGTCAAGGCCTCTGATTCAGGCTCAAGATGTTGTGCCATGTGTGACCCTGCGTTACGATCCGAGGACGAGATGACAGGATTCAAGCCTCTGCTTTGATATCGTGCATCGTGTCAGCTTTGCTCGATGCTCTTCTGGGTAAAGTTACAGGACAGACGGAGACGGATTCACACCAGAGCTGATCTGATGTCCGCAGAGTAACGTGGACAGAAAAAGAACACTGTCTGACCACATTCCTATGTGCGTCGCCTTAACTGTAACTCTGCATTTATGTATTTTAACCAGGAAAACATAAAGAAGGCTTTGAATGAAGAGAAAGAAACGCTCGATCGCTAGCTTCAGGAAGAAAATCCAAACATCCTTTGAGGACGGGTACGTATGGAGAACCGGCAGGATGACTTGCTGGTTGTTCGTACTCACTCACCTCTGCAGTAAAACTCTTTTTGTTTTGGTCCGCCCTTTTTTATGACCTACACAGGGTTTCTTACATTACTGCTGCTACATGGGAAAAAATAGCACAAACCTTTAGCAAACCTTTAACAGTGAGTGCACAGCAGGACCGATGTGCCTCTCTCGCACAACCCCAAGGGCCTTGAAACGTTTCAGCCCGTGCTGCTATTTTTAGGATCTTCTGACAGTGTGGGATACATTTAGAGGGATGCATAAGATGCAAACATTGAGGCATTGTGTGAGCGCATGATGCCGTGCGCTCCAGAGAGCAGACAGAACAGGACGGTCCCTTCGCTCAATACGCTAAAAGAGCCTGACCTCTCAGCTCCTGTCCCCCGAGCGCTAAATCAATGTCTTGATAGAGTACACTGTGTTTTTGTTCCACGGGGGAGGAGGAAGGGGCATCTTCTCAATATCTGAGACAGAGAACGCATGAGGCATGTGCATTGGTCATTGTAAAATCATGCAGCTATGTGAGTGGAAAGTTTGTGATGCGATGTATGAAATTATTTTTGCAGCAATAAAAACCACCATTAGCTTCTGATGGACGGATAAAAGTAACGGATAAACCAAGTGACCAAATGAAGAAGGAAAACTGCAGTTCCTCAAACGTCCACTTGAGGCAGGCTCCAGAAGTGAGTCAGTCTCCATAAGTCCCCATGTTAGACAGCAGAAATAAACATGTTTACAGCCTGGTACAAAAAACAGTTTTGGTCTCTGTAGCTAATTTCCCCGTTCATGACAACTGTACTGAGGGTGAATTTATATACAACTCACCTGTTCACATTATAATAAGGCTTAAAGTTAGGCAGGATTAAGAGCGTGGACGCTTTGGTAGATGTGGTTACAGGTGCTACACAAGTGGAGACAAGTCGCCGTTTCGTCACAGGGAGTCAAACAACCGCTGACACACACTTTTACAACTCTGGTGTCACCAATTCACCCGTTCACCTGCGCTGACTTTTCTTCCAAAGAAAACCAACGCAGAGCAGCTGGAGGGTTCGAGCCGGTGAGAGCGCTAATGTAATGACAAGCATCAAATCATTAATGATTAATAATGACTTCTTTTTACAGAGAAAGTGGAAACAGGTACGTTCACTTCCAGCTTATAGTAAAATTGGAATGGGGCCACCGTTAATGTGTACGAGGACAATTTAAGAATTAAAGTAGGGCTCATGATTGTGATGGACAAGCAGACACCAGGTCATCCTGCTGACTACAGCGAGCACGCTAAACACTCAGTGAGGTAATGACTTGATGGTTTGTTACAGTCGGTAATTGTAGGGAGACCTGACAGCGCGCAGGGTCACATCTGACATCAGGGAGCGGCGGTGGTGGGGCCCCCCTCTCGCCCATTACATCACCATCTGATTACATCACCTCCCACCGGGACTGATGAGACATCCCAGCGTCCCCTCCTCGTGATTGGCCGCCTGCAGTGGCGTCCTGCCTCATACCACAACCCAAGATGCTGTGAGTTAAACTGTGGATCTATTGTGAAAAGGCAAAGCCCTCGCCCTCTGTTGTTCTCTCTTCTCTTATAATTCAGTATAGCTGCACAGAGTTCAGGCAAAGTTAACAGCTTCACTTGCTCTGCGGTCGCCCGCCCCGCCTTCAGCGCAGACAGTAATCTGAAGACTGACCGAGGCAAACAGAGCTCAGCTCTGATTATGAGTCTCACAAAGTTTTAAGCCTGTTTTTACCCCTCAGGTAACTTTAGTGGGATGTTACATCAGATCAAATACAGCAGAGACAGCAGAGATGTTTGCAAGTCCAAGACGAGTCCTCAGTCTCTGAGCTAAAGTCCAAGACAAGTCTTAAGTCTTTGAACTAAAGTCCAAGACAAGTAAGTCTTTGAGAAGACAAGTCTTAAGTCCAAGTCAAGTCTTAAGTCTTCATGTTAAAGTCCAAGACAAGTCTTAAGTCTTTGAACTAAAGTCCAAGACAAGTCTTAAGTCCAAGTCAAGTCTTAAGTCTTCAAGTTAAAGTCCAAGACAAGTCTTAAGTCTCTGAGCTAAAGTCCAAGACGAGTCAAGTCTCTGAGCTAAAGTCCAAGACAAGTCTTAAGACTTTGAACTAAAGTCCAAGACAAGTCTTAAGTCTCTGAGCTAAAGTCCAAGACGAGTCTTAAGTCTTTGAACTAAAGTCCAAGACAAGTCTTAAGTCTCTGAGCTAAAGTCCAAGACAAGTCTTAAGTCTTCAAGTTAAAGTCCAAGACAAGTCTTAAGTCTCTGAGCTAAAGTCCAAGACGAGTCTTAAGTCTTCAAGTTAAAGTCCAAGACAAGTCTTAAGTCTTCAAGTTAAAGTCCAAGTCGACTCTTAAGTCCAAGACAAGTCTTAAGACTTTGAACTAAAGTCCAGGACAAGTCTCAAGTCTTTGAGATAAAGTCCAAGTCAAATCTCAAGTCTTTGAGTCTGAGACAAGTCTCAAGTCTTCAAGCTAAAGTCCAAGTCAAGTCTTAAGTCTTTGAGTCCAAGTCAAGTCTCAAATCTTCGAGCTAAAGTCCAAGTCAAGTCTTACTTCAGTTCTTGGTCTAAAATGAAATCTTTGATGGAAAAGTACTTAAGACTGAGTCTTGAGTTCAGTTTTGTCTGCAGCGAGTCAGAGTCAGTCTCAGATTAGAAACTCTGTTCATAGCTGCCAAACGTTGCACTTGCTAATTGCGAGACTGCAGACTTAAATTATTCGAGCGGTTCGACGGCCTCGTCTGTTTTCTTCTTCTTCCTCCTCTGCGAGCCTGTTTGTCGGCTTGACATTTTGGAGTAGGGGCCTCTGAATACACACATTTATCATCCTGTTTTTGTCGTCCGTTTCGTTTTATATGGTTCGGCGTAGGCAGATAATCGTGTTCATGTGCTGTAAATGTCGTCAAACAATGGAAGAATCGGGAAAACGCTTTTTTAATTATTCATAGTCGGCTTTCAGGAGCCTCCTTTGGAAAAACAAAATGGAAGGCGAGCAGCACACACACTCTTTGTTCCAGATGGAGTGTGTGTGTGTGTGTGTGTGTTTTCACGTTGGATAATGTTGCCGTTAGTAATTTCACCTGTCATTACCCTCACAAATAGAAATCGCTGTTTAATCTACATTTCCATCACCGGGCGCCTCTAATAGTACGAAAAAATAGAGCTAATGATGGGAAAAGATTGGCTTTTCATTCAGAGACTCACACACACACACACACACACACACACGCAGACTTTTGGTCTTGGAGACTTTGTGATGTGCCTGCTCTGTCTTGCGGTTTTATCGTCGGGGTTTGATCTTTATTTGCAGCCTTTGTGCTTTGTAAAACACTTTTTGATGTTTGTTTAAATAAATCCAGCTCCGACTGGACTTCATTTTCCGTGCCGTCGCATGCGATCTAACCTAACCCTCGTTTTTTAACCCCGTTTACTCGGATTTCCCCCAAAGGCCCATTTGAAAGAAAGTCAATGTCACGTCACATCTGAAGACCTTCGCATTGATCGACTTGATCTAAGATGTTTTGCTGCTTTGTACAAATGAGCAACAGGCTTCAGAAGACGAGAGAGCGAGAGAGAGCGAGGAGCCGTTTCATGACAACGGAGCGTGATTAACAAACTCGTGAGTGGAAGTTTCCTGGCTGCCGGTCAGACGTAATGAGCAAAGTGAAGAGTTATGATTCTCAGAGTGAATGAAACGAGCGCTGTGTGACTCACGCTGCGCTCTGCCTCCGTTAGCGGAGCCAGCAGGAGGCTCGCCCAGCACAGCAGCTGCTCGTCTCTGCATCGAAACATCCATAACACGCTGTATGTCAACCACACACTGCTGAGGTCTTTAAATCTGTCGTCGTCCTGCGGATTAACTCAACTCAAATCAACTTTCACAGGGAGGAAACTGCAGGTAACACACGTCGCTCGTCCACCTGAGGCTGGCTTCAGAAGTGAGTCAGTCTCCATAAGTCCCCATGTTAGACAGCAGAAATAAACATGTTTACAGCCTGGTACAAAAAACAGTTTTGGTCTCTGTAGCTAATTTCCCCGTTCATGACAACTGTACTGAGGGTGAATTTATAGACAACTCACCTGTTCACATTATATTAAATTATGCAGGATTAAGAGCGTGGACGCTTTGATTGACAGGTAGGTGCCGTTACAGGTGGCTTGTCTGAGCAACCAGGCTTCGGAAACCTGTCCATTTCTGTCGCTGTCCATCCTTCATACTGTCGTTGATGTAACCACACCTCAAATGACCCTTCATAATTTTCTTCCTGTGCTTTATTGAATCTATATAAACCAAATATGTAGGGAATGATTTGAATTCTCTGTAGGCGGCAGCATCAGGACAAATAAATTCCTGCGATTCAGCCGTGACTAAGATTTCAAGTCCTAAGAGGAGGGCCGAGGTAGAATTTTTGGGATTATGACTTTAAATCATCCTTCCCATGAAAACAAGCACACGGCTGAGTTAAGATGAGGCAAAACACTGGAGGAAGGTCCCTGTTTCAAAATACACACCTCGAGGTACATTCCCTGTACGTGATTAAACAGCATCCTGGCGCTGAGTCAGCCGTCAGGTGTTTAGCACAGAGTTCCTGCGTTCTGATTGGCTCTCTGTGTTTTTTTTGTCCCGGTGACGCAGCTTTGAGTGTCCTTCCTCTGAATTACATCAACATGACGAGATACGAGGGAAACGACACATCCTCGCCTTCCCTCAACTGGAATCACGTTCATGACTAATCAGCACAGGTGGCCCACATACGGAGATTTACCTGCCTTGCTCTTGTTTGTGCTTGCCAGCTGATCAGTCATACTTCACATTCAAGCAGCTAAAGCGCTGTCATGCACAACAGAGCGCAGTGTGAAGGTGTGACAGGCTGTAATTACACTTCATTTACCTTTAAAGCCTCAGTTTTTACAGCTTTTCCCTGCATTGTAAATGTTTTTTACCGTATCTGGCAGGATGCTTGTTGGTGGGATACAAAGATCAACAAAGGGAATTTTGTGAGCTATTAATCCCCCGCAGGTCGCTCTGTTTCACTGTCGTCTCGTAATGGGCTAATTAAGGAGAACAGTAGCCCGTGGGAGCGCCACCCACCTCGTGCTGTGAACCGTACCTGTTGTCTGCATCAGGATGTCGAGTTTAAAGTTTTTCTTTCATGCTAATGATGCGGAACAAAAGTAGAAGCCAGATCTCAGTGTCAATAGGTTAATTAGTGTTAATTAGCAGCAGCTGCTGCAAGTTTAGAAACTTTAAAAATTTTGGATAATCCAAAAATCGGCAAAGGCGGGCCGAATGACACCTGTTGGGTCAAAGAAGCCATCTGTAACGACACGCACCTGTCAATCAAAGCGTTCACTCTCTTAATCCCATAATATTGCACAGCCATTCATGATCCCCAGAGGATGAACGCTTTATTTTTACTGATATCTCACGGAATATTAGATGCATTACTCGCTCGTCCTCTCACACACTCTTAGCATTATTTGTTTTGATTCACTTTGGGGATCCAAATTTTTCATCTAGCGCCACCAGCAGGTCGAAATGTTTAGTAGCTAACCTGTGCTACATCATATTTGTTCATCTGACTGTCTAAAAATAGATTTTTGATCCGTTTGTAAAACATTTTTCTCTCGCTCTGCTGTGTGGAGTCGAACTAGAAAGCACACGGCGAGTCTGAACACCTGAGGGAACTTACAAAGCACCCTGTCATTAGATGGGAGGACACCGAGATATTTACTCGTGATTCTTCGAGCTTATCACCTTTATTTTTGGAAACACACACACACACACACACACCCCAGCCTGTTGTAGTTTCTCCTCTTTAAACATTAGGCAATGATTAACTGGTGCCTTGTTTCCTCTCTGGGAGCCACTTCACCTCCGGCTCTCGCTGTGTGATCTCGTGCTGTGCTCCCCCCTCTCACCCTTCAGCCTCCCCCCATCAATATCATACTCCAGTGATCAAACCCTGAACGCCCCACACCCCCCCTCCAAAGTCGACTTCAAAGCACCTGTAGGCCGACTCCTCCCTCCACACAGCCGCATTAGTTTGTCTGCCGCGGCTCCAAACGGATTCCCATTGGCTGCCGGTGTGTGTGTGTGTGTGTGTGTGTGTGTGTGTGTATTAATGAAAGACTTTGAAGTCTGAAATAACATCCGAAATGATCCTGGAAGTTTTTAGTCTAACGCCTCATTGCTCAGCACCTGTTAACAGCTTCTGCACGTCTGTATTCATTTACTGAAAGAGGAAATCCGTGCATTCAAACTGTGTGTGTAAAATATATTAAAGTAAACCTAAGAACATGCAAATGAAAGAGAGAAAAGAAAAGACTGTTTGTATTCTATTTTATTTTATTTTTAGTGAATTTAAGGACCAATAATCTGAATTTAATGTTACATAATTATATTATAATATGGATTTTAATTATATTTGATTTCCAGGAGAACATCCATAAAAGAATTGATCAATTTAAACTAAATATTCACTTGATTTTTAAATGTTTGAAGTTTTGTTCAGCTGCTCTGACTGAAAGTCTAATTAACTAACTAACACAGGCAGGAAATTGGAATCAATTAATTAATGTTCAGATTATTTTAAGGCTTAAAGTTACGCAGGATTAAGAGCGTGGACGCTTTGATTGGCAGGTGGGCGTCATTACAGATGGCTTAACTTAAAAAACAAAACAATAAAAATAAAAATAAAAAAATATTTCAAACCTTTCATACTCGAGTAAAGACACGTACGTTAGTTACTTCCCAGCTTTGCTTTGCTGTGACGGCGTCCTCAAAGTGAACACTCCTGATCCAAAGCCTTGAAAAACGAACTGACCCTAACAGAAGGGCCGACATGTTTTTGAGATCATTTTAGATTTATTTCACATCTGTTACTCATCACAGCATTTCACAGCTTGTTGCAAGAAGCAGGAAAAAATAAACTTTCCTGCGGCCTGAGTTAGGAAGCGTAAAAACAGCTTGCATGAAAACGCATACTTCCACTTCTCTTTCACTGAAGTTATGAATGCTGCAACAATCTGTTGATCGGGGTTGTGTTGTTAATGACACCTGGCTCCCTTTGCATGAACCACAGCAACATGTGGGGTGCTGAGTGCCGTTTGTTTGCTTCAGGCCACGTTACTCTACGTCTGTCTGCATTATTTTTCAGCCAGTCTGGCACCAGATCTGGAGGCCACAGGGCTTCTGTAAACACCCTCGCCCTGTAGATATGTTTACAGCCTTTCCTCGGAAAAAAACACGGTACATTGTATCCCCGCTGCTCCTGATAATTGGCCCGCAGGTCACAATGCCTGATCTGAAGCCTGCTGAGGTCATCAACTTCCTGCTAATTGTCAGGGAGATCAGCGTGGCGGTGGTGATAAACCGCTGGCAGGAAACTGGCAGACTGGTGTTGAGTTTAGGCCTGGAGGTTGTGGAGTCGAGAGCAATCATGGCGGAGGAACTGTCGGTAATGGCGCCGGGAATGAGGCACTTCCCATTTTAAAGATAAAGTGTACAGGTCTGAGGTCGGCGCATAGCGCTGTGACTTTATTCGTTTTCTCAGAGCGACAGAAAACAGGCTTCGAGCAGCGGAAATGAGTGTGTGTCATGCCCTCCACTTTCTATTTCAGGGCTTTAACGGTGCAATTTTCTCCTCCTAAAACAAAAGCCTGCTTTTTAAATGGCACTGTTATCCGCTAGTGGTCCCAATTGCTTTGCCCGAATGAGGAAATTCCCTCTCTAAATGTGGAGCTAAACCACCTGCCTCAACGCTAAACACAGCCACAAGACAATACGAAGAAACCGGGGAGGGCAGCGGGGACGAGATCTTATCCCAGTCAAGGTTGGAGGAAGATTAAATCCACTTCTACCCAGGCTCAGGGACAAATCCTGAGGACGAGGGGGGAGCATTATCTTTGCTATCTCATGGCTGAACTCCCGTCGTTGGGACCTCGCAGAGTGTACAGACACAGGAACGCATTACAAACAGCCCCTGGAACGACGCGTGGAATAAACACTGTGCCTAAACAGAACCAGATGTTCTTCCAGCTATGAACCGGAGAGCACTGTGATCCCTGCTCTGGGTTGGGCCGATCCCTCAGCGTCACCGAGGCAAACCAGCTCCAGCTTTAAGGGCCTTAGCAAAACAGGTCTCTTCCTGTGCCTCGCAGGAGCGTTCTGAGGGCCTTTATTCTGCTTTGTATGCGTTTGAATTAGAGAATATTAATGCTGCGAGCGACTGAAGCGCCGTCTTTTAAGTGACCCGGTGACTACGAGGTCTGTTACTAAAGTGCGTAATCGGGCTTTGCGTTAGCCGTGACGTGGACCGACTCAGTCAGATTATAACGTGCCTCCAAAGTGACACATTTAAAAAACAAGACCAAGAGCTCACGCCATGGGAAAGT
This sequence comes from Nibea coibor, assembly GCA_023373845.1. Lineage (NCBI taxonomy): Eukaryota > Metazoa > Chordata > Actinopteri > Sciaenidae > Nibea > Nibea coibor. Next base: position 23,477,550 of record CM041722.1, read on the forward strand.
TCTTGATTTTGCAACTATTTGGTCGTGAACCAAACTATTAGATTAAAAATTGGACCTGCAAGAGGAAATGTTAGTGCAACACTGTAGAAAATGGTATTGGTAAATTGGTAAGTATGGACAGCCGGCTCACAGGCTGCTGAGCCTGGCCGGCTCCGGTTCTAGCACGACACTGGCTCACACTGGCTCAACTCCCTATCAGCAAGTCAGTGTAGCATTTTAAACCTCTTATTTTTGCTAAAAAACACAAATGTAAACCTCATGCTGACCCGAGAGGAAAAATCAGAAGGATACATTTTCTGGGGACCATGAATGTCTGTGCAGATTTTACAGAGACGTCTGTACAGGAGGATGGACACAGCAGAAACAAAACGTCCGTAGAAGTCTGCTTTTAACTGTTTATCCACCGGTGCTCGTGATCACTTGGAGAGCAGAGAGAGCAGAGCTAACCCACCTGCCTTTAACATTAACCTGGCTATCTCGTGGCTGAGCTACCGTCACTTACCGCAACCACTTCCCCGTAACGTCTGCGTTGACAAGTACACTTTCTGAACTTTCGGGAGACAAGTTCGGACTTCCTCCAAAGGAGACAACAAGGCCCTTGGTATTTCGTAAGACTGTGAACCTGAGGCACTAATGACAGTCCATAAATTTCAAGATGAAAACCTTAATGGTTATCTTGGCAGGAGGAACACGCTTTTGTTGTAACTCAAAACTTGGGCTGGGGGAGTTTGGAGAGGCAACAACTTTGTGGGATTAGTCTCCATGGCCCATGTATATTTTCAGTGAAAACAACAGATTTTCACATTCCGCAGCATCATTTATTCATCTGACAAGCATTATGGTTTCAGGCTCGCCTTATTAGATGATGCAAATATTTTCCTCTTGGGTGGAATCTGACTTTTCTTTTTTTTGTGTGTGTGTGTCTGTTCCCAGGATGAAGTTTTGAAATAAAAGCGAGCATCCAGCTCGCGGGACTGGATCCGCCCTCGTTCTTTTGGGGAGGAAACCGCTTCCATTCCCTCCAAAATAGAGACTCCGAGCCGCAACTCCAGAGTCTGCTGTTACACAACCCGGGTGGGTTTGGAGAGAGCAGCATTCTCACATGCTGATGTTAACTACATACGCAGCACTTTCCGCGGGTCAAACCTCAGCCTCCAAACCCACAGACTATCTATTAGACCCCGAAATGAAGCTGTTCATTTGTGCCTGTGGTACAGATTTCCAGTCGTGTTACAGTAAAGAAACTTTAGCTTTGTCATGGTACAGTAGATCAGGAAGAATCAGCTCTCGCCAAACCTGGTGACTCATACAGCATAGCTGGGACTTATTATGCACACTCAGACGTGCATGTGGCTGTGTGTTCTCCTCTCATGATGCATGAGCTGTAAAAAGCTCTATCCAAAGATGTTTATGAAATTAAGCAGAGGTTCGAGTCTCTCGTGTGCTCGCAGCCAGCGATGTAAATTTAAACTACTGCACGCGCTCGGACTAATTAGTTAAACTTCAGTCTTGGTGGGAATAGATCAATTCAGAGAAATCAACACGCAACGTCCATCCAGCTTCGGTTTGTGTCGACAGAATCTGCAACTTTTACCGCAGCGCCTGACTCTAGTGTCTGTATTTTGTTTGTCGGATGCATTAAACGACGTTCAAACATGAAGAGCAACAATTTAATCTCTTTCTTTTGCAGCTGCGAGTTTCCAACAACCTGGCCAGACTTTCCAATGATCGATGGAGGAGCTTAAACGCAGAGGACAGCATCCGTTAATTAATTCATACGCTGTGACTGTACAGTAGGAAGTTGTATTCTCCAGTGTCTGTCAGTGTCCTCCTCTGTGTGCAGCAGAGTGTCAGCAGAGAAAGGAGAGACGATACCGTCTGCAATTTAACATTTAATTTTGTCGCGTCTGAGCTGACGCGGTCGACTTTAACGTCGACAATCTGAGAGGCCGTGACACCCAGACTGGAAAAAACACAGCCCTCAGACGTGTGATTACGACCCGTCTACAAGGTTTTTTGACACTAATGATGTTAAGTTCATAAGCAGCTCTGTCACTATCACCATGGAGGCATCATTAGGGGTACCTGTAACTATCTCCACTGTTCTGCTGTCATCCTCTGAACAAAGGATTCGATCAGCGCCGGCTGTGACCTCCCATGTCTCCTCCGTCTGTGACGTCTCCGTCGTGGTATTTGCTAATATGATCAATTATGTTTGACGCTTGGCTTCGACCGTTGCTGAGCGCCAGAACCAACTTTTTACAGCAGCTTTGTGACTGCAATACGACATTTTTACCTATTTTTACCCATAAAGAATAATTCACCATTGACAGCCGTCATCTTTAGTTCCTGTTAGCTCTACATAGAGTTTTAGCATCTTTTGGCTCCAGGTAGTTCAGCATTTAAAGAGCTACAGAGCCAGATGGAGACAGTATAAAACATGGACGTAGCAGCTGTGACGTCACTCACAGGCTCCACTAGTGAAAGGACTAGAGTAAAACAGTCATACAACATTGTAAAAATACAAAAATGTTTTCTGTACCAGGCTGTAAACATGTTTATTTCTGCTGTCTAACATGGGGACTTATGGAGACTGACTCACTTCTGGAACCAGCCTCAAGTGGACGTTTGAGGAACTGCAGTTTTTGGCATTTTTGGCTTCACTTCACACAGAGGTTACCATTAAGGACTATATTTAATATTTACAAAATGGGCCGCTTTGACACCAGTTTGTGGCCATTTTTGTAGTTTTTTAAATTAACTTGGGAAATATCGTCGCCATAGAAATTCCTTTCTTCATTTCCAGCTCATAATTACACAATTACAGCTGTGCTTTCCCCATAGGCATGTATTGAACATCTCTATAATATGTTGAATATACAGATTCTGGGTTAAGTGACTGTATTATCCACTAATTACGATTTATAGCCACACTGGCGGCTGTTCAGCACGCTGACTTTGCCGAACTTGTGCCGTCTCCGAGATTTCCACTCGGAGACGGCCTTCTGGATGACATATGACAGTTCAGCAGCTTTAAAAAATTTTCCAGGAAGTGTGAAATTTATTAGAAGTTTGACACCGTATAAATTAATGGGGAGGAAAAAAATGTGTGGTTACGGTTAGTGTGGGAAAAAAGCTTTTGATGGTGTATCCTGTGTCGAACGGAGAGTCGAGCTGGAAGTGCAGTCAAGAAACGCGAGCCTCCCTCGGTTTCCTCCGTGTCCTCTGTGTGTCCCCATCGTGTTCTCCCCTCATCGTTAAGAGACAGACCACCAATAACAACGCTCAAGTTAATTCGTATAGCTGTGGCAAAGCTTGATACTGTACTTTGTCCCACTTCAAGAGGGGTCATAAGTTTGTCCTCCACCGCGGCCAATGTGTCTGTCAGCAGCCACGAGCTAAATGACCGAAATGCAAATGCGATGCCAAACAATTAGCCGCGTACAAATTGCAAACTGCGCTCTGATAAAGCTCAGCGTTCAGCCAAAGCCCCAAAAACCGGCCGGCGCAGAATCTTCAAAATAACCCTCTATTATCGTTCCAGCGCGCTGGCAAGAGCCGCAGAACAACAAAAATAACACAAAGTCATTTGGCACCCAAACATCTCGTGCATCTGTCGCGCATGCTGAGGCTTTGATAGTTTCTGGATCGCCCGCAGAGAGGACCGGATTCCTTCTCTTGAAATAGCTGGCTGTTAAAGTAGATGATGTGTTTAAATTTGCACTCTTTGGAGGAGGGGGGGGGGTAGAAGTGGGAATTTCCCGCTTGTCGTTTAATGTGGGAACGTAGGAAAACTGCACATAAACACACGACAAAGGAAAGGTTTGTTTTCAGCGTCGGGTGATGTTTACACTGGAGGAGGTCACGCATGACGTCCTGAGACAAACATACGTTTCCACACAGTGTATTCAGATATAGTAGAGTATATATAGTGACGTTTGTGACTAAGTGGCCTCACATAGGTTCAGCACTGTGATCGTGAGCTCTCCATCATCTCCACTGCCGACAGTCTCTTTTCCACCAGGGACGAGGAAGCACGAGGAATATTTCCAACCATTCTTGAGGTCTATATCCAAAATGCAACATCTTGTATCTCATAGAGGTACCTGCACATTGTGGACACGTTCAAAGACACACATTTAATAACCAATAATGAACTTTTTATCAATCATAAACACATACAGGCCAATAACACAAATGTAAATAGGTTAATTAGGCGAGAAAAGCTTGAAGAGTCCTGCGTCTCTCTCCAGTAGCATGTGGTGATGGTTTGCCTTCTGGTTTCCACAGTTTTGTCACCATAATAAGACTTCTGAGAGGGTGTGATTAAAATATTTGAACTTTTCCAGCTGAACTCCGTCCACTGGTACACACCCGATTGTTGCCCATTCTTAAACTGATGTGCTTCCTCCGCCCATTTAGTTTTGACAACAAGTTTTAAGATTCAGCAGATGCTTGTAAAAACCTGAAATCATTCGACCGCCAGCATCAGCTTGACATTAACATGATCTGCAAACATCGATAGAAGTCCTGTTTCTCTAACAGATATTTTGGGCAGTGCTCCTTCTTTTATTAAGCTGTCCTTAAATCTATTATCCAGTTTATTTGTTGTAAAGTCTGAGTCATGTGGCTGGAATTTTTACTTGTTTTGCCCGTAACTCTCATGAATCTTTGCTGATTTCATCCCTAAATCACTCGTGGTATGAAGCGCAGCACCTCCTAAAAACAAGAAAGACCGTGCAAACGCCTGAGAGCTTCAAACAGAGGAAGAAGTCAGCAACAAACATATCGAATGACTGATAATTTGTCCTACAAGCACGGCACTATTGTCTGAGTGCATCTTTCAAACGCAGCGCTCTGTTTAACCTGCGCGTTGACTCGACGTGTCTGGACATGCAGGTGACTTTTCCTGAAGGAGTGAACGCCGCCGCCTCCTCAAACTCAACCTGCCTCTTTAAACCTACAAAGGGTTGGTTTCCATCTCTGCTTTGAAAGCTTCTGAGTTTGTCCAAGTCAAGCTTGTGCAAATTCTTTACAAGCGCAGAAGAAGAAGAAGCCCAATAGAAGATGCTGAACGACAGGTCAAAGCTCTAAAAAAGCACTTCGTAATTGATTTTTCCGTCTGTGTGGACCAAGTCCAGGTTAGTGTGCCCGGTTAAAACCAAAACAAAGAGTGAGTGGGTTTGGGTTACCGTGCTGTGAGGATGTAAGGAGAGCTGCGAACAGGTTAAGGCCTGCCCTGTGTTTAGAGGCCTGGATCTAAGCTGACATGCAGGAATGTGTCTGCTTGTTGAGCGTGAAATCTGTGCGATGCTATCTGCCCCGTGCGCTCAAAAATTATGACCAAAACATGAAAAAACACACAATGCCGTGAACAGTTAAGAAGAAATGCTTTAGATAAAGTTAAAAGGGAAGAATGAACAGCTGTGCGAGGAGGTGAACAGATGTTGAGTTTCATTTGTCTCAGAGGTTTCCCGTTAAAACATAAAACATATCAGAGATTCGTTGCTAGTTTGCCACCTAACATCACATCAGGTCAAGCTGCTTTGCACTTCACAACATCAGTAAAATCAGGCCTGACCCGAGTCAACATGCGACCCAACTCCTGATACAGGAGGAGGTGTTCATCTTAGATTACTAACATCCTCCTGACGGGCCTCCCAGCCTGCACAGTGAAACGTCTGTTGTTCCTCATTGGTGGAACGTCCTACCAGTTCCTACCAGATCAGGGCGTCCCTCCCTACCTTCACAAACCTCCTGAAGACCTCCAGCTCTTCAGAGAGGACCTCCTCTCCAACACTACCAACAACTGGACCTTCTGTGTGTTCCCTTTTTTGAACTAAGCGATTAAATGTAATGTCAAGAAAACCTGAAACATCAAAGATGGAGCACAGAAAGCATCCATCCATTGTCTTCCTCTTAGCTGGGATCAGGTCACGGTGGCGGCAGGTTATTCCAGACGTTCTTCTCCACAGCAACATTAATGCATAATCCCTCCAGCAGGTTCTGGGTCATCCCTCAAAAGAAGAAGCCCGGGAGGCGTCTTAATCAGATGTCTGAACCACTTCAGCTTCTCCTTTAAACATGAAGGAGCAAGTTCCCTCCGTGAGCTGCCTCTGGACTTTACACATCAACCTGCTTTTCATTTCTGGATGTATATATTCCATTTTTAAGCTCATAACGTAAATGTATTTACTGGCACATTTAGCATTTAATACTCTGAAATTTACAACTTCTACATCTACTTTTATAATATTTAACGTAATTATTATGAAGTTTAAGCCTGAAGCATCAGTTATAGTGTTGTTCTAGCTTTGTGTGTCAGATTTAGGAGACTCTAGTTGCAGATATGGGATATAATCTGCATGCACATGTTTTGCCAACGTAGCTTCTCCTTCAGGCTGGGAAGGACGCTTCAGAGATGTCACTCAGTCTGGTCCTTTAAGTCTATGAAGCATAAACGCTGAGTTCAACACATCACAGACTAACTGTCACGCCGACAACAAAGCCAGGACAGAGACCGGCTTTGAAACACACACACAGATAAGATCATAAGAAGTGCCTGCGTTGCTCTCTCCATCAGACAGGAAGGGAAATTCTTCGTGGAGACGAACAGCGATCATCACAGTGTGAACCCTCCTGACCTCAGCTGCCTGAGACTCGACCTCTCAACCTTCTGACTGACCCCGCTGTGGAGGTGACTGTGGTATCAGAGGGCTGCAGGCAAGCCCCCATAGTCAGGAGAAATGAATCTTCCACATGCTGCAGGAGGAATGTCACGGTCCAGACGGTCCGGAGTTCTCCCCCCCACCGTCCCCTCGGGAGTTTAGGAATTCGGGCACCTGTGAAATTCTTCTCAGGCGAGTTCCTCTTTAAGTGCATCTGCAGACTCGTCAGCCAGAGAATGGGAAGATGTTTGATTTGTCTTCCATGCCTCTGACCTTGTCTTATACTCAGCTGCCGTGATGTTTTTCACATTTGTTTTGTGTTCAGCATCTGTCAGAAACCACCTTTCCACCATCACCATCTGCTTGTAGTTTTTCTTCTTGCATGACGCATGAGTTAGTGAACAGCGACTCGGAGTGCGATTAGACCTGAACGCAACCCAGGAAACAGGCTGTCCTCACTTTGCATCACAAACAAACGTACAGCGATGCGAACATGCTCACAGTGACAAACATGCTGATGTAATGTTTACCGTCTTAATTAGCTAATTAGCACAGCTGAGGCTGATGTGAATGTGGTTGTGTTTCCAGGTATTTGGAAAGCAGCAACTTCTGTGATGGTGAAACGAAGCGAGCCAGTGGAAGTGCCAAACACTGTAAGCCCTGGCTGGATCCAGAAGTGAGTCAGTCTACAAAATTTCTGGGCGAAATGGATCCAAACATGTCGACTGACAATGGTATGATCAACAACGAAGATGAAGAAGGTATTTATCCTCAGGGGAACATGAACGTCCGGCAATCCAAATAAAATCAAATAAATATCAACATGTGCAGCGCTAGAGGAGCACTAAGTCAGTGGATCACTAATAACAGTAGGGTTCATCCTCTGGGGGCCACGAATCTCTGTACGAAATATTATACATCAAAGAATTGTTCAGATATTTCAGTTTAGACAGGAGTGGTCGATCGAGACAGACCGACCAACACTGTAATCTTTCTCTTTCTTGATCTTTAAGTGCGGTTTAACCTCTGTGAGAACGATTTTAAAAGACTAGAAATGTAACTGTGTGTGCATAATTAAAATGTAAACGAATGGACGTGTAAGACGGGATGAAAACACCTTATAACTCACACCAGACGTCGGTTTTATCACCCTCTAACTAACGAACTAGCTGCTTCTTCTTCCTTTCACTGAAACAGTGGCTGGAATTTAAAGTCGGTGGACGTCACAGGATGACGAACCTCGATTCTCTTTTGATGTGCTGCACAGTTGAATCAGTGTCAGCCGTGCCTGCAGCCATGACAACGTGCTGGTGTCACATTTCATAATCTGTGTGTGCGAAACCTTTGAAGGAGCGCGACTGCAGCTCATGAATGACAAAGGAAAAGTCTGCGAAGCACAAACACACAGAGTCTTAGGTTATTTCTTCGTTTGGCAATATTAGTTGATTAACGGGTAAAATTAAGACGCCTAATCGCTGCAAAAAATAATGTTTTCCTCCCTTTTTCTGCCTCTTTAAAGCTCTGTTGAAGCATGTTGAAGAAAGGGCGGCCTTGCATCATGATTCCTCAATAATATGCCTTTAAATTATTATAATTAAGCTGCTGTTTTCTGCGTCTACACTTCTATTTTTACTGTCTTCTCTCTCCTTTCTCCTGCTTCTCTGGGCTGCTGCAGTTCAGTGTCTTTGTATGCTCTCACCAATGACTTCCTGTAATGAGAAAGGAGTCCTCCATAGTGACAAACTGAATTATTCACCATTGACTCTTCAGTTCTTAGAGTTTTAGCATCTTTTAGTTCGTTATTTTGGCATGTTTGGGTCCAGGTAGTGCAGCAATCAGCAGCTAAAGAGCCAAACATTTCCCCAGGACTCGAGTAATACTATGATGAAACGTCCACCGGCCGACGAGCTGAGACTGTCTGACTTTGCAGAGAGGTTAGAGTCCACAGAAGGACGACGGGAATCAGTCATCCTGTCCCCGACCGGGAGGGAGGACACATTTTATGACCCGTTAATTAGAATTCAGAGGAGGAACACGGGCCTTAACTCACCTCAGTAATGAACTTATCAGAGGCTGCGCTCGTGTTTCATGTTGCCTGAACTCTGCAGCGGTCAGCTGATGGATATTAAAATGAACTCAGTCTGTCTTTTGACATGTTCATTACTTTCCACACGTCGAGTATGGATTGAACACGAGAGCGTATATCACGCCGACGTCTTTAAATCTTTCAGGTCATGTTTGTCCCCCGAAGGACGGCGCGTCTCTCTCGGCTAATAATCAGCGCATGCATCAGTCCTCCTCTACAGGACATTTATGTTCAGGTGGTAGCTGCCAAGCTACTCCATGATATTCAGAAAGTTGTGACAAGTGAATGTGCAGCGTCGGGAGGATACTTCAGCCATACGTTATGAATTATATAACAGTGCTGCTGAAGGACGCCGTGTGCCTGCAGCAGGAAGAGAAAGGAAAGTTTACAGAGGCTTCCTGGATGCAACCAGACGTGCAGCAGCTGATCTACGCGCACATAGGACTCTATGGTCGCACAGCCTGCTGTAGAAACCGTCCTTGTTGTTTGTCCATGTGTGTATCTTGTGGTAAACTTCGCTAAGTAGAGGCTTACATGATTTATGACGTGAAGCTAAACGCTCACACTCCCTCGGCTGCTTTCATTTCTCACCACGGCTTCTGTTATTTTCTCCGTTTTCTGTTTATCGCTGCCACATTTTCTGCTCTCCTTACATTAACGTCAGCTCCACACTGGTGTGAGGTGCAAATAAACACGCTACACAAAAACCACACACTGTACACTGTTTGTATAAGCTGAAGGGCCAACACGCTGGGACATCGCACACAGGAAGTCCATTCTTTATACGGTCAGCGGTTATGTTGCGTTACACAAATAACCAAAAAAAGGACTAAGAGCTAAAGTCCAACGGGCGCAGATGTGTGATCCGAGTGTGAGTGTGCCCGAGCAAATCACGATGAATCAAGAATACGTGGCTGTTATGCTTCAATCTGCACAGAGCAGCTCGAGCTGACAGGAAGTCAGACAACGAGAATCCGGTCGATTTTCAAAATAAACAAAAATAATTGAACTAACGCGTTTACATTCAGGAGCACAGTAACCAGGAACAATGACCAGATCTGGAGGGTAAAATGTTTCTGAAACACTCCGCGCAGACAAAACACACCCAACAACTATCAAACCATGATGTGAGTGTGTTACTCCGTCAGTCAGGTGACAGCGGTCAAGCGTCTCTCTTTATGCATGAACGCCTCAACAGTTAATTACATTACCTGACCTCAGATCTGCTGACTAAATCATCACAGTGTCTTCTGGTGCACAACACGTTATGGATCTTAGACTCACATGAACCCTTCTATTATTCCTGAGCCCTCCCCTGAAAATACATGTTGACAAACAGCAGGGCCCTGCAATTAAAAGGCCTCTGCCTCTGAGACACGCTGACTGCTGCTGACGAACTTCAGTAATTGTTCCCCTGTCATATAAACCTTGTAATTACCTCATGGAGATCGAGGCATCTTCTCCGTGCGAGGCTGTCAGGACTGTACAGGAATAGTCCGGCTCCCTGCCTCCTCCTCCTCCAACAGCTGCAGCTCTCCAGAGACGACACGCCACACGGAGTCATAATCCCGCGCCTGGAGCCCTTTTCCTGACACTTTGTCTCAAACGTAAACAGGAAGTAGGAGCTGTGTGGCAGAAACTGTGCCAGGAAGTGTGCTGCGGAGTGTAAGGGAAGTGTCGAGGCCGCCTTGATGTGGTCTGGATCAGAGGATTGCCTGGTCCTGCCTGGTGGATAAGTGGGTAATAGAGATATTGTGATACTCTCTCACTCTTTGAACATCAGTTATGATCTAAAGAGACGGGGATTAGCGAGAAAAAGGCGAAACCGATGAAGAAAAATTGTCTGTGCAGCTGCCTGATTGATATGTGGGGCAGCGGCAGGTCGCAGAGGAGGATTCATGCCTGGAAGGCTGCCAGTGTGGACGTCCTGAAAGATCCTGGCAGCGAAGGGGAATTTTAAATAGATTAAACGGCTACAGAAGTCCATGCTAATATATAAACAGAAGGTGAAAATGGACTAAAAGTCCTAATGCACCTAATGCTTTGACTTTTAAAGGGGTAAGAAGGTGATTGGATGTGGCGTTTTCATGAGTTTTTCTACTTAAAGGTTTAGAAAGTTCTCAAACTTTAAGGTCGTGTTGCTCCGGTTCCTGTTTCCGGGCGGGCATGCTGCTCAGCCGTTGCCCTCAGACAACGCTGAAGGCCAAACCGACCTGTCACTACTGGTTAGAGGAACTGCTTTGATGCTACGTCTGACTGTACAACCATAACACCACGCATGCCGATTACACAAAGCGCTGTGAGGCATCGCCTTCGTCATTCCCCCTTTGTTACGTAACCGCCGCGTGAAATGGGAGAGTTGCTGAACGTTTCGCCTCGCCAGTCAGTTTTCAGAGAGCGATCTCACCGCTGTTCATCGATAACAAACATCCATGCTCTGACATTTGGTTTCTGCAGCAGTGAAGTTTGTTTTTATGACTGCAGAGCGGCTTTATGTGTAGAAGCTCAGCCTGAAACGCCTGACCTACAGCAGAGACGTAACCTTTACAGAAACACGCCGGGCTTGTTGCTCCAGGCCTCGACCTGCCTCTTATCTGACTGTTAGTGGTGAGCTGCTGTTCAACTTCATCTGAGCTTTTATGGGTCGGACATGCAGCTTCTGTCGGCTCCCGACACGCCGCCGGCCTCTAAATCAAATCTTAAGACACCTCAGAGGACCTCACCGGGGGTGGAATGTAACTGAGTACCTGTGAAGGCTGTGAAGGGAAGCCAATGTGGAAGTGCAGTTCCTCAAACGTCCACTTGAGGCTGGCTGCAGAAGTTAGTCTCCATAAGTCCCTATGTTAAAAACTTCACAGCAGAAATAAACAGGTTTACAGCCTGGTACAAAAAGCAGTTTTGGTCTCTGTAGCTAATTTCCCCGTTCAAAGTTACTTTCGTCTTACAGGTAGGTGTCTTAGTGTTTTACTAGTGGCAAATTCAAGGATTTACTTCCAGTATAAAGTTACTCACACATTTTAGGCTCAGAGGAAGGAAAACCAACATCCCATCCCTTCCTTTTCATTCGTCCCAGAGATTTAACACATGCAAATCTTCTTCTTCGTCCACATGGACGTGTGAGTCAGGAATGCAGACGTCTAAACATGCTCTCCCAAACTCATGGCCAGATGACCTACGATCACGTGAAAACCTGGGTGTGTTTCAAATATTAGTTTAGGGACTTTTAGGCGATCCAAGACGACCAGATGTGTGTTTCGCATCAGGAGACGCGCTCCAAAACAAACGGCCGCTTCCATGGAAACGGACGCATCGCTCGCTGGATTCAGTTTAAAGTTCTGAGATTTGAGTAAACATCGAGCTCGTCCTGACCAGAAGATTTCTGTCTTCACACCAACGCAAACCACAGGACACATAAAGGAATGCATCAGCACTTAGACAAACACTGACATCCCACCGTTTCACATTTTAAAGTTTGATAAACGTGACGTATCTCCAACAATAAAGGATGGAAGAAGTACTCAGAGCTTTTACTTAAGTAAAAGTACAATACCACAATAAAAACTACTCCTTTATAAGTAAACATACTAAAGTCCTGCAAGTTTATCTCCAGAGTGGAATGCCACTGTGGCAAATACAGACAGCTGCACACGTGTATTTGTTATGTTTATATCAGTTATGGTGACATGATAAGGTCACCAACAGCAGACCCAGCAGCAGCTAATATTACTGACTAGCCCGACAGCAGTCAGCCCAGCTCGGCGTCTGTCTTTAAGCTTTTTATTTCACCAAGCTCTCACCAACCACTAAAAGTCCCAGCTCCTGTTCTGGCACGACACCATTACGCTCCTCAGCAAAATCATCGCTTTCAGTTTCACCTCCCTCAGACATTCCCTCACAAAACTAGTTTTAAAACCGCTAGCAGGGGGCACCTCTCTGCTCCGTACGACGTTACTCTGAACAGACTACCACAGAAACTGCGGTGACACGATCAGGTAAGGCAGTTTACTCACGGTTTGGCCCGCCTCATCACGCACGCCGTGTCGGTAGGTTCTGGGGTCCTGAACTTCAGGAGCTGTCCCATTGATGCCTGTCAAACTTGTTCTGGGTAACCATGGCAACCGAGCTCGAGAACGGCGACGGCGTGCAGCCCGCGCAGCTCAACAAGTCTTTGTTTTGTTGTTGCAACTGCGCATGTGCTGCTGCGCACCTCAATGAACCCAAATGTTAATTAGTCAATTAGTTCATTTAGTTAATTGGTCACACCTGTGAAGGTGTGCGGGGACATTAACCTATAACAATGCATCATATTTAATGTGTTGATCATATGTTTGTATGTAAAATCAACCTGTAACAGTTAAAGATTAATGTAGCAGAGTTAAAAGTATATTGGAGTATAAAGTAGCATAAACTGGTGATACTCAAGTACAACTACAGTACTGTAAGTTTCCTTCTTGCAGGAGTTTGACATTTATTATTCCTTTAAATGGACCTCAGTGAGTTTTTTTTCTTCTTTGGCCTTCCGGGATCTTTCCCAGCTTCAGCCCTCATCCTGACCCGGCCGGCACATTGCAAAGCCAGTCAGTATATTTTCCTGTGTTTACACTGCAGCGAGCATGTGCTGCTATTTTAGTACCCCGCATACAGTGAAAGAAAGAGCTTTGCATCCAGGCAAAGACAAGAGGGCAGGGTTTTCTTCTCTCTGTGGCATGACTGAAAATATACCTGCTTTAGACTGAGGGGGAGACACAACAACAAACCTTTGTGTTCATTTTTTTCATTTCTGTTTGAGCCACCATGTAATTATCCGGCCTAGAGGAAGTGACACAGAGCTACATGGATGTAGATGTAAATACGGGTGGGCAGAGGGCGGTGTTTGCGGTCGAAAAATCATTTTGGTGGACTGTATAATCATAGCGGAGAAACAATTAGTCACTAAACACTCGTTTGATGGATGTGTAACGGTGCAACGGACACATGTGGGCTGAACAAAGAAGGAGCCATTGTAGCTGAAGTATGGCGCCTGAGCTCCAGACGAGCAAATTACTCATGAAGGTAAAAAAAAGGTGAGTGTGAGGTTCATTTGTCATTCCTCATTTGAACCTCCGAACGTGGGAACTGAAGCCAATCATCGAGTAAGGGCAACAACACAAGCAGCAGGCCAATATTACTTACTAGTCCAACAGCAACAAGCCCAAAGTCAGTCCCAGATTTACTCTTGTCTTCCTCCGTCAACGCCCTCTTCAGTCTTTTTTTCAGCCCGGTTACATTGCGCGCTCACCCAGCTCCTGTTCTAGCACGACACCCGGCCCTGGAAACTTCCTCTTCCTAACAAAGTGAGCTAACATGAGCTAAACTTGGAGACTTAATGTGCAGCATCAACAACACAACAACATTTTCTGCATAAATTATGATCCAGTTTCACTAAAGTCAGTGAAACGTTATTTTATGGTAGAAAAGTTACAGAAGTTTTAAATGTTTGTGCTGTTCAAACACTTTCTTTTGCATTTAAACCACAAAATCTGCATAAAATTCAAATATTTTGCAAAAAAAAGGGTCATTTTCTGATAAAATAACATTACGTTCACATGAATTAAGATAAAATAATGAAGAAAATGTATAGTACCATATAGATTCAGACTTTTTGCATGTAATAGACATGATTTTTTAATTAAGAATTACTTTTTGAGGTCAAGAGATGTCCCTGGTGCAAACAGCAAGAAATATAAAATGTACAAGATAAAAACAGGGTGATGGATGATTCATTTGTACTTCATGAAAGATTCTCCTCACTCGAGCTGTGGATACAGTATGGAGGACACCACCATAAGAAATCATAGTTGTTATATAATTTGATGCGGGGGCTGATCTGCTGAATAATCTTCTACGTCTGAAGGCAGGAGGACTAAAAACAATAGCAGCCCCTTTGTCTCGCCGTCCTGATTATCTTCCCCGGCGTTTCAGACTGATGAATAAATCATCGTTACAAGCCCAAACAGAGGAATCTCCATCTCTTCATCTTCTTTATAGGTTTTAATGGTCTAACCACACGGAGGACACCGAGGGGACACAGCAGCTCAGAGAACAAGTGCTGCCTTGTTGAACGCTCACACTCGCACCTCGCTGGCGTCCAGTAGCTCAGCGAGCGAGGCGGGATCGTATAACATGGCCTTGTTTTTCTCATGGATTTTTGTGGCTTGAGCAAAAAACCCCTCCTGGCCACCGGCCCGGGGATTTATATTCAAAAAAAAGAGACCTCAATACAAAAAATGCTTCTGCCTCGTCCTGCATGCTGAAGAGACGCTCCATTCTCATATAATGAATCTTTTCCAGGCAGAAAAGGCACTTTGCCAACCCAGTTGATATAATTCATCGTTTGTTGGGAGCGCGCTCCCATTATCATTATGAGATTCAACAAAAAAATGAAGTCGCCAAAATGGAAATTGATTTACAGTGAGAATCAGATGAGTCGAGATGGAAACAGGAAAGAGGAGTGTGGGAACGCAGACCTTTAAAGTTTCTGTTTGTGTTTGTGGCTGGCTGCTCACCACTGAGGTGGAAACAGTGACTCAGGTCGAAACCACGGACATCGTCCCGCCATGACAGCAGATAAAGAGACGCTTTGATGTCGGACCGACCCTCAGAGCGTTTCTCAACACAGACAGCTTTAAACAGAAAACCTACGATGAGTTCCTAAAATTATTTATTAATAAGAGTTGAACTAACAGATAATAAAATGGTAAAATGAGCTCTAACTCCAGCAGCGACACCTTTAATAGTCTTTTATGCAGGTTCTCTTCTACAGAGTCGGTCATTGCACCGCCATGTAGCCCAGAATGGACAAACTAAACACTGGCTCCTGCGCACCACGAAGAACAGTGTGATCAGCAGCTCGATGATCCTACACGCTGGTCCTTTAACTTCATTTTGGTGCTCACACTTTGAGGAGGACTCCCAGAGTAACACAGTGTTTTGCAGCTGAATACTTGCCTGCAGTGCGGTCGTAATTCATTTCGCTGTGAGACTCAGACTGACTCTTTGTCCCTCTCGGACACTTTCATCTACTTCACCTCCTCAGTGGTTAATGAGGAGACAACTCATTATGGTGCAATCATAAAACTTCACATTCACCTCCCCAACATGCAGATTTTCCCTTTTGTTTCTCCATATGTAGCTTCAGAGTTGTTAAAATAATCATATTTCACGTTATCTCACAGCACAGCACTCTGAAATATTCAAACACGAGACACTTTTTTAACAGCTGCACGATCCCATCAAATAAAAATATTCTATATGTTCATCATCAAATATGAATATAGTCTGAATATAACATCCTCTACAGATTACAGATCAGTCACTTTGCCTGATCACAACAAACTGACGGTACTGTCAGCGAGTGGCCACGTGTTTTTTTTCCTCCATTTTGAGAGTCAGACCGACGGCACATGATTGATGTGGAGACGGACAGGAAGGTGAGTGAAGGTAAATAATGAAATCCAGCGCTCCGCTCTGCCAGCTGGCTTCAGACGGATCTGCAGCAGCAAAAGATTTATAGTTTATATAAACAGCTCAGTTCATAGAGCAGCAGCAGCAGGAGCGGCGGTGATGGTGCTCAAACAGACTTGGGTCGATGCTTTCGAATATTCTGTTAATAAAGGAGACAGTCCTGCCTCTTCCGCCTTAAAAATAAGCAAACAGCGTTGACTTAAGGCGGGCTGAGTGACATCTGAAACGACACCCACCTGCCAATCACATCGTCCACGCTCTTAATCCTGCATAACTTCTAAATAAAAATATATAAATTCACCCTCAGTACAGTTGTCATGAACGGGGAAATTAGCTACAGAGACCAAAACTGTTTTTGTACCAGGCTGTAAACATGTTTATTTCTGCTGTCTAACATGTGGACTTATGGAGACTGACTCACTTCTGCAGCCAGCCTCAAGTGGACGTTAGAGGAACTGCAGTTTTTGGGCTTCACTTCACAGTTAAGCTTTCAGAAGAGATGATCTTTCGTTTTTACTGCAATAAATAAAAACAATAATAAATCTTTAAATTTTAAACATAATAATTCTGGATGACACCAAGGCTTTTTCCTACAACTAAAATCATACCATCAAGATGCATAATTCCTACTCTGAACCACCAAATTCATCATGCATCATGGTGGATCCCCAAAGGATTCATCTTTTAGGAACCATGAATGCCTGTAGAAAATTTACTGGCATCAAACAGATGTTGGGATAATATCTCTCTCTGGACCAAAGTGTTGTATCGATCGCCCAACAAGGAAAGATCTTGTAGTTTATCATCATCCGTCCACTGCTGCAGCTGAGGTGGAAGTTCCTGTTAAAGTGAAAACAAGGACAACAGAAATCCACGAGGACCAGAGCGAGCTAAATGAACAAGAACAGAAGCCACTAAAGCAGCAGTGGCGGCGGCGGTGCCATCTGCGTTCACTGTATACTGCAGAACAATAAAACAGCCGACTGCCCGTCCGGGGCAGTGCAGTCTCTGCGTGTGCCCCATAAATCAAAGCTTCAGTTGGAGCTTTTTATCAAGCATCTGCTTAATGTTTCTGCGTGTGCACTCGGCCTGCAGCAGGGGAATCCCTTCACAACACCTTCCTCCTGGAAAGATGAAACCCTGCTCAGCAGAGCACGTGCAGAAGGCCACTCGAGCTGAAATGACAGCACTGATTAGAGATCCACTCCAGGGAGCAGCTCCCCTCTTAATCCAGGGGGAGTAACACCACTCAAGGAGAGGAGGGGAGGGACGCCCCCGGAGACTGAAAAGGGAAATGTGAAGTGTAGCTTCACATTTGCTGTGTTAAGTGCCACCGTATGTTTCCTGTCACCTGTTCCCTGAAGGGCAGCGCTGCGGTACACCTAACGTGGATGTTGCACCGCAGTGGAACGTGTGTTTGTTTTTATTGTTTTATTTTATATTACACATTTAAATCAAAGTTACTGCACTGAGTTTAAGCTCTTTTATACATTTTATGTCCCATGTAAACAACTTTGAATTGCCTTTAAAAAAAAGGTGCTGCAGAAATAAGAATATAGTTTGAACGTCACCTAAAATGAGTAGAGAGTGACATCTGCTGGCCCTCTTGTCCTCATCAGGGTCACGGTGAGCCCATCCCTGCTGACTTTGGGTGAAGTATTCGCAGTCACATTGACACCTGTGGACAATTCAGAGCCACCAATCAACCTGAGAAGTCTTTGGACTGTAGGAGGAAGCCGGAGAGAACCCACACAGACATGGGGGAAGATGTTATTCTGTAAATAGAGCCTACTAAATCTGACACGTTGGATCTAATATTTGAAAATATATTAATATACAGTTGTCGTTTTGTATTTTCTAGCCTTCAGATTTATCTTGTGACCATTTGGAGGGGCCCAACCCACCATTTGGGAAACACTAAACTGCACTAAAGTACATTTTCTAGTATTTCTACATTGTTCTATTAGTATATTATTAAAGTAAAGGGACTGTATACTCCCTCCATCACTGTTGCAGTGTGTACTATCCTTCAAAGTTCGATTTTGGCAGTTCTTCCACCAAGTATTTGATTCTTGTCCGTTTCCCAGGACATTCCTGGAACTGTCTCAGGAGCATTTATAATTTTGATTTATTCCAGCTGTGAGCGCCTCTTCTATTTCCTGTGTGCATCAGCGATGATTACTGGAGCTTCACATTTGTGTCAGTGAAACAACAGAAGAAGGAGAAACAGGGAGGCAGCGTTCAGAGTAAATCCTTTATTTAAAGAAACGTTCAAACAATGAAGGAGAACAGCCGGCTCAGAGAAGTGTGAATGAATGCTACAAGCCATTAACAAAAAAATACAACCTGTTTCAACCATCACTTTTCCCCAGGATCATCATCAGCCTCATTAAACCACGTGTTTAATCAAAAACACTCACACACACGCGCACACACACACAGCTCTTCTCACTTTACAGGACTGATCTGGTTGCAGGCGAAGCCGTTAGTGCCACGTGTTCAGGATTTCAACGAGAAACCCAAAACACACGAGACGGCACCGATTTAGATAAATTCATCTCAGAATCTGAGGTTTGATTTGACATTTTAGAGATTAAAAGTGGTTAAAACAGATTTTTGAACACTTGGATGAGCCACGCCTCTCTCTGTCCAGCTTCATTCGAGTCCTCTCGCTGTCCCGCGAAGCAGAGCAGCGTCAGGACGAATACGTCAAACTTTAATTCATTAAAAGAGCGCTGGGAGCTCTTTAATTGTGTTATTATGGCATGCACGCTGTGCTGCAGACCGCTGACGGGTCGGCAACACCTCTGCTTCTCTTAAGTTAATAATTAAAGAATCGTGAGTAAACATTAGCAACAGAAATAAAATAAAACCTCTCGTTGATTGCGCGGGGACAGACAACATTCACCAGGCTTTTAATTTGAAGTGAACGTTGTTCTTTTATTTTTTTAAATCAGCCTCTCTGAGTGTGTGTTGGTGTGATCAGCAAAGTGCCGACGCTTTAAAGGGTTCCTGCCCCAAACGTACCTACTTTACATGGACTGAAGGAAGATTAAGACATTCACTGCGTCCCGTTTCAAAGTTATAATCTTTAAGATTCTCGTGAGATAAATCTGTTTTAATACTATTTATGGTCTGTTTCCTTCCTGCTGCTGCATCCATCCATAGATTTGTTCATGGCGGAGTCCGCCATTCTCACACTGGATTTAAATCAGGGTCGGTGTCTGAGCTCAAACTGGTCCGATTTCACGTAATTTCCCTTTTCAGTACAACTCCATAACATCATGTCTCCTGTTTGCTATGTTAGCATTCTAGCTAAGTGTAGACAGTAAACGCAAACTCACTCACGCTTCCTGTATCTGTTTCAAATTAAGAGTGTAAGAGGACAGAAGCCCTTCAAGGCTTTTATTGTGAAACTTTTGCAAAAAGACGTGTTAACTCGCTCGTTATGTTCTGTCGAGTCTCACGCGCCCCTAGTGGTAGAAATTGGTGTTACCGGTTTTAGTCTTTGGCTTAACGTAAAACCAGTTTTGACATGTTTACATCAGCCCAACGCTAATTTAAATACACACACACACACGAGGTGTGCACGTAATCCAGAGTTAGTTTTTCATGTGATCTTGTTGATAGCAGCAGCTCGCTCTCCTAACACTGTAGCAGAGAAGTATCAGGCCGCAGTCAGACGTGATCTGGCGGCTGCGGTCTGCGTTGGCCTGAGTCGCCAGTTCAATGTCATGTCATCCATTTTAGCCCCGGCCGTGATTACTGATCAAAAATTAGTCTCGCACCGTCCGCAGGGTGACATCAGATCGACTTCTTTCTTTATTCAAACAGTCAGTTTGTTCGTCTGCTCTCCTTCTGCTCAAGGAGTGTTTTCTGTTACCGCGGTAACCACAGGCACAACCATGAGTGAAATCTTAAGGATTACAACCGTCACACATAGGGGCCCGTTTCTTGTCATTCACTGACCGTGGTGGATAGATGGAGTGTGTGTTGAACCATGTGTAAAAATAAGAGTAGCCGAACAACATAAACCTCAAACCCAAGCCTGGTGTAATCAATCCGAGATAAACACATAATAAAACACACAAATCTTTAAAAAACGATGCATAGCATAAACAACATTGCAAATTTCCAGCTTCTTCTGCACGTCATACCTAAACCTCAGCCCGGCGGTTTGCTCCCACGAGTGAAAAACAGGTTTCAGGAGTGATTTTTGCTTTTTCCAGGTGGAGCCTGCTGCTCAGGCGGAGAGAGGTGGTGGTGAGAGTCTTAAGGCGCTCCCGTCACAAACAAGGGAAGGAGAAGAAAAGAAGTAGGTGTTTCTGGGGGGCCCAGAGGAGGAAGGACGAGGAGGAGGAGGAGGAGGAGAAGGGGAGGTTAGGGTGGGGGGAGATTCAGGGCTCCCTGCTGTAAACACTGCTGCTGCTCAGGACCAAAGCTCCTCCGACTCCATGGTGCTTTTCTCAAACGGATCGGGACCGTGCGACTCTCTAGGTGTCCTCCTCGTCCTCTTCCTCCTCCTCGCGGTTGCCCACCACCCTCTTCCTCAGAGCTTCGTCAGAGAAGCCCTGCGCTTTGGGTTCAGGGCGGCCTTCTGGGGAGCCTCTCCTCCTCCTCCAGACGTCGTACTGGTCACCGTCTTCTTCCTCTTCGTCGTCGTCTTCCTCGCCGTCGGCCTCGTGCTCGTCCTCTTGTCGCTGGAGTAACCTCGCCTGCTGCATTGTTTGTTTTTCTGCAGAGTAACGTTCAGAAGATTTAGATGATTAGAACCAGAGAAAAATAAAGTCCCAGCGAAGCATCATCACATGAAACTCACTCTGGTAGTAATCCGCAGAGGAGAATCGTCGTGAGGGGAAGACAAAATCTGCGATGAACACCAGTAACTGCAGAGATGAGACGACAATAAGCGTTAATTCACTAAATACACTGTAAGAGCATCGACTGGATATGTAAATATATCTGACTGTGCTGCTCGTGAACTCACCAGTCCCAACGCGAGGCCAGAGAACAGAGTGGCCAAGCCAAAGATAACATACGAGCCCCAAACAGGGATCCCCAGCTGCTCCGTCATGTAGTTATGACAACGCTGCGAAACGCAAAAACAGTTTCACTCACTAACGGACAGTCGAGGACGGTTTCACATGTGAAATTCATTTCAGAAGTAAAGAAGAACTTAGAGATATCACACTGACTGATGACCTCTGACGTCACCATCAGGCCACTTTGTCATCGTCACATGTTTCTTCACGTCAGGCCGTACACTTTAATACATTTATATCTGTCTGAATCTGATAACTCTAACAAAACTAACCAATCGACCTGTGTGGCGGCTGTTGCAATGCACTGTGGGATTTGTAGTATGAGCAGTAGGTGTGTGTGTTCATGTTTTACAAGGATTCAACCTGATCTGGGACATCCAACAATTTGTACTCAGTATAAGAACATCTGTAGGTCACCAAATATGATCTGTCTGTTACATTATAGTTTGTGCAAATACAATAAGGTCACATCAGTGTATTAAAACAGTATTTAGGTCAAGTACTGACTAACACAGCTGGCTTTGGTGTTTTGGTTTCTGAACACGATATGTTCTGTGTCAGCTCTGCTTCCTGTAAGACTGGATTTGTTTTTTCCTCCTGATCATCCTTCCCTCAGCGGATTGCGGTAAATGAAATAAATACCTTCCTGTGAATAATAACCTACACGATGACTGTCGGCAACGTCCAGAGTGAAATCACGACTTACCCGGATAAACATGGAGAGCTTGAACAAAGCAGACATCGAGTTCATCCTGATTAAAGAGGAGGAAACGACAGCGTGTAATTCAACACAGATTTGTCAAACTGTAACATCACCGCAGAGTTTCAACACAAAACACACAACGAGGAGGAGGAGGAGGAGGAGGAGAGGGAGGCATCTAAGACACGAGCTAACAGGGACGGTGTCTGATGATTTCTGTTATTTCAAAGAGAATGGACTGCAGCTGTGTCCTCAGGACTGGAGCAGAACTTCAAAATGTCTGTATGGAAATGAATCACTGTATCGTCGTCGTCATCATCATCATCACCGTGATTACGTGAACTCACAGAAAGGAAGACGGCCCCAGCCAAGAGGAAACCGGCTCCACTGCTTTCCATTTCTGCTCGTCGACGAAGCTGAGGAAGTCGTCTTTAGTGCGAGCTCCCTGGTACTTCCTGAAGACGCCGTCCTTACAGCTGAAACAAACACAAACACTCGGTCACTGAGTGTTTTAACATTTACTGTGGTGAAGGTGTGTGAAGGCGATAGGCCAGCGGGATAGGTACAATATTAACGTGCTAAAATCTAAATTACGAGCAACAGTTGACTGCATGTGGCCACAATCTGAAGATTCTGACCTGAATTTTCAGTTTAGCTCAACACATCATAAACTTGTTCAACAGGCTGCAGGGTGATGGTGTTACAGCTGCTGTTACACTGTGTGTAACACTTGGTAAGACTGTTCCTGGCTGATGGTGAGGACTGAAATACTTAGATGATAATCCAGGAAATTAATCAGCAAAAATCTGGAATTATAATATATAATTTGAATCCATTTAATCACATTTCACCTCCTGCATGAGACTGTGGAAGCCTTAAACAGACCGCTTATCCTCTGTGTGTAAACGAGCTGAAGTGATAAGCGAATTTACCCAGTGCCAGATCATTAAAGTCTGTTTTAGTCCGTCTTGAGTCTTAGCTCATGTTAACCTCAAATGTGCCACATGTCAGTAACTCGTGTGTTTATTCTAACAAATGTATAAGCAAATTACGACAGATTAGAAAAGTCTTTTCACAGCAGAGCTACGAGCTAACGCTGTGTACACACGATTCTACACTTCAGTCTCAAGATATCGAGTGTCAGCATCGGCCAGCCACAGAGAAGAGGAAGCAATAAAAACCACAAAATAACCGAGAACTTACTGGTAAATAGTAGGAAGGGAGGTGATGATGAAACGCCCGCTCAGACCTGACAGAGAGAAGAGACGAGCACCGTCAGCGTGACTCATAACTGAAAACAGGCGGGCTGAATTAACACGCCTCGGGCTACTGTTAATGCTGACACAAGGATGAACACACAGCAGTGACACGATGTAAAGATGACATTAAAGACTGTCTCTGTATTAGTGTATCACATAAACAATATATTACTAAATTACATTTTGCATTTTGTTGCCTAAGTGCTCATTACTTTGTGCAATGACTGATTTGATCTAATCTTTCTGCAGGGAGCGCAGCAGAACGGCTATGCAAGGCTGCTTTCTTAAGCAAATAACTGAGATATAGTGATCAGGCTGCATTCATGAGGTTTGCAGCGATGCTACTTTTATTAAAATTCTAATAAAGTTTTTGTTCCGAGTGTTTCCAAGAGGCTTTGCATCAACTTGAATCTCATGTCGGAGGCTGTAGTTTGTGGAGATGTTGCCTGCATTTGTGTTTAATTTAATATTTAGTCAGCGCTCGTTATTAACAGACATTAGGTGGGTAAAGTACACGCAGCTGTGGGTGTTAGATGACAACAAACACCGGCCTCACTGTAGCTGGTGCAGAGCTGGTGCAGTATGGAGCTTCCTGCACAGGCTTGTCAGCTGTGTTATGTTATGCATGTGGGAGTCATGTTGTTGGGAAAAGGTCACTCAGGCCTACCGGGCTGATCTGTCACGTCCACCTTGGCTATGTTGATCCCCATGTCCTCTCCCCAGTCCGCGAACTCCTTCCACACGGGCTGGAGCTGCTGGCACGCCGGGCACCAGGGCGCGTAGCTGTACGGGGGGAGGAGGAGGAGGAGGATCACAGGTAAAGCCTCAGGTTAATCACTCACATCAAACAGCAGACACACACCGAGTCCTGATGACCTGATCAGGCTGTTTGTGTACTTTAACGGGACTTAGCAAACTAGCTCGCACAAGCTAAAGATGGCAGCAGTTAGCACGGCGGTTACGTTTATTAGCAACATGAAGCAGGCGAGATAAGACACGATAATTCAGGCTTTAATCTGATAAATGATAATGTGATTATAATATAATATAATTATAACTACACGGGTTTAAACTAAGCCGAGTTAACTGACAGGCTAACTAGCCGGTTAGCCGTTAGCAGCGGACGTTAGCCGGACTCACAATTCAATCATCCACTCTCCCGTCAGGATCTCCTCCCAGTTCCCGTCCGTCACTTCTCTCAGGCTGTCCCGCTTTGTCGCCGACGCCACCGGCGACAGCGCCGTTAAACACATCACCAGAAACAGGCAGCACATCGGTGAGCCGCGCGTCGTCCGCGTCCGCCGCGTTACAGAGGAGACAAACATTGTGGAGGCTAACAGACGCGCCATGTTTGTCTTGAGAACAGCGCGCTCACTTCCGCTGCCGAGCCGAGCCGAGCGGGGCCGAGCGGAGCCGAGCGGAACTCCCCCTTCGGAGGACGACAACGACGACGACGTCCGGCCGTCAGGTGTGAGGTTGGACCCGCCGAGGGGAGGCAGGGTGAGAGGGTGGAGGTGGTGACAACAGGAGCGGCGGTTTGCTCTGTTATAAGGCCGCAAACGAAGCGACGTTTACGGTACAAACGTTAGCATGGGACGGTGTGGATGTAGATAATGGAAGTTTTTAATTGACATACTTATTACTGCAGCTTCCCAGTATGTATACTTATACTACCTAAGTGTATTTATATTAGTAGTATTACCTGTATTAGTGTAGTATTTGTAGTATGATACACACACACACACACACTATATTCAAATGACTATGGTCCGTCTTATTTCAGCAGAGTACAGCAGAGCAGACCTATGGAGGACACTTACCTCACATTATACCAGGTATTGTTTCATTTTATTTTATTTAATTTTATTTAATTTTATAAGAAGTACTTCACTTCATGCTCATTTATTGTAAATGTTTATGACCAGCAGGTGGAGCTACGGCCTCTAAAATAACAAGGAGGTGGCCATACATGACATTAGTGTACATACTGTGTGTATTATAGACTGTATATTCACCTAGTGCGCTGTAGTGAGTGTGTCTGTGTATATGTGAGAGCTCGAGGTGATATCTTCAAATTAACCGTCAAAATCGACCGTGAACGTTGTCCCCGTGTCTGAGTGCGTTCTCTGCAGGTACTTCGGCTTCCTCCCACAGTCCAAAGACGTGCGTTTAACAGGTTAATTGGTGAAACTCGTGGGTCACATCAAGCTTAAGCTTTCCTGTCAGTGGTTTTGATCCAAGAGGATCCGTGTCTGTGTGCTCCGTATCTTCAAAGCTGCACGCAGTGTTTTGAATTTTGCATCCACACGTGCAAGAACTCACTGAGAGCAGTAAAAATCGATTTGATTTTGACCTGGAGGTGAAATGCAGTCCTAATGCACGCCGCCTTCTGAGGAACATCAAACTATATTCTCAAACGTTTTATCTACCCAAACGTACATCCATCAGTCCGTCCGCTTCCCGGGCTGCAGTGGCAGACGTCCTTCTTTCCAGCCATGTCCTCCGGCAGGTTCTCACTTTAGGTTGGATATAATTCCTTTAGTGAGCTGTGACGGGTCAGTTACCAGTCTGACTTGCCCAGCCTCTGCAGGGAGGCCACTCTGACACGTACCTCCACACTCATTATACTCGTCTTAATGTGAATGACATCATGGCTGAAACATAAATTAACTAAAAGTCTCAAGAAGCTTCTTTAGTGGCCAAAACTGCTGGAGAAACTACAGTCTGAGCACAGACCGAGTCTGTCCTCCTGTCCTCCAAATCTGTCCTCCTCTCCATTCCTGGCCTCCTTCTGTTCGTGCTCACTTATGAACTTCCACGTTTTTTGATTTCAATCAGCCGGCTGTGTCTCTCTGCACGAGAGGATCACACTGTGAGTGTATCTGCAGAATGAGAGCAGTTATTATTGCTGGGAAACCTGCAGGCAGATTGCAATGGCAGCCGGTTATCAGCGCACCTCACGCTCTAAAAATACCCTCATGATGACATCCTTTTGTGGCCCTACCATCGCCCCCTTTCTCCAGCCATCAGCTCTGCTCCACTTAGACTGCAGAATGAATCTCCTTCCTGCTCGGCAGTCGTCTTGCTCTTCTCCTTCAGCTTAATGTGGCAGTGTGGAAAATAAGTGGCAGACTGGGGAGTTGTAATGCTGTTTCTCTTTCTCTCAAACTGCATCACTGTGCTCAGGCTGCTGCTTGCTGCTGGTTGAAAGCAGGAACACTGTGGCATCTTTTTTATAGCCGTGCTGTTTGTTTGCTCGATCCGTCCGTCTCAAAGTGAAACACCTCTCGATCGCTGCGTGGACACTGATGCTGTCGTCTAGAGTTCATCTGAAAGACCCGCCGACGTGACGAAGCTGTCAAACATTTTTTCTAATTTTACATTTAATTCGACGCAGACTAAAGTGTTGATGGCCGGAGGCTGATTGTTGCCATGGCTACTGCTCTGCTTCAGTACAGCCTGCCAGATTTTTCTTTGAGTTTATACATCACTTAATCCGTTATACAGACAGAGGTGAGATTGTTTCGTCAGCCACTGCTGCAGAGATCGAGGCTGAACTTCGAACCTCAATTTTTAATGTGCTAGACACAGACCGTTATGTCCTTAAATAAAAACAGGAGCTCTTATGTATGAAGGCGACACTGCTACGTACACCGCTAGAAATAAAAGTTTGAGTTAGAACCTAAAATTCAAGTTCTTTAAAGAACATTTCTTTTTGTTCTGCAGCCATGTTCAGAAAGGCTTATTGTAGTTTGTTCTCATCAAGCTAAACTAGAAGAACCGACTGTCGGTTCACTCTTACTTCAGTCAGTAAATGTTGAACCTCAGCGTTTGGAGTAAAGACTTGAATGTTTTCCTGAAGAGAAGTCTTTGTGTTTCTGTCCCAGTTGTCTGAACTGAGTTCAAAAACTCAGATGAAAGGCCGAAAAGCTTTTAGACACGATGCTCGGACTGTTTGTTTCCCGGGGGCTCGATCCACAGGCCATTCTTCTGACTTACGTAAGATGCTGTCCAAAGAAAAAAGATCCAAAGTAAAGAGAGCTCAAATATCTGACCAGGTGCTTCAGGAAGCTGCAGGGCAGAAATGTTGAAGAATAATTTGTTTCTCAGAAACGAGCTTGATGCTCAAGGCGCTGCAGTTTAGTCCAAATGAAGAGGAACCAAACAGTGAAGTGCAGCTGAGGCCGGCGGGGTTGTCATTAGTTTTGACCTGATGGTGGCACCAGAGGAGAAGTCAGAGGTTCCCCAGATAACAGCTCAATGCCTAAATGTCTTGAGCTTGTAAGCTTTGACAAGGAAGAAGAAATAAAGACGGTACCTCTGGTCCTGTTGCATCGAGGTCCAACAACAGTACAGCAGTACTTCTTTAGAAACAGAGCTCAATATCTCCGGGTCTTAGAGAGGCGTCTTTAGAAGTTGTGAGGATTTGGATTCTCAGTCTCAGTTTCAAAAGCTGAAAAGGAGAAAGTGAAAAATATCTCTGGCCAAATAGCTCAGGGTGTCAGAGGCCTTTCAGAGTACGAAGGATGTGGGTTTGAGTCCCGTGAGTGAAGTGAATTTTGTGATCCAACACCCAAAGTGAAGCCTTAAAAACACTCAGAGGGAAGCTCTCAGTGTGAACGTGTGCCAGCCCCTGGCTCGCTGATGCCACAGCAGATGTTGGTGTCACTGATTAGCATTTGAAGTCAACACAACGACCACAAACCACGAGGACAAATCCAGGTTCTGTGTTTGTTAAAAATGTTTGTGTGTGTGCAGCTGATGTGACCTATTCACCGCAGGAAACTTGTTGAATTATTGATGTCCTTACTATATTATGCTC
This sequence comes from Nibea coibor, assembly GCA_023373845.1. Taxonomy (NCBI): domain Eukaryota; kingdom Metazoa; phylum Chordata; class Actinopteri; family Sciaenidae; genus Nibea; species Nibea coibor. The sequence goes on from CM041722.1 coordinate 23,505,630, forward strand.
AGCAGAGGATTCAGTCTGCGAAATGCATCGCCGCGTTTGTTTTGCAGCAGGTAAAAAAAAGAAAAGATTAAACTCCGCAGACAGAAATTTGGCAGGCTGTGTCCGAAACCAGCAACCCGACAAGCTCGCCCACTTCACACACAGATTGGCAGAGTGGGTGGAGGTGAGGAAGTGTGTTTGAATCTTGAACTTTCTCCTTGCACAGTTATTCCTGGCACTTTTTGTTTGCACAAACTGGTGCAACACTATAAATGTCTTCAGAAGAGCGGGCTGTTATTAAAGCAACATTTTGTAGAATTTAGTATTTCTGTGATTTTGGCTCATCTTACTTACAGTCAGCCCAGCTCGGCGTCTGTCGAGTCAGTCCCAGATTTACTCGTCTTCCTCCGTCAACGTCCTCTTCTTTCTTGCCTCTGCCATAACTTGTGCGTCTCTTTAATCATTCAGCACATTTCTGATCTATAAATATGATTATATGGGCTGTAACAGCATGAATTCAGTTTGTCATTTCAGTATTTTGCATATTAAGTTCTGCTTCCAGGCACAGATCATCATCGCAGGACTGCAGCATCAAACACACAAAGAAGAGTTTGACTCTGTTCTTGTTCCCTCTTAAAAAACCTTGTTGTGTCAGCAGAGTCAGGATGAGCTGAGCGACGCAGACAGCACATTTCCCAGCGGACCGCCGAGAAAGACCAGACATACCTGAGAGCAAACACACACACACACAGAAAAAAAGCCTAGCGTGGCAATTACAGCTAAATACCAGCTGTGCCAGGATCCCCATCAACATCTGGAGCCACCGGAGCGCTCCTCATTACCTGTGAGATTTCATATGTTGCCCCGTGTCCTCTCGTACGTCTTACTCATTCTCACAAATGAGGACTTCCTGTTTCAGACTCTCCAGAGAGTTTCACTGCCAACTGCTCACACACACACGTTACAATCGTCAGGCGGCGTGGTCACACTCCAGCTGCTGCTGTAACACACGACACCATCACTCAGTGGGGAAATAAATTTGGACTGGACTCTGCTCGCCTTACAAATCTGTTTAATGTAGTTTTAGGGGATTTTAAAACTTTGTAAGCGTGATTGTGTTTGTGTGTCTGTTGTGAGATGTGTCTGCAGACACCGACTGATCAGTCTTATTCCTGTGCATGGTGCCATTAGTGAGCCATGTGTGAAAATCATTATTTTTTGTCTCATTCTCACTAATCTTCCCCCCGTTTGCGCTGCTCATTACACCGTTATGAGTTTTTCTGCTCAGTAATCGCCTCTGTAACCGAAACAACACCTCGTAAAAACCATGAATCATCCTACATGCCTGAACCACATTAGGGATTCAGTAATATGATGCCTTTTCTCATTTGTGAAGTGGGTACGAACATTCTTCATCTCTTCGTCTTCAGCTCAGCAGCCTGCAGAGGTGCCAAAGAGTCGAGCTATTGAACCCTGCGGCCGCTGATTAATGAGTGCCGCTCCTCGCTCAGCCTGCAGCCGTCTTCAAGGTTGCCACTTGGTTTTTATTTGGTGTCTTGTCTTGCTGAATGCTATGCGTGCGCCACGTTTGGATGTGTTGCACACTGGATGATAGCATGCATTAATTATGCTCCTCAGATAGGCACTGCTAATTACCAAAGACAATCTGAAACAATCTTTGCTCAAACGCAGATAAATGCAGAATTCATCAGTGCCAACATGCTGAACCTCTCAAATATGTATCTGATGTATAAACATTCCCCTTTAGGTGTTGGATTTCTAGCAGTTATTCACATTTTTCCAGCTCAGAGAGGAGGAGAGGTCCTAAAATATAAATGAGGATTCCCCGATGTGCTTTCATCCCATCTGGTGTCCTAATGTGATCTATTCCCGAGAATCAGTCCAGTGAAAGCACAATAAAGACCTGAAGCTGGTTGCACCAGCTCCTTGTTAGTTTTAGATTTATCCATCGCTAAAATGAAGATTTGTTGCAGCCGTAGACTGTATATAAAGATGGACGATGCGTCTGCGCTTCCCCCCGCTGTAAAATATCGAGCACTGCCATCCTGTGTCTGCCTATCATGACGTGAAATCCCATCCCACCTACTCAACAGGCAGGTTGACACAAAATGACAAAATTTGCATGAATCCAGGCGAGAAAAAAACTTAATCCAACAAGAAGTCTGATGTTACTCTACAGGTGTGTTTCATGGCACAGACAGCAGTCTGCTAGCAGACTCTGTGTCCTCGCTGTGCTGCATCCTCATGAACTCTGATGAACCGATCGTGACTCATCCTTTTTTTATCTCCTGCGGTTCTCTGCGTTCATTCTGTTGTCGACCGTGCAGCCGCTCTCACAAACAAACAAAAGTTTGGTCTTTCACCATAACCAGTTAACATGTTTACATCTGAGTGGAGAGGAGGGTGACGGTAGAAGGCGACTCTTCTCGACGTGATGAACACTTTATTTGACGTTTGTGACAGGTGGGCAACACCCAAGGAAAGACTTAGAGCAGAAACTAGTGATTGACACTTGGAAATGTCCATCACAGTTTCCCAGAGGCAAAGCTGCGGGTGGATTGATGAAGATCTGGTGCCGCCGTTCCTAAATGTGATTTACGGCCATAAATTCAGGAGCTAAAGAACCGTACAAACTGTGAACGCTCCAGTGCAACATGTGATATCTTGTGGAATAAATTTATGTTACACTGCCGGCCACCCGGGCAGAGACAAAGATGGAGGAATCCATCAGCTACAGGGGAGGAAAACTGATGTTTTACCAATGCGCAGACACATTTTTGGTCACAGCTGAGCAGAGATCCGTGTTTAATCTGACTTCCTTAATATGTTTAATCTGACATGCATAGCTCGGCTTTCTCTTGATGCATGTGTGTGTCCGAGGCTCCGAGGCTCTGCAGCGCTCTGAGGTCTGCCGGTCACGTCGCAGTGTGTCGTGCAAAAAGGAGAGGAAACTAAAGGAGAGGAAACTAAAGGAGGGAGGGAGGGAGGGAGGGAGGGGTGATGCACTGAGTGACATAAGAGGAAGGAGGTGTGGTTAAAACTGGATCAGTCGGACAGTGTGTCACTGGGCCGGGGGAGCACGGCTGATTCTGCTGAGCTCAGCTTACCTTGACTCATCACGGTGGGAACGGCTTCCAGAATCCAGAGGTCAAATCTGTGTTGACACTCTACGACTGTGAAGGGCAAAAATTTCTGCTTCACGTGTAATTGGATATGTAAGATTGCCTCACCATGGGATCGTTATTATCTGTATTACATATATACTATATTATCCGAAATCATCGGTGATCTTTCGCTTTACAGGCAGATAAATGTGAATATTTTTTATGTCTCCGGTCCAGGAAATATTCGAACAAGAATAACTTTGTTGTTCTTTCTACATTTAAAGAAAATCTGCAGCTGTCTCTTTATTTTAATGAAACATTTGTGTGTACAGTCTTCCACTCTTTGATTTGGGAGAGGTTCACCGTGAATTAGTTCAGCAGCGTTCGCGATGTGCAGCCTGGGATGTCTCTTTACGAGGCTCCATAAATGTGTCAAGCATCAGCGGGGGGATGGGAGGGGCAGCTCCTCTGGTCCCTGTAATTGGATTTAAAAATGTGGAAGAAGGCCTGGATTCATCTGGGACAAAAGACTTTATTCTACTGTTCCTAAACAGTCTTAGTGTTTCACATTTTCACGTTCCCCGACTTGAACGCTGGAGCTGAACCAGACGTGAAAGTTATCGTTATCATAAAGAGGTTCCGAGAACTCCACTTCAAGATCAAGCAAGCGCGTGTTTACCACCCACAGTGCGGGCGATAAGCCTCACCGCGCTGTAGAACCTGTCAGAGCTTCAGGATGCAGTGAAATATACGAGGACACTGACCCATTTCTGTGCTGCGTTGGCTCCGTGCTGCTGCAGAATGAAAAAAGTGCAGACTCAGTTTTGTAGCCTTTTTTTTAGCAGCTTCAGTCACCCCAGTGGTGCTGTAACACATTTAGTGACCCCATAACTTAGTCTGACAACAGCAGTGAGCACTAACGAACCCTGACCCCCATCTACGATCCCGCCTAGGCTAAACACGCAGATCTCCCCATCAGGACTGAAGGAGCTTCTTGGATGAGAGGTGAAACGTCTTCACGGAAACCTGCAGCTTTCCAAAGCGCTGTTTTCAGTCAGCTCTGATTTTGTGAACCATCCGATGTGGATGTAAACAGATGCACGGCAGCACTTTGACCTCATTGTTTGATTTCAGGCTCGTTGTGGCTCAGGAGGCAGAGCAGGTGGTCCATTAATCGGACGGTTCTTCTGTCCACATGTGGAAGTATCCCCGAGTCCAGGTAAGAAAGTGCAGTCCATTAACTGCTCTCTCTTACTTTCAGGATGCACAGCTGAGGTTTGTTTTGAGTGTGCTTCCCCACTTTACATCCTAGTGTTATAAAGTAGTTGTTAGCGGATCCCCTGAGGAGACCCGCTGCAGAACAAACCTCCTCTTTGTACCTGAACATTCATCCAGCCCCATCTAAAAAGCAGCAATGATTACAGCAGCAGCAGCTCTGTTCTCTCCACTTGTTTTGTTTCATTTGTGACTCAGTGTCGATGATTCACCCTCATCCAGACGTTAAAGGAACACGGCTCACTGCTTTCAGTCAAACTTCAGCTTCAGATGCACAAACACTGAAGAGGCCATTAACGCTCACACGTGCCCGCATTAACGCCGACGCTCTGAAGGTGAAGACGAGAGCCGTTTGAACACGTGTGACGTTAAATGCAGTGAAACAAACGGCGTGTGCCGCTGTCTCCTCTGCTGCTAACGGCACGTTTAACGGTGAAACACACAGAAGAGTCATGGCGGAGCTGACGGAGTCCGATGCTTTGTGTCTGTCTGTTTTCAAATGGCTTCAGCTCTATTGATTTCAGTGCAGTGTTAGTCACTAACTGTTAGTTTATATCTGGATCTGCGCGCACAGATGGAGTGAAATTGAATTTGTGGGAGACGTCTTCCAGATCCTGCAGTGACTCAGACGTCAGAGTTCATATTTCAGGAGTGATCAGTGGTTTGTTTTTCAGTTTAATCTCTCTATTTATGAAGACGGCGCACATTCATCATCATTTCTATGAACCTGTCTGTGTTACCATCCATCTATATAACCAGAATCTGGACTGCTTATCCTTGGAGGGTCACAAGATTACCCCATGAAGATGTTGCATTACATGTTTTAAGAAAGGTGGAGTCCTTCCTGCAGCGACCGGGTTCTGCCTCCGGCTCGTGGCTGCGTGTTGACCTCAGCTGCTCGTCCATCTTGTTGTGGAGAGGTCTTACGTTCCCCATAATAACAGACGGTACGCATGGTTTGTATCGTCTTTTCCTCCTCACTTCAGCAGGAATCTGCTCTTTCCACGGAGAGAACGTTAACACCGTTCACTGGGCTCCCTGCGGCTGTCCCGGTCGCCAGATTTCGACCTCTAATGTGAGATCTTGGACCAGTGATGATACTGCTTCACATTTTTGTCTTTTGAGATGGTTACTGCGTCAGATGAGATGATCACAGAGTTTAAATTCATGCTGTGACTCGGGCTGAGAGACGTGGCAGACTGCACGTTGAATCACGGCCCAGAAGGTGCCGAGTACCAACCGTTTACACACTGTGTGTGATCACAGTTATGAGTGACACTCATCAGTCTTCTCTGTCTTGAGTCCATTCTTAGTGAAGAATTACCTCCACTGTTAGAGATCTCGACGCTCTGCTCGCTGTGTGCCATCACAGACGCAACAACTTACGCTCTTCATGCTCCCTGCAGGCCCGTGCTGCTAAAATACCTCCAACGCCGCTCACAGTCATCCATAAACAGAGGGAGGCTCTTACATAAGGCGGATTTCCTTGTTTTCCACGAATGCTCGATGCCCATGTAAGTACAACCATTCATGACTCAGTGACAGATGATGCTCGCGCAGGCCCCTGCTGGTGTCTGAGAGAGAGGATGAATTGTTGGAAGGAGTGGGAGGACAGGACCGAGAAGTGTGAGGAAGCAACCTGAATAGAAAAAAGTAGGAGGCACACAATGGTGTATCATTCACGGACAGACACCCACACACACTCATCACAACCCTTAAAAAAACAGATTTACGTAACGAGCTTCCTGCCCTGAGCGAGGTGTATGAGTAAATCCTCCTCCATTACAGAAATAGACACGTCCTTTCAAACAGACGCCTCTCCTGGACGTGACGTAAAAGGTTTCTCTTCTCATACTGACTCTTCAGGTGCAAAGCGCACTGCGACTACAGACTGGAGACGTTCGATTCACAGCGATGCCGAGATCGACTTTAACGTTTTGCAGGGGTGGAGCTGGAAAATGTCTCCACCCTCTTTTTCAGCTGCCGGCTTCGTGGAAGAAAGAAACCCCAAAATAAAAACTTTAATGCTCCGTAATGACGAGTTTCCAAATTATACATACAGCTTATATCGGAAAGGACTGGTCAAAATGGGCAAGACTTCATTCAGATGTCTTTACCTACTGCTGCTGTGTTAGATTTTATGCAAGAAATTAAAGTTAAACTTTTATGGTTTCCATCCATGATGTGATTTCTCTCATAGGAACAGGCCTGTCTGTAGCATATAATGTCCTGTATGATGTTAGATCGACGTCCAGAGTAAATTATAACATCCAAATTCCACCGGGCTCGGCTGTGACACGTTCCATGTACGACGTGGTCACCGGAGTTAATCGTGGCCGTTCTTTGTCAGTGTTTCAAACCCAGCGAGAAGCTCCATGGTTTCAGAAGCGGCTCTCCACTCGGCTCCACCAATAATACGTCATCGTTGTCATTTTTTGAGAGACGCCGCGAGCAGCTCGAGCTGACAGGAAGTCAGACACAGAAACAACATGGAGATTCCGCTTGATTTTCAAAATAAAACACTCTGTGAAAACAGCCAAAAAGGTTTTAATTATGTAACATATTTACATATTTAGAAGCAAATAAACCAGAAAAAAGTTAATTTACTGTAACTTTCGAACATTTGTAGACAAATTACAATAAAGCTGAGCGGTCTAGACTGCGACTGGAGTTCACTAAAGAGTTTTGGTGCCTGCTATCAGCAGCACAGCACAGCAACATTTCCTCCCAGGCTGCTGGACGTGCAGCTTCACCTTGTAATCTACATTTCAGTGTAAAAAAGCGGCTGAGCCAAAGCTACCACGAGGCTGCTGCAGTCTGTCATTGTTTTTCCCTCCTCGCTGTGCAATCTGTTGCAATCGCAGTTCATCGCAGAGTCAAACCCAAATGTTTTGTTCCCTGTTACTTATACTGAAGACATAAACTACAGCTGCTTGTCTGGGATGAAGGAACGGGCAGCAGACAGAGTGAAAACTATAACATACACAGTATACATCTAGATACAAATAAACCACATTTAGACGCCGTGTGGGAGATTAAATATAAATGAGAACAGTTCAACAACAGCAGCAAACTCTCCACAGCCTTCGCCATTAGAGGTGTACGGGTCCTTGTCGTCCTGTGTCTCCCTGTAGTACAGTGTGATCTAATATTAGTTCAGGGGAGACCTACTGTACGGTGACACTTTAAAGCTTTCAGCGCTGGCCTGTGTTGTAGTTTGTAGTGTATTAACAGAGAGGTTTTCAACAAACTCAGCTGCCTTTGGCCCATTTAAGCTTCTATTTCTGAACACAGTGCTTCTCAAAAACGGGCCCGGGAATAGTGCCTTGTGTTTAGAGGGAAAGCTCAGCGCACCGCGCTCAGGTCAGGTTGTTTCGACTGCATATCCAAGTAAGATTTGAGAAACAACTCACAAAATGTATCAGAGCAAACATTGCAAATGCCTGAATGTCCTTAAAGATCATCAGTGGATTCATCAGAGATGATCATTTACATAAAACGAAAGATTTACGCTTCCCACAAGACATGCTGCTTTCCAAGAAAGGTTTCAATCACAACCCTTCACTGTTATTTATCCAGCAAGGCCAATGCCAAGACTCGACTGTTGGCTTAATGTCCTCTGCACTCTGAGCCTCTTATTGCTCCCCAGGGGCGGACTGCCGGTGAGATGGGGGGAGGCATCCACGAGCAAACCGGCAGATCAATGGTCACCAAGCCAACCTCTCTGTCCTCATCTAGTGTCTGTGGGAGGTCAGGAAGGACAGATTTACAGAGAGACCTGGGTGTGGCTGGCTTTGGAGGGGAGGGGACTTTAAGGAAGGATGGAGGAAACAAAGAAACAAAGAGAAGGGAGGACGGAGAGATGCTGACTGTGTGGACTTGAAATGCTTCATTCATGACAGATTTCCAACCTCTTTGTCAGCTGGAACTGTTGCAGGGGCCACTGCAATACTGCTTTCATTCTTCTTTTGGCAGATTAATAAGTAAACCAGGAGCATTTTGCTCACTCGACTTGGTTAACTTGCTCATATTTGGTACTTTTTTCTTAGTTTTTTGTGCTTAAATATGCCACATGGTCTCCAGTAACATACTTACGGAGTCTGTGTACGCAGCGACATTTTCAGGGTTAATAAACTGACTGTAGCAAAGTCTTCCTCTTGAGTCAGGCTTGGCGAGCGGTGATCACAGGAACAACGGGAACAAGTCATGCTGTCGTCTGCAGCGAGTTTGTGAGTGCGACCTGTAATCTGAGCAGCCACAGTAACACAGTAACAGTCTGGACTTTATGTAACGTTACACGTTCAATAACTTTCCCCCCAAACAGTAAAAAACTGGTTTGAAATAATTAGACTTTATGAGTCTGTGTGAGGTTTCACGGCGAGGAGGCAGAGATGACTTGTAATGGCTCTTCATATTTGATAAAGATGTTTAATGGGTTCGTATCTCTCAGCTTCAGGCCGTAGCAGGATGGCTGCTCCTCCGTTCTTCACGACTCTTGATGGAGTTCCCGTGTTTTACGTCCGCTGATGGATCGCCATCAAACCTTTATTAGACCAGAATTTTCTCCTCTTCTGTCCGTACATTTACACAGCACCTCCTTTTGTTATCTCCCCATCGCTCTCCTCTTGCACCGGCTGTAACATCATACATCCGTCTTTCCTTGCACTCCATTTTTCTGCACCTGTTCGGTTTTCACTAAATCAGAGGTAAACAAAGGAGACCTCAAGCCGGTAAGAAAGCCTGTGGTAACAAGAGCCGAGTCCATTATAGCAGGTGGAGGGGGGAGTCCCTGCTGGATGCAGGGCGGAGGTGGGGGTTGGGAGGAGGACTAAATGTTATGGATAGAGCACAGTGCAACTGTATTGTTGCAGGTTAAAACCACATTAAGAGAATAGAAGGGGAAACAATATGCTCTCGTCTAGGAAGGAGTCGTAACTCTTAATTTTCTTGGCATATCTGGGTGAGTCAGAGTCTGCAGTCCTTGGAGGGGAAAGGACGAGGTGGACCTAGTCAATAAAAAGGGCTCTACACTCTACAATGAAGCCCTGTTTAACTACACAGATATATTATTCAAATAAATGATCCCTTTAGGCGCATTGATTTCTGCACGGCTCAACTAACTCCAAACTACATGTCACATAATCTGTCCGCTTCAGCCCACAGGACTTTACATTTGACTGACTGCATGTTTAAAGACGCTGGGAAGAATCAATACTCTGCATTCTGGTTTCACATCGTGTGAGTCGCTTTACAGCAGGAGAGTTCGGTGTAGCAGCAAAGCTTCATCCCGCTTAGAATAAAAAATCATTAGTCTATTAATTGCAGCGTATATTCCCTGCAGAGCCCTGGACGATTTGCACTGGGGAGATGTGGAAAGTGTTGCTGCACGTGGAAGCCTTCCCCTGCTCACATGTCTCTTCGGGCTGCCCACGCATACAGTGAAATGATGATTGCGCTTGTGGTGGTGCGGCTCTCCATCTGCGCGTGCAGCGCCGTGTCGTCGATCGCTCACAATGACTTTGACCTCTCTTATAGGGAGGCTGCTCGCAACGAGCAGGCAAAGAAACAGCAGCACACACAACGGAGCGCTTAAATGTATTTCAGCTGCTTTGGCCTTTTGTGTTTTCACTAACAACATGGCACTGAGAGGCAAAGAGCCAATCCAAATCAGCGGCGAAGAAACACATCATTATGGCATTCCTCTTGTGCGGACTCCCGGCGCATAACTGCAATATTTAAACTCAGCATGCAAGAAGATGAACAAAGAGGCCAAAATGTTGTTTTTCTTTTACTCGATGTAGAGTTTCACCTGATCAGTCTCTGAGACTGATGCTGCAAATCTCCACGGCAAGACGGCGTTACGAAGAACAAATAAATGATGAGAAGCTTGATCTCCTGTCGACAGGCTGAAAGGAAAATTGGAGTAATCTTACGTCGACTCCATTTTCCAGTTTTTCTCAACAAACACGGAACAAGCTGTAAAATATTTATATGCAAAACATCTATGTGACCTGTGTAACTCTGCATTTCCCCCCATAGGCCATGTTCATAACTGTCTTCTTACTTCCTCTTTGTGATGTACTGCATATCGATCTTGAGACCCAAATTTACACTTTAATAACCGCGGGAAAAACATCTCGGCGCTTTGTTTACTGTCATTAATTCTGGAGCGTATTAGTTCAGAAAAAAGTAATCATAAATACGAGGCATCATTCCCAGTTTTCTCCCCGAAGGCCTAATTTGCAAATATTGCATCAGGAAAAAAAAAGAAGAAGAAGAAATGCATTTTTCAGGTCACCGTGAAGGACACAGATGGTTCTGAATCCATAAACATGAGTTCATCTGAGGTTGTTGTAGAAGATGCTGCATTGCGCCGAGGTGTCAGGAAGTCAGAAAGAGTGACTTTGGGGCTTTTGTTCTGCTACGGAGAACTGCGATAGCAGATGGCGATCGTGTGTGAGAACTGTTGCGTGCTGGAGGTGAATGTGCAAGTGATCTTTAGTCAGCGGCGTCATAACTTTGACTCAGTAGTTTCTGAAGGTGAGATCGAGCCACGAACTTTGTCAACTGCAAGCAGACTCTAAAATTAGACGAATGTTTCTGGTCCTTATCGGATGATTCTGGACATCACGAATTACGTCCAACATTTAGTGCCAACATGGGAGGCAGTGTGCCCTGTGTGTACGAAGGTACGCACCTTTTGGCATAGTGATGCCAGGCGTGGCTGTGGAAGTGGTTGGCAGCATGTAATTCCTCAAGCACTTCCTTGAAGGTTGATAAGGAATAAGGATACAAGTCTCTTCTTCCTCCTTAAAGTCAGATTTCAGGACGATCTCTCTATGGAGGGTGTTGTGAAACTTCTCAAACTTCATCGGGTTCTCCAGCTTTGCATAGATCGAACTCATTGTGACCCTGGTCAGATTTAATTTGGAGACTGTCCTCCCAACAAGAACGACAGCATTGGCACAAGTCGATATGTTAAAGAGACCTCGAGAGGTTGTGGTAGTTCTGATGTTAGTGAAGAAGGACCAGATATGAACTTTGGAGGTCTGGGTGGATGGATGAGTGGACTGGACTTCGTTTCTCATTTAAAACCAAGCGGCAACCTTCAAAGCACCAAAAACTGCAGTTCCTCAAACGTCCACTTGAGGCAGGACAGCCAACATTGCTTCGAAACAGCGACACGGATGCACCATCCATTCTTTTTACTGTCTGTGTACGAAGCCAACGTTATTTTTTAACCTCGACCGTGATCCTTCCCAAACTTTAACCACATGTTTATTTGTTACCATGATCACAAGGTTCTCTGACCTCAACAAAGTATTTTTTAAAGCCAGCAGTGACCTTTAGCCTACATGGGGCTTGGTTATGCCGTTGGGGCGTTGATTACTGTAAAGCACTCTCAGTTCTTCATCTAAGTTTGCTTCACCGTGTAATTTGGAGCCGGTGTAACCATCCACCCTGGTCAGGCTTCATCCTCTAAAGAGTTCAGTAACAATACCAGCAGCCGCTTCTATTCATGTCGTGACAATATCGCCACTTTGTCCCGCAGAGATTCCTATCTACTCCTGCAGCCTGTGTTCTTCTATACACAGATGCTTGATGCCTCTGGGGCTGCAGAGGGAGTGTGACGCGAAGAGTTAATAGACTCAGTCCAACACATAAAGCAGACTTCATCCCTTAACGAAGTACGTGAGCCACGAGCAGGACGACTGAACTGTGGGCAGATTGTTGACTGGTCCATGTATGCAACTGGCTAGCTAAGCAACCGTAAGCAGGTGTGTTTTCCTGCAGTGTGCAGTAAATCTGATATTCTGCATTTAAGAGAGTTAAGCTGGTTCCATAACAGCGAGAGAGAAAGCCATGACGTCACCTAACTGCGTCCAGGCAGCAACCTCCGTTGTCAAGTGAAACCAACACGGAAGTGCCAAAATCGGCCACTTGTAACTGGCTCCATAAGGACTAACTAGCTTTACATTACAACACATGAACAAAGCTGTTTTCTTTACAAAGCTGCCTCCAGAAGAAGTGAGTCAGTCTCCATATGTCCCCATGTTAAAATGTCAAACTTCACAGCAGAAATAAACACGTTAAGTCAGTTAACTTGGCAGAAAAGTCTTTTTCTTTCATTCGACTCGGCCTGTTTGCTGATTCTGTTTCTGCCAGTTAATCAGCAGCTATTTTACATCCGTCCTCATGATTGCCTCTTCTGCGTTGCTGCACTTGAGGTCGCCCAAAAGAAAAAACTTAATCACAGACTTTCTTCTCATTCTGGGATGTGATTACAGAAAAATAAAGAAGAAATCTGTGAAGATTTTTTCCTCTCGGAGGCGCCTGGTGTGAGTCCTGACAGCAGGAGAAATCTGGCACCGACACCAAAAGAAAAAGGATGAAATAGACTTTGGAAGGATCGGCCACTCGTCTGTTCGAAAGCAGCGAACAGGAAGATGCGAGTGTGGCCCCAAACTGAGGAGATTACACAGAGAACAATGTCATCATGCTGGAGGCGTCAGTAAGCACACGTCCAAAAATAGCTGACGGTCTTGTTGCAAACATTTGGTTTGAATCAACATTGTGTTTGGTTAAATCCAGGGAAATATTAGCTCAGATAAACTTGCCATTTGTTGTATATTTTCACAAATCCTCGAGAATTATGAGCAGAAACATTATCACCTCTGATGAAAGTTAAACATATTATATGTGATGACAGAATTATGTATGTGAGAGTCATCTTCTCCAGAAATCCACGTTGATTTCCTCGAGTATGTTTGCTTGGAATCAGCATTATTATTGATCTCAGAGAGATCTTTGATATGTTTGTCAGACAACCTGCTTTAGTGGACTGTTTCTCAAACTATGGTCCAAGTCCCTCTGGTTAATCTAAAACACGTGGATCATCAGTGGACCTGAGGCGGGTCGGATGACGACTGGGTGCTCTGTAACAGCGCCCACCTGTCAATCAAAGCGTCCACGCTCTTAATCCTGCATAACTTTAAGCCTTAATATAATGTGAGTTGTATATAAATTCACCCTCAGTACAGTTGAAATTAGCTACAGAGACCAAAACTGTTTTTGTACCAGGCTGTAAACATGTTTATTTCTGCTGTCTAACATGGGGACTTATGGAGACTGACTCATTCTGCAGCCAGCCTCAAGTGGACGTTTGAGGAACTGCAGGTTGCTGCTTGGGTTTAATTCCCACCTGTTGCTGCATGTCGTCCCCTCTTTCTTGAAACTCAGCGATCGTGGCTCCGAGTGTGATCAGGAGCACCACTTGTATTTTAACGTCATGATGTTGGTTCTGATATTTTCTGAGGTGGCCACAGAAACATTCCACAGACTGATTATCTTTCTTACACAAAGACCTCCATGTTAATGCTCTTCTTATTCTCAAACTGCTTTACAAAATATGCAAATGTAATCACACTCGGCTGCCCTCTGAGGGTCTGAGGCATTCTGTAAAATGGGATTATTGCGTTTAATCAGCGGCCTCACTGAAGAGCTAAAAGTGGGCGCTCGCGTTGCCATGGTCGTCTCAGAGATGACTGAGGTATTTGGCCATAGAAATGGAGATAGCTGGAGAAGAAGAAAAGAAAAAGAAAAAACTCTGAGTGCCGTGGAGAGCTGCCGCTTCATCTTATCTCACAACGTGTCAGATTCCATGTTTTCAGTCTCCTCCAGGAGTGATCTCTGCTCCCTCAGCAGACGGACGTGAAGCTTTCCAACAAACAAACAAGTTTATACTGAGCTGCAAGTAACTCAGTATACTTCAGTGATGGAGACTCAGTCCTTCAATTCTACTCAACCACATGGAGAAAATATACTTTTTACCAAACTGTAGAACAACAGTTCTGTCAGTCAGTTCATCAGTTAAGTTATTTATCAGACAAAATGAGATCCAGCTTCTTGAATATGAAGATTGAAGACATTGCCGCTGTGTTTAAACTGACTGAAAAAGAGTTTATCGTCTTCCAATTTTAATTTTGCATTAAAAATACATAATTCCTCCAAATTAAACTCCCCAGCAGTACGTAAAGAAGTTAGAGCTGCTGTAATAATCCATTTATATTGTCAGATTCATCATATTATGTAGAATAATGTAACAAATCCTCATTCACATCTAAGACTTGAATGTATTTTGATGATGATCCCGGACTTGTAATCAAATATTTTCACATTGTGGCGCTGCTACTATTTATTAACTAAACTAATCAGCTTTCTAAAACAATGCTCATTATTTTCTTTGCTTCATTTGCCTGAAATAACAAAAACGTCTCTGTTATTTCTGCATAATCATGATGTTAATTGAATTTAATTTATTCAGTATTTAAATGAGAGTTTCTCCTCTGGTCCCCTCAACACTGAGGCTGTTATTGGACGGTCAGTGATGTCTGCAGCCTATCGTGAAGCTCATTAACCACACCGACAGCTGAGTCGTCCAATGGCTGTTTGGAATCCACCGGCTGTCCAATGGTGGCCCGCTGCGAGCAGATGCTGCGCGCCTATTGGTGCAGAGCGCGTCGTATCGGTGAGTGCGCTGATGCCTCTCCTCTGGTCAAGGTTGCACTTGCAGTGATCGCAGTAGGACGCGACCGGAGCTCCGTCTTTACGCGCAAACAGAGCTGCAGACCGCTCAGCTGTGAGTCGCCCTGTTTGTGTTTGCTCTGCGCGGAAGGAATCTCTCACCTCACCGAGGCAGCCATGGATGAAATGGAGGAAGAGTTAAAATGCCCCGTGTGCGGCTCTTTTTACCGGGAGCCCATCATCCTGCCGTGCTCCCACAACATTTGCCTGGCTTGTGCTCGGAATATCCTTGTGCAGACCCCCGATGCGGAGTCCCCACAGAGCAGCCGAGCCTCCGGATCCGGAGTCTCCGACTATGATTACCTGGATTTGGATAAAATGAGTTTGTACAGTGAGGCGGACAGTGGATATGGTTCATATGGAGGCTTCGTCAGCGCTCCGACCACCCCTTGCCAAAAATCACCAAACGGGGTGCGAGTTTTCCCCCCGTCTGTCCCCCAGCCTCCTCCGCAACAACACCTGCTACCGCAGCCCGGCTCTTTACCCCCGATCCCCCGCAACTCCTGCATCACCTGCCCGCAGTGTCACCGCAGCTTAATCCTGGACGACCGGGGACTCCGCGGATTCCCCAAGAACCGTGTTCTGGAGGGTGTTGTGGACAGGTACCAGCAGAGCAAAGCGGCTGCGCTCAAGTGTCAGCTGTGCGAGAAGAGCCCCAAAGAGGCCACCGTGATGTGCGAGCAGTGCGACGTCTTCTACTGTGACCCGTGCCGCCTGCGGTGCCATCCTCCCCGCGGTCCCCTCGCCAAGCATCGCCTGGTACCGCCGGCGCAGGGGCGGATAAGTCGCCGCGCGAGTCCGCGCAAAATCTCCACATGCACGGAGCACGAACTGGAGAACCTAAGCATGTACTGTGTACAGTGTAAGACGCCCGTGTGTTATCAGTGTTTGGAGGAAGGAAAACACGGCACACACGAAGTCAAAGCTTTGGGCGCAATGTGGAAACTGCACAAGGTACGTGCGTAAAAACCTGATCAGCCTGCCAAGTGTTTGTTTGCGTCTTTTCTGTGTGTGTGCGCGTCCGTTCGCAATGATTCATCGTGCTCTGAGATGAGCAACAAGTCTGCCTTGAGAATGATTTGCGCTTTCTTCATGCAGCAGACATACACACTCTTTAAATGAATGTTTGTGGCCGTGTTTGCCTCACGCTGAGAGATGCGCACCTCTCCAAACTCTGCCGTCTGTCTTTGGTGCTGTCAGGAGGCAGCTCGATTTGAAATTCTGTTCACGAGTGGACAACCAGGAAGGAGGAGGCCTCCTTAAACTGCCTCCATCTCCCCTCCTTAAAACGCTGCACAGTGATGAGTGTCATGATTTGACCATCTGTCCCCCTCAGCTTACATACAACACATTCCTCCACTCTATATTCAGTGTATGTTCCACTCCCTCCTGAGCTTTGACAGCTCGCAGGCGCCCCCAGAGATCATTAGGCACGGCTAATATGGGAGCTATGCTTTATAACAGGGCCAGCAGTGAAGCAGCAGCAGCAGATGCAGGCTGTGCATTGAGAGAGGCTATTTTGGAAGCTGAGTTGTCGTGGGCAGTTCAGGGAGGCTGCAGTTTATCTGTGCCTCTGCAGCAGGAACCCCTCACCTCCACGCTCGCAGCTTCCAGTGGTGAGGGAGGATGTGGAGCCAGATAAAGATGCTGCTCTTCAGTACTCACCCACACACACACACACACACACACAGGGGGATAATGATGTGTAGTGGTGGCGGCTCCTGGGTTTCCATAAAAATATGGTGATGCATTTGAGTTCTGTGCGCGCGCACCGCCTCCCTACGTGTGCAGATAAGTCGTCCTCGTGATTTACAGTCGGAATTGGTCTCGCGTGTCTCCAAAAACAGCCATTTTACAGACCTCCAGTCCAATCATCTCCTCTAGATGATGGTGGGGAGATAGAGTGTCACCTCAGATGTACTCAGAGGGGGCAGGTTGATCGTTTCGCTCACATCAAATTGCCTTCACTTGAAAAGTTGCTGACCTTTCCTGCCTCATCTTTGGATCCAGAAATGGAAAAAAAAGAGCTGAAGGAGTGTTTTTCTGTTAGAAACCAATCAGTGGCAGGAAGGACGTTGACGTCAGTGCCAATATTCAGCTGGTCTGCATGTTTTTTTTTTTGGCTTCTTTTGTGGCACCTGCTTGTTTGTGACCTGTTATCTGAAGCTGCTGCCGTACAGTAACTGTAACAGATGGCTGAGAGCTCGGAGCTGGCAGCGTTGGAGATGGAGGGCATCTTTCAGAGCTTCGGGGTGTTCGGGGCACATAATTCATGTATTCCATATCCTGCAGATATACTGTACGTCCTCATGCATTACTTGTACATAATGCATGTAGAATAGTGTAGAAACTCAACACTGTGGTGTCACTGGCTCCATCTCATTGGTGACACTCTGACATTGAACTTATCTGAAATATAAGATGTTGTATCCTAAACAGAGCTGTGAATGGTGTCAGAAATTAGTTTTAAATGAATAAAATATCAAAATATTTAATTTTCAATGCTATAAAACAGAGAAACACCAACATATGAGACATTTTTACCCAAGTAACAATGAGATCAAACAAATGAAAGCGTCGTTGTAATGACACAAACAAATATTTCACAGAATAATCTGAACTTATCGGCCCAAACTCAGGTTGGCGGTGATAAAAACTGTGAAATGAGGTTTCGTCAGAGGAGAGTGTCTCTGAAATTTGTGTCCGTGGTTGGAGAGGTCAGCCACAGTCCTACCTGCATGCCTCAGGGTCCTGAAGAGATGGAAGATTGCAGCCAATCATCTTCACAGTGGAGGGAATGACACGCTGCAGTCGGTTCTTGTCTTTGGCAACAGCAGCAACGTGCCAGATGGTGATGGAGGAGGTGAGGATGGGCTCGGGTGGAGATGTACAGTAGACGTGCACCATCGTTGTCTTTCGGCAGGTTGACCTTCCTCAGCTGCAGCAGGAAGTTCATCCTCTGTTGTGACACGCAGGGTGACGGAGGCAAGTAAAGCCGGGTTCTTTCTGAAGTTCACAACCAATGAGGGTGGTGTCATCTGTGAACAGATGGAGTCAGGTAGAGTCTGTCCGTGAAGTCCTTCAGCTCTTTTGGCTCCGCTTTGGTCTCCATCAGCTTCTTTTTTTAGCTGCTAAATGCTCCATTATGTTGTTTGGTGCTGGGCAGGTGATGTTCAGGTGCTGCTGGACGTTTTGAAGGCGGCAAGTGTGAACCGAAACATTAAAAACACAAAACAATGAGCTGAAAGAGGCTAAAACAGCACGAGCGTCTCCTTTCATTACACATTTGTCCATTTATGTATTTTATATGTAAAATATTTAGTACTGCAGCCGGCCTTGCAGAAACGTGCAGTGTTCATGCACTCCACTAGCATCTTGTTTTTCCTTTACACTCCAAGTGTTTAAAGCTTGTCTGATCTGCGAGCTTTTCTGCTGCATCACTGTCGGAACGATGAAGTACAGCACTAATAAACTTGAACCTCGTGGAATCTTAAACCTGCAGGATTGAGCTGACTCGCTTGTGTCACTTAATAAGATCCCACCTGGGATTTTCTTCAAGGTTTTTAATCTGCACCATCATCGTCGCCGTCGTCTGTACAAACTGTGCTTCTCCGTCTCTGTGAAACATTTCTCTCTTCACAGAGAAAGAGTTGAACCACCTGCCGCCATGGCAACCAAATCCCTCTTGATGTTGCGCAGAGCAGCAGAGGTCTCTTAGATACTGGACCCCATGAGGAATCCATCCCAGATGCTTTACAGTACATGCGTGTGTGTGTGTGCTAAAGTGAATGTTGAATGCTGCAGATCATTCCTCACGTTCTTCCTGCTCCTTCTTAGACATCTACTCAACTTCGGGGGAGTAACCACATTTATGTCCACCCGACTGCGTGACCGTGTCTAAACCAGCACGGTAATCAATTTCACGACTCCGAAGTTGATTTCCAGTCACAAAAGACGAGCTGAAATTTAAGAGCTGCACAGCGCGGCTCGTGCAGCTCTCGTCTGCCTCTTCAGATTTGTGTCGGGAGTTTTCGTGCGGTGACAGGATGTCTGTGTTAATCTCTGTAAATCACATTAAAAACAATGAAGGCGTCCGGGTGTTAAATCTCCACGTAGCGAGTGGTCATCAGCTCTTCGACCTGGACCCTCGATGCGATCTAGGTCAAGCTCTGTCGCCTCAGTGTGCTCAGCGGCAATTAGGTGATTAATTACATGGAAGCTTAAGTACAAGAAGATGCGTGAAAATGAGTCATTTGCCCTCTTGCCATGAGAGGAAAGAGGCAGCAGGAGATGTTTACCGAGACTACCGTGAAAAATTCCCTTTGAGCTCGAGCAGGATTTAAATTTGAGGAATTTCAGGAATTGCAGGTGATTTGAGGAATCCATCATCCCTGTGTGCACACGTGCTACCTTTTAAAGTCACCATGTGTTTGATCCTAAGCCTCCTGACACCAACAGACGGCCTGCACACCCTGACAAAGCCAACACAGGCGGCGGCAGATGATGCTCTGCGAGCTCTCATTCAAGATGGCCCAAAAAGCAGGCTAATGAGGACAGACAGAGCCGGTACTGGGACGAATATTAAGTCTCCACATTGAGGACGATGTTGTCATGTTCTGGATGATCTGCTACCTGCAGGTCTGTCTGAGCTCAGCGGGAGCAAAAGGAAAAGCCTTGAAAAGTCAGACACAGGCGGGGAGATCCCCAACCAGTCCTCCACCGCTGGTTCTCCTCCCGCCTGATCGTAATGAGGCTGACTGTCAGTCTGGATCCATTGTATCCACAGTCGGCCCCGCTGTGTGGCTCCTCAAGACTCGGGACAACCAGACAAAGACCAGCATGAAACTGTGCCGTACATTAATAACTGCACAGTGATGTGAACATCATTACCCACACCAATTTTCAGAGATACAGCGCAGCTTTTGATCCGTTTAACCAAAAACGAGCAGATGCTATCATTAGAAGAAGCTGGCAGCATCAACATGAAGCTGCTGCAATCAATATTTTCACACTAACAGATGGATCAAATGTTTAATGTGAGAGAAGCAGCTCGTTCGCTGCAGCTCCCATTAGCTGTACAAACCGTTTTAGCGTCTTTCAGCTCATTGTTTTGGTTTCGGCGCATCATTGTTTGCAGCCACAGCAGACATCTGTTGTCGGTCAGACGTGTATGCTTACCTGCTCAGCACACAGCAGATGGACACAGTTAGTGATCAGCATTTAGACCAGAGACTTCTTTGGAAAACCAGTAATACGACGGCAAACGAATATTAATGTTTCTCTGTGTCAATAGCCAGCCCTGACTCGAACACTAACCTGTAAAAGGTGACAACATATCAGCGTCGTCTTTACGCTTTCTTCAACTGTCAGCTCCAGCCAAGAAAATACATTTTTGATGTCCATCGATCCATTTTCTTCCGCTTATTCTGGTGCGGATGTAACGCATTCCAGCTCCTCTTGGAGGATCCTGAGGCGTTCCCAGGCAAGAGGGGCTACATAGTCGCTCCAGCGGGTTCTGGGGTCTGCCCCGGGGTCTCCTCCTCCCGGTTTCACGTGCCTGGAACACCTCCAAAAGAAAGCGCCCAGCAGGCATCCCGATCAGACGCCCGAACCACTTCAGCTGGCTCTATCTGTCTGAGCCTGGCCAACCTCGTGGCAGAAGCTCGTTTTGGGCCGTTTGTATCCACAGTTTGGTGTTATTTTAATCATAAATAATGAATGAATAATGAATTAATTAAATTTCGAGTTCACTAGAAGAAAATGTGAATGAAAGCTTGTTTCTATCCACCACAGTGCAGATATGACTGATTCTCGAGAAACCAGAAAAAGAGAGCGTAACAAGACGTAACGTAACTAAAAAACAGTGAAAAACAATGAAGACAACGAGTATTAACGTCGATCTGTGTGGAGCGGTCATGGATGTATGATATAGCCATGGGAGCACTGAGGAATACCATTTATTGAAACATACGAGGATGTAAACATGTTCATAATGTTTGTATCATCATCACACAGATTTTGGTGTTGGTGACTTCAGTCTCCTCCGGTCTAAATCTTTGAGTACATCGTCTTTGCTGTGAGTGATTCTGTGCAGATAAAAGCCACGGTCGCTCGGTTGTTCATGATAGCAACCTGCGATTGACTGATACGGGGATGAGACGGAGGACAAAGGCGTGACGGAGGTCTATAGAGAATGACATTTCACAGTGGGGGGGCTTAGACGCCTCAAAGCCGTTTAGTTTGATGCTGCTCCATTACAGCCGCTGATATTTACCCCTTGAGCTGCCATATAAAGAGATTAGCTGTGTAAATGTTAATGAAAGAGGGAGATAAAGAAGAGGAAAGCGAGAGCGGCAGAATGACCCAGAATGCCCAAAAGAGAGGATGAGGCAGAGCGACGCTGGATGTCTGATCTCAGTTTTACGAGATCGTTAACAGCAGACTTCACGGCCAGCGTCTGTCCACACAGAAATCATTGGCTCGTGTGTTGAAGGTATTCTTGTTTTGACATATTTGTACTTTTCTGGGTGGGAACACAGACCCGGCTGAATATTTCAACTTGCTCCAGGCGTGGAACTGGAGAGAGATAAATTCCTTAAAATTCCACTGTGCCAATTTTCCTTTGTGGCCCGGCTGGGAAAGAAAGAAAAGCAAGTTTTCTCTCTTTCTTTTCTTTACATGAAAGAGTCCAAACCAAATCAGGCTGTCATTTTTTTAGGAGGCAGCATTTTAAAACAGAATAATTTATCATGCCTGTTACATCCGGCTGCCCTAACACAGTTAACCCACATTAAACCAGGACACCAGTCGCATGAAAAAAGTGAGCCCAACCTGAAATCTGGTAAGATTACATCCTCGTCATCGCCACCATAAGTATCCTCAGCCTTTTATTTCACCAAGCTCTCACAGTCAGTCCCAGATTTACTCACTTCTCCTCTTCGCTCTCTCCTCCTCTGCCATTACGACCACAGAGGCTGCTGAGCCCGTATTGTCCAGCTCCGGTACCGGCTCCAGCCTGTGAACCTCCTCTTCTTCTTCCCGGTGGTCCAAAGTGCCTTTGGTACAAACACTGACACAGTCCGAGCAGCACGGCTAACAAACTGAGCTAACAGCAGCTACAGTTGGCGGCAGTTTGCTTCACTGTCCATCAGGAAACTCTGTAAATGAACAACCCGCCGCTCTTCGTGCCGTTCTCAGGGTTCTAACTGTTGGTTCCTTCTTGATTTAACTCGTCACCAGCTTCACCACAGCTGCATCCGCGTGCCACGAACCAGCTGCCACGCCTCGGTGGCGCTGGTTTTAACAAAACACAGCTTAATGTAACATGCTCGGCATTTCTGTGTCTGTCACCATGACGGCCGCTGAATGTGTGAGGATAGATCACAGCCTACCTGACATGTGCAGCGCCTTTTACTCCCACTGCTATTAATATTATACTCATATAATCCTGGATTAAACTGCTTAATGTCTTGTTTTCAAAACCTGGTTCAGCCTCTTCAGACGTTCGCCTACACACACACACACACACACACACACACACACACACACACACACACACACACACAGTCCATCAGTGCAGGTGTATGTGTTTTATTCTTCTGTCTGTGACTTGAACAGAAGTTGAACAGAAAAACAGCTTTCACCATGGAAATGACAAACATCTGTGTGGGTGTCCAGAGCCTTTAAACTTTAACCCACTCCACACACACACACACACACACACACACACACACACACACACAGCAGACTTCACAAAGGATTACAACCAAATCAACAAATCGAAGGATTTCTTTGGGGATTTCTGCATCAGAATCGGTTCAGACGAGACGATGAAGTCTGCAGGAATTTAGGTGTGAAGCTCAAATATTAGATCCAAGAATTTTAATATCTGTAGACAGGAAATTAGAGGAGAGAGATGGCAACACTCAAGCCCCGAGCAAAGGAGTTCAAACATCTTGTCACCTCGTGAGCTGGACCGGCGTCTGCAGTACCAGTGGACACTGTACCGGACCGTTGTGGTTCTGAAGGAGCTGAACTGGACTGCTCTGTCTACGTTCCAACCCTCACCTATGTTCATGAGCTTTTGGTAGTGACCATAAGAACGAGATCGGCAGACTTCCAGTGGGTGGCCGGCCTCAGCCTTAGAGAGCCAGCTGAGGCAGTTCGAGCATCTGATCAGGATGCCCCCCGGGCGCCTTCCTTTGGAGCTGTTCATGGCCCCAGGGCAGGCCCAGAACCTGCTGGAGGGACTGCATAGCCTATCTAGCCCTGTAACGCCTCAGGATCCCCCAGGAGGAGGTCATCAGGTCATCAGGCCTCACAAACCTCCTTTTAACTCCCTGACGCCTGACTGACCTGACACAACTTCTCCTCCTCTTCTACAGCACCAACACTCCTTGTCTCCTTATCTCTCCCTCTGTGCTTGATTCTTTTCGCCCAGGTGTCATCTCTGTGACACGTTCAATCTAGATCAGCAGGTAGGTGACTCGACCGTCTGCAGAAGAAGCCTCCCTCTCCAGATAAAATCCAGGGCTGACAAGAATAGATCACTTCTGCCCCCGTTTCCTGCTGTGCTGTCCCGGGTGTCCGTCAAATAAGGACTCTGTTTCTCACACGAAGAAACTGTGGCAACTTTCAGAAGCCCTCGTTATTATCATCTGAGTTTCATCGCCCCCTTTGTGTGTGTGTGTGGATAGTTAACGACATGTTCTGCATTATTGATGGCGGCAGATATAATCCATGAATAATGCAGCAGTCACTTAGGTTCTGCTTGGGTTTCATGTTAAACACAGAGGAGGATCACAATCTGGCCAAATCTTGACTCCTCCGGCGTGTTGAAGGATGTAAGAGCTTAATTTTTAACAAGAGGAGACAGTAAATATCAAGACGCCTGTTTAATATTTCATATTTCACGCTGTATTCTCTGAGCGCCGCGGCAGCGGGACGTGTTAGCAACCACCGTAACACAGTCGCCAATCAAGCTGTGCTAAATTACGTTGATCGAGCAGCCTTGGTGGATCTTTGTCTTTATTTGTTTGATGTTTTCTCTCTAACTCGACTTCGACCTCGGCCTCTGTTTGTGTGTATCACACACGCAGGATTCATTTAGGGTGGAGGGAGTGTACTTAACCCCGAAGCTCTGAGAAAGAGCAGGGCGAGATGTAACGCAGCTTTTTGAAAGTAGGTTACGGGAACTCCAAATCTATCTGGAACGTTTTAGTTGGATATGAGTTTTTTTTAATTAGCTTGTAGAGGAATATGTTTCCTCTGCTGCCGCTTTGAGAGCTTAGCCGTGACTCCACACCTACCTCCCTCTTTTCAGTGCCTAGTTGGGGGCTTTAATCCAAATTGTTTCTGACGCCTCTCTGACATCGGGCGCTTTGCTCTGACAGATTGGCTGGCTCGCTCGGCCACAGAGTGAAAATGAAGCATGCAGAGCGGCCTGCTGAATTATTCATGCCGTACACGTGTTCCCGACCGGCTTCATTACAGACATGATTAGTTCTCCCAAATATCAGGGACGTCCTAAACCCCCACCGCCACCTCAACAAATCCTCCGTAGCTCATTGCAAACACTGCAGCATCCCTCTTTTTTTACACTAATGCTGTGTGATGTTTTTAATTTTAAATGTTCCTGAACAAGCTGAAGAAGTCACACTGCGTTAACTCTCAAGCAAAAACTCAAATCACTGTTTGTCAAGAGTCTGGAGGATGGTGGGGTTATTTTCAGGGTGCAGGTGACCTCCAGTAGGCCTACAGAAAGAGCTAACGTGTAAGGAGAGGATTAAAAATGTGTTTTTCTCAAGCTGCAGTTCCTCAAACGTCCACTTGTGGCTGGCTGCAGAAGTGAGTCAGTCTCCATAAGTCCCCATGTTTACAGCCTGGTACAAAAACCAGTTTTGGTCTCTGTAGCTAATTTCCCCGTTCATGACAACTGTAACAGGACAAACTGTGACTCCTCAGCCATTTGTCGCTGTGGTCCGTCTTTCCACGCGCCGACCTTCAGGCCAAAGCACTGTTGTCTTTACCAGGCAGGAAGTAGCCACGAGCTGTGTAGAAATAAAACCGCCTCTGCTTCCATGCTATGTTTTGACCTGGTTTTTGAGGACGGAGCTCTGCAGGCTCTCGAAACAGAAAAAAACGCCTCCAGACAATCAAGTGCTTTTCATTTCATCTGCTCTGCCACTGAACACACGCTGACTGTTAACTGGGCGAGGCGAGGCAGGAGCTCCCTCGACGTCCATCACTGTATCACCAAGAGCAAAATGAGAAAGCTGAAAGAGAAAATGAACTCCAATTTAGGACAGCTGAAAGGGCACATGTGAGCGACCCGGCGGATCTGTAATGAAACCACCAGAGTCTGAATGAACGTTCTAGACTTGACCTGAGTGTGATTGGCAGTGACCCCGTGATCCAAAAGTGAGATAGAGCTTCATTTTAGGGACTGGAGTGTTTTAAAAGGAGGCAAGGGTGCAAAATGTGTTTTTACTATTTTAGATTTGGACTCACATTTTTTAGTTTGATGTTCTCAATTCTTCACTTCCACTCCAAGAAATGTGCCTCAACCTGTCGCTGAAATAAGATGTGACATGCTAACTTCGAGGGAGCTAGTTGGATACAAGCAGCGCACTCCATGGTTGTGAAGTGAAGCCAAAGCTGAAGTGCCAAAAAAACTGCAGTTCCTCAAACGTCCACTTGAGGCTGGCTCCAGAAGTGAGTCAGTCGCCATAAGTCCCCATGTTAGACAGCAGAAATAAACATGTTTGCAGCACGTGTAGCTTAGCAGGGAGCCAGAAAAGGCAGGACTACAAACATGGCCACAGATTCTAAGCTTGAAAACAGTCTTTCCAGTCTTTATGCTAAGCTAAGCTAACAGGCTACAGGATGTGGCTTCATATTCAACAGACAGATATGAAACCTTTCCTTGAAGGCAATCAAAGATGAAGTGATCAGTGATCAAAACTTGATTAAAAGAAAAATAATTTAACAAACACATCATTGGTCACAGATATTTGAGATTCCTGCGGGTCTCTTGTGACGCTGAAATTTGAGTCCCAAGCTAACGGAGAGGAAGTTTTTTGAAGTCCTACACAATCCGGGAAAGTTTACATTCAGCCTTTGCTCAGCTGTTACCGGCTCAGACTGTCCCTCGCTGCATTGGGCTCATGTTAGCGGCAGCTGTCATGGTTTCCCAAACGTCGAGGTCAAAGGTCAGCTGTTGGCCCTCGCAGACAGATTCCCATGTGACTGACTAACGTCAGATGCCAGGAGCTGCGTTGACATAGTGTTGTTTTCACAGAGTTTTTCACCGTATCAGCTAAATCCAGGTTTTATTGCTCGTTTCCGGAGTTCAAGTGATTTTTTTTTCTCCTTTTCTTTTTTGCCGTCCACGCCCAGTAGCCTCTTTTCCTCCCAGAAGACAATACGTCCCCCACACTGACGGTTGTTCGCTGAACCGAACGAGGTTCCCACAGGGTCAGGCCGTCACCTCCCTGTTCACATACATGAACACCCCCCCATCTCTCCCTTTTCCCCACGGTCCAAACAGCAGCGTTTGTGTGTCATCGCACGCATCCAGAGCTGTGGTATTTCCCGTCACGTGCACTGTGCTGTGCACGACCAGAGGCTATAATCCAATAATCAAGTCCGAACATAAATCACGTTAGATTCAATTTGAAATGTCATTCTGTGTGTGAGAGTGAGGCTCGCAGTGTGTTTTGTCTCAGGGGTGAAGGCTCTGACACTTCATAATGTCAGCGATGAGGCGCAGCTCTGTTTATGAACTGAGTTCATCCGAATGTTAAAATCCGTTCAGTTTAGTCACGATATGACGGCTGTGTCTGTGTCGTAGCTCAGCGCCACGTTTGCCACGTTTGCCACGTTCATTTCTGCTGTGAAGTTGGACATTTGATCACGGGGACCTATGGAGACTGACTCACTTCTGGAGCCAGCCTCAAGTGGACGTTCGAGGAACTGCAGTTTTTGGCTTCATTTCGCAGAGTCGCCACTTGAATATAGTTTTGCTGTTTGTCATGCTGGGCTGCCTCCGCGTGTCTTTCCTGTCAGTCTTTGCGCTCCCGTTAGGTTTGTTTGTAGATTCCTCTCTGAGATGTTGAGGAGGGATTTACTGTCGACAAAGATCCTCCATCCCTCCGTCGCACAGAGGATGTGGACAGCTACAAAGAGGAGACACCTGATTCAGTGCTGGGTGTCTGGGGTGTTGTTTGTAGTGCGGTGCTTCCTGTTGGCTGTTTTCATTGTCACATCCACGCGTGAGTGAATTCTTAAATCGTGTTGAGGATTTTATGCTCTTGCGTCTTTTTATAGTGAAGCTGAGGGTGTTGATTTATCAGTAATTGAATGAATGAATTAAGTTTTTATGGTATTGCTCACACGGGGCTGCAAGACACCGTAAATGCAGACGAGCCAGGATCAGAGTGCTGCGTTTACATTTCCAAACTACATCCAGAAACAGAAACTTCAGCATCTTTCACAATCCAACAATCAGACTATCATCGTATACAACAAAATTCATAAATCACTGCCAAAAATAATGAATGTGTAGTACTGGAGTCGGCCTTTTTCAGGATTTTGGGACAAAATTAAAAAACTTTTTCTCTCTTCTGTACACAGAATACATCAAGGAAACTTAGCTTAACATTTTTACAGTGCAAGAGAATAAAAAGCAAAAAATAAAAAACTGTATTACCTCCGAAAATATCAGCGCTTCCAAGTATCACCATTAAAACGCAGCAGACGCAGCAGACAGCTGACTCAGGAGGAGGATTATTTATTGGTGACTGCTCATTTTGTGGGAAAGGCACAAAGTTCCTGTGCTATGCATCACATGCATGAATGAGGCCGATACTTATTTAAAATATTACAAGAAATATTACAGCAAAACGCCAACAAGCAACATTCCTTCGATTAATTACGAATGAATTTGAGATCTTGAGAAAACAAATGAGAAAATGGAGGAAATGTAAATAAAATGTCTCTTCCGTAGTATTTTGAGTATTTTGATTTTAGATTCCTCCGAGTACACGTACTGTAGTTTGAGTCAGCGTCCGAGATCTTCCATCTTCCAGAGGAATGAGATGTAACAGATGATTCAGCACCAGTAAACGCTTACATTACACAAACCTTCTCATTCATCCTCCTCTCTGTCGTCCTGATCAGGCTTCATTTCTTTAAATTTCCCTGCAGCAAACTTCAGTTATTATTCAAGTGCAGTACAGACTCATACATCTGCAGTGCTGCTGCAAACCTAACGTCCCCTCTCTCTCTCTGCTCTCCACAGGGTCAGCTGTCTCAGGCTCTCAACGGCCTGTCAGACCGAGCCACCGAGGCCAAGGAGTTCCTGGTTCAGCTGAGGAACATGGTGCAGCACATCCAGGTACTTTAACACGCAGACACATGGAGACAACCTGCTGCACGCCTCCTCAGCTTGGAGCTCAGATCGAACTTTAACATGTAGCTTTGCATCAGATGCAGACAGTCCGGATGTAAATTGCCATAGTAACGGCAGCTGCAGCTTTCTGTGTGATATAGATCACACACGTCTCAGTTTACATTCTCTGGTATCACATGTGCTGAGTGTAAGTACAACATACGGAAGCAGGAGCAGATTCAGACGCCTCTGCCGTGCGTGTGTGCAGACAGAGCCGCGGTCAGCTGCGAGGAGGACGGTGGGATTAAACGCCCTCCTTAATTATCGCCACGCAGCGGGATGATGCTTCAGGGGAGACGCATCGCAGTGGGAATCTGGGGTGTGTGAATATGAACACGACGAGGCATTATTGTGCATTATTCAGCCATCACATGTCGCTGACACTTCCTGGCGGTTTTATCCGCCCACCTCGTGTGTGGAGCAGACGTGCGAATGAAAAGAGTGCTACAAGTCTGATCATCTCCTACAGTTTAAAGCTCTCATATATTTCCACTCTATAAGATGCTTAACTCTCTGCCAGCGTCGTGATCTTCGTCTGTTGTCTCACAGGAGAACGGAGTGGAGTTCGAGGCCTGCTTGGTGGCGCAGTGCGACGCCCTCATCGACGCCTTGAACCGACGCAAGGCCCAGCTGCTGGCTCGAGTAAACAAAGAGCATGAACACAAACTGAAGGTCAGTGAGCATCACACAGACACACAGACACACTCCACCGACCACTAACACACTCAGACGGATGTCAAGCTTTGCTGCTGTGTGTTCATTCACAAGAAACGTCGAATGCTGTTTAAAAATCCAACCAAGGAGGCAAAAAATAATCATTTAGACTAGAAGATAATAAATGCAACATTTGTGATGAATCAGGGCTGTCAGGCAAGTTGAGTCTGATGGCAACTGGTGGATCTACTCATTGACAGGGTCTAAATATTAATGGTATGCTTTAAATATAGATTATTTGGAGATAAATTGGCTTAAAGTTCTCTTCTTCTTGAATATTCAACCTAAAGAGACGCACGCTTTCTGCTCAAAGTGCTGGAGAGGAGAATAAGACTGATAAGACGGAGACATAAAATGCCACATTTGTCTTTAAAGCGTCTGCGACACATTGAACGGAGGACAGAGATGCAGTCAACACGAGAGGAGGAGGAGGAGGAGGAGGAGGAGGGAGAGATACATTTGTGCTGTACAGCATCCAATTTCACACTTGGACGCTCTGTAGAATCGAGGTTTCACACGTGTAGGTGGTTTGAAAAAAAAAACGCGTGCGCGCCGACATGCGCGCACGCTCACATACATGCACACAGATATATATATATATGTTTTCCATTCTTCATGTATGAAATATTCAGATGTGAAGTATTTTATGGAAGTGCCTCGTAAATCACGGACAAATTGAAAAGCTCGTTTTTATTTCCCGCATGAGGAGCTGCTGCTGCGAGACGGCTGTTTGTTTCTCGTGTTTTCGGTTTGCATTTTGTCTTTTGGGCGTTTGAATCTGAATCGAAACATTCATTAACACGGTTTCCTCTCTCAGGTATTAACTTCAGGTATTCATTGGCAAACACAGAGCAGAATTTAACTACATTAATATGTTCTTACTGTTTCCATTGTTGGCTTCCCTCTGCAAAGTAACCAGGACACTCACAATGACGCCCTGAACAGTCTGTACTCTTCCTAGTTTTTAGCTGCTCGTGAACATTTTGCAGGTTAAGAACATCTCATGCTCGAAGCAGCTGCAACAGCTGCAGAGTCACAAACGTCTGAATTATAGAAGATGGAACGCACTGTGACGTGTTTTCATGCCATTGTTGCTTCTTCTATCGACCGGCGGTTTGCACAGGTTGGTTGGCTGAAAGCTGCAGAGCTGCAGGGCCTCGGTTTAAGGTGCCGTTGTGCACGCTTAAGATGCAAACTCCGTCCCGTTAATGGCTGTAAGGCTGTTGTTGGAGTGATGGATGGATGTTTGTCGAGGGGCAGAGAATCACAGGACACATTCACACATCGAAGATGGAGGAATTTTAATGCGTCTCGGCGCAGATCCGACCCCTTCTGTCAGCCTCGGCGTGTCGTTCGCTGAATCTCAATGCTAGAAGACACATTTCTCCGCGACAGATCTGAGATTCTTTGTAGGTTTTCAGTCGATCTCTGGTGTGAGTCTTCCTCAGACTCTGCTCTGTGTTTCACGTTCCTCCTGGAGGGTTGCTCGCTTTAGGTCTGTATCATCCGGCGTGAAAAAAAAGGGGGAGGAGGACGACGAGGAAAGGACCCCTTGAGACGTTGCTTGTTTTCTGGAGCACCTGCAGTAATTGCAGCCCCCCTGACATGGACAGTGCATGTGATGCTTTCTGCTTCATTAGCGCGTGGCTCGGTGGTGGCGGAGGTCGTCCTGCAGCTGTAATTGAATGAGACACTTCTGTCCCGATGCCCTGCTGATGATAATGTAGCCCTTTGTGTGCGTGTGTGTTCCAGATGTAGCGTCTCCAACAGGATTTATTTGCATATGAAAAGCATGAAACAAAATGCCAGCTATGCATTTTATACGTGTCCAATTAAGACGCTAATGAAGTGTCCTGATTAATCGCGCTGATTCAGTTTTTTTATTAAAGCGATTCAAACAGAGGCTTCTGCAGGCGACTCGACGTCTCCTACAGAGAGACCTGCTGCTGGTCCTGCACGCTGACGCCAAAGCCCGGTCGCCATGGGGACCGGGACGTGGCGAGCTTGTTGTTTGAAGCTGCGGAGGCGAGAAGTAGTACTTAATAACATGAGTCACATTCATTTTTTTATTTTTTTTCTCCTGCACATCAAGAGGACTGACCCGCGTGTTTGTTTTAGGCGGCGGAGTTTCATGTTGGTTTTGTCACGGCGAGCGGTTATCAACATCCATACGGCTGATTTCATCGCCACGGCAACGCCAAAACCATTATCTGTTTGTTTATTCAGTGATTTTTCATCCTACACGCTGCTTCAGAGTCTAAGTTTGACTTACTTTTTACTTTTTTTATCGTATACGTGTGTAACAGATGAATGTGAACAGCGTATAATATTCATTTGATACTGAGGTGACATGGAATCGCATACTTTATCTTAGCGGTGTCAGGGAGTAATGTTTCTCATTTTATGTCCGTATGGAAATCATCTTACAAAGATGTAAAACCTCTTTTATTGATAATTCATCACAGTTTTTACAAGCTTCTTCTTTTCGTTAGACGGTTCATTCAACACTTTTGGATCTGCCCCATCACAAGAACAGCTGGTAAACGTGTTACTTGCATTCTGCTGCAGATTTCGAGCTCTCAGATGTCGGAGCTTTCAGCAAACACAACACGCAGTAGTTAGACGTCAGGCGTACATTTATCAGCCCCGTTAGCGAGAGGCGGGGTACAAGGGCAATTTAGAGCCACCAATTAACCCGTTAAGGTTCCTGTCTTTGGACTGTGGGAGGAAGTCGGAGAGAACACGTGCAGCTCAGCACCAGCATGATGTGGAGAATGTATTTCTTATGTAATAACGGATTCTTCTCATTAGTCAAACACAAAGTGACTCAGAGTCAGAGCCAGTCTGCATCTGCCTCCATTTGCCACCGGATGCTCCGTCCTCTGGACGCCCAGCCCGGGTCGTTTAATGAGCACAGCTGCTCCGGGGCTATTTTAAATTCCACTGTAGTGATTTGCTGACCTCGTTGTTGACTCCAAGTGTGTCGCTCCAGGGGGGATCCCTGTTTCCCAGGATCCCCCCGCTTTAAAGCACTCTGACGTGGGGGAACCTTTCAGACTGTACAGCAGCGCCGAGATTAACTGAGGAAGTTTAAAGAACATCGAAGAATTAAGACTGTGAGCGACAGTTTTTATTGCTGCAGTGAGATCTGCAGCAGAAACAAGTGTCAGGGCTCATCAGTGAATTTTCATCTGCTAATAACTGTCTCTACTAATCAACCAATCATTTAATCTAAGAAATATAATAAAACCCTAAACAATGACAGAAATTATTCATTTACAAACATATAAAACAAATAAACTGTGAAGCTATAACTTGAATTTTCAGTGTTTTTACTTGCAGATAACTCAAAGAAGTTGCTGATTATTTGCAGTTGACTAATTAACTAATTGATTAATCAGCGTATCTCTTCATGTCTAATCATTTCAGTCATTAATTAGGATAAAAAATGGTTAAATAATGAAAATAGTCCGACGTCATTTTGACCTGACATTTCTCACGCCTCGTCGCGCTGTTACATTTTCTCTGCGTCTGTCTCGAGTAAAGGGGCCAATTCATGTTGAGCCGGCGGCGCCTTGATGGTCGCTGGCAGCTGAGTGTCTGTGGAAGTGGCACTTGTCACTTTATCTGACCGTCACCGCGGCGTGTAACATACAGGACGAAGCAGGAGGTGATTTTAATCCCTTTATTCATCGTCGTTTGATCCTTTAACAGGTCGAGCCTCATCCTTAACCTCCTTCTCATCTTCCTCCTCCTGTCACTTCCCTCTCCATCTTTTACCTCCTCTAACCCGTCTTTTCTCGCCATCACAGCTCTCTCTCTCTCCTTATTCCACCTCCCTCTGCGATTTTGTTAAATCATCTTCACGCACTAATGTCAGACTGTTTCATGCCAGCGTCCAGGCTGACTGTACAGCAGCCTGTGCTGCTGTAGAGAGGCAGGTTGGGAGACTGCAGTCACAGTATCTTACAAGGCCAAAAGTGCCGCAGTGGCCTAATAATTACAACAGAATCAGACATTTATTCCTCAAAGAAGCAGCAGACCTGCCGACTGTGCAGCGTGTGCAGCGGATGACAGTGTTGACCCCTTTTTAAAGATCCTGGTGTTTGTTTAAACCTCTTTAAAGCTGCTACAGTCTGCTGTTAGATCAGCTATGGATCTGCCGTCGTCCACTCGCTCTCATCGTGCAGCCCTAAAAACCTGCTGTACGCTACCTGCTCAGCACCACATGACACACAGACACAGTTAGCAACGAGCTGGAGCGTTCAGCTGCCAAGAAAAGTCAGATATTTTCTTCTGGAGTTGGTGGAGACCAAAAGCAGAGCTAAAAGGAGGGTGAATGTCGGACTCCGCCAGGTGCACGAAGCTAAATGTTGCTTCGTTTTGCCGCTGGATGCATAAATAAATAAATTCACCCTCATGAACGGGGAAATTAGCTACAGAGACCAAAACTGTTTTTTGTACCAGGCTGTAAACATGTTTATTTCTGCTGTCTAACATGGGGACTTATGGAGACTGACTCACTTCTGCAGCCAGCCTCAGGTGGACGTTTGAGGAACTGCAGAAGCATCTCAGCCTGTTTGAGCGCCATGCAGCGTCACTGTTTGTTAATTCTGCCCTCTCCCTGTTTGGGATTGTTTTAGCAGCGCTGTTGTGCCGCTGTGACTCTGTATGACGATGTGCTTAATCACCATGACAGCCACATATGTCTGAGAGGACGGAGTTTGTTTCCCCTCCCGTGAGCTGCAGAAACTGTGGCCCACTTACAGCAGCCAGCTCCGGCCTCCGTCACCGTCCTGCACCACGTCCTCTCCCTCTGTTTTAATCCTTTCCTCCCACCTCGAGCTGCCGCTGTCCCTTCATCCTGCGTTAAATTCAGATGAATGAATCTTCCCTCTGCCGATTATCTGCTGATCAGCTGGCAGAGCTGTATTGCCGGTGGCGGCCTTTATATCTTATTCCGAAGCTGATGTGAAGCAGATTTCAGGGACGATGACTGGAATGCCGAGAGAAGCTGCTCGGTAAGCAGAGAGTCCAATCTGCACGAGATAAAAGTTGCCTCTCTGCATCCTCAAGTAAAATTCCTCCATGTGCATTGTACTCTGCGTGAATTAAGAGATTGTGATTCCAGCTGCGTACGGAGGAGGTACAGCCAGTCTGATTGTTTAACAGGCAGTGACAGCAGTGAGAAACTCTTCCTGGAGCTCTGCCAGGCCACTGCAGGGGTGTCGATGTTCCAGGCTTGACACAGCAGGGAGGGCTTTTGGCCCTCGGCCAGAGAAATATAGACCGAATCATCAGAGCTGGGATGAGATTTCCTCTCATTGTATGGGAAGGGAGGTTAAACACGGTCCTCCCCTGCATGATTACAGCACTAGGAAAGGGGAATAATTGGAATATGATTATCTGCGTGTCTGTAAATATTAATTTTTAATCCTTTTAGAGCTCCACTTTGTTTTGTTTCATGTGAATCTGAGAGGAGAAGTCGGTTCATTTAAGTTCACGCCGTCTTACTGCGAAGGGACCAAAGCTGAGCAAGTATTCAGTCAGTGTTGAAGCCAGAGGGACGTGAAACCGCAGATATTTTGGCAGAACGAAGGAGGTCAGAACAAATGTGACTCCACGCTCTGTAACTAAATGATGATTGACTTATTTGCAGACTTCGCTTAATGCACCTTCGCTGGTGTTTGCAGCAGATAAGAGCAGCTGAGGACGGACGAGAGGAGACGAGAGTGGCTCAGAACTATGAAATGCACATTTCTAAGTGCGTCTTTGTGCAGTTTGCTCGAGGGCACACAGGATCAAATTGTTTTCAGCTGCTCAAACAAACTGAACCGAGGACAGAAGTTTTTAGTTCTCTGAGATGTGATTAAAACACAAACCGTCCTCTTCGGCTCTCTGTCCTGCACTAACTCGTGCTGTGCAGCCAAACGGGATCATTTGAAATGACAGCGGTCAAAATATTGATCGTGCTCGGTTAGTGACATTTTGACCACAATCATTAGAATATTTGCACACAAGGGACACGAGGACACAGACGGGTGTCAGGCAGTAGAAATGGATTTATATTTATTTGGGGGAGACCTTTTCTGTCCCACCTTCGGTGTGGAAGAACTTGCAGCCGGGGCCTCCACACCATCGAGCAACTTTTGATGAGATGAACCGGAACGGAGATGGCGAGCCGGGACTTCTCGTCCAACGTCAGTGCCTGACCTCATAAATGCTCTGCAGAATAAATGTGGAAGCTGTTATAGCTGCAAAAACCAACTCCAGGTTAAAGTATGTGTTTGAATACAATGGTGTCCAAATACTTTTGTCCATGTAGTGTATTTTACCGTATCTTGCGCTGTTAGACATATTTCTCCATGCATATACTGTATCCATGTTGCCCACACATGCCTACTGTGTGTGCAGGTGTCTCACAGTCCTTACTGTTTGTGATGTGTCGGCGGTATAATATCTGCATATTGATGCACTCGGGCTGCACTCATCAGTAAATCATCTGTGTGTGTTCTGTCGGCCTGCAGAAAGGATTTTCCTCTGCGTTCAGCCTTGGAGCCCCTCGGATGGCAGCAGTGAAGTTTCTGTTACCTAGCAACCCTCGGTCCAGCACCTCCGTTTATTTCACACTGTTGCAAGGCGACTTGTGTGGACACGAGGAGTGTCAGAGACGGAATCTCCCGAGTCACATCTGCAAAACATGAAATCAGATCGGTCGCATATCTGGATTCAAAGCTGCTCCCTCGCATTCGGAGCACGTCGTGGGGGGTGAATTATGAATATGAGGAGGCTGCGATCGAAGTCAGATCTGTGTTTTGTAGCAGACTCATTTTTCTGATGTGTTTACCGAGACATAAAATCTCTTTCTGCGTGCAGAAAATGTAAAAGAACGTGCACACGTTTGGGTCCTGATGTCAGTTTTTACAGTGCAATGAGCGTCTCATCTCTGATGTAACCGGAGATGCTGACGGCGGTTCACACGGCCGCCACGCGCGAAAACTAAATGTCACTTTCCTCGCGTTAACGTCAGTGCCCAGGATGCCGTCGCGGATGTCCCCTCGGCCTCCTCCTCCTCCTTCCCCTTCAGTCTGCACGAAAGAAATGAGTCAATCGATCACTCTGACAATCCCGGTGTTAATCTCATTGCTGGTCGTCTCGTTTTAATCTGAGTTTTCCAGCCTCCTCCGTCCGTCCTCGTTCATCACCATCCATCTGCTTGTTTACTCTCCTTTCCGTCTTATTTAAACTCTCCAGCGCTCGCACACTTTAGAGAGAAAGGGCTGATGATTAACACGATTATCTTCCATACGCCTGTTGTTGTTATATAAGTGTGTTACACTTGCTTGTTCTTTAATCGCCTCCCGTCTCTCTCTTCTCCTCCGTCGTCCAGGTGGTTCGGGATCAGATCTCCCACTGCACGGTGAAGCTGCGTCAGACCACGGGGCTGATGGAGTACTGCCTGGAGGTCATCAAGGAGAACGACCCCAGCGGTTTCCTGCAGGTGAGACGCAAAACAAGACGAGTCCCGTCATCTTTTCTGCTAGAAGATGCAACGAGTCCCAACCTGTGACTCCTTCAAATGAAGCCCCTCGTACCTGACCTGCCTTTTCATCAGGAGGGCTCAATCGAGGTCCTGAGGAGAGAGGAGGATGATAACTGTGAATACATGTCGTCTCTTGTTCTCAGATCTCCGACGCTTTGATCCGGAGGGTCCACATGACGGAGGGTCAGTGGGGGAAGGGAACACTCACCCCGAG
This sequence comes from Nibea coibor, assembly GCA_023373845.1. Classification (NCBI taxonomy): domain Eukaryota; kingdom Metazoa; phylum Chordata; class Actinopteri; family Sciaenidae; genus Nibea; species Nibea coibor. The sequence continues at coordinate 23,542,514 of CM041722.1, forward strand.
GATGACCAGCGACTTTGACCTCACCCTGGACAGCGGACCTCTCCTGCAGACGATCCACCAGCTGGACTTTGTCCAGATGAAAGGTAAGAAGCAGAGAGAGGGCAGAGACACCTGAGGGATTTATAGACGAGCTGCAGACGGAGACTTATTTTAAACTCAGAGGCGAGTTCAAGCTCTCTCTCGAGAGAGAGAGAGGTAGTGTCTATCTGCTCTGTAGTCAGACTGATCTGTGATGGAAAATCACAGTAATACACCTGCAGTGTGCTGAATCACTGCTTTATTATGGTAAAGTTTACTCAGGGATTTGTTAAAATATAACTGTGACGGCTCCGTACATATCTTTTTAAAACTGACACGGCTGTGATGCTGATGCAGCAAAAATCACAAATAATTTTAAAATGAAGATAAAAATATGTTGAGACGTGATTGGAGGAGCTGACTGGACACTCATATACCTGCTTTACACAGCACATCGCTGACATGGAGGTGGAAAATATTCACAAATCACACTTCATATTTATGATTCGGAAGTCTTTGATTAATGTCCTATGAATTCATATATTCATGATTGAATTTCTGGATGATAAATATTGAAGCGATGTGTGTGTGTGTCTTTTCTGTAATCTGGCCTCCTCCTCCTCCTCCTCCTCCTTCTCCTCCTCAGTCCCAGCTGCTCCGATGCTCCAGCTGGAGGAATGCTGCACTCAGAACAACAGCGCCACGTTGTCATGGAAACAGCCACCGCTCTCCACCATCGTCGTGGACGGATACATCCTGGAGCTGGACGATGGAAACGGGGGCCCGTTCAGGGTACGTTTTCCCCTCCGCAGGTACTCCTCCTCTGAGGAGGAGGATTTATCTGTCCGCGTTAATAGAAGACGAACTTTTACTCGTAAACCAGGAGGGAGGAGGAGGAGGAGGAAGAGGAGGAGGAGGAGGGTCTTTGTTGGATTTACATTTAGATTACAAGACAAAAAGTGAAAAACAGGACCAGTCAGAGTCATAACTCACCTTTACACAACTCCACCCGCCCCGCTTTCTCAACAAAGACTCCTTCATTTGGTGCCAGGGAGGACACCAGCCCGGCCAGGGGGCATGTGAAAGCGGCGCTTTGTCGCTGAAACCCCCTCGAGTCGAGTCGAGTCGACGCGTATACGGCCGCGCTGCACGTCTCCGGGTGATATGAGCGGGTCATGTGACACACTGTAGTGAGGCATTGAATGACACGCCGTCAGGAGAGAAAGAGGTTTGTAATGCAGCTGTCAGCTGGGATGATCCCACAGGAAGCGTGATCTGGGATCAAAGCTGGATTCAGACCCTCCAAGGTTGGCCGTGTAATCCATCCCCTGCTGGCTGCGCGTTCAGGCTCCTGCTTTGTTACAATGGCAACTTAAACCTGCTGAACAAAGCAGTCAGTACAATGGCAGAGGATATCTGTGTGCAGGTTCCTCCATACAGTCCAGAACAATGGACCTGTTGACTCTCAGTCCACTTAAACTTCAGGACGACGAGTATTTTAGATTTTTATTGTTGCTCCTCTGCTCCGTGAGCGCGAGACGAACGAGTCCTGTTATTTATTTTTACAGTTTTTTACAATCCTGGTTGCTCCTCTCTTTGTGAGCTACAGTTCGACTGAGATATCTATTTCTCGGAGCACAAGAGCAACAAAACTCTTTTTTTTTATATCTGCAGCTCTTGAAAAGTTTAAAGTTAACATTTAAAAAACATTTAAAGTTAAAAAAATAAAACACTGAACTATCAGATCTGTTGCTGTCACCACAGCAGCTAAGAATCTGTCGCTCACAGTTTATCTGAGTCGCTTCTTTGTGACATTATTATCACTGATGAGTAACAAGTGTAACGGCACTGCTTGTCAGGTTTAATGGCGGGGTGGTCTGTGCCGGCAGACTAAAGTTAGCATCGTGCGTCCACCCAGCACACGGAGGTGGATGTGTCAGACCAACTGGCCTCCGTCCGGTCCATCGTTGGTGACAGGCCTGTGGCCTTTCCACTGGCTTTTTTGGGACGACGAAGGGATGTGAGTGGGAGCTCGAGGAGAGATGTCAGGGAAGGCCACACGCTGGTCATCTTCATAGATCAGCGTGGCAGGTGTCTCCACCAGGCCTGGCGACCTGCGCTTTGGCTGTTGTTGGCGAATTATTGTTCATGCTGCTGGAGAGGCCCTAAAAAATGACAAATAACTCATCTGAGATCGTCCTCACTGGTTTTCATTCATAGTTTTAATTCTTTGGCCAGATTAAGCCTGTGTGAAGCTTTCTATATGACATCTCTCACAGGCAGATATATTTCTGACCTTGGCTAAGTGAAGGCGGTGGTGAATCTTGTAGCAACCCGTGTAGACCTGGAGGAAGAGTGGACTTCATCATCCACAAGTTAACGCTGTAAATCATCCTCCTGTGGTGCCCCAACACTTTTCTATGGAGTGAGGCTGGATTTATGGAGTGCATGAGGGTATATACGGCAGAGATTATGACCTTCAGGGCGGGTAGTGGGGTAGAAATCAGGTCAAGACTCGTGTGTGCTGGTAAAGTATCAGCACAGATTTAACCCTGCGACCTCGTTTGTTTACTCACTTCATTGTCAGTCAAAACTCCATTAAACCTCAAGACGTAGATACAAAACGCGTCCTAGTATTTGATGCTTTGTTAATATGCAGTGACAATTCCATTAACCTTCCAAATAAACAGGCTGAGCACTGAGTAACTAAGTTTAAAGGGTTAATAGAGCCACAAAAAAAACACCAAAATCCCAACGTAGTCCTCGCATTTCAGCCTCAGCCTCTCTTGTGTTCATAGCTCGGACAGCATGTCGAAGGTTGAAGGTCCAGCAGCTGTTTGTGTGAAAGTCAGTCTGCTCTGCCGCTCTCTAAATCCAGCTGCTGGTCTGAAACCTTTCGGGTTCGTCTCTGTGTTCTGTAATTGTCTGTTTGTGTGAGCCTTCATCCCTCGGTCTTAATTACAACTGTTCCGTATACGAGGGTGATCATTTACAGCCGGCAGATTCACCAACTGCATCCGCTAACTGCTAATTGGTGAGCAGCCGCTGCCCGGCTGTGTTAAGGTTTGGAGATGAGTGTTAAGAAGCACATTTTATTTTACAGTCAGAGCTCACGTCTCGTGTCGTACCTGTGGACCTGCGGGTTGCCAAACAAACTATGTTCCAAAGGAAGTTTTCTCTTCTCTTCTACTCTCTGACTCACTGAGGCTCGCCAACGCAGCGCCTCGCTGAGCTTGGCGAGTTGTGTCCCCGCGTCTATTTATACCTCGGTGTGGGCTGCCGCGCCCACGCTCAGTTGTACAAACTCACACTCTCACTTATTACACACACCGCCAAATCCAAAAGAGAGGCGACACTCCTTCTGAAGCAGGACTGTCTGCCTGCCTGTCTGTCTCCCTGTCTGTCTGTTTGGTGTCATGATCACGCACTTGATGTATCCGCCAACTTTAACAGGAAGTGCTGCGTGTCTTTACAGGAAGTGTACGTGGGGACGGAGACCATCTGCACGGTGGACGGGCTCCACTTCAACAGCACGTACAAGTCCAGAGTGAAGGCCTTTAACGCCAGCGGAGTGGGCCAGTACAGCAAGACGCTGATCATGCAGACCTCTGAGAGTAAGCATCATCCCCTCCTCCTCCTCCTCCTCCTCCTCCTCCTCCTCCTTATACTACTGCTGCTGCTTATACTTATATATTTATACATCTTTAAGGAAAACACACTCTTGAAACAGAATTCATTATTATTAATATTCCTCTGATCTTGAGTCAGTTTTTAAAATAAAGTTTGACTCCACAAAGAGCCGAGACTCGAGTGTGTGTTCACAGACTCATCATCGTCTCCTCCGTTAGTCCTGACGTTTTCAAAGACGCAGATTTAAGTGAAGCAAGATCCATAAATCAGCTCGCTGCAGATTTATTGTTATGAACTCTTAAATGATAGAGAGGCAGAGATGGCATCTGTTGTTACTGAGCCTCTTCAGTGTCTTTTGTTTTGTTATCACACCCAGATATGTTGGTCACACACACACACACACACAATGTGACTGGGCATGAGCTGGCACATACTTCATCACAATAATAAGAGTAAAACTTCTGTTATCGTCACTTCACGAGATCACAGACGGGAGTCTCGGCTCAGTCTCTTTCTTCTTTTTGTTCATTAACAGTAAATAAATCTTGACTGAACTCACAGAGATCTTAGGAATAATAAATTGTTGCTGCCAGACTGAGGCCTTGCATCTTCAGGAGGACAAAAAGAGAAGTTATTTTTCCAGATTTTTAGATTTAAAGATGCGTCTCGAGGACCTTGAGGGCCGTCAGACTTCCTCGTCCTCATCTATCTTTCATGCCAGACAAAAGTAATAACGGTGAAAGCCTCCGAAGTTTTAATCCAAAAGCAGCAGCAGCAGGATGTGAATTCTGTTTGAGGGTGTGTGAGCTTTTAAAAACCAGGTACATCCGGTAAGCAGCTTGTTCGTGAATAATCCGCCCATGCACTTGCTTTCCCCATTAGTTAAACACTGCTGTGCATAGATGGGGAAGCTTGTCATCCATCAGTGGACCTGAAAGGGCCTAGACGGGCTCCGTACCTGACAGGCAGACAGTTTGAAGTCATCTAACCTGACTGTTGTTTTCTGCAGAGATCTGACATCCGTCACCTCCGCTGGACTCTTCTTCTTCGTTTCCACGCTTTGTTCTTTTTAAGTCTGTTTCTAGGAACTGGTTGGTTTTGTTTTTGGGCTCTCCTCTCTCGTGTTTTGTGACCACCGAGAGTTGAACCAGCTTCCCTGATCAAACCTGCTTTTTTTACCCTCTCCTCCACCCGTCCCGACCCCCTCCCCGTCTGCTTCACCGCTTCGCTGCGCTCTCCTCCTCCCCTCTTTTCTTTCTCCCTTCCTCTACCCGCCCCCGTCCATTTCACATTTCAGCTGGACTCCCTCCATGCGATATTCAGTCTCTAGGCACAGGTATGGACGGCTCTCATTGCTGACTGTAATCCTCTCCTGGCCATTTCCTGTTTGTCATCAGTGCGATCCTCTCCTTTTATTCATCCATGGCTCTTCACTCTTAAAGCAGCAGAGGGGCGGTTTGCCGCTCTGTGGGCTGCACGTTCAACACGGCCTTCTAATAAATGTCTTTGTTTTATTTCCTTTGGGAAATAAAAAGCTATGTAATGAAACTTTACTGCTTCCGTGTGACACCAAAGGAGGTCCAGTGGAGCCCACATAAAGTGCAAACGTCCGCCTGTTAGATTCCCATATTTCTCTGTATAGAGCATAGAGTATAAACTGTCAACCTCGAGTCAAACAGTTTGCAAAATGAATCACGTTTGATTTAACGAGCCTGCAGCGATCAGATCATGCAAATGGTTTTATTTTTTAGCCACATGGGGGCAGCACTCACTGAAATATTATTATTATTATTATTATTATTATTATAAGTTTAGATGGCAAATAATCAGCAAATAGTCGCATTTCACTTTATTTTTAGCTCTAGTTTGGGTCGCCACCACCTGATGAGGGAAATATACGACTCCTCAGCTCTTTAGCTTAGTCGTCTGATAGTCTGTGCACCGAATGTAGACCCAATGAGAGTGAACCAAACCAGACAACAGATCAATCGAATCAATATGATTGATTGAAGGCCCAAAATATAACCACACACACACACAGGGTCCACCCTCCATGCTTTGAAAAATGTGTTTTATTTGCAGACTGTGTGACAAAGGTGTGATGATATTAATTAAGATTAAGATAATTAAGATTAAGATAATTAAGTTAAGTGTAGTAAGATGCTTAGAATATTAATAATAGTGATAGAATCTTTTCTTACATATAATCATCATTAAGTAATCTTTACAGTGTATCTTCACCTCATCTAACCTCCAGCCTGTAGCTTCATGTCACCTCTGTGAAGTCATGGTCACTGTCAGTGATGTCATCGACGCTAAGCGGTGTGTCCCCTGTGTATGTGCGCAGTCGCTTGGTTCACGTTCGACCCGGCCTCCGCTCACCCGGACATCATCCTCTCCAACGACAACCTGACGGTGACGTGCAACAGCTACGACGACAGGGTGGTCATGGGTAACTCCGCCTTCTCCCGCGGCGTTCATTACTGGGAAATGACCATCGATCGCTATGACAACCACCCGGACCCGGCCTTCGGTATCGCCCGGGGTGACGTCCTGAAGGACGTGATGCTGGGGAAGGACGACAAGGCCTGGGCCATGTACGTGGACAACAACCGCTCCTGGTTCATGCACAACAACTCGCACACCAACAGGTGAGGAATCCTCAGGTGATGTGAAAGTCCATGACCATTTATGTTCTGTGAACATGAAGTCTGAAGTTAATCTGTGTGTGTGACCGAGCAGGACGGACGGCGGCATCAGTAAAGGAGCTACAATAGGAGTCCTGCTGGACTTCTCACGTGGGATCCTGATCTTCCTCATCAATGATGAGCAGCAGGGTCCGGTGGCTTTTGAAGGCCTGGAGGGCGTTTATTACCCCGCGATCAGCATCAACCGAAATGTCCAGGTACGGAGCGATGTTTTATGATTGTATATATGAACTGCAGCTACACGCTTAATTATAATAATTCAGTTTCTGGATTCTACATCCAGAGTTCTGCTTCTGTTTTGCGTTGAGCGGCTTTAATGGATTAGTTTTGGGAAACGCACTCTCACGTCTGAGAATAAGAAGCTTCTGCCAGCTGTCTGTTAGCTTAGCTTAGCATAAAGACTGTGAACAGAGGGAAACAGCTAGCGTGACTCTGTCCAAAGGTTTAAAAAAAAAAAAGAAAGAAAAATGACAATAAGAAGTTGTCTGCCAACTATTTCTTGGCCGGTTAACAGGCAACAGGCGGAGCCGACGGAGAGTTAGCGGTGCCATCCAACGAAGAGCTCGACACATAAACCCAAAAACAACAGACTGTTGTTTCACTTTGTGAATTAAACAGAGTTTATTAGCACACAGGCTCAATAACCTCATAGAAAATAGTTTAAATCTTCTCTATTTATAAGGTTGTATTATTCTTATGTACATGAAGTCAGGAAATGTAAAATGATTAAATACGAAGTGAAATAAATAAACACTAGCTGGTCAACGTGCCAGCGATAAAACAGCTCCATCATGGAGCTCTCCTCGGCTCCTCGTGTTAAATATTCAGCCTCTGCGAGCAGCTGCGGGCGTAAACAGAGGCTTTTACTTACAGATCAATAACGCATCACACGAGTGCAGTTATTATTCAGTAAAACTGCTTTTTCCAAAAGTCTTACAAATATGTTCTCAGAGGATTAAACCTTGAAAGAGAAAGCTTCAAAGACTCAACAACAGTTAGTAGCTTTGACTTTCTTATTGCTCTGAGCCACTTCTCTCATTTCTTATGCTGTCTCTGGGTGATGAAAGAAAACTGCCTCCTTCACGCGCTGAAGGAAACAGTTCAACAGCTCCACCTGCAGGGGGAAACATACACCAAGCATCTTTCCATCATTCATACTTCTCTGTAAATGTGTTTCTTCAGGTTACGCTGCACACCGGACTACCCATCCCTGATTTCTACACCCCCGGAGAGGCGGATCCAACCGGCTCTGTGTGCTAAAAGACTCAAATACCTACACCGGTTGAGGGAAAACCTCTGTAGGATTTCCCAGGGTTCATCCTGCCAGTCAGTAACTATGACCCTCTCCCTCCCCTTCCCGCCTCGTCCTGTGTCCCCCTGACCGACTGACCCCATGACTCCGTTCGAGGGCCCCCATCCAGCGCTGAGCCATGCCTGTATCATGCCTAAACCTTGGACCGACATGGACCAACCTGCAGGACGTGAGCAGTGCTTTGTGATCTGCACCTCGTATTTTTTGACACGCAGATAGTCGAGGAAGGTGAAGAAGTCCTGTTGGAATCCTGTTGTTGTTGTTGTTGTTGCTTTCTTTGCATAAAATCAGAACCTCTCTCATGTTCGCATGCTAAATATGAAGCTACCGTTAGCTCTCGGACTGGAAACAGCTAGCCTGGCTCTGTCCAAAGTTCAAAAACACGTCTACCAACACGTCTGCAGCTCTCTAAAGTTTGATCTGTGTGAAAACAAAACACGGTGTGGTTTGAAGAGCACAAAAAATAGAAGATAAAACACATTATTAGCGACATTTAAAGGTGCTTATAGGTGGATTTTGCTACCTTTGGACAGAGCCAGGCTAGCTGTTCCCTACTGTTTCCAGTCATTTAGCTAAGCTAAGCTAAACCACCTGCTGGGTGTAGTTTCATATTTAGCATGAAGCCATGAAAACTGATCTAACTCTGTGGTTTAAAGCAAATAAGCGAAGGAAGGAGGCTGTTTTGTAAAGTTAACTTAGAAGAAGTCGCCTCCATCACACCACAGACGATATAACCTCTTCTTCGTGCTCACGCTCTTTTCTTGCCGTCAGTCACGAGCGCGACAGGTGGGGTTCTTCTTTTCTGTATGTTTTCTGTGAATGTGAGCGAGGGAGGGTGGAACGGGTTCGAGACTGGTCAGCAGCTGCAGCGATCCCTGGACGAGAGAGCAATAGTCGGACTCTCAGCCGCGTCACTGTCGTATCCTCGTCCCCGTGTACATGAGACGCTTTTCTTAGTGGCTTAAGCTCACGTGAAACTTTCTGTATCGTCTGTATAAAAAAAAGAAAAGAAAAAATACAGCATTGCCGTATTAAATGCTACTCTGAAGCATTCATGCAGCCTTTCTCTGCAGTGCAGCTCTCGAAACAGGAGGGACAGATTTTGGGTTTAATGTATCATAAAAGCAGGCGATTATTCTGTGCATTGAGTGTTGAGTGTTGGGTTAGAGATGATGACTGTGAAGCTGCTTGAATAAGGTGCTACAGCAGCTCGCTTCATTCTGGCTTTTTTTACCGTAGGTGACTGATCCTGGTAGTTTTGTAACAATGTTATTGAAACGATCTATCGCAGAGAGGTGTATATCTTAAATAAGTTATTGATGTTCAGAGTTTTTCAATGAGAATCCATCGTTGCTCCTTTATTTGATGTATAGTTATTACAGAGAGAAGCTGAATCTTTTTGTCGCTTTAGAAATGTAGTTTGGAGTTTGTTCTTGAGGTGAAGAGGCTTCACAGTAAATCGCGAGAACCAGTTTTTGTCTTATTAAAGCAACAGGAAAGGGGACGATGCACCGGGACGTTTGTGAGGCGTCGCATTCGGGCAACGGGCTCCCCAACAGGCAACATGCTAGCTGCTCTGTGTTGCTGTACTTAGGTTGTACTTAATGCTTATTAGCACTAAACACAAAGTGCAGCTGAGGCTGATGGGAGTGTCTTTAGTTTTGGAGTTATTTGGTTATAAAACATTCACCAAAGTTTTAATGGTTCATCCTGACAAGGCCATGAATGTCTCTACCAAATTTCATGCCGATCCATCCAACAGTTGTTGAGATATTTCAATAAAAAACACAAATGTAGATCTTGTAAATGTAAATGTAGATTGTGGCGCTGGAGAAGTCAGAGGATTAAACTAAAGTCATATGAATCCATCCTCTGGTGACCATGAATCAGTTCAAATCCAGTCAATAGATACTGAAATACTTAACAGGTGACCACTAGGACCTGCCGATGACACTAGAGGAAAAGTCAGGGATCAAGATAAGTCTGTAGGGTTCATCTTCTGGGAAGATGAATGGACAGCATTTATACAGTGCTTTCATTCAAAGTACTGTACATTTCACCTTTCATCCACCCATTCATTCACACACAACGATGACAGTGAGCTAGCAACCCCTACAAGTCAGGGATCAAGAAAAGTCTGTAGGAGTCATCCTCTGGGAACCATGAGAGGCAACATCAACAAGAATTTAGAGAAATGCATCCAACAGTTGCCAGTTGGAGTCAAGACATGCCACTAAAAAATAAAAACATCAAAGTCATGATCACCAAATACATTTTGGTTCATCTTCTGGGGACCATGAATGTGCGAATGTATAAAATGTCTTAGAAATCCCACAATTTAAGATATTTCCATCTGGACCAAAGTGGTTAGCATGACTAAAAGATGTTTCCTGGCAACAGTATCTGCAATGTAGATGGGTCACTGTTCCCCTGTGCGTCGCCGCCCGAGACATACAGTACGTCGAGCATTCACATGAGGTGCTATCCTGTGTTCGAGCTTCATGGGTGTGCCTTTTCCCCTCCTCAATACCCCCGAAAAAAAAGATTATGAAACTTTGCTACAAACTAGATTCATCGCTTCAGCAGAGTCGACTGTAACATCTGTGATGCCTGACTACACCTGCTGCTGCTACCTGTTTTTTTCTATCGGCAGAAGGGCAAACTCGACACTAGTCGTTGTTGTTACGGATATAATATTACAGTCAGGTATAGGAAGGTGAACCCCTGTGCTCACACTGATTGTAAATCATCTGCCTGAGTATGATACATGCATGTGTGCCGACCAGATTTAAACTAAACCAGACTACGTCGGCCTTCTGCCAGTTGCACGGCCTTTTGCTGCGAGGCTAGATTCAAACTTTGATTTATGCAACATTTAATTGACAGTTTTTTCAAGGTAAGCCTTTTGTCCGGCTGTAATTATAACGCTGGAGGACAAAAGCAGCCCGTTCAGCAGCGGGTCACTGAGCAGCGAGAGCTTCCTTTGACTCATACAGAGAAACAACAGCAGCCATTATCGAAGCATTACGCAACCTCTGAATCCAGGACAAACACACACATAAATGGCTTTAATCCAACAAAACGCTTCACATGAAGGGATTTATAAAGTTATACGATTGAAAGATAACATAAATGTATATTTCTTTCTTTTTATTGAACACACGGGGGGGTGCTGACGTTAAAAAACTGTGTGATTGTAACATTTATTATTTCTAAAACCAGCCGAACACACTTTGAAGATATCAAACTTAAACCCCCACGAATCATTTAAAGTCTATCACGCAGCCTCGTCGAACTTTTATGAATTATTACAAACGTCCTCACAGTCGCTGGGCGACACTGGGTGTTATATCTCCAAATGTACATACATATATGTGTGTGTGTGACTGTGAGTGAGTGTGTGTGAGTGTGTGTTTCCTGCATTATAACCTCATTTTAACTCCAAAGTTATTATTATTATTATTATTTTGCCCTGTTTGATCCGAGGTGGAATGTCATCACTCGATATTATTATTTACAGTGATACTGAAATATTTTATGAATATTAAAAAGAGCATTATTAATATGATTTTAACACAGTATGATTATTATGATTGTTATGATTATATGTCTATCATTACCATATTACTGCTATTATTATGATCTGAAGTGTAATATGAGCCTCTGTGTTTTTTTGTATGTGTGAATATTCAATAAATAGGTGTCAACAAGGTTTCATGCTGCCTGCCTGTCTGTGTAGAGTCTACAGGGTGATTCACTCTGCAACTTTTAGTTTATGTTTTTAGTGAAATATAATTTATTTGCCTTTTATGTCTACATATGGAGCAGGTCCTCTTACACAGAGTCCGCCATCTTGTGCCACCATGTTTGCTACAGTAGCCCAGAGCGGTCAAAAGGCTCCACAGAGCGCATACCAAAACATGCAGAAGAAAAGTGATAAAGAAGAAGTGAAATGTCGACAAATGCAGGCTCATACTTAGTATTTAGCGCAACAACCTTCGAAATCAAAACACGAAGTAGCAATAGATTAGCTTACGTTGCTAATCTTAGCTTGTATTAGCAGAAAAGCTAGCTAAAGTCAACAAATACATTAACACAGTGCAGAACAAGTAACAATGACACATGATCTATCTATCATGATTTACAGAAACCTTCGGTCCTTCCCCTCTGTGCTCTCTCTGTTCACCTTTTCCTGCTGCTCAGCTCTGCAGCTCAGCAGTGGCCGGCTCAGGAAACACCCTCCCCCTGCACTCACCAATGAAAAGAATCAAAAGGAGGAGACTGCTGCTGTGAAAAACTGCCACCGCCTTACCTTTCCACTTCACTTCCAGCCAGGACAGCCTCAGTCACACTCACCTGACAAACCTTCCCCCGGGGACAGCATGGCGAGACCTCTCACCGACCAGGAGAAGCGCAAGCAGATCAGCATCAGGGGGATTGTGGGAGTGGAGAACGTGGCGGAGCTGAAGAAGGGCTTCAACCGACACCTGCACTTCACTCTGGTGAAAGACAGGAACATTGCAACACCCAGGGATTATTACTTTGCCCTGGCTCACACTGTCAGAGATCACCTGGTGGGGAGATGGATCAGAACACAGCAGTTTTACTATGAAGCAGACCCAAAGGTAAAGATCAGAGTGAGACTATATCATGCTGTAAATACACAGGAAGAACCTCCAAAAGCTGATTTCACATATTTGACACCTGAATGTTGCCTTGAGCTTCCTGTATGACACATAAAACATGTTCTGCTCACTCAAACTGCATTTAAAATCATTTCTGTCGACGTGGTTTGTGTTTGTTTGCAGAGAAAGCCTCACAGAGTTTATTCCTTTTATGAGAAGCTGCTTTGTGCAACGTGTTTCTGTTGCATAAAACTTCCAAGAAGTACAGTACTTTTAGCTCATTGCATCATGTTTACACTGCTATGCAGCTCAATGTTTGCTTGTTCCACTTTCATTCATTTGCTGCACGGCTCGGCTCTGCTCTGCACAGTCAAACAAGGCGTATCACAAATATTTGATTAAAAGATTAGTTAATCTTCCATCAGTAAAGTCCATGAAAAAAGGTGTGCAGAGGAATGCATCTGATTTGTTTTTCTAACACGTCCAGAGGGTGTATTATCTGTCTCTGGAGTTCTACATGGGCAGGACGCTCCAGAACACGATGATTAACCTCGGGCTGCAGAACGCCTGCGATGAAGCCATCTATCAGGTCAGACACGCATTCACAGGAAGAAGAGCTGAAAGCAAACACACAAAGTGACTGTGCTACTTTTAACAACCCTTTAAACTTTCATACAAACGTCAACTGTAGGATTTTATGTCTCCTCCTGCTGTAGCTCGGCTTGGACATGGAGGAGCTGGAGGAGATGGAGGAGGACGCAGGTCTGGGGAACGGAGGTCTGGGCAGGCTGGCAGGTAAAAGGCTGCAGATGAGAGACAGGAAGGTCTGGAGGAACCTGAAGCCACACAAATGTTGCAACAGAACGTTTAAATGACTAAATAAATTCTGCATTTTCCCCCTGACACCATGAACAGTCACTCTGTTTCATTCAAAACTCTGCAGAGTTTGTATTTTGATGTCATGTCTCATTCTTTCAGCGTGTTTCTTGGATTCGATGGCCACCCTGGGTCTGGCAGCGTACGGTTACGGCATTCGATATGAATATGGGATCTTCAACCAGAAGATAAGAGACGGCTGGCAGGTAACTGCAACTAAAACAACAATTAGCTGCTAATTTAACTTTCAAAATACACTCTTGGGAGCTAAATTTAGCCTAAAATCACAAAATATCTCCCTACAAACACACCAGTTTGAGTTCATCTTATCTCTTATCCTTTACTTTGAAATTCATCAAGCTGTTTGCAAAGTGGAGCGAGGCCAAAGTAGAAATGAATTAGGTCAGAATACATCACAGGCTAATCATTAACGGTGGCTTCGTTTGTGGTCTGCGTGAAAGAACCAAATAAACATGGCGCGTGTTGTGATAAGAGATCCTCAAACTAAAGGCTTTTGCCCTTTTGAATTCTTTCTGGTTATTTGCTGTCCTGCCCTGTAAACATGTCCTCCTGAACACTGAACTGGGTTTAAGCTCAGTGTTTTCTCACTGCGGTGCACGAATCTACAGGATACGTTTAATCGCTGCTGCCAGTGAACTTTAAATGAGGTGAAAGTTTCTGCACTTTTTCCAGAACTTCACATATAATCTAATCTTATCAAGGACCTGATTGGACATGACATAACACTGTGAGGTTCTTCCTCAGTGGACCTACATTTATCATATTAAAGCTTTTTATCTTTGCCCTGCACCGACCTGTTGTAGGTGGAGGAGGCAGATGATTGGCTGAGGCATGGAAACCCGTGGGAGAAAGCACGTCCTGAGTACATGCTTCCAGTTCACTTCTATGGACGAGTAGAGGAGACGAAAAACGGCTCCAAATGGGTCGACACTCAGGTACTGATGATGCGTAAAGATCACAGTCGGCCCAAAGTCTAAACACATTTTGTAGGCCTTGCAGGCTCAATCATTTGAATCCTCGCAGTAAACTTTTCCAGTTGTTTTGGGTTTTTTTGCTGACTCGCCGTCACTGTCTGACTCATTCTCGCTGACTCAGGTGGTTTTGGCAATGCCTTACGACACACCCATCCCCGGCTACATGAACAACACTGTGAACACCATGAGGCTGTGGTCTGCTCGCGCCCCGAACGACTTCAACTTGAGAGACTGTGAGTTGCCGAAGGCGACGTTGACCACTTCTGTCACAGAAACTCAATTTTGCAAGTTTAGTTTTCGACAGAGGAGATTGGCAAGAAAGATGGACGCTGCTGCAACACAGCACCTTACTCAAGAGCTCGAACTCTGCAGACCTTCAAGCACTAGAATATCTGTAATATGGTATCAGTGGAACTAAAATGCATCTCATCTGTCTGTAGTTAATGTTGGAGATTACATCCAGGCTGTCCTGGACAGAAATCTGGCGGAGAACATCTCCCGTGTTCTTTATCCCAATGACAATGTAAGTTCAATATAACATGCAAACTCCATTCTTTGCATGGGAATGTCACCTTTTTCCACAGGAAATGCATCATTTCGTCTCTGGTGTTCAACACATGTCGTGTCTGTACTGTGTCTGTAGTTCTTTGAAGGAAAAGAACTGCGTCTGAAGCAGGAGTACTTCGTGGTGGCAGCCACACTCCAAGACATCATCCGTCGCTTCAAGACCACGAAGAAGGGTTCGCCCAGCCGAACCTCCTTCGAGAGCTTCCCAGAAAAGGTAAGCTTCAGGCTCAGTCAGTCATTTATAGACGAGGTGAGCGAGATCAGGTGGCAACTGCAGCAAGATCTCATCTCATCGTGTCTTTACGGCCTCCTCTGTCTTACTCTTACTGGAGGAGTAAGGAGGCGTTTCACTAGAGACGTTGTGTCGCGTTTTCCAGGTCGCCATCCAGCTGAACGACACTCATCCGGCCATGGCCATCCCCGAGCTGATGAGAATCTTTGTGGACATTGAGAAACTCGACTGGGACACGGTGAGTCAGATTTGGTCGATCTGAGTTCAACAAGCTTGAATTATGAAATCACGAGCAAGCACAAGCCTGTAACACAAAGGAGGTCAAAACCACAGAGTTTGACAAATGAGTCTGTGTGTGTGTTGCATAATGTGCTGCAGGGAAAGTCGTCGAACGAGTTAAGAAATTAAATCCGGTTTGTTGTGGAACATTTGTGATCAGTTACTAACCTGCGTCCTCTCTGCAGGCCTGGGACCTCACCAGGCGAACGTTCGCCTACACCAACCACACAGTCCTCCCCGAGGCTCTGGAGCGCTGGCCTGTGGAGCTGCTGGAGAATCTCCTGCCCAGACATCTGCAGATCATCTACCAGATCAACCAGATCCACCTCGACGTGCGTGCTGCAGTTAATGTTTTGTGTTGATCGAACGCTTCCCTGACACATCCTAACGGCGCGTCTCTGTGTTTTGTTACCGCAGAGGATTGCAGCCTTGTATCCAAACGACATGGACAAGCTGAGGAAAATGTCTCTGATCGAAGAGGACGGATGCAAGAGGGTGAACATGGCGCACCTGTGCATCGTGGGATCTCACGCGGTCAACGGAGTCGCTGAGATACACTCCAACATCATCAAGACTCAAGTGTAAGCACGATGCTCACATGCACCAGGCGGTGCCAGGCTCCAACATTTTAAAGCTCAGAGCAGCTCAGGTAGACAGATCGCTGCACAGCACATGTGGACAACACGGCCTCAAATATGACCACAGGATTGAATCATCTGAACAATAACTGTCAGATGAGATTGAAAGATGAGGTTGAAAGGCTCGAGTCAACAAACCCGGAAAACTGTTTCCTTATCAGTGAGGAATGAATGTGGTCTGATGAGTTCGCCCTCTTTGTTTCCTCATGCTTCAGGTGTTAGCTGACCTGCTACTTCATTACAGGCACAAAGTTTGACAGCGTTCAGCCACAGCACATAAAATATCGTGATGGTGGCGCTAAATAAAAAGTGAAAACTACAAATGTGACTCTCACGGTGGTGAGGGTTCATCCCCTGGGAACCACGAATGTCTCATTTTCACTGCATAAGTTTAAATGCAGAGGATCGATAAAGCATATTTGAGAACATTTCTCTTTTTTCTTCACCA
The DNA here is from genome assembly GCA_023373845.1 of Nibea coibor. Taxonomy (NCBI): domain Eukaryota; kingdom Metazoa; phylum Chordata; class Actinopteri; family Sciaenidae; genus Nibea; species Nibea coibor. The sequence goes on from CM041722.1 coordinate 23,558,842, forward strand.
GGTTTCGTAATTTCAGTGACCTGGAGCCGGAGAAGTTTCAGAACAAAACCAACGGCATCACTCCGAGACGCTGGTTGCTGCTCTGCAACCCCGGACTGGCTGAGCTTATAGCTGAGGTCTGTTCAAGCAGAGCTGAGAAATAATTAAATAATCGAGCGCCAAGCGGCGTTGTAGCAGTTAAGATCCCAGAATCCTCAACAATATATCCCCCTGCTGCCGTTTGATGGAATCTTGGCACGGCGTTCTCTCCTGAGTCTTTCACGGCAGTCGGCTTCCCAGATATATGAGGCGGAGTGAAGTAAACGCTGTTAGTTGTTTTACGTGTGTTTTACTGTGACCTTTAATCTCTTGCAGGTTATTGGGGAGGATTATGTGAAGGACCTCAGCCAGCTGCAGAAGCTCAATGACTTTGTCGACGATGCTGCCTTCATCCGAGACGTCTCTAAAGTCAAACAGGTAGAGTTCTTTTACTGACTTTAAGTAGTACAACTGTGAGTATTTTCATTTTAAGCTACTTTATGCTTCATTTTAGAGAGAAATACTTCAAATAATAACTAGAATAATCATATAAGAAGCTTCAAGAAAGATGAATGAAGGTGTATCAATAGATCTGAAAGCTTTGTGTCACAGTAAAGTTGTTTAACACGATTGATAAGTCGCTTTTTGTAGCATTTTGGCTCCTCCACGATGTTGCCATACATGCATACTGGCAGTTTTTTTCTAAATGTCCTGTTGCACCATGAAGCCATGCGTTTCAACATGAATAACTCACCTCAGTGCCCGTTTCTCTCTCAGCTGTTTCATCGTTTCTGCATGTCATTGCAGGCACATTATGGTCAATTGCAACATTGCATTTCACAGCTGTGAAGTCAGTGCGTGTCAGGACAGGCTGCGCCGACCGCATAACTCCTCTGTTCCCACCGAAGTCACATGTTTCCTCTTCTCACAGGACAACAAGCTGAAATTCGCCCAGCACCTGGAGAAAGAGTACAGGGTGAAGATCAACCCAGCGTCCATGTTTGACGTCCACGTGAAGAGGATCCACGAGTACAAGCGGCAGCTCCTCAACTGCCTGCACATCATCACCATGTACAACCGTACGTGAAATCACTCATTACAAAGTGCCAGAAGGGTTCACAGGCTATCACAGAGCTACATGACACAATCTGACACCTCCTGACGTGGAAGATTCCCCCAGCCGACCGCGGATCTCTGAGCAAGTCAAAACAAACACAAAGAATGAGACTGAATCAAGAGCAGGAATTTTCCATTGCAGTCATCCGATCTTGATGAACAGAAAATCTGTTTCATCAGCAGTTTTTGCTTTATGCTATTAAATTTACTTCAATGTCGACTCTAAAACGTTTTTCCCAGCAAACATGACATGCAATATTTCTATAAAATGACAATTCAGTGAGATGAGACGTAAATCAATAAGTCAGGACAAATTAAAGACAAAATAAGAGCCTACAAACATCCCAGCAGCTCGCTTGTGAGATCTTTAAGGATGCACCAAAGGTGTGTGTAGTGTTGTCATGACCAAGAGTAGAGTGTATCAAGACTGAGACAAGACCGAGACTTTGAGGGATCGAGACCAAGTCAAGACCAGCTAAGGATGCTACATTAAGTCACCTTGTTAGCGTCGCCTTGAATATTTTCTTTGTGGTTTATACGAGAAGATTTGGCTGATGTCTCCTCACAGACGGTTAACGAGTAAATCAGACAATTAAGTTAAAGGTCACAACCAGTCTTTAGCTAAAATCTAGAGTCCTCTTTGTCACAGACAAGACAAGACCGAGTCAGAAGGCGGTCGAATCTGAGACGAGACAGAGACCTTTAAGAAGTAGTCTTGAGTCCAGTCTCGAGAGAACAGTCTTGATACTGAAACACCAACCAGCATCTCCATCACTGGCAGTGCTGATATGGATACAAACAACAATGTGTGTGTAACATGAATGCAAATACAACTTTCACCCAACGTCCACATGACATGAAGTTAGATCCTACTCCACTGAGCGATCCACACATGAGTCATCATGTGTTTGTGTTTCTTCTTAAGGCATCAGAAAGGAGCCCAACGCACCGTTTGTACCTCGGACAGTGATCATCGGAGGAAAGGTAGCAGCTCAGCCGAGACACACGTGACAAACACACCATGAAGTTCAGGAGTGATGTGACGTGATTGTTTCACAGTAAGTCGTCCACTGTCGCCCTCCGCAGGCTGCTCCTGGGTACCACATGGCGAAGATGATCATCAGGCTGATCACCTCGGTGGCTGACGTGGTGAACAATGACCCTGTGGTGGGAGACAAGCTGAAGGTCATCTTCCTGGAGAACTACAGGGTCTCTCTCGCAGAGAAAGGTGGCTGCTGACACGAAGACACAGACGAGCATGAGCAAAATTCTCTTTTGAAACCGCTCACTAAAGAAATGTGTCTTTGCCCCGTCCTCAGTGATCCCCGCCACAGATCTGTCAGAGCAGATCTCCACCGCTGGCACTGAAGCTTCAGGAACAGGTAACATGAAGTTCATGCTGAATGGAGCTCTGACCATCGGCACCATGGACGGAGCCAACGTGGAGATGGCCGAGGAGGCCGGAGAGGAGAACCTGTTCATCTTCGGCATGAGGGTGGACGACGTGGCAGAGATGGACAAAAAGGGGTGAATGAGTCTATAATTATTTCTTGTATTTAAGTTTCAGAGCTCTTTTCATGTTACGCTGTATGAACCGTTGTCTTTTTTATTTCAGGTACGATGCCATGTCGTACTACAGTAAGATCCCAGAGCTGAAACAAGTGATGGATCAGATCACAAGCGGATACTTCAGCCCCAGAAACCCAGAGCTTTTCCGAGACCTCACGAACATGCTCTTCAAACACGACCGGTGAGAACCGAGCAGATAAACAAAGAAGAAACGTCACACGATGTCAAGTCACTCATCATTTTTTCTTAGTTTTACTCGTAACGATGGAACTTTAAGTTGTCTCTCGCCTCTCTTCAGTTTCAAAGTGTTTGCAGACTATGAAGACTACGTGAAATGCCAAGAGAAAGTCAGCAAGCTCTATCAGGTAACGTTTGCCTCAAGCAGGCTCAGACAGACGTCCGTGTTTTAAACAAGCATTGCACGATAATATAAAACAGCAGAAACACAGAGGAAGAACTATGAGCAGATACAAAAGTCATCCACAGCAAAGAAACAAGCGTCTGATTATTTGATTCTGATTCAGATTTAAGGACGACAACCACAAGAGGGCGTACTTATGAAGCCCTATGTGGTCACACATTCATGCATTTTATTTATAGTGTAAAATAAAGAAGTAAAATCAAGTAGAAAACTTAAAAAGATCACAAGAAGCGTTGTCTCTTCTTGACAACAGATGCATAAAACCTAGAATAAAACCGTTTCATGTTTCTCTGACAGAATCCAACAGACTGGACGAAGATGGTGATCAAGAACATCGCCGCCACAGGAAAGTTCTCCAGCGACAGAACCATCACAGAGTACGCCACCGAGGTGTGGGGCGTCGAGCCGACCGACCTGAAGATCCCCGCTCCGAACGAGCCGAGAGAGGCCATCGAAGAAACGGCCAGAGCTCTGAAGAAGATGTGAGGCGAGGCCTGCCGCCCGTTCACAACACGCTCATGTTCCTGCTTTCTAACCGCCACGTTACACATCGCTGAACTTTTTTAGGTGGTTCAGAACTCACATCTGGACATGTTTTTATTTCCTCAAAGCACTTGCATTAGAAGTCGTCTGTTACAGTCCTTTTGCACCAGCACATGCAGCAAACTGAGAGTCTGAGCAGAGTTCTGTTCATACTCGACATTCCCAAAGTTCTCAGATTGGTGAGGGGGGTTTCTGTATTTTAGGAATTCAGTAGGAAGACAGTCAGAGAGCAGCTGACTAAACTGAATCTTTAATCAGATGCTGCATGTACAAAGCCTGTCTATGCAGGGAGACTGAAACGTTCCTAAGATTTACTCCTGTTCGTATCACAGACTTCATTCAGTGAATAAAAAATATTTTATCATAAGTCTGCAAAGGAATCTGAGTTATTAAAAGATGGCAAAGGTTGGAAACTCGAAGAAAAGCAACACTGGACCTTTAATTTAAACATCTTTCATTAATTGTGGGTCTCTGATGAAGCAGCTGAGCTTGAATCGGCTCATTTAGCCTCAGATTTTAAAACTGCAATTTGTGCATTTATTTTCCCACAAACATTTGTCACGGTGGCAGAGAGTTGTGTTTGCACTCTTATGAAACTAAATAAGATGTAGGCAGCTGTGTTTTCATGGCTGGTAAACAGCCTGAAGGGCTGCAGACAGCCTCAGCTTACTGAGAGGAGCCAGTACTCCACATATTCTCATCTACGGAGCTTCGATTATTGAAGCTTCAACAACAGACTGTGACAGTAAGAAATTAAAATGTATATTGGCTTGTTAAGTCAGTATTTATGGCCTCTGCGTATACTTCAGCGTAGACTTCATGGCCCCGCACGCCTACACAGGTGATGAGTTCTTCTGGCTGAGCAGACACATGACCAGGTGCAACAAAACTAAGAGAAGAGCGAGAGGCAGGTCAGTCTGTACACACCCACACAGGAATCAATAATAAAATCACCTGTTTGGCCTTTAAAGACCTCACAAACTTTCACAGCCACCCGCCAAAAAGAGTTCAAGTAAAGTAAGTAAGTCAAACATTCTTACTCGGCTGTCTCAGATGTTCGAGTTTGTTTCTTTACCCTCTGGTACAGGTAGATGGCGTCATCGGTCAGTCCAGCTTCACAGCGGAGTCTCCAAAACATCATCAGGGTTATTAGACAACATTTATTCAGACTGTGTTTGCTGGGATTGAACCAGCAACCTTCAGATCTTCAGTCTAACACTCTCCCAGTCGAGCTACTTTAGCATTTGAACCTTCACAATTAAGACTGCGTCCAGTCAGACTGACAGGACAACGCGACCTACACGACTGTGTGTGGATGTGTTTCACAGCAGGACACCCGGAAGAGAAACGCATCGGTTCAAAATCATGAACACAATCCTCATAAAATTAAAAACCATGTTGTATGAAGCTGATAAAACAATGATACCTGTGTTTTCTGAGCTGTTAAAGGTGGGATAGAAGATGTTCTATGGAGCAGTTTTTACCATATTGCTTGAAAACCTCATTGCAGCCAGTAAAACAGGAGGTTTGTCAAAAAAACAAAATGTTTTAGTCCAAATCTTTGTTTTGTTTCTTTACCCTCAGGTCCAGGTAGATGCCGTCATCATATGCGACATATACAACAAACAAAAATCTAAATCTGATCCTGATATGAGTCAAAGCTCTACAACAGAAAGCCTCAGCGGAGAATATCAATGAATGCAAACAAACAAGTGGCTTTCAGACTCATTTATTCTGACCCACAAACCCTCGAGTGCATTGTGCCTGTGCATAAACCCAGGGGCCTCTGATGCCCACTAGACTCCATTAGGATCAATTCAAGGGTCTCTATCCTCCTGCTCTCATCCCACCTGGTCCCTCGGTTGCCGTGGAGACAGATAATAACAGGACGGGCCGTCTCCCAGAGTCTCCCCCGGTGCCCGCTCAGGGTTTCTCCCAGCGGCCTGCCCTCATTGGCTGGCAGGGAGCGTGTACCTACGAGACACAAAGACGAGAAGGAGCGAGGGAGACAAATAGAGCAGCGCAAACAAACAGGCTTTGTGTTTTTTAAGATGTACGGTGCAGGTTTTCTCTGAGTGCAGGTAAATGACTGGACTGCTGTCCCATTCACTCAGGAGCCACCTGGGCCGAATGTGTGCGGGCTCGTGGTGTTTTTTAGATGCTGATGTATTTCAATGGACAAAAAAAGGAACCCACAAACGAGCTGCGAGACGCCCGCTGAGACGCCGTCCTCTGTGCCGAGGTGGAAGCTGCATGTGTGCTGCAGCACGGCCGCAGATCCACAAAGGATGGAAACTCCTCTGCAGAAGATAACAGCACACAGGGTCAGTATGACTTCTGTGTATTTCATCACATCTGGTATCAGGGAGTAAATGTGCAGAGGTGTGAGTGTACACACAGATTAAAGTGTTCAGAGCTGGGAATACAGACCTGTGCTCAGTTACTCAGCTGGTTGTCTCTTTTACACGTGACAAATGTCTGTGGAGATCATACAACAACCATTGTGAAACTTAAATTCAGCCTGCAGTGCACGATGTCCACGATTTACCAAAAACTGGACTCAGCTTTCACTTTGTGCTTTCACTTTGTGTCATGCCGTCTTAACTTGCATGTGTGGATGCAGAAACCTGAGCCCATGTAGTACAAACATGTCAGTTTCTAATGCGGCGCTGCCTGAGGGGTCAAAGGTCACAGGCATCTTCTAAATCTAGTGATATCAGAGGAATGAATGATGAATTAGAGAGGTTATATTCAGGAGAGGAGTGAAAACACTGATCACATTCACACTGAAAGCTGGAAGCTGCTCAGCACAACCACAGACTGATGGTGGTCTCCAGGTTTTCAGCGGTGGTCGGGGGAAGTCGTACCAAACCTTACACCCTCGCTCTTTATCAGAGAAGGACTCCTGTAAATTTCTGATCAAACCTTACTGTTATGTCACATCATATCAGACTCTCATCAGTTGCTGGATCTCAATAATGCATTTTGTTTGAAATCTGTGAAACCCTGAAGTTATTGTCGTCTGTCGTCCATCGTTCAGCTTCTGTTACTGTAACACACTGTGTGTTTGTACAGCAGAACTCTAAATGATTTATCCTGTATGGATATTATATGTTTTGGAGCCAGGACCAATCACAGGGCAGCACTTAATAACATACAGTAACGTATTTTTCCCTGCAATGACCACACGCAGAATAAACACACACTACTCACTGCGGTGACTCGAGGTGACACGGCCGTCTCTCCAGAGTCACAGGTAGGAAACGCGTCATGGGCCGTGATCAGAAATAACTCAGCTCTCTTCATTATTTCTGCCCGCTGTGCCGCAGACAGAGCTGACCTGACAACATGAGTGAATACAGAGAAGACGAGGAGGTCAACATTCAACCTGACACTAATCAGGTTCACATTTAAAACAGGCTGCTGATGGAAGGATGCAAAAGACAAAAAAACAACAACAAAGATAAAAACTGATTTCAAATCAACTGTTAACCTGGAGGAAATGTGATGTATGACAAGTTAGAGATTCTCTAGAATCATTTTATTTCCTCAGTCTTCTCGTTATAAATAATAATATAAATAATCTGAGCTCTGAAGAAAACAAAGTATCAGAGGAGCAGCAGAGTACTGATCATTTAATAAACCACTGTTTTGTTTTCTTGAAATCTCAGATTAATCATTATCTTGGAAAACAAAGTGTCTTGAAATTTCAAGAAAACAAATGAAATGAAGCCGCTGTCGAGAGAAAACGGAGGAAACATGTATGTAATGTAAAAAAGTGTTTAAATGTGTGAATGTATGGACGCTTTGGGCTTCCATAGATTGTTGCTTTCTGCAGCTTCATATTAATAATGCAAAAATAAATGAACATATTATTTTAGTATAGTATAGGAGTAAAATAAGTAAAATTATCTTTATTATTGACCCCTAAATTCACCCATATACACATATACTGTATTATCTGTAGTTATAGTCTGCATAATAAGTACTTTTACTTCTGGTACTTTAAGTATATTTTCAACACCATCACTTAATTAAAGTATTACTTGTAATGGAGTATTCTAACGGTACTCTGAGTACCAGCCCCACCCCCTCCTTGGTCCGCAGGGGGCCGGCCTGCGTGTCCACTCAGGCCGCCTCAGGCTCCCTCCGGTCACCGCCCCTTCCTCTAACAGCCGCTTTTCAAAATCCGCTACAAACCACCAGAGAGAGGATGAGACGCGGGCGAGAGAGGACACGAACCGGGCCAGCAGACACCCTGAAAAGCAGCAGACAGACTCTGATATCCGGACATAAAAACAAACATCCGCAGGCTTGAACCGACCGGCGCGTCTTCGAGCGAACTTAGCCGCCGAAACTCATCTTTATCTGGGGAAAACCGCGCCGCCGCCCGCCGGAGGAAGAAATGCTGTAAAAGTTTGTTTGACCACAGAAGTTAACTCCAAACTCAGGTTGGAAACAGGAGCCGGCTGTCCTCCAAGTTCACAGACTTTGGTGAGTTGACAAAAAGTGTTTTTAAACGGATGTTCAGTGATTTGAACTCTCCGGATGATGCTAGCCGCGCTCCGGAGACGTTAGCCCGGTTAGCACGTCACTTTCCCCGGCGGTGGAGAAGTCCTCCGTGGGTTAGCTCCCGGAGCTAAACCCGCGGCTACAGGTGGACAAAGTTTACTCAGGTGCAGTCAGCCAGTCTGTCTGCAAGTCGGTGAAGCATCCAGGCAACTTTACTCAGAAACTGCTGAGTGTTTCCAAAGAAAGACGAACTGTTTGTCCACAGCAACATGCATCTCCATCCACGCATCTCCATCCATGCATCCACATCCATGCATCCACATCCACGCATCTCCATCCATGCATCCACATCCATGCATCCTGCAGCATGAGACATGAAACACGCATTTAAAATGAACCTAGAACCTAAATCTGCATTTAAAACTTCGAAATTAAACATCTGCAGAGACTTAAACATGTTAAGAGATTAAAAATGAGTGTTTGAAAAGGTAATCTGATTGCTTTATAAGTCAGAAAAGGTATAAAATGGTGCAAAGATTAAACCTGAAGTATTAAAAAATAGAAACAATATAAATATAAATACATACGACATGTTTTAGTTTAGTTTGTGCAGGTATTTATCACAATGATGGAGCCAGAATATTTCAAATAAAGGCTGAGTGCTGATGTGAGTTTGCTCAGACACACAGATGTTTTTTGTTGTTGTGCAAACAATAATATAAATCTGAATAAATCTGAATGTGATTTAAGGAGATGATGCATGAAGATAAAGCAGACTGAACTCCTTTAAATCACTTTTTTTGTGATATTGTCTCTGGCATGATGGCGAACACAGTTTTTACTTTCTTTAGACTGACGTCTGTGTGTTGGTGATAATTACTAATCAGACCAGTAGCGGTGAGCGCTGGGATGCTGCGGAGGATTAACCTCCTTCCTGTGACCTGGACTAGAGCGATTCTTTGGCCGCAGCAGCTGTCAAACCACCGGCCGCCGTGCGGGAGGGCTGCCGGGATAATTGGCTCAGAGGCTGCTCGGAGGGCGCACACTGAATCAGCGGGACGGCACAAACCAAGCCAAGTGTTAAAGAGTCAGACTTGACTGGTGCAACACTCGCTGTGCTACATTTGATTCGATCTGTTCTTGTTTCATCCAGATTTGATTTTATTTTGTGACACCATGCCGCCGTCGCCGCTGCTGAGCCTCGATTTTCTTGGATTTCATAAGCGGCTCAAGTCTGCAGATGCAGAATACTGATTCAGTTTTTGTCTCCATTGTCTGCGTGCGGTGAATGAGGGTACACCCCGAGCCGGGGTGTGTGTGTGTGTGTGTGTGTGTGGGGGGACACCTGGCTGAGCACTTGATGATCTCACAGAGAGCAGCTGGAGAAGCTGGAGGTCAGGAGGGGACTCTTTGTGTTTTTTTCTAAGCCCAAAGTGAGAAGTTTGGACTGATTCGTGCTTTGCTCTCAGCCTGAAGTCAGACAAAACATTTGTGGAGAGTGTTTGCGAGTAAAAATAGATGAACGCTCTCCGTTGCTATTTCCAGTCATCCTAACGCGTACCTTCGTTAAGCTTCAGGTGGCTGACCCGGGCTGTTGCGTCTATGAGTTATATCATTGCCTAACTTAGTCAGAGTCCATCTCTTCTTTTGTTTTGGCCCATGAAGACGTCTCGTGTTCGTTTCTCTGTTTAAAATTATGAAAGATTCATAAATAAGCACGCAGGATTCATTGTTTTTTTGCTGTGGAGCCACAAAAGTGTCTTTCTTCCTCCCAGTCAAATGCTTCTCATTGTTTTTCAGTCACAGCTGAACAGAGACGACCAAAACTCTGCCCGTGTATCTGAGCGACGCTGCCAGCTGCCAAACGTTGGCTCACGGCCTTGCTGTAACCTTCTCAGTTAGTTCCTGGCTCATGTTCCACTTTGCTCTCGTCTTTGTCCTCGGTCTTTATCATCAGTTTGAAACCTCGAACATGCGGCTGTTTGTCACCTCAAACACTAAGATAACCTTCCTCTGTGATATCACATTTATTCACTACATCATCAAACTGCATTTACGAGCTGAAGCTTCCCTCTCACGTGTGCCTCAGACTGAATTACATGGGTCATGAAACTTCCCTGGCCGACAGCGCTAAAACAGAGTCACGGTCACGTTTATCAATTTTCCTGATTGTCTAATCATCCTAATTGGATTAGCCAAAGCCTCCACCACAAGTGACGCTGGAGCAGTGTGTCGGCAGCTCAGTCGCTCAGCGTCAGTCAGATGAAGGTGCCGTTAGGATCGCATGCTGTTGAGATAAATGTTTCCGCCCTGGTTGTGAGTATCTGCTGTCGCGTCATGCTGTGAATTTGCAGCGTTGTCGTGGCGTGTCGGCTGAACTGTGTGTGTTTTTCCTTCCCTGTGTTTCAGGGCAGGGTGCTGTCCTGTGGGATGGATGACACCCAAGAGCAGGACAACTATGAGGAGCGCCTAAAAGAAGTTTTTAACAGTTTCGACGCCAGCGGCTCCGGCTCGCTGTGCACGGAGGAACTCTCCGACCTCTGCCAGTCCCTGCACCTCGACGATGCCACACCAGCTCTCCTCCATGCGCTGCTGCAGAACCAGGACCGCCTCACTGCCAGGGTACGTTCAGTCCTCTTTATTTTGTCTTTGTGTTACAGGTGTCCAACTTTTGAAGCAATCTGCCCAGAGAAGATGTGTAGTCACGGCCTTTTGGCTTTCAGATGCCTGTGTGGAGCCACTCCAGCTCGCAGGTCTTTGTGTCTCCAGGCTTTTTTTTTTGGTGCTTTGTTAGCCGTCTTGTTGAGGGGAAAACATGCCCCCTGATCCCAGGTGTCTGTCGTCAGGACAACCAGGCCACCTAATCATCATCCACAGATGAGTTTCTTTGAGAGTGCTCCACGTGGAAATGTACGAAACTGAAAGGACGCCGGTCCGATCTGTGTGCGACCGCACACTCATCAGTGTGTTTTCTTTTGCATGTGGTCGTATTTGAATATAAGCGTGTGCACAGACGGCTGGCTATTGTCTTGCGTGTTCGGGAGTGTGTGTGCAGGGATGAATGTTAGCGGGTGAACTGATTGCCTCCAACAATAAAGTCAAAAAACACCCCCCCTCCTACGAAAAAAGCCGGCAGCCGTCGGCCTCGATGCACAAAGAAAATCAGCATATTCAGGGTTAGCAGCTGTTGATTCTTGAAGTGTGACCTCCATGCACCCTCCTCCACCCAGACAGCCAGGGACGCCCAGCCTCCACCCGGCACACGGGGACTCTTACATCCCATCGAAGGAATTTCATGAACTTTTTGCTTTGTTCATATTTGGCTTCACATGCTGAGCATTGCTTGCATTTTCTCACGTGTGCAAGATTGTGCTTAAAATCTCTCTCGTTCCAGGTCGACTTCGACCAGTTCAAGAACGCGCTGATTCAGGTGCTGTCGTCGAGCGTCGAGCCACCGCAAGCGGAGCAGGAGGACCCGCCGAGACCGGGTAAAGTCTGGATTCACATCATGAAGCCGAATCTGTTAAATTAACGTCAGGATCAGTTTAATGCTGAACTCAAAGCTCAGCCGAGCGAAGGAGGTGAATAAGTGGAGCAGCCCCCTGCTGAGTCAGCTGTGAATCTACATACAGAGGCACAGAGCCAATTAGCAGTTAGCTGTTTGACCGCTGGCACAGTTTGTTAATTAATGTAGTTAACACAAAGAAGCTGTTTCTTTCTTCTTGATACTTTTTGCTTTAATGTGAACAGAAAAGATGAAGTCGAGCAGAAAAGAGTCATCCACACCTCCTGAGATTTCTTTATCAGTTTCCTTTTCCTGCCGCTCCTTTTATATAATTGGTTGAATTTTTGTTCATTAAAGTGAAAAACTTTTAACTAAAAGCATCAACAGGTGTTCGGGTTATTCTTGAGGGTTCATAAGTCTGTTTATGAAACATTTGTTCGTACCGTCACCCCTGAGTCTAATAAGTATATTTTCTTAAAGCCGACAGAGTTTTACTTCTAGAGCTGTTTTCTCTGCTGGGGTCCGCCTTTCAGTTTCTGTTTGAGCTTCGTGTCACGCGGCTCTCGTTACCATTTTTAGAGAAGTTAGAGGAGAAGTAGCTGCTGAACTCTGCGACAGGTATTAGTCATCCAGCATTTTTTCTCTCTGTGTGTTTTAATAATTTCCTCTGTTGTGCAAACCTCATGATGACCCTGAAACTACAGCAGCCATGAAAAGGCCCTGTCTGTTGTAGAAACATGGTCACAATCTTTATTTTTAGATGATTATATACCATTGAAAACATAGTTATGTATATTATATTCATTTCTACTCCTAAATCTGACACACTGTGACTCTTTGCATCTCCTCAGAATCTCCTGAGATCCAACCAAAGTTCGTGAAGGGCAGCAAACGCTACGGCCGCCGCTCCACGCCCGAGTTCATCGAGCCTATTTCTGACCCGTCCGAAGTTAAAATCGCAAATCCGCTGGAGGAGGAGCAGGACGAGGATCTGGAGGACAACTATGACTCAGCTGTTCCGAGGAAGCGTGAGGTAAAGGGCTAAGACCAGACACTCTGATGCCATCCTTTATCGCCTCCTGTCCTTGCATGGACTGTGTTCCTCGGCAGCCGCAGGCTGGCAGCGCGGCGTTATTCTTAGCTAATCAGCTTAGTGGCATGCAGGGCAGATCCTGAAATGTAACGCAGACACTCAAACGCAGCGTCCACATTCACAGGGCTCAGCTCATTGCATAACAGCGCAGTACAGAAGACTGTGAGCAGAATTACTGAGGAATAACTGCATTGTCGATGCTGCATTGTCAGTTTTATGTTTCATGATTGTGCTGAGGTGAACTTTGCCCCGAGTGTGTATGCCGGCGATGACGAGGTGGTCAAGGCAACAGAGCAGCGATCGAGGAATTCAGTCCATCGTGTCCAAACAGATCTGAGCCCTCAGCAGATAAAGAGAGAGAGAGAGAGACGGGAGTCTTAATGGATGTCAATATTTCCCTTTTTTATTTAAAGACTGATCGTCGGTGCCTCTCATTGTCTGCGCAGGACAGTGGTGGCTTATATTCGCATTAGTTCAGAGCTGAACGCTCTGCACGGCTCCTCTGGTTGATCTTCTAGATCCTTTTCTTGGATTATCCTGCCGCTGACATAGAAAGTTGTTTGACATACGTATGGAGAGCTAAGCTGCCACTGCAGCAGGAATAAGATGAGCAGGACGTCACAGTAGACGATGAATGAATGACTTAGTCAATAAACAAATGTATTTCTGAATTTTTGGACTGACTGGTTGCACAAAAGGAGTCACTGCTGACTAAAAGATTAGCAGAACATGATGCAGCAACATGTTTGAGTTTATGGTGAGTGAAGGATTCACTGACTGCTGAGGCCTTCGGACATCAGGCTCATTATTCAAACTTCTGGACGCGCTGCAGCAAAAATAAATCACGACAAAGAAAACGGCACAATGATGGCCGCTTCAGCTTGTGCACCGATGGACGTGTTAATATTCTGTGTATTGTCTGCGCTCCTGACTCCACCCCAGATGCCCGCCAGCCCCGAGACAACGCCATTCGAGACGTCGAACTGAAGCGTGTCTTGGTCTTGACTAATCTAGGCCGCAACAATGCTACAATGTCCGGCAGATGGGGACGGGTCAGAGGGGGGCTGTGCCGCGGAGACTCGCAGGCTTTGGTGCTTTTGGGTGGAGGAGGAGGAGGGTGACAGAGGAACAATGAGCCCCACTACCCCCACCCCCGATGGTGGATGCCTATGCACCGTGTATCAAAATGCCGCTCGCAGGATCCCATCTGTTCTTCATTCCCTCACTGTTTGCCTCCCAAACAATGGGCAGGACTCACACCCAGATAAACTACTCCTCCTTTAAATTAACAAGCAGGAAAACTTTAAAAACTGCTGATACTCGTCTTGATTTAAGAACAAGAATCTGCTACAAATGTCCTGAACTTTTTAAAAACTTCTTTTTTCCATTTTCAGCGTCTCGTTTCTGCAGTTAGAACTTTAAAGTTTTTAAACGTTGCACGTTGGAGTGAGGAGAATAATATGAACACTGTGAAGCGTCTGTCCGTGACACATTTCTCTTTTATTAGCACCATCCTCGCTGCTCGTGCCCCCACAAAAGCTCTTTTTTTGTCCCCCTTTGCACCCAGAAAAACTCCCAACTGCCTGATTGTCACATCAGATCTATCTTTTATATTTTGACGTTATTAACAGGTCAAACTTTTGTGACATTAATCTCTGTTTCTGTTTCTCACAGCGCTGGAATGCTCACGAAACCAGCACAGAGGAATACGAGGCAGAAGGTGCGTCGAGGTCGCAGCATTTCACCCATTCGCTGATGCTCGGTGCTAAACGATCCCCGTCTCTCCCCTCGTGTTTAGGCCAGATGCACCTCTGGAACCCCGACGAGCCAACCACGCCGCGGAAATCCAGCATCCCTCTGCCGAGCTGTTTGGAGGAGAGGCTGCGCGAAGCCTGCGCCGAGCTGACGATATCGTGGGACGGATGTGCCGGACACGCCGAACTGCTGGCTTTGTGTGAACACCTGAGCCTGGAGGTGGGACTGAAAATGAACAGGGCGTCACAATAAAAGGCTTGACTGCTACATACAAGGCTGCAACTACTGATTATTTTCACCATAGACATTTTCCCAAGCAAATAAATGAATCATTTGCTCTATAAAATGTCAGAAACCAAATCCTGAGATTGAGGTGATGTTTGTCGCACACAGGCTGATGATTTTTCAATTTTTCATTTTCCAGGTAAACGTTGACGTGCTGCAGAGTCTAACCGGCGATGGAGCGATGAACGTTCAGGAGTTTGTTTCCCGGGTTGTAAACCACAACAAACCACCGACGCCGTCCGCCTCCACCCCGTACAGACAGCTGAAACGACTCCACTCCACTCAGGTGCGCCTCTTCTCTCCGAGAACTGTTTTTACCGCGCTCTGCTGTAGCTTCAGTAAAGACGTTTTTTTCCTCCATACAGCCGTTTGATGAAGGAGGCCGCCGCATCGCCACTCCGTCTGCCCTGACCAGCACCATCGGCATGCGTCTCTTCTCCACCCTTGATGACGGCACCGGTTTCACTGCAGTCGAATGCGTCCTGGATGCCTGGATGGAGGAAGGGATAGAAAACAGCATTGAGATCCTGCAGGTACCAAACTGGACTAATTATTCAAATAATGACTGAGACTCTTTATTATTATAATTATTGTTATTTAAAATGTTCTGACTTTGTTTGCAGGCTTTGAACTTCAGCCTCGACGGAAAGCTGAGTCTCAGCGATCTCACCATGGCACTTGAAAACGAGCTGCTCGTCACTAAGAACGGGATTCACCAGGCGGCTCTGGCCAGCTTCAAAGCTGAGATCAGATATCTCCTGTGAGTGCGAGTCATGGCTGTAACGCAGCTCATTCAGGTCGAGATACTTTATCTGTGCCGCTGCTTCGTTTGTCGTCTGAATCTTGCTTTTCTCTCGTCAGAGAGCAAGTCGACCGAGAACTCCGGGAGAAAGAGAAAATCCGATCTGACCTGGAGAAAGCCGAAAAACTAAAAAGTCAGCTCGCCACCGAGGTGGACGAGCATCACTCCGCGATTGAACACACGAATAATCTCAATCTCAGGTAATCTATTCCTCAGATTACAGCTACAGGTGTAAAGAATAATTCCTTCCTCCTTCCTGAGCTTGACTCTGAGGATTATAGCTGTACTTCCTTGCCCTGAGCGTTGTGTTTCTCATGTGTTGTACAGGAAGCTTGAACAGGATCACAAAGAGAAGCTCGCGGCCGTCCGATCGGAGCTGATGCAGGAGATGGACCAGCTCCAGCAGCAGGCCGACCTGCAGCGCGAGGAGATGGAAGCGGAAGTCCGGAAGATCAGAGAGGATGAATCTTTCCTCAGAGACCACCTCTCCATCTCGGTGAAGGTACCAGAACCATTTCCGCCGTTTGGTGACATTTATTGTCTCAGTAAATCATCGTCCAAAAAAAGCCCGATCGACAACGAAACTTTCTTTTTTAGGAAAACAGGCGTCTTGAAATGGAGCTGCTGGACAGCAACGAAAAGCTGCTGGAGGCACAAAGCCAGATTACAAAACTCCAGACATGTGTGGACAACGTTATGAAAGAACGGGTGAGGAGTGAACTTTGGCATGCACGATCTTTGTGCACTCGCATTTCATTCATTTTTAGTGTTTTTATGATTGTTTAATATTTTTTTGCTTGATTTTATTTGATGTTTTCTCTGCAAACAAACCACATTTGTGTAAATGAATTGATTTTCTTTAGTTTGGAGACTTGGACCCCAGCAGTGCAGACTTCTTCCTTCAAGAGGAGCGCATTAAACAACTACGCAGCAGCTATGAAGCTCAGTACAGGGTAGGTCAGCAGAAAAAGAAGTAAACTAGATGTCAGTGATTCTTTTATTCTTGTGTTTATGACGCGTTTAACTCTCGGCAGGAGCTGCAGGATCGGATCGACGAGCTGCAGTCAGAGCTGCGGGAGTTCCACAGCCTCGGACGGGTTCATCAGCCCTGCCACAAACCTCTGTCTGAAGAGCTGGAGAGCAAAAGCCCCGGCATGGAGTCCGATCCGGGTAGGCCTGAATCCATACAGCACACACACACACACACACACACACAGTCCCCGGAGAACTCATTACAGAGCGCTAACTACATCAGCTGGTGACAACAATCGGTGCATAGAGATGCTGCATGGAAACCTGCGTCAAACGTCACCGGCTTCATCAACTCTGGACTTTTCTGCAGGCATCGGTTCAGAGGAAGTTCAGCCGTTCAGCATGAGCCTCGAGGCGGAGATGATGTTGGAGCACCTGAAGGAGCAGCACCTCCAGGAAATGGAGGAACTGCGAAACCAGCTGGAATACAAGGTGAGTCTACGAGACACCTTTTTCTAACTCTGGGTAGGACAAACAGGGAGTCTTCCCAATAATTTGATCCCTCTGTTATATCGCCGCAGATCAACGAATTTGACAAGATGGTGGAGAAGCAGAGGACGAGCCACGAGGACCAGAAGGCTACTTTGGCCATCCAGTACCAGCAGGAGGTCCAGGCTTTGAGGGAGGAGATGGCCAGCGTCGAGAGCCACGCACAGGAGCTCCAGAGCCAGCTCGAGCAGGCGGAGCTGGAGCGGACGTGTCTGGAGCAGACGCAGGCCGAGGAACGGGAAGAGCTCGAGAATCTGCAAGAGGAAGAAGTGGGCACTCTGAGGCAACAGCTGCTCGAGGCCCACACCTACGCCACCGACCTGGAGGAGCAGCTGAAGAGCCTCCAAGCCCAGCACGCAGAGATGCATGAAAAACTTGTGAACCAGACGGAGGAGCTGAAGGAACGACACGCCGCTGAGATTAGTAAACTGGAGAAGGAGCGTGCAGAGCTCTCTGAAGCCAGACTGGACGAGGAGAGGAAGAAACTGCAGGAGGAGAAGGCCGAGTCTGAGAAGAGGTTGTTGGGTGATTGCGAAAGGGAGAAGGAGTTGTTGCACCAGAGGCATGAGGAGGAACTGAAAGCCAGGTTAGAGGAGGCAAAGGTGAGGTTCGAGGAGGAGCGTGACCAGATTGTGCAGAAGCTGACAGAGCAGTGGCAGAAAGAGAAGGCTCAGCTGGACGAGCAGAATAATGAGTCTCTGCAGGCGCTGCTGGAGGAAGAGATGCTGAGACTTGTTAAGGAGCAAGAGGAGAAGGAGGTCAAGCTGAGGGAGCAGTGGGAGACGGAGCGAGCCCAGCTTCAGGAGCGTCAGCAGGAGGCTCTGCTCGTTAGAGTAGCGCAAGAAAGGTCGCAGTTACAGGAGGCGTTTGAGCAGAGGGAGAAGAAGCTGAGGGAGGAGTGGGAGAGGGAGAGGTCGCAACTGGAGGAGGATTACGAAGGGATGATCCAGGAGAGGCTGAATGAAGAGAGGGAGAAGCTTCAGGCGGAGACGGAGGAGGAGGAGAAGAGGGTCGAGTTCTTGATGGCAGAGGAGAGAGCTCGTCTAGAGGAGAGCCACCAGGAGGCCGTGAAGGAGCTGACCGCCAAGCACGCCGACGAGAGGGACGCTCTCAGCGGCTTGTTGGACAAACTGCGAGACGACATCGCTCAGGAGAGGTGAGACGTTTGACTTTTTAAAAATCATTCTTTATATTTTTATCGACATGCATCATGTCAGTGTGTTTAAATATGAAGCTGTAAGCAGCAGCTGGTCCATCGGACAGAGCCATGCTAGCTGTTTCCAGTCATTCTAATCGAAGCTGCTGGCTTATCTGCTGATTTCTTTTAAGAATCTTAATATTTGTTTGTGCTGTTATGAGTTCAGAACTGTTGCTGTAACATTAAACCACCATGCACAGGAAGGAAGTTGAGATCAGCTTCTCCCAGAGAATCAAAGAGGTGGAAGATCGTTTCTCAGGTGATCAAGAGTCTGTCGCGAAGCGTTTCCACGCCGACGTTTGGAAACTCGAGCAGCACTACCAAAGTGAGCTGAAGGCCGTTTCTGAAAGCCACGTCGAGCAGAAGCTCCACT
Organism: Nibea coibor; assembly: GCA_023373845.1. Classification (NCBI taxonomy): domain Eukaryota; kingdom Metazoa; phylum Chordata; class Actinopteri; family Sciaenidae; genus Nibea; species Nibea coibor. The sequence continues at coordinate 23,577,553 of CM041722.1, forward strand.
GGGAGGCGCAGGTACAGGAGGCCCTGCAGAGGGCGGAGGAGCAGAGGAGAATAATGGAGGAGAGCATGGAGCAGGAAAGAGAGAGCCTGGAGGAACAGTGGAGGAAAGAGCGGCGTGAGCTCGAAGGTCTTCACAAAGAGGAGATGGAAAAAGTGGTGACAAACAACCAGCGGCTGCAAAACGAACTGGACGACTTCGTCAGCAAGGCTCAGACCAGAGAGATCGAGCTGAGCAGGCAGCTGAATGACCTCCACAGCCGGCTTCAGGAAAGCCTGGAAACCAGAGACGAGCTTCTCGCCCAGTCCGAGAAAAAAGCTCTCGAAACCGAGCTGCTGCTAAATCAGACCATCGAAGAGCTCAAGCAGGAGCGGGAAGAACTTACGGCCAAAAACAACGAGATGCTTTCCATCTCCGAGAGGCAGATCACCGAGAGGATTGAGCTGCTGACCGAACGCGACGATTTGAAGATGAAGATCGAGGAGCTGGAGATGCTGCTCAAACAGGCGGCGGTGGACTTTGAGCTGGAGAGGAGCAAGCTGCAGGAGCACATGTCCATCCTGGAGAGAAAGTTGAACGATAACCTGGAGAACGACAGAGAGGAGCTCATAGCCGAAAGAGACATGCTCAAAATCCGAATCATCGAGCTGGAGATGGAATTCAATCAGGTTCTGTCTTCTGCGGAAAAGGCCAAAGAAGCAGAAATGGAAGTATCCAATGAAATCAACACATTTATGGACGAGCTGCTGAACACAACAGAAACAGAAACACGTACACCTCCTGAAATCGGTCTCGATGATGACGATCATCAGGGACTCGTTTGTTTGTCACCTTTTCCGGTTGAACACGACGAAACTCCAACAGAGGACCCCGATGCTGTGGATGGAAACGACGATGATCAAGGAGACAACATGCCAGAAGTACAGACGAATGAAGAAGACGATGGTCAGATATTTGTGCCTGAGGGTGATGAGGCTGAAGGAGAACCCAGAGTTGGACGTGAAGCCTGTGAATCGACATCCTCTGATGAAAAATCCAAAACCGAGCCGCAGCGTGAGGCGTCCTCGTCCCTCGAGGCGTTTGAAGGTGAAGATGGTGAGAATGAAGCAGCTCTTGAATCATGTGAGGAGGAGAGCAAACCACAAGATGTACCTTCGCGTGAAGACGAGCCATGTCATGAGACTGTGGTCGATCCCTCAACGCTGGAGGAGACGGGTGACCCCGATGAGGTTACTTGTTTGCCGAATAACTCTCACGAACATAGATGGGAAGCTGAACTGGTGTCAGAGGCAGACTGTGAACATTTAACCGCTAAGATAGAGGATGAATGTGCACACGATTGTCTGGAAACTCTGGATGAAGACGATGAACGGGAGGTCAGGGAGTATTCTTCCCTCAAACTACAGTCTTTGTATGACACCGCCGCAGAGGAGAACGTCCTCCTTCATGAGAAGATCTCTCTGCTTCAACAGAAAACAGAAATATTGGAGAATCTTCTGGCTCACAACAGTGAAAAGATCAAAACTGGCCACCAGGTGTTGGAGGAAAACTACAACCTCAAAGTGAAAATGGTGCTTCTGATGGAGCACGTCAGAGAGGTGGAGATAAAGGCCTTAAAGATGACGGACCTTCAGATCCGATATGAGGACTGCATGTGTGAAAATGCCAAACTGAAGGACCAAAACGGAGAACTCGAGAAGAGAGTTTGGAGCCTTGAAAGCAGGATGAACCTCTTCCATGATTTCCAGGACCAGCAGATCTCGCTGGTGGATGAAATCGGCCGGATGAGAGACGAGAACATTAAGCTCTCCGAGTTGTTTGTCGAATTGGAAAGGCAGTCCGAGATTCTTTCGGCTGCCGAGAGCCCCGCGGAGGAGTCCGTCCTGGATCTGACCAATCAGCTGGAGGTTAAAGGTCAGGCGGTGACCAATCTGGAGGGCCGCTGCGAGGAGTTTGAGAAGGAGAACACCAACCTTCGCCGAGCCATCACAGAGCTCCAGGACAAGTCGCAGACGTTAAATGAAACCACACAGGCTCATAGGTAACGTGGACAGAAACTAGAGACGCCCGTCCCTCCTCCGTGTCTCCTGTGGTTTCTCGTGGTCCCGTCCCTTTGACTTGTGCCGTTTGTCCTGTGATTAGGTTCCTAAACAGATCTCGAACACGTGTGCTGCTTCGATCCCCGTAGATCACCAGTGGAAACGCAGAAAAATATTCCAACGTCTGTGTGTGTAAATTGTAGAAAAGATGCTTTTAATCGATGTCTAGCAAGTTATCGCGATGTTGTGTCGTCCCACTGAATTAGAAAGGCGTTTCCTGACGTGTGCGGTTAATTAGAACTCTGACAAAGTTTTGTCTGCTTACAGATCTGAGGCCAGCCGCCTCGCTGAAGAAAACCACGTCCTCAGGCAGAAGCTTGCCGTGCTGAAGGAAGAGGACTTGAAAGAGGCTCAGGAAGAGATGATGTGAGAACTGAGACATTTCATTTGCAAATAATTACACCTGTCCATTTTTGTTGACATTTTCTTTTAACGTTTCATTTTTAGACAAAGATTGGAGCGCTTAAAAAAAGGGAAGGTTGCGGCTCAAAAAGCAGCGGAGAACTTCAAGAAACAGGTACTTTGTTTTAAAGTCTCAGACTTGGAATATTGTCCAAGATTTGTCCTCTGGGGACAATGAATGTCTCCATCCAGCAGTATTTAAGGTGTTTTAGTCAGACCAAAGTGTTCAGAACAGTTAATAAGATGTCGATTTCTCTCCTCCTCTGCAGATTTCAGAGCTGCGTGTGCAGATCCAGCAGCTGGAGGACGAGAACGGGATGCTGTCAGAGAAAGACGCCCAAAATGTCACCGATATGGAGAACGTACGGCAGCAGCTGGCGGAGCTGATGACGGAAAACGAGAAGAGGAAGGCGTTCCCGTCTCAAGAGAAGAATAAGGTAAACGCTGTGTTTCTCGACAGACCGATGGTCGTCACGGTGTCGTGGTGGTCGTAGCGAGTAGTTAATGGGCGGCTGTTTTGTGTTAGATGGCAGCTTGTGTGTCTGCTCTGGAGGCAGAGCTGACCAAAGCTCTGGAGGACACCGCACAGCTGGAGGAGAGGAATACTCAGCTGTCACAGCAGCTCTCTGGCCTCAGAGAGAAGGTGAGCACCAGGCCATGAACGCATCCTGTCACCGGCCTCAGAGCAAAGCTGTGATCGATTCAGGTGTGATCCATCGACGTGAAGGATTGTTTCATCTCAACCCTTCTTCTGGTTCTCAGGTGGCCAAAGTCGACTCGATGGAGAGACAGCTCGGCCACCTCGCAGAGGAGCGTCGGAGCGTGGATAAGGAGACTCAGGGCCTCCGCATCCAGCTGGACAAAGCTGAGGAGAGGGTGAGCGTCTGCTGTGACCACAGTTACTCCAGACTCGTAAGTGGTCCAGGAACAAGCGGTGACACACAATGCCTCCCTTTCTTCACTCTAGGCGAAAGCCATGGATGAAACTCTCCAGGCCGTGAACCATCAAAGTGCTCGCCTCAAGTCGGACCTCCGCGCTTTGCAGCAGGAGAGGGACTCCCTCAAACACGACGTTGGCGTGCTGCACAAACAGCTGCAGAATGTCAACGAGAAGGTACGATTGTTGGGATGTTTTGGCTGATGGAGAATCAGTTATCAGTGTATAATCACCTGAAGCTGAGGATTGTTCCCTTAGCCAGCGTAGTTTGAGTCGAGAGGTTTCATTTGGTTGTAATTTGCAATCTCGCCACTAGACGCCACTAAATCTTTCACTGGGGTCACACGAGCAGCAAATGATGTTTGCAGGTTTTGTACCTTCGTTCAGCAGACTTCACTTTTTTTCCTGTTTGTCACAGAACCATGTTTTGGAGATGGCCTTGCACTCGAGCGGCCTCCAGAATCTGAGCAAGAAGCGCTACAGAGACGAGATGTCGCGTCTGATGGAGCAGGATCAGCAGCTGCTCAGCCAGGAAAACGAGCGGCTTCAGGCCGAGATGCTCAGCATCAAAGGAGACCTGGTGCAGTCCAGAGAAAAGGTGAGCCGACCTGAGCTGCAGTCACGTCAGTGCTCCATCTTCTCTCTCCGTCGCTAACCTGCGAGCTCTTCGTTTTGCGCGTGTAGGTCCGTCAGCTCGATGCCACCGTCCTGTCCCTGAAGCAGCACAAACAGCAGAGTCAGTCCTCCCAGGTGAAGGCGCTGGAGCAGGAGAACGCTTCTCTCAAACAGGAGCTCGAGGCACAGAAGGAGCTCACGAAGGTATTTATTAACGAGCATTTTCCAAACACGCCGTGTGTGTGACGTCGTCACTTCGTCTTACACGCTGTTTGTGTGTTTCAGGGCTGCGAAGCGGGACAAGCTCACGCAGAGCTGGAGAGCCTGCAACAAGAAAACGAGGCGCTCAGGACTCAAATGGCTCGACTGTCGACACAGCTGCTGGAGGTCGGTCACGGTGGCAACTTTTCTCTTGTTGTGGTGTTTTTACAAATGTATTTCTGCTTTTTTTTTAATCACTTTATTTGTTAATATGCTTCATATTTTTCTCTCCCAACGGTCTTCTCTGTTGTCCAGACGTTTCAGGCTCAGCTGGTCGGTCTTCTGCCTCCGTCACCCCACAGGATGCCGAGGGGACCGCACCGCGGAGAAGATCCCGACAACATGCAGGTACAGAGCAACCTGAATCTTCCCCTGACGGCAGACTCAGGCTGACGTATGCATGTATTTGAAAATACATGACCTGCAGGTTTAGCGGCCTTGCATCATTGCACTCTTTGGCTTTTGCATTCATCTCCTGCCATTTCTCTCTCACTGCCGCCGTTATCCTGTCACGTTTCAGTCGTCTGCTGTCACAGTTGTCATTAAACGCTTTAAGAAGGGGGCTGAACTTCTCTGGATCTCATGTTGGGGATGTTTTGGGATGTCATGGGAGTTAAATGTGAACACTCACATTGTTTTCTTTGGTTTCGTGCCGGCTCAAATGAATGACTCAGCTCAGGTGCTGAGAAAATCATCAACGTTGATGTTAATAATTAGTTTTAAAGACCTGAGCTGAGCGACATTCACTTGTTTGCTGGTTTGCGGCGCTCCTTGTCTCGGTGTCACAGCTCCACGTCAGCGCCCGTCCGTCCGTCTGTCCTCATCTCCATGTGTCGTGTGTGTGTGTAGTTCTTAGTGTTTACTTTCTGGGTTTGGTGTTCAGCCTGTGGTGTGTTCCTTCGTCGTCTTTCTGACTCGCTGTCATTTAATTTTCCATCTCGGGGACTGAAGGTAGCTGCAGCGGTGTGATAACCTGGGTGTGGTATCGGCGGCTGTTTTTCTTTCCATTTGTCACCTCGTTAGTCACCTCGCACATCCTCCACGATAGATTCACTTTGTTTATCTTGAGATGAAGTCATCCTGCTGTCATTTCTATTCTAGTTACCATCAGCAGGTTAGCATGAATGTAGAGGAAAGAACAGAGGATCCCATTTAATATAATGACACTGTGTGTGTACTAAACACTTACATTAAGGTTTTATTTACACCTGTCTGTATAATACAGTCTCAGTAATAAACATCAGTTACATTCTGACCTCTGACGTGTGAGAGTTGTGTTGGATCAACTCATGAACACAGGAATACAAATAAAAACATAATCCACATAATATTTCTGCACATTTCACACGCAGCATGTCTGCGTCACGTCATGAATAAATAATATGTATTATACAACATTTTATTTAAAAAGAATAAAAGCTCCAAAAACATTTAAACAGACTCAGGAAACTTTATTGATTTTATATTTAGTGCCTCTTTAACTATATAAATCTATTATCCACATAAATATTATATCAAATGGGATCTTGATGATGACTCTTTCCTGTAAGTGACGTAGACGTGATTTGTGCTCATGTTTTGGTTTTCTAAAGATCTGGAGACATCTGTCACCATGGAGACGAGCAGCGGTCTATGTTAAATAAATGAATGAGACATTATGAAGTGAATAAATACAGACAAAACATGTAACAAACGTTTACTATCTTTGTTTCCTGTATTCTTTGTCTGTGTTTATTCATTTGATTTCTCATTGATTGATGTATTAAATTCATGCCCTGTTAGAAGTGAGCAGGCCTGTGTAGGTGTTGATAGGACAGACAGGTGGAGCCGTGGTGAAGTGTACCTGCCTTTTCTCTCCAGGGGGCGATGCCGGAGCAGCGGGCGGCTCACGCGGACAGCTACCGGCGGATCGGTGGACTGTAAACGCCAGCGTCTTTCCCTGCTCTTCACTTTAGCCTCTTTTTCCTCCTCCACGACTGCTCCTCTCAGTCCTGCTCCCCCTCTGCTGCTGTACTGTAGGACTGTGGCGTCCTTTCTGCATCCTTATAGGAAGATTGTGAACAAACGCGGTGCCTGATTCAAACGGGCACGAATGTGTAATTGTATTTTCCTGCTGCTAGGTGGCAGGAAAACACACAAAGGGCTTTTCCCAATGGGATGAATTAATGACACTATAATGAAAATGTAAAGTTTGCATCTCTGATCGACGTATTAAAGGACTCAGCGTTTTGTAGTCTTTTTATCGCAGGGTGTGTTCTGTTCATGCACTTGTACCATGTGAGACAGGGTATCTGTAAATGTCCTCAGAGGCTAAATGTTGTCGACATCTTGCCTTACGATCATCGAGGAGTGTTAAGCTGAGGCGAGGGTCAGCGGCCTCGCAGCCTTCGGAGCCTTTTTTCTAACAATCAAGCAAAAGTCTGCGTCCGGTCAGGGTCTGTCTCGAGTTTATCTGTTAACCAAGATGCTTAATGAAGTTTTCACTGATTGTTTTGGGGGTTTTATGCCTGTATTTCTGATTTCACACCGCACACGGTTGAATGTTTCTTCAAGCTTCCTGTTTTAACGTTGTATTTGTGTTCTGGGAATGTTTCTGTGTCTGCTCATGCTGCTGCTGCTGCACGACCAAAGTGAATCACATCTTTCGTTCACATCACACGGCTGTTAACTCCCAATGCTATTTATTATTGGACCAAATTCTTGTTTGTCCCCAGTAGTTTCATGTTGTTTTATCTGTTAATGTCGTATCTGTGTTGTTTTCTTTTTTGCACCATGTATGGACTCAAATGTTTGTTTGTTTTATTTATTTTAATAGAATCATGTTAGGGTTTATTTTATTTATGCATTAAATTATTTTTTTGTAGAAGTATCTGGAATATGTGGCATAATTTTATACTTATTTATATTTTATTTATTGTTTTGTAGTGATTGTCCCTCTCTTTTTTTTTCTTATAATTGTACCACACTCCATTTAATGCAGACGGCAAGATAAAATAAAGCTTCAAAGTATCTAGCTCATTCAAACGTGGTCTGTACGTTTTCTTTTCTGAGCTCAAAGGGAAGAAAAAAAAAATTCAGATTTCATTTTTTTTTGTCAGCAACTTGTTCATCGCTCGCTGTCTTCTCACCAGGACGGGAAGGAGAGGAAGATGAAGCACATGGAGGAGCGCATGAGGGAAATCGAACTGTCGCTGCACAACATCAAACTGCTGCTCAGAGAGAAGGTCGCTCAGCTGAAGGATCAGGTCAGTTCACAGAGATCATTCAGAGAAAAGTCAAGATGCATGCACCAACATTTGTTTTTTAACACAATACAAAGTGAATCAAAGTGTCTGAATTCCTGCACACAGACATCAGGGTTTATTAAAGCTGCAAGGTTTCAGTCATGGACTTTGATCAGGCTGCAGCCTCCTAGCTGAGCTGTTTTCCCTCAATGAAGGAGATCTTCATCCTTCTCAGTGCCGACTAAACATGGAGTCGATGCATCGCGATGAACACAACACACAACAAAAATCAGCATTGTTAATGAAGTCTGAGCGTCCCTTAAACTTGGATAAGGGACAAACAAAATAAGACAAACTGATAATGCTACCATTTGGCTCCATTGATCGACATCAAATTAGATTAATTCTAAAATCATTTCTGATCTACTTTGACTTTTTTCTCCAGCTGCACAAGAACGGCAAAGCAGACGTGTTGATCAATGACCTGTACGTGGAGAACGCCCAGCTGCTGAAAGCTCTGGAGATCACGGAGCAGCGACAGAAGATCGCGGAGAAGAAGAACTACCTGCTGGAAGAGAAGATCTCCACCCTGAACAAGATCGTGCGAGACCTGAACCCCTCGCCGCTTTCCTCACTGCCGTACCACTATCAATGCTCGTAACGCCTGAAGCGTCCAAAGTCCACCGTGAAGTGCACTATTTTATTCACTGAAATGTCTTTTGTGCAACAGATGGAGCCAAACGCACAAAAAAGGCCTTTTTCTGTTGCATGTTTTATCGTCTTTAAGCCTTTTTCACTGTTAAATATGCAGCATTTTATACATTTGTTCATTTTGTACTCAGAAATAATCTGCTCATGTTGTTTTGGACCTTTAAAGAACCAAATGTGACGTCGTACTGTAAAGAAAACATGCAGTAATTTATATTTTTAAAGCAGTAGCTGCTAAGTAAATGTTGTATCATGACACTATGTTTCTCTGTTAAAACAGAGGAGCGATACTGGCGTGCACTTTTTAATGTAAGTGTTCTTCTTTGTGTTGTCACAGGGATTGTAATTTAATCTCTCCGTGTTTCCTCCTTTAATCCCTCTGTGTGCACACAAACCTGTCAGCGGTGAAATCATGTCAACAGAGTCACAGTCAGATAGTCTGGTGACCTTTTCAAGGTGTTTGCGTTCACACGAACACTACCTGAACGCCGAGCGGCGGCGCGCCTCATTAAAAAGCCTTTAAACTGTTGCAGCCTGTGAAGCTGTGCCGCGGTGAATGTGTCCGTCTTTGTGAAGCACTGAAGCTGGAAACAGGGTCGAGTTTCTGTTACAGAAATAAATAAAAACACTCGGATCGTGTTTGGTTTGATTCGTCTGTCGTCTCTACCTGAGGGCGTTCTTCTTCTTCACAGCATGACACAGCAAACACAGGTGTTACCAAAGATCCTAATTAAGGCTCGGGTCAAACAGGGTCAAGGTGCTGCAGTGGTGCATGCTGGTTCACTGGCACTAAATGGAATGGGACCTGTGTTGGTTGCACTGTTTCATGTCAAAATGGCTTTTTAAGGTACTTGTACTTGAATATTTCTAAGTATTTTTCCTCTCCACTACACTTATGCAACAGCTTCAGTTCATTATTTAATATCTCATGCACATACACTGATCTAATGCATGTAAAATAATGAAATTATTGCTTGTATATGAATATATTTATATTTTGCATGCGTCCACTGACTTGTTACAAATTGTTCTTTTCTTAAGGAAGCCCAAAGCGTCATTTCATTTCCTCCATTTTCTCGTGATAAGTTTTTTATGTCATTACGCTGAAATAACAAATAATAAGATAATATAATATATTAAATCATTGCTACACTGAATGATGTTTCCTGCAATTATTTAATGAACTTCACTATAATTTTGTTTTCTCTGGATCTCAAATTAAAAATAAAGTTATCTTGAGATCTTGAGAAAACAAATTAAATCAACTCGCTGGAAATAAAATGTTTGACTCTTTGTGCTTTCTATGGAAGCCCTAAGTGGTCACATTTTCTGCTAATAAGTTCATTTAGTTTATTTTCTTTTGTTATTTCAAGATAGCAGGATAGTTTTCTCTCTATGTGGGGAGAATGAAACTTTGTTTTCTCGTGATAATGACATAATAAATTTGAGATCTCAAGAAAATATGAATGCCTGACCGCTTTGGGCTTATTCATTATCTTGAGACCTCAAGAAATGAATCCTGTTATCTCAGGATAATAACATTTGTTATTTTGACATAATGACATAAAAAAGTCGAGATCACACAAAAAAACTGAGGAATTAAAATAAATGAATGCATGACTTCTTTGGGCTTCCATAGATCCTAGTATTTATATACCTCAGTCACATTTTAATGCAGGTATTTTACTTGTAATTAAGTATTTTCAGTGTGGTATTAATGCCATTTTGAATACTTCTTCCACTCTTGCACATGTGATGAACCACATGTTGATATTTGTTATATTTCATGTCAGTGGTGTGTGTCGGTGTCTCGGCTTACAGACGGAGGGTTAGCCCGCGGATGGGCAGGACTGCTCAGTAACCATTCCCCAGTGAGGAGGACCGGCGGTGGGAGTGGAGCTCGGGCTCAGAGCGGAGCGGACTCGGAGCACTGGAGGTGGAGGAAAGTTAGCTCTGCTGCTACAGCTGTTCTTTATATATATATATAAATATATATATAAAAAATGTTTCCTCTCCGCGCTTCGCAGCTCCATCGGATCCAAGGATCGTGCCATGACATTACAGCGCCGTGTTGTTGATGCTTTTCCCGGAGCCTTGAGTTATGCTCTCACGAAAGAAAAGTAAAAACGAAGCGTCGAAACCAGCCGAGGTTCACGGGAAGTATGTGAAGAAGGAGACGTCGCCGCTCCTGAGAAGTAAGCGCAACGAGCCGTTAGCTCGGCTAGCTCCGAGTTAGCATCGGTTAGCTCAAGTTAGCATCGGCTAGCCTAGCCTGCGAAAGTAACTTTAACCTTAGAAAGTAGCAAAATAACCACCGCAAACAGGTTAAAGAGGACACACGGCAACGTACAGCTAAGTTAAGGTGGCTCACAAGCCCGTAATTAACTATTAAAACTAGTTTTTGGACAAGCTACAACAGGATGCTAACAGGCTAACTAGCCAGCTGGATGCTACATTAAACATCAGCTGGAGCAGATTGAGAGCTAACGCACAAAAACAAGTGTTGAACTTTGTTTTATGTGACGTTTAGTGGAGAGGTTTACTGGGGAAAGTCAGATTTGTTGCTGGTTAGCTCACATCTGTCCGCTGAATGAGCTTTAAATGACAGTTAATGTTTATATCATGAGTACTATCATATTAAAAGTAGTAATACATCTGTGTACTGGTGTATTCAGTTACTGTGTTGTTATTGTTGGCTTTGAAATGTAAATATAATACTGTATTTGTTCAAGGTGGAGCCGCTTTATCGGTTATACAGCAGTAAATTAACATTTTATAACATTTTCTTTGTTCACCTTTACCTGCCAAACATAGGACACAGTCCAGTACTTCACTGTGCACTGTAGTAAAGTGAGGAAAGTACTGCACGCAGTATATATTTATCCTTTTCTTTAGTTTTTAGAGTGTGTCTAAGTGTGTTTAGACGCAGGGAAACATGAAAGTGAACCATATATATGATGAAGTATATATGTCCATTAAAAAAAAAAAAGAGTGTGTCACAGTCACATTACGAAGGAACAATGACAAACTTAAACTGTCATAACGTGATGAAACTTAACTAAAGGAAGCGTAATGGGATGAGATAATCACTGATGATGCGGGATGAGATGATAAGTAGTGGGATGCTCCCCCTGTGCCAAGGTGATCCACCAGCTGTAAATACAGCTTTCCTAATGTATCACTGTGTCGTTATTGCAGTCGTCCTTCAACGCAGAGCTGATTTATCCAGAAATAAATAGAAACATTAACGTGGTCGTCATCTTCAGAGTTGAAGTACAGACAGTGGATAAAAGTTATGTTATTACATCGCACTCTGTCTGGAAAATTCGGTTGAGAGAGACGAGATTCTTTACGCGCGTGCAAATCCAACAGTGTTATGTAAATGAGGCGAGGGGACCGAGTCTGGAAGAACAACACAGATGTTTATGAAAGCTGCAACTCGGAACCCACCAGACGAATTATCCTCAATCTGTATTCAAATATTTCACTGATGAAGAACGGCTCAACAGGAGCGGTCTTTCATAATCCACAGACGTCGACCACAGTCTCACAGAGAGGTTTTTCATAACCCCAAAAATAAAATCAAAACAAACCGGACATCAGAACGTCTTACAGCTCCTCTGGACTCAAGTACAAGCTACCACAGAGAGGATTCTGGGATTTGATGTTTACTCGTCTCTCTTTTTATATCGAAGGATGACGGGGACAAATATTTACCAAAAAGGCAGAGGAGTTAAAGTACACAGCATACTACTTGTCATGTTTACTGATGTTGTCCTTGTTTACCTGGTTGCAGATCTTATGCCCTCATTCATCCGTCATGGACCCACTATTCCCAGACGCAGAGAGGTCGCCCTGCCCGACATGGGCCCCTCCTCTGCCTACCCCGTGGCGCCCAGCAGGGAGCCCGTGGTTTCCCGCAACAAGAGTTTCCTCCGTACGCCCGTGCAGCGGCCTCCACACGAGGTGGCCCGCAGAGAGAGCCACCGCATGTCGGCACCTCCGTACCTGCCCCGCAGCCTCGGAGAGCTGCCCCACGAGTACGGCGGCTCCTCGCAGTCCTTCCTCACGGACGTGAGCCCCATGTCCGAGAACGGAGACGCCACCCGGTATTATTACCCGCCTGAACCTTACTATGACAACCAGCAGCACCAGCAACCGCAGCAGCAGCAACAGCAGCAACAGCGTCAGCCCAGGAGGGTCCCCGACCGCTTCCCTGAGGACTATAGATACTATGAGCACAATGAGCACAACTTCCAAAGACTTCCACGACAGCACACGCCGCCAGCTCCAAGCAGACCCCCTTCAGGTAACCGTGAAATGTGTTTTGACGTTCACTCTTTCCTGTACAAATTTCCCCTTTCCCGAAAGTGACAAGAAGTTGGAAGCGAGCGCTCCGAATGTGACAAAGAACCGGAACTGCATACTTTGGAAAGTACATGGCAGGCAGGCCGAGTCGCCAGGGACTAAAACTTCTTTTTATGGCTTCTTGACTAGACAAGTTTTCAGATTCGTCTTTTGGGGAAAATTTTGAGAAAACGTGTCGATTCTGGGCCGCAGTGAAGTGAAGGACGCGGCTTTACTAATGCATGATTGCTGCTTTGAACTGGCACAGTATGATGGACAGGACAGAGGCCGCTTTGAAATGAATGCATGTTGTCAGTCGTGTCACCAAACAGCTCAAAGGTCCCGTTTCATTCCCGCTCCACGTCGTAAACATCAGCGTGACGTTAGCGTCACTGAGCGTTTTGCAGGAATTTTTCCGACCTCCTCCAAAACGAGATCGAAGCTTTTATTTTGTGGCTGACTCGTCTCCGTCGTGTCCGGTATCACGTCAGGCCCGCCTTGTTTACAGTGACGCTCACGAGCATCAGCGGATTTTTGTATTTTTCACCTCGATGTTTGCCGAAACTTTCTGCCAGCAAACCGTCAAATTACAGAGCGTGCGCGGTCAAACGTGTCGGCGTCAGGCTGCTCGCTGCGATGAATCATCTGTACACAAACCATGAAGGAGTGGAGATCAGCTGACATAAGACAAATACTAGTGTTTATTTTTAATAAGTGGAGTGAGCATTGACTGATAATCAGTTTATTTTAAGAACGCTCTGTCATCCTGAGTGTTTAGGATCCTTTTAAGCAGCTTGTTTGCGTTTTCTTTTACTTTGTGAGAAACTGCAGTACCTCACTATGAAATGTAGTAAAGCGAGGAAAGCTTAGTACTTTACTGTACTTTGGATACACTGTATTTTACGAACACTGCAGCTTTACTTTCTGTTTGTTTAGTTTTTTCATCATGAGCCTTTAAGACTCATCATTATTATTATCATTATTATTATTAGCAACTTATTTGCATTTCTTTTTACTTTCTATTAACAGGAATGTTATTTTATCTTTTATCTTTATTTATGGAGTGTGCTCGTATTTCTTTCTAACCAGTAAAAAAACTACAATATTGCTCTGCTGTACTTAAGTAAATATACTTGGATACATTCAGTTTTATCTGTTCTTGACCACACACAGTCATCATGAGCTTTTAGGATGCTTTATTAGCAGCTTGTTTGCATTTTCTTTTACCAGAAATTATTTTATCTTTAGAGTCTGCTCGTATTTGTTCCAGTCTAACATAGATGAGTAAAATGTTGTGCACACAGTATGACGTGTACTTGGATAAACTTCGGTTTTATTTTACAAACACTTGTTTGTAGTTTTATCTTTTATTAGCTGCTCGTCTTTTGTTTCCTTCACTTTCTGTCACCGGATGTGTTGTTTTATTTTTAGCGTGCGCTCATTGTTTGTGGAAACTGCAGCGAAAAAGCGTCTTCCAGCAGAAATCGCTCCAGACTTTCACATGCAGGGAAACGTGAACGCGCAGCACGTTTCATCGTGAAGCGTTTGAGTCGTTCAGATTTCATGTCGGCGACTTGATTTCATGTTTTACAGCTGCAGCACAAAGTTGTAAAATATAGTCTGGACTGTTGAGTGAAATTCCTGTGATCTGTGTGACTCTCTGCCACTTTTCTGAGTAAAAGGGCAGAGATGATGATGATGATGATGATGATGATGATGATGAGGTGGTGGTGGTGGAGGAGCAGCAGGAGGAGGAGGAGGAGGAGGTCTGCATTTCTGCGGAGCGGCTCGCACATTCCGTCCCTTCACTCAGCAGCTGGCAGGGAGCTCCGGCTCTGTTGCTGTCACTCTCGTGCAGAATTTATCAGATTGTAGCCGCCATTTTAGCCGAGATACTTCATCCTCCGTGTGTTTTTCGGCTCTTTTTCTGGCTCCCTGCAGGCTCATCGGTCACGATCGGCCCAGCTCGTCCACAGCGCAGCTGTCTGCTCGACATTCCTCGCTCACATTTTTTGAATGAACTCACTCTGCTGTCTCTTACTGAAGTGTTTGGACGTTCAGTGGTTTTGTTCTCTTCCGGTGAAAGCTCTCTCTCTCTCCTGCGTGTGTGTCTTAGATCTCGGCCTTCCTGTCCAAACGTAACAACACTCCCATTTCCTACCATTCATCAGAATAAGATGCTCCGTCCTCCGATGAAGCGTCCCTGCACAAGTCACGCTTTAATAAGTGATTCATTGCATTCCTCGGTGATCCCACTCCCGCCACATCAGAATGACCTTCTCTAAAGCGCCGTACATTCCTCCCGTTAAATGACATTTTCCCACACATGCTGTTTTTTAAGAAATCTCCCAAAATATGTTTTTTTTTTTTCTTTTTCTTTCCCAGAAGTGCTATTTGCTGGCAGCTGCTCGGCCCGTATGTTTGGTCAGACATCTCTCTGCCTCTCTCCCTCCAGGTTTTCTAAAAAGAAATGTTTGTTTTCCTCAGGCATAGGTCGAATACAGGCCAAGTCCCTCGGGAACCTCTCCAGCCTAACGGGAGAGGACCTCCCCCTTCCTGCCGGCTGGACCGTCGACTGGACCATCCGTGGCAGGAAGTACTACATCGACCACAACACTAACACTACACACTGGAGCCACCCTCTGGAGAGGGAAGGGCTCCCTCCGGGCTGGGAAAAGGTGGAGTCGGCCGAGTTCGGGGTCTATTATGTGGATCACATCAACAAGAGGGCACAGTACCGCCACCCCTGTGCTCCGAGGTGCGACACCAGTGTGGCTTTATGTTTTTAAGGATGTTATTTGATCATTTTCTGCAACAGTAACTCACTGAAAAACTCCGCCATCAGCGCAGTCTTTTGTGTAAATGTTACCTGTGTCTGTTCCAGCGTGCCTCGCTACGATCAGCCTCCACCTTTACCGCCGCCCGTCACCTATCAGCCGCGTCCAGCAGAGAGGAACCAGCCGGTGCTGGTGCCAGCTAACCCGTACCACACGGCCGAGATCCCAGACTGGCTGCAGGTGTATGCCCGCGCACCACTCAAGTGAGTACGAATACATCAAACAGTCTTCACCTACGTCATAAAACATTTAAACTGCAGTGTCGTTTAGTTTCACCCACCTGTCAATCAAAGCGTCCACGCTCTTAATCCTGCATAATTTAATATAATGTGAACAGGTGAGTTGTCTATAAATTCACCCTCAGTACAGTTGTCATGAACGGGGAAATTAGCTACAGAGACCAAAACTGTTTTTGTACCAGGCTGTAAACATGTTTATTTCTGCTGTCTAACATGGGGACTTATGGAGACTGACTCACTTCTGCAGCCAGCCTCAAGTGGACGTTTGAGGAACTGCAGTTTTTGGTATTATTGGCTTCATGTCCCAGCTGCAGAGGTTTACGATGAACAGCGTCAAATTTAAAGGATCTTTAAAAATATTATTATATATCTTTATCAGATTTGTCAGTGTCAGCCTCTAAAACTGTTGCTGGGAGAGTAACGGGTACAAATATACGGACACTCCTCATTAAAACTGTACTCCACCCGACGCAGTACCTTCTTTAAAGTACCGTGCCGTGTGTTTCCCTTCAGGTACGACCACATCTTGAAGTGGGAGCTGTTCCAGCTGGCGGACCTGGACACATATCAGGGCATGCTGAAGCTGCTCTTCATGAAGGAGCTGGAGCACATCGTGAAATCCTACGAGGCGTACCGGCAGGCGCTGCTGTCCGAGGTGGAGGCTCGCAAACAGCGGCAGCAGTGGTACGCCCAGCAGCCCAACAAGAACTTCATAGGGAATATGTGACGTGTGTGTGTGTGTGTGTGTGTGTGTGTGTGTGCAGAGGAGGGACGTCGCCTCGCTGCCACACCTCTCTTGAGGTTTGGGAGCGGTCCGGGTTTTTCTTTGAAATCATGATCGACTCTTAATTGCCTTTTTTACCAAACACATCTGTGCCTTCGCTTGATCCAAATATATCAGCCAGGAAAGTCGAAACACATCGACGGGGGGCCCCTTTGCCCTCCGCGTGACTCAATTTATGAATGACTGAAAGAAAAAACCCTCCGATGAAGAAAAACATAACGTGCTGCATGTGGAGGCTGCTCGTCGGTGCCATTTTTACAGCCCTGAGAACTGAATCGCTGTTTCTGGGGACAGAGTCTAAAAGAAACTCTGGATATTTGTTGAAAAACATCCTGAGATTGTGCCTTTTTTTATTATTTTAATAAAATAAAAGCAGCATTTTTACAATGTCTGCTCATGTCTTCTTGTAAACGCAGCTGCTCTGTCGTTCGTGGCCGACGGCTTCTTCTAATCTGAAATATTTCCTCTTGCTTTGTTACCCTTCGTAAACTGAACACACTCTTTTACATTAAACATTTTTTGTTATTTTTTATGACGTATCCTTTATAAAAGACAATCCACCAAAACTTTCACAGATATTTAAGTTTTGATATGAAACACGTCTTTTTATTTAAAGACTTTTTTTGTTGTTGTCGTTGGATGAAGCGTCACGTGACGCCGCAGTTCGAGCATCTCTCGGCTCTTTGGCATTACTGTAAGTCAGGAATATTCTTATGTGTGTGTGTGTGTGTGTGTTTATAATGAAACATAAATAAGCTACTGGAACTTTATTAAGTTGACATTAAGTTTGCCAAACAAGTGCAATCCAACTTCTTGTTTCATTCTTTTGGATATTTCTTGCCTTGGTAATGCCTTTTCTTTGTTATTCTTATGGACTGACACGTCACTTCTGTGGGGGAGGTGCTGCAGCTTCTTGGAAGATCACTGATCAATCAGCCTCTTAAGATACTCGGAAATGTTTTGATCCGGTAGAGACCGGTGCTGGCCTCCAATCAGCTGAAGACTTATTGGCACTTAAACAAAAAACAAACAGCGAAACGTTTCTGAGTGTCCTAACAGGCCGTCTGATTCACAGCCTCTCTTCTGCGAGTCCTTCACTATGCAAGACGTTTCTCAATCGCATCTTTTCGGACACGGTGTCATCAGTTTGTACATAGTTGATTTTGTGGATTGCAAATACAGGACATAAGCAATAAAGTCTGCAGTGAAGAAACTACACTTGTTGACTGTTCCCCTTCACTTAAAGGTCCGGTGTGTAAAGGTTTGTTAGTATTTCTTTGCAGGAATTGAGTGTAGTATTCATTAGTGTATAATCGCATGAATATTTGGGTTGTGGCTTTAAAATGAGCCCTTCATATCTACAGAAAGGCTTCCAAGGATAGGGTGAGATGTAGGAGAGTATTCATTGGGCTGCAATCTGCAACTTCACTGCTAGGTGGCGCTAAATCCGACACGCCAGAGCGTTTTACAGGTAAAAGAATAAAAGCAGCTTGTAATCAGTGACATTGTGAGTTGTCACCTGATTCTGCAGCTCCTGTAGTCCAGGTTCAGGACTGTGATGGTGCTGGAAGCTCCCAGAGAGGAAAAGGAGTTTCAGGATCGTGCGTCTACCGCCATAAGCTATAAAAACTCTCCCAGCCACGTCCTCCTTTTTCGCTCTCGTACTCTGCACCCTTACTCTCCTCATACGCTCTTCATAGCGTCCTCGGGGATCCACTGTGCCACAGAAGCTCCCCACAACGCAGCAGTACCCAAGTAGAGCCACGCTTTCTTCACTATCTTTATGTTTTAAACAAATCTGTCGACCGTGTTTCTTGCTGGTGAAAACAGGCGATGATATAAATGAGGCGCCGCTCAAAGCGGGCATGAATCAGCTCAGGTGTCTCCTCAGGTGCTAATCTAGTCGTGTTTGCGAGATGATTGTTGTGACATTAAAGGTCCGATGTGCGACCTATTGCATAACTGTGTTTTCCTTTGTGTATATTAACCTGAAAAATAAGAAAAACTGAACTTGAATATTTGAAAATGTATGAACTTTTCAGGGAAAAACGAGGAGCTGACATTTCTGTGACATGTTATTATTCAAAGCAGAGTAATTTTTTAAAGTCTTAAAAACATCTGGAGGGAATCTTTCTAGAAGAAATTACTCAAGTCTAGTTTTCATTAATTTGGTCCAACTTTATTAGTTCTTGTGACTGCGTGTGCGGAAAGTGTCGACTTGGAAGCGGTTGACTCGTTTGACCTTTCAGTAACACCGAGGCTCCCACAACATCCGGAGTTGATTTGTAAGTGTTGACGGGGGCGGCTTCAGGGAGAAACTGTTACATCCCAGAATAATAATGTCTCTTTTTGAGCAGATAAAACCTTCGGCTGTGATTCCATCTGGAGCACGACGTAAACAAACGCTACTTTTCTGACTTATGAATGGACGCTTTGACACAGCCACGGAGAAACGGGCTCGGATTGGAAAACCTCACGGATCTTAAACTGGACTTAGATGGATCTTTGTGTGAAGGCCTCACTGATGTTGATTATACATTGTGGAAGACTCAAGAAGCCACTCTGCCGCAGCGCCTTTAAATTTTCAACCCTTGAGGTCAAACCTCAGTATAAACTTGCTAAATATGCATGACAGTGTTCCTGTGCTGTTGGTGACCAGATCTACATGGAAAGAAAGAAAGAAAAAAGTGCTGCAGCTGGATGCGATGCAGACGTTTTACAGCGAGCTCCCGTGATTCAAAAAACAAGAACCACAGTTATACAAACGTACAGTAACAGTCGACTGAGCCCCAAAAAGTGCTGTCACCGATACAAGCCTTTTGTTTACAAGTGCAAGCTGTTTTTTGGAGAGGGGGGGGGGGGGCACAAAAAGTCAGAGCCTGGCCTCTTTCACCATGCAACACTTCTTTTTTTTCCTTTTTTGTTTTACAGATGATTCAACTTAAGTGTGAGAAGATGATGATGACAGAGATGTGGAATGAGGAATGAAAAAACAAAAAAAAAAAAAACAGGCCCCGGTCACCACGCCTAATAACAACTTTAAGCTTTGAATCCTCAGTGGCCGCAGAATAGCTACATTCCTCGGATTTGCTCGAACATTCAGTGAGAAACACAACAATGGTTTTCACCCACCAACCTCTACGTCACAATGGAGAGCAAACACACTCTTTCCCCACCAACACCACCTAAAAAAAACCCCCACACATCACAGAGGATCACTGCGTAAATCACAAACACTGCAAGCGGGCTACAAAGTGTAGAGATGTGTCAGCTGAGTCGTGTAAACTTTTGTAACTTTTTTTTTTGCCTTTACACCCGGTGCTCTTATTTTGAAAGTCAGCTCCCTGATCCAGAGCTCCAAAATAAAACAAGACTGGATACAGCTAATAAATGTGTCTCCGAGCTGGGGGGGGGGGGTCTGCGCGAAGCCGTGGCTGCAGTACAAGTTTTTTTTTTTTTAAACATGTTATGGCACAATACCACTTTGTCACAACCATTAAAACTCTTTTTTTTAATAAAGTATACCTGGTTTTAGAGCTTAAAGATGACAGACATTAACCATTTACCATGCTGATGACGCTTGGAACGCTTCATTATTTAACATACAGTTCATATTTTTTGGCTTTCAAACATCGCGGGTCATAGATATCTTAGAAACGGCACTAAACTTCAAAGAACGGAACAATCGTCACAAATGGGGGATGTCACAGGTTTGGCTATACTTTTGAAAAATCGTCTTCGGTGACAAACGATGGAGGAAAAACTACAAAACAAACAAAAGCCCGTCTGATATGAAACCAACAGCTGACCGCAGGTCGGATGTGGCAGAGCCCCTACAGTGTCTGTACAGGTGTGTTTTTATTTTTATCCAGACAAAAAGTGAGAGACAACGATAAACGGCATCCGTCGCCTGAAAGCAGACACTCACTGAGGAGACGCTCTGACTTTGCCTATACATGTACGTTATACAGTCCATTATTAGGTTTAAAGTAGTGGGTGTATTGGTGGGCAAGCACCAGCCAATACCAGAATAAAAGAGTGCCTGATGGGTGAGGATCTTCCTCCACCTCCTCCTCCTCCTCCTGTCCATCACCAGGAAGTCCCTGCTATACTCTCTCTGTCTTATCTAATCAGTCCCTCTTCTTGTCCTGCTCCTCCGCCACCTCCTCCATCTGAGGCCCGGGGAAGGCGTGGTGGTACAGGTGCCTGTGATTGGCCGCTACATTGTACAGCTTGTAGAGAGCCTGTGGAGGAGAGAGGAAATGAGAGATGATTACAAGGTGGAGAAAAAGATTCAGGTCAGCATGCAGATGAGCAACGTGGATGGTGACGAGAATAGTGTCAAATGAAGTGGAAACATTTTATTTATTTGCATAATTTGCCAGATGAATGGTGCAAAAGGCTAATATACTATATTGTTCCATTTAAATATTGTCATACTGGCTGCATGTATTCGGTACGAGAGCTCAAACAAACGTGGAAACTAAGTCAGACTCGGTCGAGGTCGCTCGTCACGCTCAGCTGCTGAACACAGTGAACAGCAGGCTGCGTTCAAGTGCTGCAGGATGTGACCTGACCTCGTCATTATCAATCAATCATCCATCATCGGTTTCATATCTGGGACTTCACCCCGTGCATGTTCTCCCAAACGATGCCCGTCGTGCTCCGGCCGGTCCACTCACCTCGTTCGTGCTCCCCTGCAGAGGCAGCGGCGTTAAAGGAGGAGAAATAAAGGCAGTGTGAGTACACACACACACACACACACACACACACACACACACACACACACACACACACACGTATTATATAACATAACATTCAGTGAGAGTTCATTATGGCTGTGACAGAGCTGCTGATTTAAAGGAGATCGTCGCCCTCTAGTGGTTCAAACAGACTCTGACGAAGACGTGCAGACGACGTTCTGCTTTATTGTTTTGGTTGATTCATTGATCGTTAGATTTTTAATAATAGACAGATTGTTTGTTCACTCATCACTGGACAAAACGAGTCAATAATTCATTAGAAGAATGAACAATCGTGAAAGCATCGTCTTTAACAGATTGATGCTCCATGATTTAAGTCTGTGAACCGTTTTTGGTTATTTTGCTCTTTATCTTTTATTTATTATGTATTGTCTTTTTATCTCTTTGTTCTTAGATTTACTTTCCTATTTTTCTAGACCATCCATAAATATCTGCTTTGTAATTTTTCCTCTCAGCTGTGATGTTGTAAAGTTGTTGTTTTCCACATCAGGACGTCCGTCTCTACCTTCACAAACCTCCCTCAGACTTTAATCTGTAGGTTGTGTGTCTGCAGACTTTCTGGTGATTGTGCATTATCAATAGAGTTAACTTAAACTTGTGTATTGATTGAAGTATTGATCAGGTCAGACAGATTTATGCTTAACCTCATCCATGTTTGTGTTTTTAATTGAATTACCTGATCCCACAGCGCGCCTGCCACCTGGTCGATGACCGCGCCGAGTTCTCGGTATTCCCCGGAGTACCGGATGTAGGCCCAGGTGCAGAGGGTGATCAGCGCCAGCCCCAGGATCATGTTACACAAGCTGGCAATGATGTCCACGCCCACAAAGCCCGTGATGCCCGCAGCCACGTACATGACAAAGATGACCACGAACAGGGTGGCCGGCGTGCGGGCGGCGTGGAAAATGTTCTTGGAGTCATTGTGCTTGATGTACTGGACAAACACCTCGTCGATTTCTCCCTCCAGCTGCTGCAGGTAGCGCCGGCTGAACTCCTCGCCTCCCATCTTCTTCACGCCCCGGAACACCTGCAGGGCCTCCTCTCTGATGACTCCGTGCCGGGCCTGCAGCTCGCTCGGGGCCAGGAAGGGCCGGTCACCCCCGCAGACCTGGGATCAGATTGGAGAGGGTCAGCGAGGAGCGATTAGACTGCTGCTGGCCAGTTTAATCTGTCTTCACATACCCCCTCCATTTTCTTGTTGTACAGATCCTTCGCGGCTGCGACTGCTGCCAAATTATTCGCCTCAGCTGTGGCCTGAGAGGAAAATCATTTATTAAAGACAGGATGGAGTTTATTGATGTGTCACAGCAGGAGAAGAACAAATGCGTGGATCAGAAACGTACCTGCAGCATGGATTTTGGATGCGGCAGCTCCTCACCTTGATATATTTTGATGTAAGCCTGAAAAAACAGAGTTATTAATATAATAATAAAAGGACAATATGACTTCGTATGCAGTGCACAGAGAGAGCGCAGACACGTTTATGTGTTTATGTGTGTGCATTTACATTCAGTCAGCTCAGTAAGTACCACTCGCTCGTTTCATGGATGCTGCCCTGCCCGCCTATGCTCAGTGGTTGACGGTTACGTCCTGTCTACACCTCGAAATGAAGATCTGCTGCTCAGATTCAGAGAAGTGTGTGGACGTTTCCTGAAAACTGAAGACTCTCTCGTCTGTTTTGTTTAGCCTGCAACACAAATCCTGAACTTCCTGCAGTTTCCTACAAAACTCCAGGAATAATCGTTCCTTGAATTCAATTCTCCTGACCTTGAAGTACTCCACCAGGCCTCTGCAGGTGATTTTGCTGCCGTTGATCTCCTTCACGTCGATGTTACGAGGACTGAGAAGCCACGGGACCAGAACCTTCAGGTTGCTTAAGAAATCGCCATCGATCTCTGGATGAAGAGGAGAAGGAGGAGGAGAGGCAACAGCTGGTGAGTGTGTGTGTGTGTGTGTGAAACTGAAACTGTGTTTGCTGGTTCTGCAGGAAATAAGCGGGAAATACCAGCAACTGAGTGCAGCAAACATTCAGCATGTTTCCCCCGGGTGGGCCACCTGCTCGTGCATTCATAAATACTCAGCGCAGCAGCAGCTGTATGATTATTATTTATATTATTTCATCTGAAGAACTCAAGCATTGTTTAGATCTGTAGGTGTGTGTTCAGGGTTCTAAATAATTTGATGTAGTGTATGTTTAATGTAACCATGGCAGCAACCCGTCAAGTAAAATCTTGCGTCTCCATTTCAAACCTGACTGTCTGTAACTTCGAGAATCATCAGCATCGGTCAGGCAGAGGACGTTTACCTTTAATCCTTCCGTCAAAGAGCGGGTTGGTG
Organism: Nibea coibor; assembly: GCA_023373845.1. Taxonomy (NCBI): domain Eukaryota; kingdom Metazoa; phylum Chordata; class Actinopteri; family Sciaenidae; genus Nibea; species Nibea coibor. The sequence continues at coordinate 23,601,103 of CM041722.1, forward strand.
GCGACTTTGAGTCCGGGGTGCGGCATCAGGAAGCAGGAGATGTTGGTGAAGCAGGAGTGGATGTGTTTCCGAACGTTCTGCAGCTCCTCGTGCTGATTCTCTGAGATCTGCACCACAAGAACAACCAGCAGGTGTCAGCTTTCAGACCGCGTGTTAGGTCGGCTTAGTGACGGGACTGAGACCTCAGACAACCCACCTTCAGTCTCTTCTCGAGGAACTTCATGCCTCCTTCCTGTCCGTAGGGAAACTCATATGGAAAGCTCCAGTCACGGACGAGGAAAATCATGGACTACGAAAAAAATGTGACTCCTGTTATAATATCATGCACTGTAACTGTTAGTCCAATAGTTTAATTCCTTAAATGACAAACCTCAATGCAATAATTCAAAATACTTAACAAACACAAATAATTTATAAATGTTGTTTTCGGACATTTGGAGGCTGCAAATCAACTCAGCAAGTACAAACGCTACAATACCTGGAAGGGTTTGAGGAAAGTCTCCTCCATAGCTAGCCTGCCGTACTCTGTGAAAAGCTGAAATAAGACATGAAGAGTGTCTTTTTAATTCTATAAATAATAATAAAATACTAGTGCATCAGTGTTGAGACTTGACGGCGTTACCTGCAGGTGCTGAAGGTCGTCCTCCTGTACGTTCTGTGAGATGTTGTAAACCTGAAACACATTTTGAATAAAAAACATCGTGGCCTTAAAGGTGAGCAGCCGGTCTGCAGCTCTGTGATGCTGCACTCGCACTGCAGCGTTCGGAGCTGGTTCCTAACATCATGACAACTTGCTGATGTTTAGCAGGTAAAAAGTGCACATCGGAGAAGTTTTACTGCCAGAAAAGCTCTCTAACATCTTTGTGGTCGACACTGTGAAGAATTTATTTGAACCTAACAACGTAGTTTTGGTGCCTGCAAACTGGGACTACAAAATAAACCAACACTGAAGGAGGAAAAGTCGGACATCACCAAACTTTTTTAGGATTCACGGTCTAACAAAAGGAAATTCCTTTCAGTGTGGTCCGAAGTTGCGTACAGCGTGGCTAAAAATACAAACCTACGCTCATTAATTCACATTAATATGCTAATTACTAAAGCAGAGCCGGGTCAGACGGGTGAAAGTCACTGTACCTGCATGGAGCTTATCATGGTGCTCAGTGCGAACACGGTGGCCGAGTCCCTCAGCGTCGACTGGCTGTCGAACGTGCCCTGTGTGTCCATTAGCAATACAGCGACCTGTGAAATGAAGCAGATGAAGACGCTGACCTCTGCTGCCAGATGATCTTAATGAGTGCCATGCCTCCATCATACAGAGGAAAGTGAGCTGTAATAGAGTGTGTGAGGGTTTAGAGACAGAGAGCCACAGAGCTCGTCAGGTTGTTGGTCTTAGATCTTAGAGGAAGGATCAAAAAATAACATATTTATAATGAATTAGGATCAGATTTAAAGCTGATGGGCACACAGATGGAGCAGGCGTGGAAGAAGAAGCTAATTCGAACGATCTAAATACAAAAAGTGCCAAGTGTGGGCAGTGTGTGACTACAAACATGAAGACTAACGCTGACCTGTTGCCAAGATAAATAAAGATATGGAAAGGTTAACAAAGTATGCATTGTTATAATCTACTCTGTGGTTTACGGTCGCTGTCACCTTTCTTCCATCTGGCTTGTCCACCAGGAACACTTCACTCCAGATCTGGATCCCGGTGGTCTCCCTCTCTGAGCCGCCCCTCCAGGAGAAGCCGGTCAGAGGCTCGTCTGAGTCTCCGAGCCAGGCTTCAGATGCCTGAACCAAAAGTTAGTGAAGATAGATGCTTAAAATATCTTATATAGACCTTACAATAACAAAATATATATATACTGCTAGTACCTGTAATATAACGTAACATATCTTTAGCAACGGAGTCTAAAATCTTAATTTATATCAATTTCTAATCCACATTTTTGCACATTTTCCTCATTTAATTCTTCTTTAATTGTTAATTGACTGAAATGTATTTAAATTCTGACTTCCATGTCCTGCATCCTGTTATTAAATATCCAATAATGAGCCAAATCACAAACTTTTACTCGATTGAATTTGATTGAACGTGATCTTTGACATGAAAACAGAATGTCAGCAAAACCTCTGGCACTCAAACTCCGATATGCAAATTCAAGCTGCAGTCATCAGATTTAAAGTTTCTCTCTGTGTTTTTAAGGAAAGAGCACCAGAGTCACCCTCCATACTCACATGGTTGTACATGTAACGCAGCATGAAGTCCATGAGGAAGGACTTGCCCTTGCGGAAAGCTCCGGCCACAGAGATGGCCACCACCTCGTGGTCTCTGACCTCCTCGGAGAGAAGGATGCGGCTCAGCGCCGCCTCGTCCAGCTCGAAGGTGTGGTCGTCTTTGACCAGCAGCACCTGCACGGGCCGGGCTCGTCCGTCCGGCTCCTCCTCCTCCGAGCTCCAGTCGTAGACATTTTTGTCACTGAGGGACCCTGGAGGAGGAGACAAACACATTTTCAACTTTGAATATGGTCGCAAGCACAGATCATGTTATCTCTGTCTTCATAAATACTTTAGAATCACTGATAAAAGAAGACTTTAGCGTCCATTAAGCGAGGAAACAGTCCATTATTCCTTCCTCTCAGCTCCAGATCAATAGCATCGCCTGCAAACTTGTTAATACTAATAATGAATCACACCACCTTATCCATCCCATCTGTTTCTATGCAATGAGATCATGTGCGTTCAGAGCTTTTTCCGGCACTTTCCAGGCAGTATGACTCAGTATGTTTCCAATCTCTGCTGTCTCATGTAGAGCACTCAGGCTGCATGAACGCTCCCGATTCAGACACCAGGGGTGAAATGTTCAGAGTCTACACTCCATTCACGACAACAAACATGTGCCTGGTCAGGACTGCACTCACTCGCAATCTGATGGTGTAGATGCAGATTGAGTCTGTGCACTGTGTCAGATTAAGGAGCAGCAGGCAAATTTTGGGTGCTAAAAGATTAATGCAGGGTGCAAAGAAAGGATGCATGGTGAATAATTTAAGGCAGGAATCATCCAAGGTTTCCAGGAAGACTGGCCAGCTTGTACTTTCACATCTCTTTGCAGAAAAAGGAAGGCCTCACCCGGCCCGGCACCAGAGCCTTGCCTTGCCTTGCCTTGCCTTGCCTTGCCTGGTTAAACCTGATCATGTTGCTGCTGCTGCTGCCCTTAAAACAACCGAAGACGTCAGGAGCAGTGCGTCTGCTTAAAGTGGGTCAGAGCTGATAAACACTCTAATGACACACAGCCACCCCATTTTCCCCTCCTTCAACCTTGATACGGGGCCTTTATTCAAAGTTAACATGAGCAATGGAGTGATGTCAGTGATAACTAGGGTGCTGGTTATCATCACGAAGGTGATGATGATGATAGCAGCGATGATTGGTATAAAGACGAGCAGCTCACTGATGCAACATTACATAATTTGATGCCAGCTGCACCATGGATCATCATCACAGGCGCCAGTGTGATCAACAATAAAAGCAGAAGGTTATTTTCAGGCCTTTTTAGGGCCCTGAACGCCCCTTCAGAGCGTTTCCTGTATGCTGTGACATCTTTCACCGCCGGCAGGTTTTTAATGATGTAATAATTTGATTAAATAAGCCTGCTCGCTTGTGCATGATTGGCCGATGTCCATGCACTGACACACGGAGAGAAGAAACGGTGCATTTCTCTGCATCTTCACACACTGTCATGATCACTAATAATACACACTTGTTACAATTAAGAAACGGAAACAATCCCCTTAATGATGGAGTCTGAAATAAACATCTAATTAGCTGCGTCGCTTACACCCTCGCCTCGACGGGAATATACAGGGGGAAAAATATGTATGTGCGTCAAGGGGAGCGTGAGATATCAAATATTGTACGTACACTCACCCCAGCTGTCTCTGTCTTTACGGTGTTTGGCCATAATACTGTCCGTGTATCCCTCTTCTCGTTGTGTCCGTTAATAAGCGACCCTAGTCGGCAGTCATGGGTGTCGTCGGGGGGTTGGGAGGATGCCCGAGCTCCACCAAAAACGATGCTCGCATCGCAGGAGGAGGATGAAGCTGCTTTTTATTCCCAGCGTCCTGCAGGGGTCGTGCGCGCAGCCAGGGGGCGCTGTTGTCTGTTTGCGTGTTGCCTTCACTGCCCGCTGCTGCAGCTGCTGCCTCAGGCGTTTTAATGCGGGAAAAATGAGCATCGGTGTGTTCAAATGAGAGTATGTTAAGCACGGCTGCTGGAGCTGAAGTCAAGTCTCTTTGTTTTAATCTGGAAATACATTTTTTTAAATTTCACCGGCAGGTGGCGGTAAGTACAAAGAGATTGGAACGCGTGCTGCCTTCGAGTACCATCGGAAATATCACCACAACAAAAAAAAATCAACTAAAAAGTCAATTAAAGTTGGTTTTATTGTCATTTATATACACAGTGAACCGAGGCAGTGTGTCGCCAATGACTGTGGTGCTACATGAAGCACGAAACAAGCAGCACCAACATGGAGCTACTGATGTTATATACGTTTGTGTGAATTAATGTACTATATAAACAACATGTTATATTTAATATGGTCATTTTATGACAAACCTCAGATTTCAAATAAAGGAAGCAGAGTTAAAAACACGGTACTTGCTCTTAAATGTAGTGCAGTTGACGTACAGTGTAGTAGAAAAGTACTACGGAAGCCCTAAGCGTTCATACATCCGCACATTATCCGTATATGATTTTATTTATTTATTTATTTTTAGTTATTTATGTCATAAAGTTCCGAGATAACAGAATAATTTTCTTGAGATCTCAATATAATGAAACATTTCCTGAGGTAACAACATAATAAATAAAATTGAAATTTGTTATAACGAGAAAATATAAGAAATAAAAATAATATGAGTGCAAGACAGCTTAGGGCTTCCATAACTAGTCCAAAGGACTGGGGATGTCAGGATTTTCCCTGATACTAAATGCAAAACACAAAACTTTAATGTGTAACAAATAAAAAAAACAATAAATAAAAAAAGTCAAATTAACATTTCATCATTATAAAGACGCTGCCAGACTACAAATCAAACTATCTAAATTCATAACGCCAACTCCTTTTGTTACATGCTCCGTGTTGTAATTATTTTATTATGAAATATTTGTTTGTGGTTGTGGTGGCGGGACCAGACATTTTGCATTGTGTTGAGAGTGGCGTTTTTTTTCCGAGCAGCTCCTGAACGCACCAACACAGGATCCTGTAACTGCGACTCACAGAGAGAGAGAGAGAGAGAGAGAGAGAGAGAGAGAGAGAGAGATTAGCAGCAGACTGTTGCTTTTTCTGTTGTTCGGGAGTAAATTTAAGATTAATACTTGACATTAATTAATGTAGCTCACCGTTATTATTTCATACACATGAGCGCGAGGCTTGTTTCGAACTGTCAGCGGGGAGAAATGACGTGTCAACGGCTAAAAACTTGAAACATTCTTGAAGTTTGTTACAGTTTCCTCCGGTGACAGTAAAACGCTGATTTTTAGTCACATTTTGTGCGATTATTCGACGCCTCCGTGCCGGTCAGAGGTCTGGGAAACGGTTTGAGGATGGAAGACGTGCTCCTCGGCGGTGTTTGCATCGTGAAAGGTGAGGCACGGCAGTTAGGAAGTTAGAAGGAGCTAAGTTTGCTAAGCTAAGCAGGCTAGTTAGCGTTAGCCGCTAGCTCCCTGGATGCTAATAAGCCCCTCACTCACTCACACACACACTCACACACACACTCCTGTTAGACCTGGCGGCTGTGGACTCACACACACTCACTCACACACACGCCTAATGTTATTTCAGTGGTGAGTTTAATGTGAGCCGTAGTTAAACACCCATGCTAAGTTGTTGGCTCACAGATGTCACGCTATGTGCCAGAATATCCTGATCTAGCTCCGTTTGTCAAGTTTGCGACATCGTTATAACGTTGCTAAAAGGTTTTCTCAACGTTTTGTTCTCCATCAGGACCTGCAGCATGGAGAAGGACCGTCTGAGGAACCAGTGAACTTCTATTGAGGACTTAAGCTTCATCAGACCACCTCCAGCACCTCCACCAGCACCACCAGCAACAGATTGGATCAAGCCAACTAAATGTAAAAGGAGCGTTTGGTTCACCATGGATATCTTTCCCCGGCCAAGCGGTGAAATCCAGAGGAGAAACCCTCAGCATGACTTCGAGCTCATTCAGAGGGTGGGAAGCGGCACATACGGAGACGTGTACAAGGTAAAGCTCCCACAGCCTTGTCACCAGAGCTGCAGATATCTTGGCTTGTCCACCACGTTACTAATCAACCCACCAGGGCAAGGAGCGATGTTTGATTTGGAAGCGATGGTGCCGAACATGTGGCGAGCACATTATTGTGCTGTAGTCTTCTTCAGCTCCAGAAATAAACACGCTGGCAGAAGTAAGCGTCGTTGATGCCATGAAGCTTAATGAGCTAAACGTGGGACTCGTGTAACACGTTGAGCTGCAGCGACTGCTTGATGAATCAGCGCGTAGATTGAAAGAAAAACCCTGCAGCTAGTTTGGTGATCGATTAATTGACGATGATGAGACATAGTTCCTGTTGCGTGTTTCTATTTTTGTTGTGTTCATGTTATGTTTTGTTTTCCTGCTTCCTGCTCGCGCCAGTTTAGTTACGGTTAACTAAATTGCCTGAACTCATTTGACTGTTCAGACTTTTCAGTGAGCAGCTTCAATACCTGCTCATCTGTTTTATACACATCATAATAATAAAAAAAACAAGAGTTTACAAAGTGTGTTTACAGAGCAGCGGATCCAGAAGAAGCCCGCGCAGGTTAAAGAAGTCAACATAAGATAAACAAGATGAAGAAATTAAAGGATAAAAAAAAATAGGCAACATCTCAAAAAGTTTTTTAGCAATTTAAAAGAGTACACCGACTCGTCTCCTCAGGTTGTCCTAAAGTCGAGGAGTCCCGATGGAGACGACAAAGTCGCCTCTAGCTTTGAGCCTCGACCTTGGAGCAACCAGAAGAGTGACCCACTCGAGCATCTAAGGCGACGTGCTGGCTCGTGCGGGGTTAGCAGGTCTGCATTGTACTTAGGATCTTTAAAAGTGATCAGTAACACCTTAAAGTCAGGGACAGGGCTGAAATGTGATGTCGTCTGTTAGAAACATGACTTATCCATCCAGTCTGAAGCAGCAGTCGTTCCCAGAAGTGGACATCAGCCTGCTGTCAGGTGTTGAGTAGAATTAATTGGACTTAAACAGTCGTCAGGTCTCGGATGATCCTCAGTGAGGATGCGATGATGGTGCACACAGCTCTGCCATCATCATACAAACATACACAGACAATCAGCTGCAGCGTTTTGATATCTATCTACTAGATTTATCTCCTAACTTCAGAGGCTCATTCTGTCATTGTCTGAGCTAACTGGGTGAGAGTTTTTTTTTCACTTGCAGGCAGCAACAGCTACAGTTTTGCAATAATTCAAATAAACACACTGAACTGTGCCAGAGCTCAAAGTGTTCTGTTTAAAGGCGGCATACACTTCTGTTCTGACTGAACACTTACAGAATACTGCATGAAATCCATCAAAGATGTTTCTATCACGTCTTTATTGGCACAGTGCTGCTGAATCTCTCTCTTTTTAAATGTTTGTTCAGGAACTGTTTGATCATGTATTCAGATTATTCTGGCCGGCTGCAGGGAGGTGTGCCTTGCTGCAGAATTTTCTCGTTTGTGCATCTGCCACAGATAAACAGATGACCCATCTGATCCGGGGTGTGATAGTTCAGGCAGCCTGTCTCTCGCTCTCTCTCGCTCTCTCTCTCTCTCTCTCTCCATACAAAGCCTCTCTGGCCAGCCCCCACCCCCAGACAGGCCACTGGTGGAATGCTGCGCCTGGTATTCTCCCACAGCTCGCAGGCCGTGGAGCTGCAGCGGGCTGAAATATGATCAGGCCCCTGTCTAAACATGCGTTTCACTATGGGTGTGTTCAGGGCCGTGCTGACAGTGGAAACACCTCAGATTGAGGAAAAGTCCTCCTCGGGCTTACTGTGCTCAGTTAAAATATTAATCGACATGGCATTCCTCTCCTCGGATGATTTATTACCTCTGATTGTATTATTCTCTGTGTTATTGCTGCTGATAATAATTCATTTATCTTCATTATAATGTCACAGCCTTGGCTCTCAGTGTGGTTTGTTCCCTTTGTATGCTTCCATTCTGTTTACACTCTGTGCTTTTTAATGTCTCAGTGTAAGACTGAGAGCCCCTCTTATACAATATTCATAGCTGTGATTTCACGCATGTGTAATCACCTGAAAATAAGAATCTTCTTGTTTTTGTCACTTAAAAATTTTATATCTACAGTTTCTACAGGAGCCCAGAACAGCCAAACTAAATACTGACTCTAGTCAGGGCCTTTCATCTGTTGGTGTGATGTGAGGGCATTGCACTGCAGCGATTACACCACTAAATGCTACACACTGCACCTTTTAAATGTTTACATCACGTACCTGGACCCTTACTCGAAATTATTCGGACCAGAAAACAATTTTTAGGGAAGTTTATCTAGAGTTTATGAAACGCGAAGTGATCCTACACTCTTCAGTAAACCTTTATCGTGCGTCCTTGTCAAAACTGCAGAAATGTTCAGTCTGTTTGTAAAGTCACTGACTGACAGCCGAAGCTTTTCCCTCAGTCTGACCCGGTGATTGAGCTGATGTCAGGTCTTGTCTGTTGCACGTCGGGCAGTTTCCTCCTGCAGTCGAAGGTTGTTTAAAAGCTGCTCATATTTGGTCAGTTCAACACTTCCCCTTTCTGGGTTTAGTTCTCAGGTTGGTGTCGGCCACGTCAGGAAATGTAAAGACAGACCGAAAGCAGATGATGGTTACTTAGATAAACTTTAAAGTCGCTGAACTTTCCCCGTGTCAAAAGTGTTTTTCTAAATTAGGGTTCAGTTACATGTCTGTGCGTGTGCATGCATGTGTGGTATCACCTGGTTTAAGCTTTGTGTGTGTGAACGTCTGCAGCACGTTCCCTGTGTTGAAAGGTGGCCATGCTGGAGGGTTTTATGGTTTACGGTTGATTTAGCTGCTCGTCCCGTCACTTCACTCCCACGGATTAGGGAGCATCCCGTCTTGACCTGGATTTAGAGCTCAGTGCGGCCCGCTTTAAGGTTTCACCCGCGATGAATGGATGTGTGTTTTTAAACGTAATGCAAGCGTCAGATTCGGCAAAAACGTACAGAAGAAATTGTGTAAGGTTGACTAAACCACGAGTCATCTTCAGCAGGAAAAAGGTTTACTGACGTAGTGGGCTGACACTGTCCAGCTTCTCCCTGCTGACTAACACAGCCCATGGGTTGACCTCTGATGGTGATGATGTGTGATCAAAGAGACTTTTTGGTTCGTCTGATGTGAAAACAGCAGCAGAGGATTTGTCTGATGGAGGTGCTGCCATTTGTATCCCAGAGCTTTCACTCCATTTCTCACAGAGACGAAAGAATCATGTGTCTGACATTCTCGTTAATTAATTAATTAATCCTTTAGTTTAAAATTAATAGCCCAAATTGATAATCATATGTTCCAAAGCTGCAAGATAACATCGTCAGATTGTTTGTTTTTGTCCAACCTACAGTCTCTGGTTACCTTCCTCAACAAATTGATGAATCGTGCAGCCTATGAAATGTCAGAATACAGTGAGAATCGTCCATTATGATGCCTTCAAACGTCTCATTTTGTTCAACCAATCGATTTGCTATCATAAAAGTGCCAAAGCCTCACATTAGAGTAGCTGAAACAGGTTCTGGTTAAAGCAGTAATACTGACATATATTCTGTTATATTTGTAGCCTTGCTGACTGTCGTGCGGTTGTTGTTGTTCTTTCAGGCTCGAAACATAAAAACTGGAGAGCTCGCTGCTGTGAAGATCATAAAGTTGGAACCAGGTAAGATCGTCTCATTATCTCAGTTTTTCTCATCACAGGGCTGTTGTCTTTGAGTCGGAGCTGAAAAATAACGAGAGGTCTGGAAAATAAATCAGGTATTTTCCAGGGTTTTGAATGGAATGCATAAAAAGCACTAAAAAGAGAAAATATTGTCGTACACTGCCAACACTCATGACTGCAAATATTTATGTGCTCATAGAGCTGATATTTTGATATTTTTAATGTGAAACCGTGACCTCTGGTTTATAGATGCACGTGATGTCTTCTTCCATGATGCGATATAAGCTCGTTTATCTAAGACCGTGGCTGCGCTCGGCTCCGGGGTCTGTGCTGTCGCTGACCTAGTGACAGAGTTAGTGTGATCCAGATTAGTGGGATTACGACGAGGCCTTTATACCACCAACATCCAGACTTGAGCCCCGGCTGAGTACCGATCAAAAGAAAGAGATTCACTGCGTGTTTGTTTTCTCTTTCATTCACCTCTCGTGTAGCTCGCGAGGCTGAGAGTGAGAGGATGCGGTACTGGTGGTACGTTTGGGTGGTTGATGTTTACGTGACTGTCGTTTTCCATAGGTGCCACTTTGTTCTGCACACGAGCTCGAACTTTAAAAGGACATTTATTTAACTTCCTGATTAGTCTGCGGACGTCTTGATCTCTTATTTAAGACAGACATATTATTCTGCTTGAATATAGGAGATGTGTGGATTAGTGCGTCTGGGTAAAGCAGAGGATGAAGGGGGCTTAGCTGTCAGCTGTGAGAAAAGACAAAAGAAGAGAAAGGGAAGTATTCTTCATGACCTCTGAGAAAAGAAAATGGTAAACCGACACTTTAGGGCTGCAAATAACACAACCAGTTGGTCTTCACGGCTTCTCAGAGCCGGTGACGTCTTAAATGTTTTATTTTGTCCAAACAAAGAACAAATCTCAAAGATGTTTCATTTAGAGTGATTAAAAAACAGAAGTCCTCACACTGGAGAAGTTGCATGAGCTGTTCTTGCTTTTTTTCTTCTCTGTCAGTCGATTCATTGACTATTTCATTTCCAACGCAGTCACTGATCTACATGCTTCATTATTTGTGCAAACTTAAATGAAGAGTTCACAGATGAAGAATGAAAATAGGCCTCGCGGACAGCTGAGGGTTAAGTGAAGTTAAAAAGGCAATGTTGCAGCTCACTGGGAGGTTTTCTAGTCAGAAATTGTCCTCTGCGTGTGTCAGTTGCATAACTCTGGGCAGGTTTTCTCATGAGCGCTTTTTAAACAACAAACAATTTCTATTTGCATTGTTCATATATTTTCTCCAAATGAAACAAGGATTAAACCCAGCCCAGGCCGTCCTGTTTAAGCAGGACTCTCTTTTCTTTACCCCCACTTTGCCACAGAGTCACTCCTTTCTGTGCTTCAGGTAAACAGCTTTGGGTGGACCGTCGACTCAAACAGGTTTGACTGGGAGGAGTGACGGCTGGTATGAAGTAACTCCGGGACACAGACAGAGAAGTGAGATAGGAGTGGTGAAGCCTTCTGGCTGCAGGGGTTGAGCAGGTTAATCTGATAAGTCGGGGTTGTAAAAGACCAAATAAGTGTTGACCACTGCAGGGAAGATGGAGAATATCTTTTTTTAAACCTTAAGCATCCATTAAATCCACACGATGCCTCTTTTCTCTGTCAGACAGTTCATTTTCTTTGCCAGCAGCCTCCTGCCACTTTTCATTATACATTCTGCTGTAAGCTGTTTGGGTGTGGACGAATTGTCTCCGCTCTGCATGCAGTTCTTTTATTTTCTCTAAGCTGATCCGTCAGAACAGAAGCAGCAACTTCATAAAAGTTTCTGACAGTAAACCAACATTACAAAAATCACAGTCCCTGTGAGAGCGATCAGAAAACCCGACACACTGAGTAAGTCCGACAAGCGATGAGCGAGGATGTGTACATTCAGGGAGGAGAGGGAAGCGCTCAGTCTGAGAGGAAGTGGCTTCACTCTTAGGCCTCAACTCACCAAGAAGAGAAGACGCTCGTGTGTGTGTATTTTTTTTGTTTGACCACGCTCAGTCGTGTCACTGAAATTACCCTTGCTCGAATTCTTGTGGCTCCTCGCGCCATTTGCTCTCTGTCAGTGCGTCCGTTTGAAAACGTGAAAATGACGCTAAATGAAAAAACACTGTAATTACACACGCAGTAATTGGGTCCTAATTAATGACTTCCTAAACGTGTAATGTGGCAAAAAGACGGTGGGAAGTTTATTTCCACATTTGACATCTACAGAAGCTGTGCGTCGAAGCCGGAGAGGACGAGCGTCTGTGAATCGTCACGATGCCGCAAAAGAAGCAACAAACAAGGCTCGAATTTTACAGGCCGAGGGCAGCGACACTGGCACGTCGCCGTAGCCTCTGTTGACACTCTCGAGTGTACTTATTTATTCTCGGTCGTGGTAAGTTTGTAAGAATAAATCACTGAAGCCGTGAGACGCATCACAAGTCACTCGTAAAACCAGTTACACTCCACTCACTCTTTCCATGTACGGTACAGTTTCACATGTTCGTAATCTCAAAGCTTCCTTTAACACACGAGCAGCTCGGCTGTGTCACAGCCAAAAAATATTTTTGTGGCACGTCTCCCCCACCTTGATTAACGCACAGAGTTAGTCATATTCTGTATTTTTTGCTATGGTCAACAAAAGTCCAAAAATACTGTGTGTGTCTGTGTGTGAATACTTTAACCCCAGACCAATGGGGTCCTACTGAAGACATAAATCTGTAACAGATATTTAGGTTTGTTTAAAAAAAGCTGAGTCATACCTAAAACAGCAGGAAACTAGGGGCTATCTTCAGCTGCGGATTAGTACAACTTTGATGCTCTGGTGAGTATTTACAGCAGCAGGAAGGTGTAGGTTCGACTTACGGTAAACTAAGGTTGCTCATGAAAAAACAACACGTGGCTCGTTAATGTATCTTTGGACAACAGTAGAGGTCTACGACACAGATAGTCAAGCCAGTTCATCACTGATTTTACCAGCCTCATCTCTTCATGATCTGTCTGTCTCAAGAAAAGAAATATGTTTGCAATGTATTCACCTCACAGTCAGCAGGGCTGCGCCCGCTGCTGTCGTGGTTTTATGTAGTTTAGGCAGTTGACAGATTATCTGAGGCTGAAGTAGGTCCAGAGCTGATGGAAAATCACTGGTTTGTTGTTGATCAGCGGGATAGTTATCCATGTGTCGGCATTCCAACTAGACTTTTAATTCAGACGCTCACGTGAGAGAGCCTAACCCCTCCCAAACTGGCTGAAAACAGGACTACTGCCTCGTTTGGGCACAAACTGTTTGTGCACTCCGTGGCCCAGGATGTTTCTCCATTTATCATGCTTCGTCACATACTTCACGTACCCCTGTATCACTTTAATTAGTCTAGACCACATAGCCACCTGGTTGTTCAGCGTCTGGAGCTGTGTGTAAAGCTCCGGTCAAGACGCTCTCTCAGGCCGCAGCCGGCGGGAGCTGCCAGAAATTGTTGAATGTTTTTGTGAGACAGCTGATTTTATGAGACACCAAAACATATTTTGTTTACGTGCAGCGAAGGTGAGCAGCGTGTCCAAAAAAAGAAGAGGTCTGTTGATTTCCAGCACAAGTATTGTGCAGTTTTTTCTGGCACAGATTTTGGCCATTAAATGAGCTTAGTCTGGATGATGCCTTTGATGACAGTCTGTTGATAGAAGCTGGCAGAGTCTGGTAGATCTTAACCTCCCGTTAATGTATTCCAGGGCCGTGTCTCTGCACAATTGGGAGCAGCTGGGCTTACATATTTTTCTCCTCTTACTTCCTACTGGTCGGATGTGTTAGAGTGCTTTGCTTGAGCTGGAAAGCGGCCTGGATATCAGCCTATACCACATAAACCTTAAAAGTACAAGGTGTTCCTTCTGTTGTTGTTGGCTGTTCTGTAATTTGCACATAGATGAAATATTGAGCCGTATAAGTTTGGGAAGACTTTGTTCTGAAACATAAAGTTTGAGGCGCGTACAGCGTTCGTTTGGTCTGAGCTGCTCTGAGTTGGGTTTAAATTCGAGGTTTGTCCCGGTGTCAGAAGAATAAATTCTGCTTCTGCGGTTTTCTAGAAAAATTGTAAACCCCCAAACGTCGTAGTAACTGCGTGCCCGCAGTCATTTCGCGAGGTGTTTATTTTCAAATGGAAAATATCTCATTTTAAAAATCACTGTACAGAAAATGAAAATCTAATTTTTTGTCCATGTGTCTGTGTGATTTCTAACTCTGTTTCCAGGGGATGACTTTTCCATCATACAGCAGGAAATCTTCATGGTGAAGGAATGCATGCACCACAATATTGTGGCCTACTTTGGGAGCTACCTCTGGTAAGAGCCAGCCTGAAATACTCTGCTTTGTCATTTTATACTCAGTATTCTCTCCGCTCTCTCTCTCTCTCAAGGCCAGCACATGTATAACTTTTGTGGAATTCATATGTTGCTGTCAAAGTTATTTAACGAGCCCCTGCCTGAAACTCGCATGACATATTTAATGACTTAGTCACACCTGTGTGTGAAAGTATGACTCTTCAACCGGGCTGACTGGTGCTGACAAGGCCCTTCAGTGCCAGGATGCAGCTCTCATGTTTTAATGTTCTGCGGCTGCTATCTGAGAGGAAGTAGAGCTGGTCCGCCCACCGCTGCTCGCGACTTCCAGCAGGTTTAACTGGAATACGAGCCCTCTGATGTGTTTTTATACGGCTGTTAGTCCGGAGAGATGCATGTCGTATCACAGCAGGTACAGTCTCCCCACACCAGAGCACAAACGGTTACAGTAAAATGTTAATGAGCAACATGCAGCACATTAATTATTATAAAACCAGATTAATCGTATCAGAGGAGCCACTTTTATTTTGTTTTTTTTATTCAGGGAAGTTCAGGCTTCCTCTCAGATCCGTTTCCTGACCCTAAATCATTTCCATGTCCAGCTTAAAGACGTGAAAAGTGGCAGAGAAGTGTTTGAGAATCCGACGCAGTGTACTGTATCCACGGCTCTGCGGGCCGAGTGTCACAGTTAGATCACAGTCTTATTTTTAGCTTTTTGTCATGAGCTTGGCATAATTTTTCTACTCACCCCTCTCATGTCTCACAACTAGTTCACCCAAGTGCAGAAGCACCAATGAAAAGTATTATAACGTTTATGAACTTGCTGTTTCAGGAAGGTTTGCTTGTTTAACAAGACACCTTCATTATGTTTTGTCAAAAATATTTGGCAACCAGCAGCTGCAGCTCCTAACTCAATAATTTTCTCTGTTTTTGTCAGTCGAGAGAAACTTTGGATATGCATGGAGTACTGTGGAGGAGGATCTCTGCAGGACATTTATCATGGTGAGCTCTGCTCGTCATAAAATGCTTTAAACTGTTCATACGTTTTTAGAAATCAATCCTTACCCTGAAAACACGGCATGAAATTGTGTTGTTACAGTGACCGGACCTCTCTCAGAGCTTCAGATAGCATACGTCTGCAGGGAGACCATACAGGTAATTTAACTTTTAAGACTTTTTTGGAATTAAAAGTCCAAAGTTTGTCATTTCATTTGAACTCATTAAAGAGTCTGTTTAATTTCCTTTACAGGGTTTGGGATATCTGCACAGCAAAGGCAAGATGCACCGTGACATCAAGGTATCGTATCTTTGTTTGTTTTCATTTGCCTTCCAGCGCAGACAGACTAAACTCAACATATCTTAAAATACTGGGAAAGCACACAACCTTAAATAATTCACGTCACTGTGAGTGCATCTGATGTTTCTGTAAGGCGGACTTCAAAGCAGTCAGACTAACAAAACTCAGAGATGCCTTATTATTAGACCTTACTATCCTTTGTGCAGCTACAATGTGAACTTTTTAGACATTTATAAATCAGTTCATCGCTGAAGATTCTGCCACCTCACATCTAGAAAACACCTTTACACGTGACCAAGAAGCACATTGTGTATTTTCTAAAGCCCTACACTCCTCTTTAACCTCGCAAGCTACTGAACAAGCCTGGGAAAGACACTTTGATAATTAGAGGAAGTGTGGTTTGATCTGTAATTAAACCGCATCTTATCTCACACAACACCTGTTCTCACAAACCAAATGGATGCTAATGTGTCTCTGCTATGAGACCGGCAGCTACAAGCGTGTTGTGGAGGTACTTGGACTTGCAGATTGCATGAATGAATGCAGGCCTGACCTGTGTCTGCACCCAAGAGAAGCTACAAGTAGTTTACTTGTATTTTTTTGATGGTTTATACTCTTTAAAAAAACGCAGCTGTTGGTCGTTGAGGTTTGACTTCTCTCTGGTGCAGCAACACTGCAGAGGTGTGAACTGAAGTCACAGGAAAAGCATGGCTGTGGATGTGCTCACTCGAAAGCATGTGACCAGTGGTGTCACTTACTGCGGTTTTGAGGCCGAGCTGGAGCTGTCTGTTGCACACACACACTGGAGCCTCAGTCTCGAGTGTTATCACGAAAGGTCAGGGCTAGACCTATTATCTTTACTCAGCTCTACGCAGCAAGCACTTCCTGTTTCCTCCTCTCTCACTGCAGGATGCCACCAGAGAGACTGTCAGTCACTGCCAACAGAAACACTGTCAGAAAGACGCTCGGATCAGTAACAGACCAGCAGTTAACGCTTCAACGAGACCAGATGTTACTGAGAAAGTCAAACACATGATTGGCACTTTGTTATGAACCCTAACACACATCAGCCCCCCTCGATTAAACGAAGCGATTACGTGATTTTTCCTTCTCCTTAACAGGGTGCCAACATTCTCCTGACAGACAATGGAGATGTGAAGTTAGGTGAGTTGTTCTTCCCTCTGAAACTTTCAGTCGAATGTGGATTACATAACGTGAAAAAAAAACTCTTGTCAATTCTCGTTACAGCTGACTTTGGAGTTGCGGCCAAAATAACAGCCACCATTGCCAAAAGAAAATCCTTCATTGGAACACCTTATTGGTGAGTGAATCACCCTCATCGAATGAGCCGTTCTGCCTCTTGACAGGCTTCGTTGAGCAAGTTCAAGAACTCGTTCCTGAATTTTTCTAGGATGGCTCCAGAAGTAGCAGCAGTGGAAAAGAACGGCGGCTACAACCAGCTTTGCGATATCTGGGCCGTTGGCATCACGTCCATAGAGCTGGCTGAGCTACAGCCTCCGATGTTTGACTTGCATCCGATGAGGTGTGCTTCATTCTTCTCAGAAATGATCAGTCAGAGTTTCCTCTGACGAGTCTTAGATGATTCTTACTTTCTGCTTTTGTGTTCCTCTCCTGTTGCGTCATGTGCTTCGATTACTTAAATGGTCATCCTGTTTAATTCAGAGAATGCTTGTGTCATCTTGGTGTCAGTATACTTACAGTACAGTCTGTCATAATAACCGTAATCTCTCTTCTTTCCCAGGGCTCTGTTTTTGATGTCCAAGAGCAGCTTCCAGCCTCCGAAGCTAAAAGACAAAAACAAATGGTGAGTGACCCGAAAATGTCCAGCGTGCTGCTCTGGTATCACGCTACGATTCTTTGGTCTTCAGCGCCGATCTTTGTATTAATAAGAAATCCTCTCGTTCACCAGGTCCACGGCCTTCCACAACTTTGTCAAAGTGTCTCTTACGAAGAACCCAAAGAAGAGGCCCACCGCAGAAAAACTTCTATCAGTAATAAAACCTGTTGCTCACTCAGATTACAGCAGAACACTGGCATGTTAAAGCCTCAGAAGTCTCTGTGTTTACAGTTGTGATGAGCCTTTGTGTGGTTTGGCTGTTTGGGTTAGAGTCAAACTCTGAGTCAGGCCCTAAATGCTGTAACATCCATTTAAAGTTTGATATTTTAAGCAGTTACTTTGTAGAGGAAGTAGACTGAGGCTTCAGCCTGTACTATGTTTTAAGCAGCAGACAGTTATCATTAACACAGTGCACGTCTCTGAGGAAAGGTGTCTCATCCTGACCATGATTAACGTAGACGCTTTAATTACTCCATAACGGAGAAACTAGGACTTCTGCAGGGATTTTAACGGACCCTGTGTGTGAGATTATGGATGTCCAACTCAAACTCAAACCGCTTCATGATAACTTCCTGTCTTGTCTCTCGCAGCACGTGTACGTGGCTCAGACAGGTTTGACGAGGAGGCTCGCCGTCGACCTCCTAGATAAGATGAACAACCCAGAGAACCACCAGCATTACAGCGAGGTGGACGATGACGACCTCGAGGTAACGCCTGACTCTGTCACGTAGACTTTTATCAGTTTAACCAGGACTCTGGGAAGTTTGCTTTGAGGAAGTAAGGTCATTGAAATTCTTCACATGTTATAAAGACACTGACAATTTTACTAAGTAGCTCAGACACTGTGTACAAAGGATTACAACCTGCAGCTCTTTGCTGCATGTCATCTCGCCCTACTTTCCTGTCTCACTTTACCTGCTTTTATCTAATAAAGACAATAAAAGCCCCCGAAATTAAACTTTAAGAAACACATTCATAAAAAAACAAGCCCTCCCTGTCGACTCGATGCTACCAAATCTTGTCGTAGAACAGACTTTCATGCAAAGACTGACAGACTCTCTCTATCAGCAGTGAATGTAAATATTAGCACAGCGTGTTTTTACAGCAACTCTGCAATAAACAGTAAAAGGTGAGCTCTGCTGAAGATTCCCATCCCCCCTCATGTTGATTCTCTCCATCGACATTATTATTCCGACTGGAATCAACATCACATCTATGTGGCAGCCAAAGAGGTGGTACCAGCGCCTTTTAAGAGACCATTGTGCTTTTCTCCCACTGACAGCAGTAGCACTGTCTTGGCCACGATGAATGAAAACACCCTGGAGGCTATTGACTGCAAGCAATGGAGCTTGTTGCAAACAAGCAGCCTCTGGGATGCATGATAATGTGATGATGCAAAGTTTCAGTGCAGCTCTCAGCTCTGCATAAAGTTTCAGAGTTTGTTCCTCCAGATGTTTTCGACAGATAAGCATGACTCGACGCAGCGTCAGTGTCCGTTGATATGATTTAATGACACGTCACCAGCTTTATTTATCAAGTGCTGCTCTCTTTAACTTTAACCATCTGTCTCAACGTTTGTTTCAGCCCCTGTCTGGTGTCAGACACACCATCCGGTCCACCAACAAACACGCCAGAGCTGAGAGGACACGCTCAGAGATAGACTGTAAGTGAACACAAAAAAAAAACTCCCTCCTGCCACGAATCTGTCCGATCACTGGTCAGCATGTCAGTCCCACTGTTCAGCTCGAGAGAGAGAGGGAGGGAGAGGTCCGGCAGCTTGTCTGAGGGCCATCCCCGCTAATCCTGCAAGCGCTGGCAGATTTCCAGACCACAGCATGTGGCAGTGTTTGTAAAAATAGCCCGAGGATTCACAGAAGAGAAAGTGTGTCCGTGCAGCTTCTGTGCAGTGTGATAATGAATGTGAAATATCTTGTCTGAAGGGCTCATAAAGGTTTTCTTCTCTCGAGGAATTTCAGTCAACATTTGTAGCTGCAGCTTCAAAAATTTTTTTTATTTTTTTTTTTATTATTATTATTTTGCGACCCTTCAGGGAAGCTGCTGCGTCTGTGTTGTAGACAAAGTAGTGCCGTGCCTGTCGTGTCTGTGACTGGGTTTGACGTAGTATCAGTCCAGCGGTGAGATGTGTGTCTTTGTTGGATGTCGTATTTATTTGTAGCTTCATTGTGTTTTGTGCTCGTTCGTGCTGTGATCGTTTGCACTTCCTGTTTAGTTTCATCTGAGTTTCTCACAATCACGTCTCGACTTTCCCTCCTACATGAAGCAAACAATGGGACACACCGAGGAGGGCCATGCTCAAGTCCTAGCTTCACTGAGGGACACAGGGGGGACGCAGGTTAGTCACGGTGTAGCGAGACAGTGTGTGTTTGTTCCTTTGGCTCACTCCTTAGACTTCCCGAGGAAAAAGATGCTTTAGCACATAACACGACATTTATGTGGCACTAATAAGACGAGTTTGTCTGCATGGGACCTGGTTACTGAATAATTTGGTTGTTGTGTGATCTCGGTCTCACATTTTTAAATGACTAATCAGATCCTAACAAGGAAGTTTGGTTTGACTCGTACGTCTCACCTGATTCCTGGACTTACCGCTCTCTGCTGTGTCACCTCCTCATTCTTATCTGCCTGTATCTTTTGAAAAGCCGCAGCACCTTCACGTTATCAGCAGAGCGGAAGAAACACGAGCGGTCTGAATTCTTGAAGACAAAGTTTCTTTGTTAATGAGAAGCTGATTATGTGGGAGTGTTTATTGGCAGGTCGGCTGATTTTCTTTTGCCTTCATAATTACAGCAGGATCACACCGTGTTTACACTGAACACCAAACCTGTTTGAACGTTTGTGACCTCCAATCTAAACTAAAATGGATTTATTTGTGATTCTCTTGCCGCGCTCGCACCAATATTTCCCCCCAAATTGACCAGATCTGGTTAGTGTCGAGCGAAATCTGTGTTTGTCTTTGGTGACCAGCTCCTCTTTAGACTCCAGACCAAACATTCACACAGCAGCGCCATAAATCTCTGCAGGGTTTTGGCAGGTACGTTGTAATGGAGCTGCTCTGCCTTTGGTTCATTCTCACACATGAATTTTAAGATTGTTTTTTTTTCTCAAGGCTCCTGGTACGAATGCACAAGGCTGCTTACTCTCGAGGCTTTGTGTGTCTTCAAGTGTTAGGC
Organism: Nibea coibor; assembly: GCA_023373845.1. Taxonomy (NCBI): domain Eukaryota; kingdom Metazoa; phylum Chordata; class Actinopteri; family Sciaenidae; genus Nibea; species Nibea coibor. The sequence goes on from CM041722.1 coordinate 23,621,761, forward strand.
ACTGATGCCCCCTAGTGCACAAAGGTGTGTGAAAGATCTTTAAAAAATAAACTGAATACAACACCATCTTTTTTTTTTTTTCTTTTTTCTTCATTTACAGTCGACAAGCTCCAGTTTGAGCCGCCGCTGCGGAAGGAAACTGAAGCTCACTCTGAAATGGTGATAATCAAATTCAGTTTAATTACTTCTCGTGCCCATGCACGACTTCCTGTTTCATTTTAAGTGCACGCAGGAAAAAAAGATAAAACTACCTGTAAATAAAAAATCTATTTTTGTGTGTGTGTGTCTTTCCACAGGATGTGAGTAAAGATAATGACTTCTCTTCCCCCTGGAGTCACTTTGCAGAGGGAGGAATAACAACCAGGTAATCCATGGAAACTGTTGTCACGGGAACTGCTCCTATTTACCCCCCACACTCTCTCTCTCTCTATCTGTGTTTCACTCTCTCTCCTGACCTGGCTTATTTATGACACGGATGCATCTCTCAAGATTCATTCAGAGTCTGGCTCGCGGTATTTATTTCACATCTTTGGAGTGGGTCTGAGTTAAAAACGCAGAATGCAGATGTCCGATATAAAAGATGCATACGGCATGCTGGTGTTAACGTAATCTTGCTTTTCTTCTTGATGCTTCTCACCGTCTGTCACACTAACCTGCTGATTCACCGGAGCTAACCTGTGTCTGTGCATGAACTCACTCTCCCCCTCTGCAGTTTCTCACTTGTCCATGTGCTTTTTGACTGTTTTTCTCCTTCCACCTCTCTCTCTGTCTCTCTCTCTCTCATCTCGTCCCTCCAAGGAGCCTTCTCAAAAGCGTTGAGGACGAGTTGTTCCAACGGTAACACTAACCCTTACGCCATCCACTCCACCCCTCTCTCGCTCCCCTCCAGTGAGATTTAGCGCCCACCGTGTCCACAAATCAACCCCCTCCTCCATTCACCATGTGTGGTGTGAGAATAGCTGTAGATCCAATCTGTGCATCCTGCTGCACGCATGAGTCTGACACAGGCAGTACAGTAATGTCTGCTGCTGTGTTTGGCACCAATCAAAGACTCAGTAAATCTTGTAATATTCTGCAGGTCGTCTGCAGACTTTGTTTTGATCCCAGCGTTCATTTTTCAGACTAACGTCATACTAAAAAGAGTACGTGATGAAAGACCTCTGCGATGTTTGTTTGAAGTTTAATGTCTGGTCTGAAGTCTTGTTGTTTTCCATCCCATGATGCTCACCAGGGTTCAGTAATAGAATGAATACACCCCCCTGTTGTTCTCCTTAGAGTCATGCTCTTCATCTCTAAGGAGCGATTTTTACACAAACATTTGCACCATCGCCGCCCCTCCCGAGCTCCGATGAGTCTTATTTTCCACCCTGATCGCTGTTTGTTTCCTGCAGGGGACACATCGCCCACCTCGAAGATGCCTTTGAAGAAGTGGAGCTGTGAGTGATGCCGACAGATTAAGACTTCACATCGACATTTCACTGCTGTAGTTTCTAAAACAAAAACTTTCATTTCAGGTCAACCCTCAATCGAGGGGTTTCTCCTCCTCCTCTGCCCCCAAAGGTCAGTCCCAAAACGATAAAACATTTTTGATTTGTTGGAATCCGTGTTCGAGGTGTGTTTGAATTAACGCTCCATCCCTCCTCAGCCACGATTAAACAGCTCGTCGGAGGAGCTCGGCCTTAACGACGAGAGGTCTCTGACGGTTCGGAGGTTCCCCAACTCCGAGAACGGGCCGAATCAGGTGCCTCGCCGACAGAGCACCCCCGAGCAGGGCAACAAGGGGGAACACTCGTCACCAGATTTCCTCTCCGCCAGCGTCAGCAGCCCCGGCATTTTGTCTCACGCCTCCGATCCTGGTGAGTCTCACTGCGTCTGAATTTACGCAACAACCTCTTCATACGCCGCTCATGCAAATCTCTAAACGAGCGCTTTCTTATTTTCACAAGCTCTCAGTAAATCAGAGCGTAAAGGTAAGGCAGCCTGATGTAAACGTGTCCGCGCTCTGACAGCGTGATAAACTACACATTTAAGTTTCATCTGGCTGCTCTCGTGACAGATAACGACTCGGACGACAGCGAGAACGGAGGCAGCACCAAGCCGCCGCCCAACCGACAGCACCGGAAGGAGAAAAAGGAATTCCCTGTGAGTCCGAGCGTCACGCTGCGATTATTTCAGTCACGACAGCCACACAGCCGGTTTTAGGGTGAAAATGTCACCTGTGGTTTCAGAGCCTATATTTTAATGGTGGAGCGTCTCCAACTAGCTGGACTGAAACCTCCAATATGATGTTTTTTTCCCCTCGTGTTGAACGTTGACAGACACAATAGAAAACAGTCCAAAGAGTTTTTTGGCTCATTGTTGAAGCTGGAGATAAATTAAGCCGCTAAATTAAAACTAATTGTTGCTGCTTTGTCTGCGTGTTCTTCATCTACATTATGTTTCCTCTTCTCAGAAACCAGCTATCAATGGTCTGCCTCCCACTCCTAAAGTGCTGGTGAGTGAATCATCTGCATTGTTCCTCTCTCTTCTCTGCTGGCCCGGTTTCACGGGCTCTGTTATTAAACTCTCTGCTGCTCCTCCTCCTGCTGCTGCTGCTGTACATTCTGGAGATATTTGGGGTCCACAGAGCTTTCTGCTTTGTGGTTTCTTCTTCTTCTTCTTCTTCTCCAGCTCATTAAACCCTGGCTGACACTGCAGCTCTTTCACTGAGCCAGAGGCTGCCTGTTCTGAGCCATGTTCCTATTCCTTTCAGATGGGAGCCTGTTTCTCCAAAGTGTTTGACGGCTGCCCGCTGAAGATCAACTGTGCCACATCCTGGATTCACCCGGACACCAAAGGTACAGCTTCATGCAACAAGAGAATTAACACGTTTTATTAAATCCAGCGCTTCATTTTTTAATGGGTTTTTTTTTCCTTCCAGATCAGTATCTGATCTTTGGGACGGAGGACGGCATCTACACGCTGAATCTAAACGAGCTGCATGAAGCCACGATGGAGCAGGTAACCCTAAACAGTTATTACATCACTGCTTCTTGTTTTCAGTCCTCCCGGTACTTCCTGTACAGACTACTTAATATTTACAGTATTTCTAGGGTGTCGTTCAGCTCAGTCGGTAGAGCAGCCACCCCGTGGGCGAAGGCTCCGTCCAGTGTTCGAATCCGACTTGTGTCATTCCTCGTCTCTCTCTCCCTGCATTTCCTGTCACTCTAGTATTTTTTTAAATGACGTCCTTCATTTCAGACTGAGGCAGATTCTCATTTTTTTTTACTTTTTATTGAAACATTTGAATTATTTTAAACATTTCCTGACTCAGTAATTCAAATATTAAATGACAGGATATAAAACGGTTTGAAAGGGTCATATTAATTAATTGATTAATTACTGTAGTAACAAACCACAAACATTTTAAAAAGACTTAAAAAAATAAACTTTTCTACAGGATTCATTTTAAAATGAATGCGGTGATCATCAGGATCATCGCTGTGCATTTAGCGTATGTTATATTGTGCTAGGAGGCTAAAGCTGCACTTCTTGGGCAGGAAAACACTGGACAGTGATTGTACTTGTTGTGGACGGTCTGTTTTTAAAATTTAATCTGTAACTCTTTTAAATAATGTCGTCGGCTAATGCTCCTTGTCTCTTGGAATAACGCTCAGTTAGGATTATTACAAGTCAGCTCTGTGCAGAGTGCTTCGATTCTGATTACATATGATAAATTATGATTGGACAGTTCAGCAGAGATGTTTTCCTTTCAGAACTAATGTCCGTCTTTGTCTGATTCCCCCGTTCAGCTCTTCCCGAGGAAGTGTACATGGCTGTACGTCATCAACAACAACCTGATGTCTTTGTCCGGTAAGCGATGGACTTATCACAGCCTCCTGCTTCACTGGCCACTGTCATAACCTGCTGCTTCTTTGTCCCCTGTTATCTGGCAAGACAGTCCACTCCATATCTGCTGCCCTGTGTTTGCCGTCAGAGAGAGGCTCTGTAAGAGTCCTGAGTGACACATGTGGCTTCACAGCCTGTCGTTCTGCAGCAGAGCCGCTCACACACACTCATCTCTGTTGATTTTATACGTTAAAACAGACAAACGTGCTGCGTGTTGTAAGAAAAGACCAAACTGTCTTCGTTTGGCTGACCTAGTAGTCGCCGCAGCCTTTTCTCGGTTTAACCGTTGAGGATGGGATTACAAAGCGTGAGGTCTACTTTCGGTTTTACCTTCAGCAGTTTGCCCCTTGGTATACTTAACCTCTTTTCTCTTCTCCTCTTCCCTTGGACACTGTCCATCCTCCTCTCGCCTGGCTTGATTTGATATTCTACTAACTGGCTTCATCAGAAGGTAATCATGCTTCACACCATCATCACACTTCTGTTTTTTACCCCTGTTCACGTCTAACCTTTTTTTCTACATGTGAAAGCTGCTTCAAAAAAAATCAGTCTTCAGTCAGCAGATTGTAACACTTACAACTACATCACTTCCTGTTTTTACTCGTGACGCTGATGACTAAATGTACTGTATGTCTGCCGCAGGGAAAACCTTCCAGCTGTACTCCCACAATCTCATCGGGCTGTTCGAGCAACTGAAGAAACCCGGCCTGGCGGCTCAGTTCCAGACTCACCGCTTCCCGGACAAAATCTTACCCCGGTAAGACCAACAAAGCCACGAGTTATGAAGTTATTAGCCCGCAACTAATGAGCAGCAACGCTGGCGTCACAGCTCTGCGTCTCTAACGTTGAGTCGCCGCGCTCGTGCTGTGCAGTCTTTTTGTTCTTCGCCGTCTGCCATCATGACGAACGGCCGCAGGCGTAGGAAAAAAAAAAAAAGGAGAAGCGCTGGCCGACTTCCCTGATTCTAGACGTCAGCAGCAGCTCGGGTAAAGACTGTGGTCACAACAACTCGACTGTTTTCTCTCCTCAGGAGATTCGCCTTGACAACTAAGATCCCCGACACAAAGGGCTGTCACAAGTGCTGCATTGGTGAGTGGCCTTTCCTTCCCAACCACTCTGTTTTATTTACTCACCCTTCCATCATATTAAACCGCGTCAATACATGAATAACATCTCAGCACCGTGCGCGTCTCTCTTTACTTTCCTGCGTCTATCTTTTATAGTATTTATTCATGTGAGTGCGCGTTTGAAAAAAGTTTTTCTGGCCCAGTTTTCCTCCTGATATTAACTGGACCTGCGTGTCTCAGCCCGACTCCACGTCCTGACAGTCTTTCTGCTTCACAGTGAGAAACCCGTACACAGGCCACAAGTATTTGTGCGGAGCGCTGCAGTCTGGGATCGTCTTGTTGCAGTGGTATGAGCCCATGCAGAGGTTCATGCTCATCAAGGTCAGTCGGCTAAACATCTCAAACATTACTGCTGCACAGCATAGCACGTTAAACTGTCGTGTCACTACAATATAAAGTGTCATTAAACATCAGAGCGTCGCTGACTCTCTCCTCTGTGTCTTCCCGTCGCAGCACTTTGACTTCCCTCTTCCCAGCCCACTGAAGGTGTTTGAGATGCTGGTGGTCCCGGAGCAGGAGTATCCTCTGGTGTGCGTGGCCATCAGTCAGGGCTCAGAGCCGGGCCAGGTGGTCCGCTTTGAGACCATCAACCTCAACTCATGCTCCTCCTGGTTCACCGAGATGGGTACAAGTAAGTCGGACAAGTGAAATATAACGTCCTGCCGTCAGCTTCCTGGTTACTCTCACCTGTTCAGACCAGAAACATAAAATAAATCATACATGTTACGTGATGATGAAGAGGATTGTCAGTGTTGTATTTTCCCTTCCTGCAGGTAATCAGCAGGTGGACGCAATCCACGTCACCCAGCTGGAGAGAGACACAGTGTTGGTGTGTTTGGACCGTAAGTACCGACCACGATCGTACAAACTGTTTTTGGACCGCACGGATGTGAGTCTCTGTGTTCTCATTCTTCAAGCCTTTTTATTTTACTTTTCTCCCCAGAAAATTTGAAGATCGTCAACCTCCAGGGAAGACTGAAGTCCAACAAGAAGCTGGCGTCCGAGCTCAGCTTTGACTTCTGCATCGGATCTGTTGGTAAGCTTTCAGACAGCTGCTGACTTTACGGCCTGTGCGGAGGAACTGAGCCACAGATGTATAAAGTTCTCCTCCTCAACGGGAAATATTAAGAAAGAAACTGCCAACAGGTGTCATTTACAAAAGGGCATTTTGTAAACCTCTTAATCGAGCTGGCAGTCTTTCAGTGGCTACCTTCACCGGCGTGCACTGACACTTACTTTTCTCCTGACAGTGTGCCTTCAGGACAGCGTCCTGGCCTTCTGGAAACACGGCATGCAGGGAAAGAGCTTCAAGTCTAACGAGGTAAAATATCCAATCAGCTCAAGAGCCAGGTCACTGTGACAGCACAAAGCATTTTCTAACTCTGCAGCCAAGTTTGTTTGTTACTTTGACTCTTTTGTTATTATAAATCAAAATTCATGCCAAATATCAGCTTCAGTTTTCGTTGGTTGCCAGTGACGACAGTTTGTCACGTCCAGAGCACAGACTTGTTTGTTCTACGCATGAACAAACGCCTCCGGCTCTCGGTCAACAAAGACCTGGAGTGCAGCCTTTTTACATGCGTGTCTACAGGCTGTAGTTGATCCCAGGATTAGGCCTCAGGTGGAGCCAGACAAAGTGTCTTTGTGTCGGGGCCGAGGTAATGAATTTGTCCCCCTTTCAACGGAGGAGCTTCCATGATAACCTGATCACGAGTCGCGCTCGACGGCAGAATAAAAGTTCAAGAGATCGCCGGGAGGTGAAGCATTCTGTTTTTATGAAAAGTGATACGTGGATCGGGGGCCGCCCTTTTGAAAGCTCGCCGTGTCAGACGGATGAAACAGAAGGTCTGTTTGCAGAGTCTGTGCCCAGCGCAGCTTGACAGTTCTCCCATAGCAAGGATTTTTGAAATGTCAGCAGCCATGCAAAATTCATGCTCAATCATAAACGAAGCCCGTCACACAACAGGGAGCAGCACTAAATAATTCAGCCTTCGTCCTGTTATGATTCCTCTCAAAAGCGAAGGCATTCAAGGGGGGGCAGGCCCGTCGGCCCGTGCTTGCTCCGGTGGGTGCTTCTCCGAACACCCGAGACCTTGTTCTCGTTTAGACTTAAACGGATCAGATCTCTCCCGAGGCCAAGGACTTACACCTAGCAGGTGTCACACACCGACTATCTCACATCTGTCGACAAGTTTTCATGACACGTTAACACGCGAGCGTGTGTTTCGTACGAGGGGGGGGCCCCCTTGTCTTTTACACTGCGCAGTGTCGGGCTACGTCTTGTGACCGGCACAGGTGAGCTGCAGGTCTGTACGCAGTAACAGTCTGTGGAAACAATAAAGTGTTTCTTTATTGTTTGTCTTCCTGTACTCCTACAGGTCTCCTAGTAGAGGTGAGGTGAGGGGTATTCAGATGCCACTGAATCCTACAGCGGACCTTTAAGTTAAAACAAACAGACTAACCACAGATGTTTATTTCACTTCTCTAATTGGCAGCATCTAATGCTGGATCCACGTCGTACAGTTTAGTGACAGTTTCAGTCCTTCTTGGCCGCCTCAGACTAACCTGGGGACTCGGTTCGATTTCACACCTTCATTTGGGTTTGGTTCATTTTCACAAACCGCCTGGACGTCTCGCAGATACAACAGCTGTTTGTTTGGGCAGTGTTGCCCCAAAAGATACTGACCAGGAAGAAAAAGAGACGCACGAGGAAGAAGAAAACCCGGCTCATCAGTCAGCTTTCTGATCTTTGGGTTGTTTTCCCGCTCTGAGTGAACCGCACCAGGGCTCACTCACAAACAGACTGAGACCCGGACAAGCTTTCACACCTGCCCAAACGAGCCAAACACCCTGATGAAACAAACACCGGGCCGTTTAAAGGTGTGAAAGCGCCCTTAGAGTTTCTGAGATCAGTTTGTTGTTTGTCGTGCCGTTTAAGAGCCGACATAACGTCACCCGTTTGTTCGGTGCTGTGGTGAAACTGTCCTCGCAGGCCTGATTATATCTGCGTCTCCTCAGCGCTCGGTTTAAGTCGGTTGTGTTTTCTCGTTCACAGGTGACCCAGGAGATTTGTGATCCAAGCAGAGTGTTCCGCCTCCTCGGATCCGACAGGTTGGTGCACAGACGTTTCCTCCTTCAGCGACGTCACTGACGAGCGGAGGAGCACCACGAAACTCTCAAAGGACACTTTATGAAACACCAACAGAGCTTTAAATAGAGCCGCGTTTACATCGTTAATATAATTTATCAGCTCCGTGACCTCCATAACACCGGGCCCTCGTGATCACAGCCGTTCTCCCTCAGGTGTTATTACCTGGAAACCACCAAACAACCTGCTGGCCTGCTGTGCTGCGAGCTCGCCTCTCGCTGCGCTCTGACCCACTCACTCTGTTTTCAAGCTTCGCTCTCTTCACCTCTTTCTGTGCCTTAGATTTGACTCTCAGATTATCCGACTGTCCCTGAATGCACCGTCGACATTATCCTTGGATGCCCTCTGTCTCTCGCCTGCTTCATGCTCGTCGCTTCAGTCGCTCCGGTGGCTGCGACATGAAGGCCGAGCAGGATGCCAGACGCCGAGTCTGTTTGAAATCCAACAAAGCTGCAGCCACGAACTGATTGTGTCGGCGTTTATCTAGAAAATATGAAACACTAGAGAGAAATACCCGTCATACGTTCATGACATCCCGGTGTGGCGTCTTAAAATGACTTTTTTTGTCCAAAAATCCCGAAAAATATTCAAATTAAAATCAGACAAAAGCTACAAAATAAACTGACTGAGAAACTGGAACCTGTTTGAGAGGTGACTAATATTTTTATTGATTTGAGGTTTGTTTTAGATTAAAGCAACGGTCGATTTGTCTGAGAATTTTCAGATTATAGTGAAAAATTAATAAAATTTCGAATCAGAAATGAGTCTAACCCAAACAGACTTCTTGTTTTAATCGTTCAGAAGTTAAAGTTCATCAGTTCACCTTCGAATCAGATGAACAAAACGATACATTTGAGATAAATCAGCCTGTTAAATGATGAGTCTCCGTCAGAGGTCGAGCAGAGGTCGGCTTTAAGTAGGCGATTAGTTTTCTGTCAATCAGTTAATTGTTTCAGTTTGGACTGATGTCATGACGGTTTCATCTACGGACACAGCAGGATGTGATTGAGCTCCCCACCTCTCACACACACACACACACTCTGAACGAGCCTCTCCCAGCTCTCTCCGACTCGCGCTGTAGCCGCCCTGCCCGTGCCACCGGAGCGAGTTCTTCTCTCTGCCCAGCCCCCCATGTTTTATTCACCGCCGCCCGGGCAGTGCCAGCCTGGTTTGAGTGTCTCTCCATGCCTCTGTAATTTCATCTGATGGATCGGACAGTATAGACTGTAGCTTCCCCGCTCAGCTGTCACCGCCTCGAGACGCGCGGCATCTGAAGATGCACCCGCAGGATTCCTGATCCGACTGACAGCTCGATCAGGGCGGTTAACGAGCCGTTTAGCATGACCCGTCAGAGAAGATTGATTAGCAGTGACGCCACGAGTTTTTATGCCGATTACTAAAAATAAGTCAAAACTACAAAACATTTACAGTCCTCGTCACTCCAGCTGCATGCTGGGTAGAGAGAGAAGTATTTTGGACAGAAGCTGTTTCCCTCTGTTTCCAGTCTTTATGCTAAGCTAAGCTAACTCCTTTAGTGCCATACTTCTCCCTACAGACACGAGGGGCGTCAGTCCTTCTCAGACATGTCAAAATATATTTTACTGTGCACGATAAGATCAGTGTTTCTGTTTTCTGACTCTCGTGTGTGTGTGTTTCTCTCGCAGGGTTGTGGTTTTGGAGAGCCGGCCCACAGATAACCCCACGGCCCTGAGCAACCTCTACATCTTAGCAGGTCACGAGAACAGTTACTGAGCCTCTGCGCCCGCCATCGGGAGCTTTCTCTTCCTTCTTTTTTTTTTAGAAAAGTGGATAAGATGTCAGAGTTTTGGGAGAAATCTCCAGACTTTCACCCGAGGATCCGCGCCAAGGGAAACGTCTGGTTTCAAACAGTTTTTGTTACTGATCATGCGAGGATCCTCCTCCAGTAGCCTTACACCAGCAGCGCGTTCACCGCCGAGGGTGGACAAACGAAATAAAAGCTCCAACGAACATTCGTTACTTTGCATTCTTCTCACGTCGCCGCTGTGGACCGAGTTATCAAACGACTTATCTTAGAGGTATTATGACAAAAAAAAAGTGCCATTAAACTTCACATGAATGTGTGAGCGTATTAGCGACCGGCGGGAGATTTTATCGTGTTACTGTTGTCACTCATAATCACTGCAGGTGGCAAACGTTGTTGTCGTCGTCATCGTCAGGAGGCCTGAGGACATTTTTACAAACTCTGTAGTAATAGATCAATTTAAACAGAAACCCACAAGCACTGTGGGTAATTTAAGCAATATTTATTAACCTCATGATAAGTAAGTAATAGGGTATGATTGATTTACAGACTGTTAACAGGCAGCGGCGGTGCAGTCCTGCTGTGAGGATTAACTACCTAGTGAACAGTTCCTGAGCAGCTTGGGGTTGTTTTTACTTGCTCTGTAATATAGTCGCTGACTCTCTCCTGCTCTGCTGCATTTTTAGACGTTGGATATAATGTACATTTTTTCCTTTTGTTTGTTTCTTTACCTTCTTTTATAGACCTCTCTTACTTCTCATTATTTGCACCATGTAAGCACTTTTGTAAATTTTTTTTTTTGTAATTTAAAATGACAAAATGAGGGACGATGCTCGGGTTTGTTAACATCTTTGCATTCCCCTTCGCAAAATGTTTAATGTATGCTGTTTTTGTAATTAAAAAAAAGCTGTTAACAAGATGACACGAGCACGCTCTGGGTTATTTTTGTGTTTTATGATTTATGTAATGATGACAGAGTCTCTCCTCGCCTGCTGATGAGCGTCTGATGGGATTAACGAGGAGGAAGATGAGTATCACTTTCCATCATTTCCCTCTTTAGTCTGCCATTCCTCTGACATCACCGACCTGCACTAATTGGTCTCAGTGCAGCAGGACAAGTCGTCAGGTTTAAGTTTCCCTCGTCAGGTGATGTCGTGAAGTTTACCTGCCGCTCATCGTCCCTGCCGCTCTGTCAGGCGCGAGCGTCTACAGATGTACAGGAAACCTCACAGAGGCTTTTCTGTCCTGTTTTTATGGAGGTGAAGGTGGAGTCCAGCAGTTCCTATGGGAACTGTGGTGGAAAAGACAGAAATGTGTCAAGGTACTCAGAGTGAGAGTCAGTGGAAGTCACTCGAGTTCACCTTCAAAATAAAACTTTAAAAAAAGGTTAAAACGATTAAAGTTTTTGCTTTCATCGCTTCCTGTTTGTCGCCTTTTCTCTTCATCATTCTGTTTTAATGTGGAATTTTCTAACTTGAATTCAGTTTAAAGCATTTTAACACAATAAAACGTCAACAAGGTGAAGCTGAATCTGCGTCAGGCTTCACAAACTGTTTGAAAAATCCTGTGGCTCTTCGCGGGAACCATGTTAAGATCCTGAAAGCACCAAACTGAACTTTAACAATGAAAAGAAACATGTTTTATAATGTTTGTGCCTCCATACAAATAATAACAATATATTTTTAATAATAATTAAAAGTATTAACAAAGGTGCCTTATAAAGACATAACACTCTATCATCAGTATATGAGCTGCAGCAACGTGACGGACTCCATCGCATGGTTTCTTATTTTTTGCGTATCCGTGACGGCACCCGCAGCCGTTTTAACATGGGGACTTATGGAGAACGACTCACTTCTGCAGCCGGCCTCAAGTGGACGTTTGAGGAACTGCAGGTTTCGCTTCACAGCCATTTCTGCCCATAGATTCTCTTAAATGTTGCGCACTGGACCTTTAACCATTATTTTGAAGTCCAGCTCTTATTTTGAAAGGCGTGGCCGGATGCGGGGCTTGCTGCTGTCTGCCTTGACTCTTTAAAGCCTCTCTGCTCGCCTCTGCAGGGACAGTCGGGCTCAGCTCGTCCTCCTCGTCGTGTTTGGAGAGAAGCTGCTTCACTGACTGAACATTTCCACTCACAGTAAGTTTAACATTTAAAGTTCAGATCATTCTTATTCTGAAATATCCTGAGGAAAGTGTTTACTTTAATGGGCAGAGGAACTTTGAGTGTTATAGTAAGTGTGTTTACATCCCATTAAAGCCTCCATAGATGTGATAAACATGCAGGAAGCTGCTCTTTCACTGTCTGTGCTTTTATTTTGATGTTTTCTTAGTTTTCAGTGCAGCACTCTGATTTCATTCCCCCGGCTGTCCCCTCTCTCTCTCTGTTATGTGTTTTCCCTCTATGTCCCCTTCAGGGAAATGACCTAATATACTTTGCATTGCAAATGTTTTGGTTACGCAGCCTGGCTGTTGGGAGACAGGTGTAATGTTGCCTCGGAGCAATCTTTTTTGAGGCAGTTTAAGAGGTTATCTGCAGGATCCTGACAGGTTAAACCAGTTTCTTATAGTTCTGATTGATTCATGAGATGCACGTCAGCTCTGTGATGGGTTTGGATGATTATGCAGGACACTAGCTCTTAATATTCTTGATTTAAAAAGCCCTTTTTCCAATGTTTACATGCATACACGCTCATATGCATGCATGCAGAAAGTTCAGCAGATCTCGTGGGCCGTAAATAAAAAGGAAAACTCTCAGCCGTCCATCTTCATGTATCCAGCTTAACAGTAACAGTAAATTACACATTAACTATAAACAACAGAGCCGACGGAGGCATTTCTATTATTCACATCAAGAAAAGGGAAGAGGCACTCGGCAGTCTGCTGCTTTGAGGTCATAGATTCAAGAAATTTACTCCAAGTTTGGTCGAATTTGTCAAAACAACAAAACAAAAACAGCTCGTGTCCCAGATGAAGAGCCTCAAAGTTCAGCAGCACGCTGTGATGATGATTTCCCACAAGTGAACTGCATCAAACTCAAAGTCAGAAGTGCAGAAGTCAGTAAAAGATCCAGGCATCATGACATGAACACCCCCCAAAGTGTGATATTTCCAGCCATCATATCATTGGTCCTTATTGTGGCTCAGATCCTCTCCTGTGTCTCGCTCCAGGCTGCAGAGACCGTCCTGCCTCCGTGGAGAAGCGTTCGATGCCTGAGGATCCCTGAGGATGGAGAAGTACGAGAAGATCGGGAAGATCGGAGAGGGCTCCTACGGCGTCGTCTTCAAGTGCAGAAACAAAGACACGGGGCAGATCGTCGCCATCAAGAAGTTTGTGGAGTCGGAGGACGATCCCATCATCAAAAAGATCGCACTGAGGGAGATCAGGATGCTCAAGGTAGAAACACATTTTCATCTCTAATATCTGCTCCCAGAAAAGTTCTTCACATCTTTGTTTAGTCAGAATAAATGTCACAGAAGATCTAGAAAGTCACATTTCAGAGAAACTGCATCAAAACTGTGAGATTTAGTGAAAATAATGAGAGAAAAGTGAATATTTTGATGCACTAAGTCAAAATTATATGACACTGAGTTAAATTTTGGCTTTTGTCATTAAAAGAAAGTGTAAATTATGATTATAGCACTTCCAAATAATGATTTAATATGTAGAATTTAGAACTTTATAACAGGAAAAGGTCAAATTTATCACGTCAAAGTAAATATGATGATAGTAAATCAAAGTTTTACTGTTTATCTCCATTTCTCTTAACGTCCATGCGAGTGCACATAAATCACGTCACGTCTGTATCAATTAAAGAGGCTTACATAACGGAGAACGACGTCTTTGTGCTCAAGCATGCAAATCTTGTTTTCAGTCCTCCTCCTCGGTTGTCGTGCGGACAGCGGGCAATTAACTGCGCAGGCGAGAAGAGGAAGCATTTTTGTAGCTGCTGCACAGAGAAACTCATTCAAAGGGAGGCTGCGTTCAAAAGAGCTTCACAGGGTCGTAATCAAACGAGGGAAAGGACTTCAATTAGAATGTGGAATTTATTTTAATAGCAGGAAATGAGAAGCTGAGCACTGAACGTCAGCTCATTCATCTTCAAGCACAGAGACAGAATCAGCTACAATCAGAGAAGTTTGTTTGTTTTGTGTTGCATTAAAGATGGACGGGTACAATGGTTGGTGGTTTAATTAGTCATGCAGAGGGTGGGACACCAGGCGCTCATAAATAGGACAGGATGGGGACAGGTTGTCAGGGGCAACAGCATGTTTATTACCATCTGTTCGGAGTTTGATGCGAGCACAGATGGCACGGCTCTCCAAACAGTTTTACCTGTTTGCTGCGTTTGTGTGGACGTTACCGTGAACTTCTCTTTTCGTCCGGCGTCTCTGCAGCAACTCAAACACGCCAACCTGGTGAATCTCATCGAGGTGTTTCGCCGCAAGCGGAAGCTTCACCTCGTGTTCGAGTACTGCGACCACACGGTCCTGAACGAGCTGGACCGCCATCCCAGAGGGTGAGTGTGTGGTGACAGAAACACAAACATCAGGTCCAAATCATGTCATATGTTTAATATAAATGATTTAAGAGCAGTCTCAGACATCTCGAAGATTTTCAGATCAAATTTTGCTTAACAGATTTAAGTTATCCAAAGAAAATGACTAGTTACACACAACTAGAGCTCAGCGTGGCTCCAAATGTCACAACTTTACCTTTAGTTTCTCTCAGCACATCAAATAGTTCAACAAGTCGCCTTGAATCAAGCCGACAAACACGCAGATCATCGGTGGACTGAATGACGCCTCAAACAGGCCACCAGAGCGTCCACACTCTTAATCCTGCATAACTTTAAGCCTTAATATAATGTGAACAGGTGAGTTGTATATAAATTCACCCTCAGTACAGTTGTCATGAACGGGGAAATTAGCTACAGAGACCAAAACTGTTTTTGTACCAGGCTGTAAACATGTTTATTTCTGCTGTCTAACATGGGGACTTATGGAGACTGACTCCCTTCTGGAGCCAGCCTCAAGTGGACGTTTGAGGAACTGCAGTTTTCTCCTCCAGATATTCACCAAAAAACACAGAAACGCGAAATGAAACAAAGTTTTTAAGCGTCAAACTGAAGACATCAGCTCAGCCGCGTCCCTCAGCTCCCCCTGCAGTCAAACGTGTGTTAGCAATGCAATGAAAAGAACTTATCTCTGTTTAAGGACTTCGTGTGAATGATATGAAACACACAGCTCGCCGTACTGTACTGACTGAGATCATGGGAGCATAAATCTGAGCGAGGCGGCTTCTGATCAAACACACCGCTGTGTACTTTCTATTATCTCTGCATTACATGTATACCACGCCGTCCTCTGCGCTTTGTCCTGCCCCGACGGGCACGACGCTCGTCTCCCGGGGAAGCTGACCTGCTCGGTGTGGAATGTTTACAGTGATGCTCTCCCAGAATGCTTTGGGGAGCTGTCGGGGACTCTTTAGGCTGCAGAGTGTTTTGGCCGACTGGTTTCTCCTCTCGGCCTCCTCAAAAGAAGGCAAAACAAAGTGCGGAGAAGAGGGGCGGAGATTGTTATTAATTGTCAGTCACAGGCCTCAATTTAGCCGTTTCCACGGCAACGCTGATAGATGATGGTCCGTGAAAACCAACAAAAGCCTGCAGTGTTGAAGATCCGGGCGCTCACTGTCCTCCACGGAGACTAAACAGAGTCGGACAGCAAACACAGACTGATAAATTAAATAATCCGAGAACAAAGACGTCTGTTAATTAATGCTTCTGTTGTTCGATTAATCAAACATGTTTGAACCCAAACACACTTTGCCACTAATATTCACCCATGCATGTATTGCTGTGACATGTTGTACATTCATGGTCCCCAGAGGATGTGACTTGGTTGAATTCATGACTTTTCCCGCAGGTGTTTGTGTTTTTTTGTTAAATTTCTCCAAAGCTTTTGGTTGGATTGCCATGAAACTATCTCCAGACATTCGTGTTCCCCTGAGGGTGAACCGTGACAGAGCACTTTGAAAATTCTGATTTAATATGTAAATATTTGACATAAAAGGTCAAATTTATGACGTACGAGTCAATATGATGATAGTAAGTCAAAATTAGGAGGTAGTGAATTCAAATTCGATGGTTTAGTTAGTTAAAACTTTGCTAAAAAAACTGTAATCATGACTGTTTTTATGTGTACCAACGTGGAAGGTTGTTGTCTCTTGATTATTACGTCATTTTAAGATTTTAAAAGTTAACATGTCTTTTTAACGTCTGCCTGAGGCATCAAGGGATCAGTGTGTACGCACATCGACACTGCTAAGACTAACTAAGACTAAAAACATGGTGAATTTTCCACTTGAATCTTAATTTACGTTACAAAATATCACAAATAATGACAAAGCTGCCTGCCTCGTCTGACCAGAAGTCAGTTCAGACCTCTGTGAATCGCAGACACAGATGATCAGACAGTTAATGTTGGATCTTTAAGCAGCTCAGGTGTAAATATGATCAGTTAATTGATTAATCAGCTGATCTCTGTGATTTTCAGGGTTCCTGAGCACCTTGTGAAGAGTATAACCTGGCAGACGCTTCAAGCTGTCAACTTCTGTCACAAACAAAATGTAAGTGAGTCTCCGTCCTTTCTCCTGCGTGTCTCTCCATGCTGTACGTGTCGCCTTCCCTTCGGCTTGTTTTTGAATTCCTCTGGTCTCCTCCCTCCTCCGGCTCCCACCAGGCCGCCTGCTTTATGGCTCGCTCCCTTTTTTTTAACAAGAATTCCTTCCCCTTGGCTGACCAGCAGTTAATGTTTCACCTAGACACAACAAATGCTACAAGGCCTCCGTTTATGTAACAGCACAGTCTCTCCTTTTTTTATTGTCGGCGTCTCTGAGTTTGACTCTTTGTGTCCCCGCAGTGCATTCACAGAGACGTGAAGCCGGAAAATATCCTCATCACCAAACAGCAGGTCATCAAACTGTGCGACTTTGGCTTCGCCAGGATTCTCAGTGAGTTTAAACATTTATCAGGAGCTGATACAGATCTGACAGCGCCACCCGGTGGACATTCAGTCAGTCAATACATGAGGCGGTTTATGGTTTACTGAAGTTATATATTATATTATATTTTCTAATCTTAAGAAGATAATAAACGATCATTTATGTGTTTTCATGCCTCAAAAAGAAAATAAAATACTCAAAGTCTCTTAAATTAAATTTGAATGATCTCTCCAAACTCGAAACATTTAATTTCAACAATCGCTGCTCATAGCGTCCTGACACAAAGAAGCACTGACTGATAAAATGTGACTAAAAGTGTGTTTTTTAAAAGTTCCACAGTCTTGGAGCTGTGACTGCAAACAGGGAGAGAGCAGGGAAGACCCCTCAGGGCTTTATAAGGAGTCCATGAAATCTTAAAGTCCACTCTGCGGCGTGATCATTGAAGCATTGAATTAACGAGTTTGTCTAAGCTTGACCTGTGACCAGTAAATCTCTGACGTCTTTAGCTGCAGGAGATTTGAACAAATACTGAGAGGGATGAATGCAGAAGGTGCACAGAGGTGACCTTCATTATGTGACACTGACAGTTAACGTACCTGGCAGTCCAGTTTCAGACACCTCACATGTTTCTGTGTCGTGTGCCATCAGCTGGTCCGTGTGACTACTACACAGACTACGTGGCGACTCGTTGGTACCGGGCCCCCGAGCTGCTGGTGGGAGACACTCAGTACGGCCCTCCGGTGGACGTCTGGGCGATCGGTTGCGTGTTCGCTGAGCTGCTGTCGGGGATCCCGCTGTGGCCCGGGAAGTCTGACATGGACCAGCTGTACCTGATCAGAAAGACTCTGGGTGAGATGGACCTTCAGGGGTTTCCATGGTAACGTGTTACATCCACGTGTGTGTGAC
Organism: Nibea coibor; assembly: GCA_023373845.1. NCBI lineage: Eukaryota > Metazoa > Chordata > Actinopteri > Sciaenidae > Nibea > Nibea coibor. Next base: position 23,639,612 of record CM041722.1, read on the forward strand.
CTACTGAACACTGCGTGTTAACGTTCGTGTTTCTCGTCCTCTGCAGGAGATCTGATCCCTCGACACCAGCAGGTCTTCAGCAACAACCAGTTCTTCTGCGGAGTTTCCATCCCGGAGCCTCAGGAGATGGTGAGACACACCACCGGCTCCGTCTGCCTCCATCACAGGATCTGCGTGACGTGATGTAAGGTTAACAACATGCTGAATCTCTGTGTTTGTTTCTCTCTGTAGGAGCCTTTGGAGCAGAAATATCCAAATCTCTCACATCAAGCTCTGAGTCTCATGAAGGTAAAGATGTCATCATGACTGTAGTCAGAACCTGAACACATTTCTACAACGTAGAATCCGAAACCGATGGTTCTGGTGGTTTAAATGGTTCTGGCGGTCGGTTTCAGGGTTGTCTGAGGATGGATCCGTCCGAGCGTCTGACCTGCGAGCAGCTCCTCCAGCATCCGTACTTCGACAGCCTCCGAGAAAGAAACGAGAGCACCTCCCGAGAGCAGGACCGCTCCAGCAACAAGAGGACGCGCTTACCTCGCAAACACCTTCCTCCCGGGGTGAGCAGAGCTCTGCACGCAGAGCAAGTGACGACACGCTCAGCTGACATATTTCAGGCTGTACTTACTTCCTGTAGTTTTTCGAAAGATTTACCAGTCTGGTTTCTCACACTGTTTGTCAAACTGTGGTACGGCTTCCATCGGTGAGTAATATGGAGTGGAATATGATTAAATAAATACCATCAGTACTACAAGAATATGAATGAATTCACAGCCCTTTCTGACTGCTACATATCAAATTAGTGTTTGCATGTAAAAACACTGCGCTGCTCTCAAACTGACCCTGAAACTTTCTTTTGTCCCCCCCCCCCCGTCAGTATTTGCCACAGTTGACCAGCAGCAGCATCTTTCCAGCTGTGGACAATAAGAGATACTACAACAACCTGCGCAAGTTCAACTATCACCTGCCGAACATCTAACTCGCTTCTCGCAAGCCGAGTTAAACGTCAGCGAGCAGAAACTCAGGAGATGAAGCAGATTCCGGTAGCACCTTTTTTTAACACCTCCGAGGGGATTCAAACACTTTCTTCCGTCCGTCACGTGTCGGGTGTCTCTTGATATCGATGTCAGTCTATGCACTACCCCCCCTCCGACATGTGGACTCATGTTGGTTCATGTATGTTGCCTACACTTCAAGCTGTTTGTATTTTGTAGAAAATGTGTGAAGACAAGGAGCGATGCTCTGCTCTGCTCTGCTCGTAGTCGACTGAAGGTAAAACTTTCACGTAACTGCCTTGCCTGGTTTGCCAAATGTATTTTTATAGAACTTTGGACTCTGTAAGTCGCTGTTAGAGTTTTATTGTTTAAATGTCAAGTTAAGTTATAATGTAGGACGCAAACTTTTTGTTTTTTTGGAGCATTTCTTAAATATTTATTGACATCAGGAGTGAATACATTCCCACATTTATTAGCACACAGCAGCAACACATTGTACTCACTGTCTCTGGAACTTTGGTGCTAAGGATGTTCACAGCCATCTGTCTGTCCTCAGATATTGTTACAAATGCCAAATTAATCTAAAAGGGAAATGATTTGAAACATAACATTTCACACTGTCCTCTCTCTGCGTATGTATGGAGTAACCTTTATTACCTTTTAAATGTTGGAAATATAATAAACTAAAAAAATAGTTTGTTCTATCAAAAAAAAAAACAACTGGTGTCGACGATGCAAAGTGCTTTCTCTCTTTCTCTGAAGCTCGGTTATACACATCATAATGACACATCAACATGAAGTCAGACCTCACATTTCACTTAATTAAACGTCCGAGCTGAAGGATCTGCACTCCTTCATATTTACATGTATATATATTTAAAACCCGGTTTCTCAGTCACTGCAGGTCGAGCGCGATCTCCAGACGTGGCAGCGCAGTCTGCAGTCTTTCCACCGTCTTCTGTTTGTCATTAATCCCGGGAAGATCGCAGAGAAACAGATACTCCAGATTCCTGCGCGGAACGAACACGGATGAGTCATGAGTCATTTAAACGTCAGCTTTCTTTACAAAGAGACCCGATATAAAACACTCACCTGAGTTTGTGCAGGGCGATGATGCCTTTGTCGGTCACGTTTCCACACGACACCACCTCCATCATGTACAAAGACTCCTGCAGGTTCTCTATAGAGCTCAGCCTCTCCAGGCACGCGTCCTCGATGTAGATACACTTGTTGAACTTGATTTCCTCCAAATGTTTCAAACCATCTGAAAGAATTCAGCACAAAGCGGCATCAGCACGATGCTTGCTGAGGCGGAGAAGGACTTGTAAACCGGGTCAGAGCCGTCGCACTCGCTGTAAAACATCCCGCTCGCCTGCGTCACCTTTTTGGATAATCAGTCTGGGAGTGATGCCCTCTCACCGTCACCTTTCCTTTCTTGTTAACACAGAGGGGAATCACTTTCAGGTCGACGGTCGAGGTCAAGCTCATGTTAACATAGTTGTTGCGACATTTAAACTTTGTGAACTCGCAGCTTTAACCTTCAACACTTTAGTGAATTATAAATGGATTCCTGTTAGCTTTGATTGTGTCTCTGATAGTCCCCAGAGGATGAATCCTAATGAGTTTTCATCCAGCGCTACCGAGTCAAATATCTCACTATGACCTTTAAAATGATTAAGCCTTGCTATATATATATGTGTAACAGAGAGAACAGAGCGCTGCTATTTACTTATTCTTTCATCAAATATTTAATAGTCAGTCTACAACTGTAATATGTGACCTCTCTCTAGTAGCAGGTGGAGAAATCTCTCTATTATCAATTAAAAAACATATTTCACTATCAAAAAACGACACAATTTACATTGTAAATATTCTGTATGATCACTGGAATTTAACTGAAATGCGTCATAATGTTGGTGCTTGAAGAGTTTTCTGAGGTAATATCTGCTGGACAACGTTTGGTGCCACTGTAGCGGCACAAATGAACCACAAGCACAGAGTGCTGCGGTTATTCTAATCCGAGCATGTTTACACTGACGTTTCATGCATTAACATAACATGTGCCCCACTAACAGGAAGCCTAGGAACATCAAACACACCCAACAATGTGTTTCCCGGTGTGAAATGAGCCTTACAAGATAACTGTGTGTGTGTGTAAAGGGAGAACATTCAAGACATCACATATGGAGGGAAATGGAAATGAGAGTGGGACAATTCACAAGGACAAGAACTCAATATTCTCCACACTGTAACACTGACCCAGGTGGTCAAACCCTCTGTACATGATGCAGGATTCAGTGGCGTCAATGGCCTGGATCTTGTATCTGCCCAGAGGCCCAGTTGGCAGCCCGTTGTAGTCGTGTTGCCAGCGGTCGAAACCTTGAAACCTCACTTTGGCACCGCATCTCAGCAGCCACTCCGCCGCAGCTCGGTCCGGGCCGACGGCTTTGATCCTCTCGTAGTCCACCCTGAGAGAAGATCAACAAAACAAAGTGCAGTTCATGCCGATGACGTGCGACGTGATGATGTGGTCATTGTTGGTGCTGAAGAGGAGTCACAGGGGTCAGAAACACTAAAGTCCAACTGGCAGGCTGCCCACCAGGCCAGCTGTCTGCACCACAGCCAGTCAGCCAGTGTTTGTTTGTTTAAGGGAAATGTCACGTTGAACTGGAACTTTGAGGATTTCATCTTTTATTTCATCCTGAAGGTTTTAGAGAGTTTTTTGACCAAATCGTTAAATAAAAACTCACAAAATAATTCTCTCACAATAATACAATTAATCAACATGCATGTTAACGATATGCTGAATATGAGATTATATTATATGGATTTATGTTATTATAATACCGTAATATATTTCTGATTATAAAGGCGACAACCATGGTACAATTTTCTGACTATACATAAGCAGAGTGAAACACCTACTGTATGCTCTACTGTCTGTCTGTCATAGTCACTAATTTAACACTTTGCCTGTAAATTATCTACAAAATGTCACTTTAATTGTCAATATTGACACAGTTGGTCTTGATTTTCAAGTTCAAGTAATTTTGTCATTTAAGTCCTGATAAATACAGCTGATAGAAAATTATTTCTTCCACATAAGGCTACAAAATAAACATGCTTCAAATGCATAAAGAAGATTTTCAATTACTTGTAATTGATGTAAGTGCAGAGCAAAGTATTAGAAACATTCTCCAGCACAGTGAAGAGAAATAACACAGTACTGGACTAAATGTTTTAGTCCCATTTTGATGTACTTTACCTGAGTATTTATACTTCTACTCCTCTAACAGGATTACTTTTTACTACAACTATAGATAGTTTTCAAATTTAAATTTTACAAAGAAAAGCTAAAATGTAAGATAATAAAAATATTAAAATATTACATTGTTAAAGGCTGAACTAGCAAATATATATATATTGTATATAAGGTGTGGTACATTGATAGTAGTGGTATAGTGATTTAATATTTGATATATATATATATATATATATATATATATATATAAATAAAGGTGTTTCGCCTCATTTCTAACCATGTAAACATATTTATTATGATTATTATGGTGTGTATAACGCAGCAGTCTGTCTGTCAGTGACAGTATGAGGCTGTCAGCTTGGTGTCTCTGTGACCTCTGACCTCTGACCTGTGACCTCTGTTGTGTGGTGGTCAGTGTCGGTGTCTCCTCACTTGTTAAACACCGCATTGAGCCAGCCCCAGAAGTGTCTGCGGCTCTCGCCGTGCCCCGCAGCGGCCCGCACCGCCCTGGACAGAAGCCTCATACCTGAACAGACAGGTGTGAACACAGACACGACACGAACGCGTTAGTTTAACTTTTCAAACTGCGACACAGCCTCTCACCTGTCCTTTATCAGCCCGGGCTGTTTACATCTGCACCGCCACCATGTTTGTGCCCTTTCACCCAGTGACGTAGGGGAGGGAAACGTGCCCTCCTATTGGCTGACGTCGCGGGCGGTGGGCGGGGCTTGGTCCCTGCCTTTAGCTCAGCCGGGTGGGGGTTAGCAGCACAACACGGACAAGAGGAGCAGGAAGCACGAAACAGAGCTCAGGGGAGTCCTTCCGACGGCTGTACGATGAAGAAGTGAAGCGTGAGGAGCTGCTGAACTCTCTGACGATGATCCGGACACTCAGCGCGGCGCCTTTCAGGGCAGCACAGCCCAAACTGCTGAAGGACGTTACCAGCAGGCAGCTGCACAGGTGAGACACAGGAGGGCAGCCGGGTGCTGTAGTCCGATTCATTGATGACAGACAAGTTCAGTTTTTACCTCATGGCAGTCACTACCAAGGACGTGCATGCATCAGGCTGCTGCTCTGTGCACGCACCACCCCATGCACGCGCCCTGCATTGTGTCTCCACACCCTGTCTGCATGCATTCAAACTTTACAGGGTCACAGAAACATGTAGTCCAACTTCTGTCTTGCATGCCCAGCAGGCGGTCACTGGTTTTGTGTCAGGAAGGAATGCACCCATGCATGTGTTTCTAATTAGACCCTGCACTGAATAGAAATAAACTGCTTTAATTAAGCTGTGAATATATAGGTGCTGTAGCTTAAAGGTTGGGCAACTTCTCCTCTCAGACTCCAGGTTTCATCACGGATTAAGCCGCTTTCGTGCAGGATCAGGCGCTAGCTGAGATGTTAATTGTTCTCCAGGTTTAAGCAACAACAGGCGTACAAGTTTTTACAAGTTCAGGCAGTGCTATCCCTCTTATCCGAATTCAAATTACGGATCAAAACCCTCAAAGCGACATGTCTACGTCAGAACATTTGACTGTCTTACTGTGATGCCCACAGACAGTCCATTTATTGGTTCCCTCTCCTCGTGGAGCATTACAGCTCCTGGTTTTAATTTACAAGAATGAAAACAAGATGTTGACTGTTGTTCCCAGCGTTCTGTTTATTTACGAGGGCACGGCTTGAACATTGTGTTCTTCCAGCTCTTGCTTCATCATGTGAAATCCTGCAGGGGGCTGTGGATGTGTTTCATATATCCTGGAAGTGCTGCTTCCACCGTGAGCATGCCCCACCAGATAACAGTCTTGACGTAGTGTTGTGACAGAGCTGGATATTCCAGTTAACACAACACTTGATCAGTTTCAAAGGTCTCCTGGCTGCTCGTACAATCATGCACCGTTGGACGTTGAACCACTGACCTGCTTTCTACCTGCCGCCTGTATGGCCGTGCGCTCATCAGTAACCATATTAAACGTGAGCTGTCTTCTGTGTTTCAGCACATACGATGTGGCCGTGGTGGGAGGTGGGATCGTGGGCCTGGCCACGGCCAGAGAGCTCCTCCTGCGACACCCGTCGCTCAGCTTCGTCCTGCTGGAGAAAGAGAAAGAGCTCGGTGGGTTGAGTTTTGGAAATTAGCAAGACAACAACTTGTTCTAACGAGCAAATTGTTTTGCAAGTCGCAGTAATGAAACCCAGAGACACAGTGCAGTCAGTGAGGTGACATAATCTTGTTGGTGTTAAGTTGTTTTCCAGTGAAATGGCTCAGAAATGGAACAAAAACTATGAGGATCGAGTTACAGCCCCGCTCTGTTCATGTGCTTAAACCTGAAAATCAGCACGATTTAAGTTAGTCCTGCCTGACTAAATTCTTCTTAACTTTAGTAAACGGCCATCATTTTTGGACCTATAGGAACAATTTTTATGCTCAAGAAATAATTGAACACGTAACCCCTCGTGAAACTACAACTTTGTGTTTATGACTGAGCTTGAGTCAGTGAGGGGCCGGCGGGCAGATTTTTTTTACCTATGGCCAGAGACAGGCTAGCTGTTCCCCCTGTTTCCAGTCTTTATGCTAAGCTAGGCTAACCACCTGTTGGCTGTGGCTTCAGATTTTACAGACAGACTTACTTTGAATGTTTGTTTTTTTCATAAGATAATCGACTAAACAAAGACAGTATCATGTTCAACTTGCAGATAAGTTCTCTGCTATCTAAACATACATCAGATACTGAGTTTGGTTTAGTTACTCATGATTTTGCATCAGAAACAGGAATAACAGACACATCTGACTGGTTTGAGAGAAGCTTGATGGTGCAGAATATAATGTTACAGACTGTTGGTGTATGACACGTCTCTCCGTTGAGGTAAAATTCTTAGTAAAACCTTGTTTTCTGTCTTCCTTCCTCTTCATCTCGCTCTTCTTCACGTCACTTTCTAACTCACCAGCTGTGCACCAGAGTGGGCACAACAGTGGAGTCATTCACAGCGGGATCTACTACACGCCGGGGTCGCTGAAGGCCCGCTTGTGTGTGCGAGGAGCCACTTTAGCCTACGAGTACTGCGAGAAGAAAGGACTCCCTTACAAGAGATGTGGAAAGGTCTGTCTCAGTATTTTAACCAGATGAGTAAGTGGCAGTATGTAAAACTCGAATATGTGAGTATATCTATAATCCAACTGCAAAAGTACCCCGGGGGGTGGCCATCACTGCTGCCATATGCATCATTGTGTTGTGTCTATCTCGGTATTGATCAGTGTGTTTCGGTGTTGGCAGCTTATCGTGGCGGTGGAGCAGGAAGAGATCCCCAGACTGAAAGCTCTGTACGAGCGCGGCATGCAGAACAACGTGCGTGATCTCAGTATCGTCGATGCCAAGGGGATCCGAGAGCGAGAGCCGTACTGCAGGGTGAGAGACGCCGCTGCTATTCACGCAGAGGAAGTAAAAAGATGGCAGCGAGGGGCTGATTAGTTTGTCGTCCTTGCAGGGTATAATGGCCTTGGATTCGCCTTACACCGGCATCGTGGACTGGAGGATGGTGGCTCTCAGGTACGGCAAAGACTTTGAGGAGGCAGGCGGCACGGTGGTGACTGAGTCGGAGGTCAACGACATTTCCATGGTCAAGGAGAGTCCAGCCGGGAGCACTGAGGGTAATAATTTGTCAGTGCAGTCATTTTAAAACAGGAGCTGTAGAGTTGGTTAAAGTCCTGCTGAATATGTCTCTTTTTTTATTTGCAGGGATGAAACATCCGATCGCAGTCAGAGACAAAAAGGTCAGACACAAACAAATAAAAGCATCACAATGATCAGATTGTCGATGGACTGTTTCCATCGTTTGCATCGTCTCTGACAGGGTAACGAGGTGCGGTGCCGTTACGTCCTGACCTGTGGAGGCCTTTACTCAGACCGCCTGTCGCAGATTTCTGGATGCAGTTCTGAGCCACGCATCGTCCCCTTCAGAGGAGATTACTTGGTCCTGAAGCCAGAGAAACATTACCTGGTGAAGGGAAATATCTACCCTGTAAGTCCAAAGAACCATACGTCCAACTCTTAAATCATAAAACATGTGATCTGCATCAAATACAGGAACTATTTTATGATTTCCAGCCTCTCAAAGATTTGTTGGTTCAAACTTTGGTGGAAAGCAACGGCTGGTCGAAATGTTTAAAGTTTGAAGCAACTTAAAAATCTTGCAACATGAGATCAGTAAGCAGCCGCCTCCGTCCGTATCTCTGCCGGCCGCTAGGGGTGGAGAGAAAATTGAGAGAACTGGTTTGGCTGCTGTTGGTTCTAGTTTGGATTTCCTAGTAAGTTTCTGTCCTTCACTCCCACTATATTGATTTACAAGCAGAAGCACCTCATCAGAAGCAGGCGGAGGAGGCTACAACAGAGCTAGATAGATTTTACAGACAGCCTAATTAATGAAACTGAGCAATTACCTTCTCCTGATTCCATCATTATGTTGATTAAAGTAATACATACAGTACAGTATTTTGTTAAGATGAACTATACGAACAGGTCCCTGACCCGCGGTTCCCCTTCCTTGGCGTTCACTTCACCCCGCGGATGGATGGAAGTGTTTGGCTCGGCCCCAACGCAGTCCTCGCCTTCAAAAGAGAAGGTTACAAGGTGTACGACTTCAATCCTCGTGATTTTGCAGATGCACTGTCGTTCAGGTATAATGTCTGCCTGTTTTTATTTCCTTCTTTGTGCAGTGTGTGTGAAAAGATGCAGCGTAATTGTTAGATGTGTCTTTTTATCCTGCAGAGGCCTTCAGAAGCTGGTGATGAAGAACATAACGTACGGAATCGGAGAAATGTATCGGGGGGTTTTCATTGGTGCACAGGTTAAAATCCTGCAGAAGTACATCCCTGAACTCTCGCTGAGCGATGTTCTCAGGTAGAGCAATGACCTGACGCCTTAAAATGCACGCACACTGCAGTACACTCCGAGCATGGTGAGTTTTAGCAGCACAGGAGGAAAAATGTTTGATTCTTCTCTGTTGTTTCCTCCCCAGGGGTCCTGCAGGAGTTCGAGCTCAGGCTCTGGACCGAGACGGAAACCTCGTGGACGACTTTGTGTTCGACGGCGGGGTCGGGGATGTTGGCAGTCGAGTGCTCCATGTGCGTAATGCTCCCTCGCCGGCAGCCACCTCGTCCCTCGCCATCGCTGAGATGATCGCAGACGAGGTGGAGAGTCGCTTCAAGCTGTAGAACGGAAAAAGGAAAAAACAATCTGGCCAAACTACAGCGCTGTATCAGGCTGTCGCTACCTCAGGGTCACTGTCATCGTGGAGACTTTTTTTATTGTAGGTCAAGCCTTAATCTGAGTGGAGCTAATTACATTTTTAAGACTTTTTTTTACATGAGTAGTGCCGTTTAACGTTGGGTGGTATGTTTACTCCACCACGTTTCAGGTGGAAATGTAACAAAGCGCTTTAGTGAGAGTGTAAAGGTGGAGAAAAACGGTCCAGCTTCATCAGTTTGAAGCATTAAAATGTCGGCACAAATGTTAAAATACTGTTTTATTACATGAACTTTGGGGGAAATTCACCATTTTAAATGATTTTTAAGAGTTTTCTTTTACCTGTGGATGAGTTGTTTCGTCTTCAGCTGCAGTCTGGCTACATGAGAGCAGTCTGTGTTTGTTTGATGATCTCAGTCCAAAATGCTACTTAAATATTTTTGTGAAGAAAAAACAAAAATCAATTTGATAAAAAAAAAAAAAATGGACGATGTCCTCAAAAATAAAATGTTTCATATTTAAATGTAAAAAGATGATCCCTTAGTTTTGTAAGAACGGGTACGTTAGATGACATTAAGATAAAAATCGGTATATCTTAATATATTTTGATGTAAAATGCACAATTAACGCTACAAAACGCACAATTTATGAAGAAAGATCATTTTGACATTAGAAACACTGAAATCATATCAAGACTAAATACTCTAACTGTATGTCATATTTACACTGATTTAAACTGAGAAGAGTTTTTGTTGTTTGTGTGTGTGTGTGTGTGTGTGTGTGTGTGTGTGTGTGTGTACTCTGATGTTACACAGACCGGCCACTTTATTAGGTACACTTGTGTGATCCAACATAACAACTCTGCTAGAAATTCAACTTTTCTGACACTGTCATAGGGGTATTAATGTAACTATTTAATTATGTTCATTATTGATCTTTATCTTTGAGTTGATGTATGTTTACTTTATGTATATTTATATAACAATATGTTCTGCCTTCCCATAAACTTCTTGCCCTCTCGTGTATGTAAATGGGGTGGCCAAAATATTAGAAACACCTTTTAATGATTACTTTATAGATGCCCAAGGGGAGATTCTTGTGTATTTATAGAAATAACACAAACAGACATGTGATATATACAAAAAAGCACAAGGGAGTTGAAATTATTAAAGTGTAGAATCTCACTATAAATAAAATGTAAAAACTTTATGGGGAAGAAGACCATGTTGTCCTGTCCATGTAAAGAAAAATACTCAAACTCTTTACTGCAAACTACAACCTCAATAGTGAACATAATAGTTACATTAATACTTCTCTGACAGTGTCAACAAAAGCTGAAACATTATCAGCTTTGTAAAGTACATGCACATGTACATTAGAGTGTGTAGGTGTGCCTAATGAAGTGGCCGATCTGTGCAGCTCCAAGGGCTTCATATATTACCAATACAGCTTTGATAATGTTTCTATGAAATCTGTAACCTTTTCATCTCATTTACTGTCATGTATCTGTACCATAAAGACATATTTTTCATTGCAAATGCACTAATGTTTGTGGTTTGAGTTTTAAACATCGGCTCCATGTTCTTTAGTATAAGATCAGAGATGCTTTTTACAGTGAACCAGTGGTAAAGTTGAGGGTTTATTTGGCCAAATTCCAGTGCTTTAAGGAGAGAAATAAAAAGGGAACTTCGTGGTTTTGTATTATTTTAGCAGCTCGATCTGATACTTGTTCAGTTTGTCCACAAGGAGGCAGAATCACAGCAACTAAGAGACTGTAGGAGCCGCAATGTACGCACAAAATATGTCTACATTTGATTAAACTGCTTAAAAATATATAAAATATTTGTACTGGATTTGCTCGTGTCTTTAAAATAAAGTGGATTTATTTGCATTTATTTGTCTTGTGTTAATACATTTAATAATGTTTTTATAAACAGAGTTACAACATGAAGTGGAAAGCAGAGGTAGATTTTTATATTGTTTTTTGTGTATACATATAAATTAGTGGATTCATTTTATGTGTGATTGTGGCTCTGGAATATGAAATGAGACAGTAAGTCCAGCCTAGTTTTTCTTCTGTCCAATAAAAGTGAAATTACGCAGCGTGCGTGCCTGACAGCGGACGCGCGGCGCAGAGAGAGCAGCAGCGGCAGACAGGCAGGCACGGCACGGCAAGGCAAGGCAAGGCAAGGCAAGGCAAGGCAGGACAGCGGAGTTGTTGGTACAAACATCTTCGACTTCCAACAAAACCAAACCAAAAAAAACCCACAGACTCGGACTGGACCGCTCCTCAAGCAGCAGCAGCAGCTCTGCTCACAAAAAAACAAAACATGCCTCGGACTGATCGCTGTTTTTTCGGAGGAGGGGAGGCTTCACGTTGGATTTAACGTCTCGATCGCCCCGGAAAAAGATGACTAAACGCGGAGTAAACAGCGCAGGAGAAAGTGTGCCTTGTTTGGAGCCGAACGGGTCGTGTGCCACAACATAAAAACTCGGGGAGCGCATCAAGGCCAGCCAGCCAGCCAGCGGCAGCAGCAGCAGCCTGTAGCACCAGTTAGCTGCGAGGCTAACTAGCCTGCTAACTAACGTTACAGGTGTTTTTTAAGGGCAGCAAACAACCAAACGTGACTTGTAGCCGTAGTTAGCTGACAGCCAACTAAACTCCCAATGTCGTGACTTAATGTTGGACTTAATGTGCCTGTTATGAGCTTGTTTTTAAGCGAGTATAACACTTAGCGACATTGTTGTTAGCCGTTAGCTTTCCAGTTAGCCATTAGCTGTCCCGTGTTTACAGCAGCAGCGGGCTAGCCTCACTTAGCCGCCGCCGAAGCTAACGAGTGAACTTTACAGCTACATGTGCTTATTTTTCGTCTTTTAGCTTCATTTCGGCTCTTTAAACCGACTCAACTCCGGACTCGCAGTGTTGTTTAGTGAAAACAAGCGAGACACTTCGACTTTTTTTCCTTCTCCTCACCACCACCACAACTGTGCCTGCCCCGGACTGACCCACCCCACAAGGACGCATCTATCCCGGGGGCCGATGCTGACAGTTCAGCCCGGATCACGGCAACGCCAGGAGCCGCTACAGCAATGCAGCCCCAGCAGATATACGACTTTTCGAGTGACGAGAACAGTCACAAATGGAGAGGCCTCTTCGTGCAAGCTTTACGAAAGGTAACACTGTGATTACTACACCTAACTAATCCACGAGTGCCTTTCAAAACACACCTACACCCCCATACTGCTGGGTGGTAACTGCCTTATTAACAAACTTTCAGTAAATCATGTTACTATCACATGTAAGCAGCTCCAAGTGTGTCTGAATCCAGGTTAACGGAAAGTATTTCATGTGTGTTGATCACTAATTATCACATCACATATTTGTCAGTGTTGAAACTGCTGTCCTCATCCTCTGTGGCTGCTGATGTGTCTGCAGCCTGTTTATTCAATAAGTGTCTGTCACCACCCAAGTTCCCCATAATGACTTTTTTTTTCCCACAACCTTTTTTGAAGAAGTTGTTCAGCGTTGACCAGTTAGTGCTGGTAAACACACACACACACACACCCTCTCACAACAACAACAACATGCACGGTGCTGTTGGTGCCTCCACATGTGAGCTTACAGGGGACAGTGCAGTGGCTGCCTTTGTAAGCTTGAAGCCACTGTCAAACATCATTTAATGTGTGTGTGTGTGTGTGTGTGTGTGTGTGTGTGTGTGTGTGTGTGTGTGTCGCTGCAAACCTCCCTTTTTATTTGTTCCCCATTTAGTCAAACAGCAAAGATGTCTCATCGCTGCAGGGGCAGAGACTTTCTTGCAGCTGTTTTCTGACGAGTTCACGTCGAATTTCCCTCCCTTTTTTCCAAAGAAATGCAACCTCATTCTCAGCAACCTAATTGAAACTTTCTGCACAGGAAATCTTTTAATTTTAATGTCCTTGGTCAGCAGGACTGACCCGTATCAGTTCCTTTTTGACTGCCCCTCTCTTTCTCTTTTTCTTGCATCATCTTGGCTTCTCCCTGTCATCGCCAGGTTTATTTTCTGTTTTCTGACCTCCCCCCCTGCCTCCCTCAGACCTGCAAACTCATGTGCTTCAACTGAAAACACAAAGTTATCGCCGCTCTGCTGTGTCTCACTGTCAGCTTTCTTTTTTTCTCCCTGCTGTTCCATTAGGTAACACGCAAAAAAGCCACACTGTTTAGACACTGGAAGATGCACAAAGGCCTGCCCGCTCTGAAACAACCCGTGTGTAAACCTACAACATCCTTTTTTTTTCATGTTTACATGTCCTGATGTGGTCAGAGCTCAGAGGAGTCACTAATGGGTTAAAGAGCCTGTTGTTGTGGAAAAGCTGCCTTGCCGTGCATAGAGACAGGGATACTTCTTTGCTCAGTTTTGATAGCTGTGTTGCGCCTCGGAGCAACGGTAATACAAAAAACTCATGATGCAATGGTAAGATTAAAAAAGCAAAGCATTTACGAGCTGCGCCACTTCCAACCTGCTTACTGCTGGTGTTTCTCCATTTACGATGCATCTCTTCCAACTTACCTAAAGAACTCAAGTTATTACTGTTGACTAATATTTATAAAGTCACTTAACTCAAGACCAAGACTTGAACTGTGACCATATTTTAACTTCACATCATGTGGATGTTTTGCAGGATGCAGGCCTGCACTCCCGCTTTGATGAAGTTGGTTAACTACCCTGTTTGTTTAAAGTTTAGACTTTAGCTGTCAGATCAGTTATTGACACACAATCTTCTCTCCTTCCTTCCCTTTTATAGCGGTTTGGAACTTCTGGTAACGTTAAAGCGATCACAGACACTGTTTAATTTCATATTCATTATTCAAATGTTGGTGCAATGATTTGGTATGCCGAGGCAAAAAGTGCCCACAGAGATAACCAGCCGTGGAGTTGCCCACGTAGCGACATGGTGTTTATAAATAACAGCAGCCCTTTCTGTTTCTGTCAGTTAGTCGTAGCGGCCGAGTCGAGAGGGTGTGATGAATCAGGTGAAACTGAGAGAGCAGGTGGTGGGCCGTGGTGCCGCGGTTTCATTGTCTCAACTTGTTACACAACCGCCGGAGGGAAAGCCTGTCAGAGATTGACGCAAGAGAGGTTTGTTGTGTTTTTTTTTTTTTTGACAGAGTGTGACTCGCTGTTTTTCACAGCTGTCCACCGGGAAGGGGGGTTTCCTTGTCATTGAAGGAGGCCGTGGCTGCTGGATGGACGGGGTGGGTGGCTCCACCCCACCAAGAATGGCCTTTTAGATTGTCGTTCAGAGGCAGGGTTAAAGAAAACCTGTTAATAGACACTCCTCAGAGCAGAGCCGGTGCAGGCGAAGGAACTTTATGCTACAGCAGGTGTCACCTTCAGCTGGTGGTGGATCGCTCCACTTATCCAGCTACAGCTTATTTTTACTCAGATTTGCCAAGACAGATAATCAAGTGCTCCTTTAATTCATTTATGAAGCACAAATGACAGATATTTGAGCAGGAGTTTGTCTTTTTTATCATCATGAATTATGGATATTTTTGTATTTTGCACTGTGAGACATAAAACGCACATTGAAGACGTCACCTCGGGCTCTGGTGAATTCTCTAAATGATTTATCAATTAATTGTAAAAACTAACTGACAGATGAATCAATAAAGAAAGTAATCGTTAGGTGCAGGTCTTTGTGGCAGACTGTGGGTCTGTTTACATGGAAGAAATTCAAGCTTAACTGCACATCTGGTGATGATGAGGTGCCCGGTAAAGCACCTGGACTTGTAGTTTATGTAGTTTATACATGGTCAGTGTCTTAACCTCTGAATGAATCAAGTTTCTCTACATTGTTTTCCTGACACCACTCACCAGAAAATACACAAAATGTAATTATACAACAAGTAGTTCCAACCGAGCGATCTGATTGGTCAACTAGACATTTGCAACATGCTCAAATCAGCATGACCCCACACCTGACTCATCGCTACAAATATTACTCCGCCATTTCCACATCGTCACATCCTGAAAATATAAAACATGAAAATAAATATGAATAATTACCCTGGAAGTCAGCTTTTAATAAAGTAACACACATTTCTTTAATGAATGTTCTGGATTTTATGGAGCTGTTAGGCAGCCTCGTTAACACAGGTGTGTGTAGCTCGTTAACACAGGTGTGTGTGTGTGTGTGTGTGTGTGTGTGTGTGTGTGTGTGCCTTGTTAACACAGGTGTGTAGCGCGTTAACACAGGTGTGTGTGTGTGTGTGCCTCATTAACACAGGTGTGTACCTCGTTAACACAGGTATGTACAGCTTGTTAATACAGGTGTGTACCTCGTTAACCAAGGTGTGTGTAGCTCGTTAACACAGGTGTGTGTGCCTCGTTAACACAGATGTGTACCTTGTTAATACAGGTGTGTACCTCGTTAATACAGGCGTGTACCTCGTTAACATAGGTATGTACAGCTCGTTAATACAGGTGTATACCTATTTATTCAGTTTGGTGAAACTCCACGACCTCTAGCTTTGATGGGACTAGAAATCTTCTGTTTCTAGTTTGTTACTAAGGCTCTGACTACTTCCTGGAGTAGTAAACCGTGTTTTATTAATCACAAAGTGTACAGCAGTGACTGATTGTCTTCCAGGTATTAGTCAGGCTGTGTATCTCCATGGAAACAGAGATCAGAACGGAAATAACAAGCATAAAAAATGTTCATTTCGAGGGCCCCCAATACATGATTATATTTTGATTAGATATGTTTTATTGATGTTGGTTGTTAATCGCAATATTACATTGAGCGTGAGCTAGTGACACTTACGGGCCTCAGTGCAAGTGCCTCGGTCCTAACTGCATCTTTGTCGTACACACACTGACGGTAAAACACACCCTCACGCTCGAATCAGCCCGTCTGTCATCATGTGAACGCTGTGTCGAGGTAAAGGCGTAAACTTTCCAGTCGTGTTGCGTTCACAGTGACAGAAGAAGAGTCCGTGTTTGTCTCTTAGCTGCTGCGTCTACCCGTCCCGACTATTCTTGATCACGACGGCTCGTGCAAGAGCGTCATCCAGCCTCTGACACACCGGTGTTGATAATAACTGTGCATTCCCCGGGGCTGCTGTTTCACTGGCATCGAGAGGCGAGCCAGAGCTTTGCTGGGTTACAGTTTCATTCCATCGGCACGTTAGCGCAGCACGAAGGGGGGGCGAGCCGCAGGTCGACATTTTTAAAGCTGAGATTTGTCAGGTTACAAGCACGCTCTCTGTTTGTGCGTCTTCATCTTTTATATTTTCAGCCTGAGTAGCGTGTTTAATTCTGACATGGTGGCTTTTCATTTTGGTTTTGCTGCCACTGTTATCCAGGTTAGATCAGCAGACAGAAACTTCTCAAGACGTCACTGAGCTTGAAGAATATTTCTAAATATACCCATAAAGATCTTTATCGAGAGCTTTGTACCAGAAACCGGTCCTGTCATGCCTTCTGTTTGTGTGTCAGTTTATTTTTAGCTCCTTGTATCTGCCTCACCTTTGATCTGACATGAAGCAGATAAAAAACTTTCACTTCGAGGAGGTGTCTTTCATTTATTTATTTATTTATTAGAGACAGACAGGGGACGACACGCAGACAGAATGTAACCCGGGCTGCCGCACCCAAGCAGCAAAGTGCCAAAAAATTGCAGTTCCTCGAGCGGCCACTTGAGGCTGGCTCCAGAATGTGTCGATCTTCATAAGCAGAAATAAACATGTTTACAGCCTGGTACAAAAACAGTTTTGGTCTCTGTAGCTAATTTCCCCGTTCATGACAACTGTACTGAGGGTGAATTTATATACAACTCACCTGTTCACATTATATTAAGGCTTAAAGTTATGCAGGATTAAGAGCGTGGACGCTTTGATTGACAGGTGGGTGCTGTTACAGGCGTCAGGTGATCCACGTTAGCTGGGTGGCGGCGTTGTTGCACTGTCACTGCAACTCCATAACTTCATTAAATGACATCACTGTGAGATAAAGGAGGCGGCTTCAAACAAGTAAACACAGTTACAGTGTCACTTTATACTTCCAGTTCTGTCCTGCCAGTCGTAATTACAGATTTCTTTATTTTAGGCATTTATGACTTTATTTCAAGGTTGGCGGTAGAGCGGGGACAGGAAGTGAATAGAGGTCAGGGATGATGTAATGCACCAAAGGTAAAGTAAGACTTGAACCAGGGACGCTGGAGCTCGAGTCTTAACCTCAGACAGGCGAGTAAGTTTACTGCTGCTTGGCAGATGTTGAACTCTGGGTATGTTGCTATGGGTTTATTACAAGAAGTCAGATTATTAGACCATTACAGCGTTATCACCCCTTTAATTTCTTTTTTTTGTGACAGTCAGACGTGGACAGGAAACCGAATCGAACTCCGCCGTGGTACGCTGATGGACTCAGCCTTAGTGACACAATCTGCAGCGTGCGTGTTGATTGGACAGGATGTTCCCGGTAACAGGTTGCACTTCCTGTGCACCAGCCTCGGGGCCCGTCCACAGACAGGAACACAGGGCTGATTAATCCACCCGTCCCCCCCACCCTCCACCCTCCACCCTCCATCCTTTCCAGATTATTGAATCAAGTCTGTGACCATCAGTCCGTCCTCACGCCGGGTTCAGGCGGGGGATGGGTGGGTGGAGGTGGACACAGGTCGGCACGGGTCAGTGGGTCAGGTCGGACCGAGGTCACGGCGAGGCTGCGAGCTGTCGACGGCACGACCGCCAGCCATTGTTGTCTTGATGATGTGATTGTGGGGAGGGCCAGCTACATGTCAGGGGACTTGTGTGTGTCTGTGTCTGTGTGTGTGTGTGTGTGTGTCCTTGTTGTGTACACGTGTGTTTGTTTGTCTGCGTGTGTAGTAAGTTTTTTTGCTGCGTCTGTGTGTCTAAAGGATTATCTATGTTTATGTGTCTTTTGTCTTTGTGCGTGTGTCTTGTATGTCTGCACCATGCATTGTGTGTGTGTGTGTGTGTGTGTGTGTGTGTGTGTGTGTGTGTGTGTGTTGCCTGTTGTCTTGATCTCTGCCCTATGGTTCCCCAGACAGTCTGGTTGTAATGGCAGATGATGTCATGGCATGAATCACAAACAGTGACACATGCTCGGGTATAATAACAATCCCCACCCCCACAGCTACACACACACACACACACCCACACACACACACACACACACACACACACACACACACTAGCCACATTACCTGCAACCTGAGCCTGATGCAGCTCCATATACACAGCCATGCGAATAATCAATTGAATTAGAAATGTTAACCCTGTATTAACACCGTCCGTCCTCGATTATTACCTCCAACTTTCCCTGCTCTTTCACCACCAGCACACACACACACACACACACACACACACACACACCTCTGGTCCACACGCGTGTTACAGTCCTGCACGTCTTCTTCTCTGTTTCGCGTTTCCACAAATTTGTGTCAATTTCCGCAACTCGTTGCTTCTGATGATGTCGCACTTTCAGAGTAATGAAATATTTTTTGAGGTGAATGTCTGTGGTTCGGAGATCTGCTGCGCGTACTTTTCCAACGATCACATTTTTCTTTCCCCCGCCTTCATTTTCACTTGTCAGCCACACAGTCTGCTCCATTGTCTTTTCTGTCAGATCTCATTATTTCAGCGTGTCGCGGCAGAGCGTGTCGCGGCAGAGCGTGTTGCAACGTTACGTTTAAGACGCTGCGTTAATAACTCTGATAGTTTTCTTGTTTCACGACACAAGTCTCTGCAGACGTCTTGATTTGATGAGTTCCACAAAAAGGGTTTACTAAAGGTGATAAAGTCGCGGGATAATTTACATCTAAGGTCCTGTTGTTTATCTCTGTGCGCCCTGTGATGAACCGGCGCCTCGTCCACGGTGCGTCGCCGTCCGTTTGGTCTGTGAGCTGAAGTTTTGTGTGTGATTCTGCTGACAGTTCAGGAAAGCTTTGGATCGGTCTGAGAGAAATGATTTCTGCTGTGTGTGTGTGGTCGACTTTTTGCACGTGTGCTTCAAATAGAGACAGACACACGGGGCTGCAGTTTAATCATCAGTTAATCAGTTTATTGTTTTAGCTGTAAGATGTCAGGAAATTGTAACGCTGATGTCTTTCAAATCGCTTGTTTCGACTGATCATGCATCAGAGTCTGAAGGCTCCACCGTACACGGATGTGGTGTGTTCCACGCCTGCTGCGACTGCCGGAGCTGATCGCGGCTGCTCTAAGCCAACGTTTGAAGCGCTGCGAGCAGATCGCGTCAGTCTGCACAGAGCAGCTCGAGCTAACAGGAAGTCAGACACAGAATAAAACACCCCGTGCAAACTTCCTACTGTAAATAAACAAGCAAAACTATTTAACTACGCGACATATTTACATATTTGGAAGCACGTCAACCAGAAAATAATGACAATCTGTCGGCCAAACACATTTGAAACATGTCATGTGAAGAACAGAGCTGCACCCTCGACATGACATGGACATTTCAACGTTATATATTTAATTTACAAAGATATAACACAGAAAAAAAGCATCAAATTAAAGCTGCAATGATTATTTGGATAACTGCGTCTCTGTGTCTAGCTTTATAACCTGAATATGTTTTGGACTGTTTACCTCAGCACAGTGAGACATTTGAAGACGTCACTTCATCCTGATTAATGCTGATGTGAATTTAATCAGTTAAATGAGAAAATAATCGACACACGGATTGTTTAAATAATCATAAACATCAGCCTTCAGTGATTAAATGTTTGTTATGAACATGTTAATCTGCGAGCAGCTCCAGCTCTGATGCTAACATCTCAGTACGTTCCTGAATCAGTTTTTTGAGGCTCCGCTCGGTGTGTGGTCTAATATTTGCACTCCAGCCAGAAACGGCTGTACTTCTGTAGCTGTCAGGCGTTGTGGATGAAACATTAACCAGTCAGATTTTTTCCTGGTGCTTTTTGTCTGCCTGTGAATCCTGGTTTTCCCTCTCCTGGTTTGGCTCAGCTCCAGTCTGTGTGCGGAGTATGAGCCTGCTGCTGCTGCTGCTGCTGCTGCTGCTGCTGCTGCTGCTGCTGCTGCTGCCTCGTACATGCACATCAATACCTCTCAGTCTGCTGCTATGATCTGCTCTCCCCGGGGGCTTCGCTCTGTGTGGGTAGAGAACAAGGCAAAGGGAGGTGGTGGTGGAGGAGGAGGAGGAGGGAAAGGGAGAGTGAGCGAGCGCTGGGACTTCCTGTATGTTACCCTTTCCTTTCTTAATGGAGCTGACCCATGAAACTGAACACCTCAACATGGCACAGGAGGATGTGCATGAAAGCTCACGTATGATCGAGATTCTGTTCAGTTTAATGTCTGTGACTACATCCAGTGGAGGAGCGCGATATTAGTCAGCCTGCAGCAAAGTATTGTCTTCATTATCGATTCACGTCGAGTGTTTTTCTCGAACGTGTCATCTTGAAATCATTTGTTTTGTCTCACAGACGATCAAAAAGATTTATTTATGTTATTATTATATTATTATTTATAGATTTATTTTCATTCATGAGCATTTATCTGCCTGTTATTTTCTAAAAATGACAAATGAGTGAAGTATTCAGTTCGTTATGAGATATAAAAGAGAAGAGCAGCAAATCCTCATTAGAGTAGAACGACCAAAAACAATTATTCATTGCTCCAGATAGTTGATAATTTCTGCTTCTGTCAATCAGCAAATTAATTCAAAAAATCATGTAACTATCCATGACAACTGTACTGAGGGTGAATTTATATACAACTCACCTGTTCACATTATATTAAAGCTTAAAGTTATGCAGGATTAAGAGCGTGGACGCTTTGATTGACAGGTGGATGTTGGTTTATTAGAGCAACCAGGCGTCATTCAGCCTCTGTCACGTGTTTAATTCGCTCAGTTAGCTCCAAACCTACATTTCTAATTGTCATAGGGGGTTTATCAGTGTTGCTGCAGCAGACACTGCTGCTTGTGCTCTGCATGATGGGCGATCTTGGTTGTTTCTGTCTCTCCGTGATGAAGTCTCGTCTCTGCTCATGTTTTCAGGAGGTCCCTTGCTATTTTTCCACTCGGTTGCTTTCACTTTGTCCGCTCTTACTTCAGTGTCCGCCGCCGCCAACTATATTAGACCATGTTACATCCATCACCCATTAGGATCAGGTTTCAGTGGTACTGTAAATACACCGAGCTGCAGTCATACCTGCACATGGCCACGCTCTGCTTTCAGCCCTCGATTTAGATGCAGCTCGTCTTTAAAGTGACACTGATGCTTTTTGCTAATAAAGCAGCAACTAATGGTTCTTTTTAATATTGATTAATCAGCTTTGGTCTATGAAATGTTTCTTTCAGGTCCAAACTGATGTTTAAAGGTCCAGTGTGTAGCATTTAGTGGCACCTAGCAGTGAAGTTGCAGATTGCAAACCCTCAGCTTCCAAACATGTAGGAAAAACTCAGTGTTTGGTTTGTCTGCTCTGGGCTACTGTAGAAAAATGGCGTTTCAACATGGCGGCTCCAGAGGACCCGCTCTCACTGTAGATCATTTTAAAACACAATAATTCAGATGATTATACACTAATAAAACATACTAATGATTCTTATACTCACTTCCTGCCAATGGAGCCGTCTAAATCTCACACACTGGACCTTTTTAATGCTTATTTCCAACCAACAGTCCAAAAACCACAAAATATTGAGTGTATTATCATCTAAAACTAAACATTTTGACACTTTGGTCACAGAAGGAGACATCAGTGATTATGTGAAACGGTACAAACCAGAAGATAAATTAAGTGTGCTGATTAATTTTCCATGAATCGACTCATCCTGACGAGGGTCATGACACAGGACTCTCTCGTGTGTCGGTATGTTTATATCAGCGTCTGAATTCACTTTCTCCGTTATCTCTTTGATTCAGATGACAGTGAAACTCGTGTATTTTCGTTGCTCCCGTTGTCTCCCATCCTGACATTGTTGCAGATAGACGACACTTGTTGGATGTGGGCCTCTCAGAAACGGGCCAAACTATTCTGTGAATGGAGTCAGGGGAAACCCCCGTAGTTTCAGCGTGGTGACTCACAGCTCCTGGTGTCCTGTGGAATTTGGTCAAGTGCCTATTTGTGGTTAAGAGACTATATCTCATAACCTACTTCTGCTTTGATATATTTATATATATATGCATTTTTTTCCAAGTTGTGGCTTATTTATAACAGTTAGGTCTTGTGAGTGTGCATCAAAACAGAAATGACGTACAGAAAACGTAAACGAGGCCAAGCTCTGGCTTCAGATTTTCCAGCTCCTCTTGTTTTAAAAGAACATCTGAGCGTGGTTAAAGAATCTGAACCAGATCTCCGATGAACGGTGGTGGTGGGGGGTCTTTTGTGATCCTCCGAGTGAGACTTTCACCTTCTGTAACAAACCGACATCCTGCCCCGTCGCTGCATCTCCGTTAAGTCAGAGTGCAAGAATGCACGGCGCTCGGTCTGCGTTGACCTTTTTAACTCTCCTCTCACATTCCTTAATCCGGGGGCAACGTTTTTGTCATCATAATGCCCCACTTTACTATACGCCAGGGGTAATTCCATCACTAGCATGTGAACAGGCCGGGCTTTTGTGAGTGGAGAGTAAATGTTAGGCTGTCTTTCTATCCACCTCTCTCTCTCCCCCTCTCTGAGTCTGCTCTGGGTGCTATAATAGTATCTCAACTGACAGCATTCCTGCGAGAGGGCACGGCCCGAATGACAACAACTTTTAGGAGGTTGGAGGTTTGGGGGAGGTGGAGGGAAGGAGGGAGGAGGGTGGAGGGGGGAGGTTGTTCTTCTTCTTCTCTTTCCATTCGTAGACCTAATGATGCCACACCTTCTCTTCTGCTGTCGGCACCTAGAAAACCACACCTTCTTCTCAGGCCGTGTCCACCCACGAGCCGACACAGCCTGGATGACTCCATAAATCACGTTACGTTATGTGGAGATTTGTGGACATATTTGTGATGTAGCTTAATTTTAAAGCTGAATAATAACTGGCTGGATGGAGAGTGGATTTATCCGTCATGTGCTGACAGGTTTCACACAGCGTTTCGTATGTTTTAGATTTGATTTGTAGCCATTTGTGCTCCGCTTCTTTCTGTTAGCAGGTACAGTTTTGAAGGTTTTGCATTCACAAATCGTGCTGTTGTGAAATAGTGACTTGATCGTGTGAGTTTGGTTGTTTTCCGTCTTTAAAAGTTACAGTGACACACAGTTAAAGTGAGTTTATCCGCCGTGATGTGACGTACACCCTGGAGACTTTTAATGTCACCTGTGCAGTTCCTCAAACGTCCACTTGAGGCTGGTTGCAAAGCGCGTCCGTCTCCGTACTTCAGCAGAAATAAACATGTTTACAGCCTGGTACAAAAAACAGCTTTGGTCTCTGTAGCTAATTTCAACTGTACTGAGGGTGAATTTATATACAACTCACCTGTTCACGTTATATTAAGAGCTTAAGAGCGTGGACGCTTTGATTGACAGGTGGGTGGTTTATTTGAGCAGCCAGGCGTCATTCACCCCGCCTCAGGTCTGCTGATGATGCACGCCTTTGCCCATATTTACAGACACCTGCGGGTGACACAGCAGGTTCTGTGCCTCCACAGGTTGATTTTCACAGTAAATAGAAACGACCGTGTTTATAGCATACTTTGGAAAATGACGTATAATTTGCAGTCAATTGGTTGAAACATGCAAAAACCACCAATATGACCCTTCGAGACCAAGAGGAGGCGTTCGTCTTCAGTCAGTCATTGTCTGTACTTGTCGTCTTGACGTCATTAAACATGACCTGAGCCTAACTGAGGCTCATACCAGGTGTTACGATCATTTTCGGTTGACGACATGTAAATGTCGTTCTCTTAGATCTCGTCGTATCGGTCACTCATCTCTCTCTCTCTCTCTCTCTTTATGTCGTGTCTCTAACGTTCAGGTGCAGAAGCAGGTCCACCCAACCCTCATGGCGAAGGAGGATGCCCTGCAGCACATCGAGGAGCTGATCCTACAGCTGCTCAACATGCTGTGCGTGGCCCAGCCTCGCTCCGTGCAGGACGTGGAGGTACGGCATTTTTACGGAGCATCGTAACATGACGTGGATTTACAGGAAGTGTCGATTCAGCTCAGCTGTCAGTGACTTAAACAAAGTGTTACAGTCAGGAAACTCTGCCACAGCATCACTCCACATGACTGATTGAGTACTTATGTGTGATGCAGCTTTAAATCACGTTAATGCTTCCAAATTCATCGAGCGTTAAGACACAATATTTTCCTTTCTTTCCAGGAACGGGTCCAGAAAACCTTTCCCCACCCTATAGATAAGTGGGCGATTGGTGACGCCCAGGCAGCTATCGAGAAACGCAAGAGGAGAAACCCGTTACTTCTCCCCGTGGACAAGATCCACCCACTGCTTAAGGTAAAGACTTCCATCAGTCATGTAAAGCGCAACACGTAGCCACTTGGGATGAATTAAATCTCAAGACCGTCACATTCTTATAAGACTCGGTCAACTCTGACGCAAGTTCCAGAAAGTTGCTACAGTTGCCGGGAAAATATTTCTAATCCAATTTTAGCTTACTATTTTGACAGCATTGCTCAGGCTAATTGAATTTCCCTGAACTGATTCAGGTTCAGACGTACGCTAAGAATCATTTTGAGAGGCTGTGTAGTAATACGTGTTTTTATTCTGCCTTTTTTTGACCCAACAGGAGGTTTTGGGCTATAAAGTAGACTACCATGTTTCCCTGTACATCGTGGCTGTGCTTGAATACATATCGGCAGACATACTGAAGCTGGCGGGCAACTACGTCGGCAACATTCGGCACTACGAAATCAGCCAGCAGGACATCAAGGTGTCCATGTGTGCGGACAAGGTGAGTACTCAACATCAGAAAAGATGAAGGAAGCGTTTTGCTTCGGTTGATTGAACGTTTCCGTCTGCTTCCAGGTTTTAATGGACATGTTCGATCAAGAGGAGGACATCGGCCTGATGTCTCAGTGCACGGAGGAGCCGTCGTCCTCTGGGGAACTCACGTACGACGATCTGGTGAGGCTTGAAATCGCGGAAGAGCGGCAGTACCTGCGAGAGCTCGACCTCATCATCAAAGTGTTCCGCCACCACTTCCTGTCCAACCCCAAAATCTTCACGCCTCAGGTGAGGACGGCGCGCACGCCGCACGCATGACGCACCGAATCACTGATCGATTACTCGTCTTCCCTTCACACACATTTTGAGGGTTTCGTTGTCCCTGCAGGCAGCTTAACTCACAGAAGTTTATTTATAAAACACAAATGTCGACCACGTTTTCTCTAAACTTCTTTGTGTCACTATTTTGCAGTGCAAACTGCGAGTCAGACTCAGATTTAGAAGCTGAGTATGTGAAATAAACAAAGTCAGAACACATCAGGTCGGGTATCAGAGTTTAGATCAGGCTGACTGTGGAGGTTTGACCGCTCTGAGCATCTGATTGGCAGCCACACATCGGGCTGTGGTTTTCCAAAAGTTGGATCTAGTGCAACTTTTCTGCAGGTTGCTGTGTTTTTTGTTGCACCCTGCTGTGGCCAAAATGCACTTCTGCCACTCAAATGAATGGAAAAACCTGCGTTTCACTGCAGCGCAGGATCCTGTCGACAACTACAGGAAGCAGCAACAACACTAAAGTTCTAAAATACATATATCTGAACAGATTTCATGGATAAACCCGATTGTTATGACGTCTCTGAAGCTTGAGAAAGAAGAGCAGATGAGCTGTGCGCTGCAGCTCAGCACAAGATTAGTAATACACTACATAAGAAACTGTGGCTGTTGTGTATTAAAGTGAAAAATAATGGCAGCTCCACTATGTTACTATTAGATTAAAAATAGATTAAGAAGGAAATCAATAAGCCCTCGTAAAACGAGCCACCATCACTCCCCGACCGATTTATTCACACAAAGGTGCCAGATACTAATGAAAGCTACGAGACGTGCTCCAACTCTTGTGCTGCGGAGCACAGTAGCCGTGGTCGGCTTACTCTAAAGCCAGCTTATAAACAAACAGTCAAGTTTCCAATCGAGCTGTGTAAACCTAATTATAAAGTCATTTCAGACAAATCCAGCGTAAGAACATTTAAAGATTACAACTGAAACTCTGTAATCGGCTCGCTGGCGATCGGCATCGGTTTGTTTAACTCGCCATGAGAAACTGAATCTTCTGCCAAGCTAATTCTCAAATTATCTGAGATTAAAGACGTTTTCTTCTCTTCTGATGGATGACCAGACAGTCGGAGCAATTATCCTCCATGTGGAAGGTCACATACTTGAGCTAATGTCTGATAAAAATGGATCCAATTTTTGAGGCACCGCCCATGCTCCCTGACCTCCAGTGAACAGACGTTCATCTCCATCTGAGCGGGGTTAACCAAAAGAACAAATTGCTAATTACTTCATGTCTAATGTGTGCTCTAAACTCTCTGAAAGTTTGGGGTAAGGAGTTGAACAGCGGCGGGGGTCTATGGATCGAGAAGTGAATGGAAAGTTGAGTTTTTAATGGGCTGCTGCGGCTTTGCATATTTCGGGTTGGGTAATTTGTGGTATGATTTTGGGTGAGGAGGATAAACCTTTGTGAGGCCCCGGTGGAATGCAGAACATGTAATTATGTTGAGACAGGAACAACATCTGCAGCCCTCGCAAAAATAACCTCAATTATGTCTGTTGAAACGCGGCGTAATCTGAAATTACTTGGAGAGAGATGTATGATGACGGTCAAATAATGACAGGAACGAACCTCCATTCAGCAGTCAATAATCACTCTGCGCTATTTTAAGGTCCTCATCGGCCTGACTAATGATTTCCTCAAGCAAATCGAGCTCACACTCGACACTATTTATTTTTTTTAATGTATTTATTCATCCGAAGGACGTAGAGCACGAAGTGGGAGCTGTGGTTAAACACCTTCAGTGTGCTTACATACACTCGAGTAACCTGGGTATTGTTGGTTTCCTGTGGGGAGACGATTTCTTAAATGTTGTCATGAGTGTGAGGGAGATTCAAATCAAATGTATGAAGTGTGCCACACATTCTTCCTCCTTGTCAATCTGGCACCTACATGAACCACAATGTAACCTCTATAAACAGACATCTGCAGATGCAGATCTGTAGTGCAGCGCTCTTCTGGTTTCTGTTTGTAGTCCGAGTAGTACTTGACCCATCGTATCATTAGGAGGAGCTGGTTTAAGGACATCTGTCTAACCTTTGAGAAACTTGTCTCTCGTCGTGCAGGACGTGGAGGTGATCTTCAGCAACATCCTGGACATCCACGAGCTGACGGTGAAGCTGCTCGGACTGATCGAGGACGCCGTGGAGATGACGGCCGACGGCAGCCCTCATCCACTGGTGGGCAGCTGCTTCGAAGATCTAGCAGAGGTACGCAGACTTCAGAATCTTTATCTGGTGGTAACTGATCCGTGAATCGCATCTATCCGATGTTCTGCTTGCGTGTGAGCATTCTCGTAGTCATTAAGTTCTTCTCTTGGTGTCTACAGGAGCAGGCGTTCGACCCCTACGAGACCATGTCCCAGGATATCCTCAGTAAGGATTTTCACGAGCACTTCAACAACCTGATGGCACGGCCAACCGCCGGCCTCTACTTCCAGGTAAGATGATCACATCGTGTGACGGCTGGTAGAAAACCTTCAAAATGTTCTCAAGGGCAACACAAAAACACAAACCGCTGACTGTCAGGCGGTTAATGAGGTAGAGCATCAGATTAGAGACTCGGGATTGGTGGTGGAATCGGGGTAATCGCCGCCCCCCGGGTCTCCAGGAAGTGTGGGACAGCGTTACCTCCTTTTCCTTTCACAATAGATGGTCCGGCGTATCCTCTGCTAAAGTTCAAGGAAAGTTATGTAACGGTGCGTCAGTGGCGTGAGTGTGAGTGTAAGAGTCGGCACCTCTGAGTCTGAAGTTTATGGTTCTCCCTCCGGGTTGGGAGCAAGTTCCTCCCCCAAGCGAGGGAGTTCAAGTATCTAGGGATAGGGTCAGAAGCTTCTGCTGCTGCTTTGCATTGAAAGGAGTCAGCTGAGGTGTTCGGGCCTCCTGGGCACCTTCATTTAGAGGTATCCAACTGGGAGGAGACCCCGAGGCAGACCCAGAAGTCGCTGGAGGGACTACATAGCTCAGGAGGAGCTGGAATGTGTAGCTGGGGAGAAGGACGTCTGGAACGCCCCGCTGAACCTGCTGCCGAAGTATTTATAACCATGTATTATTAATTTCCAGGATTTTCTTTCACAGTTTTCCGTGTAAACGTTCCCACGAAGCGAAACTGCCATAAACCAAAGAGGAGAATGTGTTTGTTTTTAATATGAAGGTACAAGTAGGTCATTTATGTGTTTACACCAAGCAAACGCCGTTTGAATATTTGTTCCTGTTCCTCTTTGAAGTGAACCTGGTGCCTGGTGGAATTCCTCCCAATATCGTTTGAGGGCATGTCATGACATATCCAGCGTCCTGTGTACAGTTTATTCGCTGCTGCCGCATTGTTTTATTTGGACATTCCTCACAAGAATAGCATTGAATTATGCTCGGTGGGGTGCAGTTTGGCAGCCTTTGAAGATGAAATATTTGCTGGTGTTTTCTCAGGCCAAGAGACCGACGAGTCCGTCCGTTCATATAAAGCAACATCAGAGCACGTCGCAGTATTTACAGTAGGAGGCGGCTTTCTGTTGTTCTTTGGAAGGATTTGAACAGTCCTCTCGTTTTATTGGACAGATTTCTGCTGCTTTGGACGCAAACGCTGCTGCTGACTGACCGTCCTTGCAGTCCTACCGTACCTCAGGTCGAGGCCTTGCTGTGTTTACCCTCAAACCACCAGTTTAACTGCAGTTAGATAAACAGCGATGGCACTGTCGTCGGATTACCCACAGCCAGTGTTTATTTTCATAATCTCATTGTATGAGAGCGGAGGAAAGGGCATGGGAGTTAAAAATACAGCTTTATTTTTGCACTGTATAGATAACACCACGGCCTTCATTTAAAAACACCTCGCATTGTTTCACTTGATATTTTTCTTAAAAGCCGTAACGTGCTCAGCCCGGCTCGATGCGTCGCCAGTCTTTATTCATTTATTCGAGATGCAGCTAAAAAAAACGACAAGTCACATCCATCAAAACAAAAAACAAAACCTGAAACAAATATGTCAAATATTTCCAGCCTCCTCATTGTTGAGTTTCTTTTTCATATTTTATTCGAAGCTGCAAACATTATTACATTATTAGAATTATCTGCAGCTGAAATTATTAAGAGATCGACAGAAACTTAAATGTGATCATTTATTTATTATCTATTATAGTAAACAGAATTTTTAGCGTTGCATATTTGCATAGTCGTGAATCCATTTGGGTTTTAAATCTAAAACTCCTGATCAAAAATATTAGTTTGTGTCATAAAAAGTTTATTTTTATGAATAGAAGTTATTGTGGCTGCAGCTGTCGGTCGTTTTCTTTATGAATTTCATCTGACGATTACTAAAATCAAAATTTAACATCAGAATCAGAAAGTGACCTCTTCAGCCTCACCTATCCTCACCTGTACACTCTAAAGCCGCATTCAGACAGAAACTGGTGAATCGTCGTCGGGTCGTGCGGCGGTGTGCGGCCTTATCGATGCCAGCGCTCGCTCACTCTCATTCACCGTCCATGTCACACAACCAAAGCTCGCTTCCTCCCTCTCAAACCAGATTAAACATCAGATTTAGAAACTGGGTGCATGAAATGAACAGTGTCAGAGTTTAATCTCAGTTTCAGGCCGACGTGTTTTCACTGTAACTTCTTAGCTCGGTTATCTGATTCAACTTTACACTGCAGAGATTCAGATTCGGTCAAACTGATATTTACCGTGGTGCTTTGGGTGTGTGTGATCGTCAGCAGTGGTCCCAGGGGCAGATGGTGTAATGGTGTCTCTACACCAACCTCCCCACCCCTCACACACACACACACACACACACACACACACACACACACACACACACACACACCATCCACCCCTCAAACTGCTTGTGCCCCGCTCCGTGAGCTAATCTTATTTTAGCGTCTCACTTCGTGTGTGACCCGACGTCGCCTCGTCTCTCTGCCTTCTCTGTACGGACACTTTACATCCACAGCACCTGCTGTACTCTCGTGCATATCGCTGGGGGATCAAACCTGTGGCAGTGGCATCATTAGCACTCCTGCTCAGCTTTTGTCTCATTGCATGCACTTCATCTCTCTCACTCCATCCTCCTCCTCAGCTCTCCTCCCTCCCTCGTTGCTCTCTCTCTGTCAGATAGATGTGTCTGTCGAGCACTCAGCCCCTGCACTCTGCAGCGTCTGGTATTGTGGGTAAATTACATCGCCTTTTAAAAATAGAACAGGCAGCCACACTGCGGGCCATTTTTCTCTTGGGGAGGAGGAGGAGCAGGAGAACGAGGAGGAGGAGGGGAGCGCTTGGCCTAAGGCACATTTCATGTTGAAAATAAGCTGTGAATTAAGACAGCGACATGGGTTCAAGCAGCTGAGATTATTTCTGGGTAGTTTGAAGTAGTGACACTGAGTGATGACTTCAATTTAGTTGTTAAGGATCAGGTCCTGCAGCGAATCACGTGCAACCTGCTGCTGTGAAACAATCAGGAAATAGATGCCGGCGCTCCCTCACTCTCATTCATTGTCTGTGTCACTCAACCTGCTCGCTTTCTCCCACTCACACCAAGTTAAACTTCTTTGTGTCTCTATTTTGAGCCGGAAATTGTAAGTCAGACTCAACTAAACAAAGTCAGAAGACAACAGGTAGAGTATCAGAGTTTAATCTGCGGCGTGACATCGAGCCGCGTGTTTCCAAAAGTTGAATCCGGCTCAACTTCTCCACCGCAGGTTGCTGCATTTTTTGGCAGTCAAAACACGTGTTTATGAGAACAGACGCAAAAAAAGATGATTAATACTTGCTGACTTGCTGCAGAGTAAAAATGAAACTGTTCCTGTTAGGATTCTCGGTAATCGTTACAGGAACAGCACAAAGCTCAGCAGAGATTATTTCACCATCTACACGTCAAACTGATGTCGAAGCAGCAGAAACGACCAGATTGAAATCGTTGTGCAGTTATCCGAGGCTCGGGTACATCAAGGTAGAAAGTCACTGCTGTTGTCGGGTGTTTTGACCCTTGAAAAGGTTCTGGGTCAAACGCCTCTGCAGGTGAAGGGTAGTAGAGCCTTTATCTTGAGGAGCTAGATTGTTGGATTGTTCCTGCCCTTCAACAAATATTTCAAACTGAGAGAAAACGACTTTTGCTTTGACGTTTTACATCTTAATTTTGCCAAAACTCTCCTCCACGTTGTTTTTTAAAGAATAGTTTTGGGATTTTTGCTCTTTCTTGCCGAGGATTAGGTGAAAAGATCTCCACCACCTTCATATTTCTTATCTGCCATTCATATTGAAATGGAGGCAGCAGATGATTAGCCGAGCGTCGAGACGAGCATCTAAATTCACAGCGCTGATTATGATGCGTATCCCCTAATGCTCGCAGGCAATTTGTAGACCCGCAGGATGCTGACATATCAATAACATGATCTAAACTTAGGTCATTGTTTCCCCGGCTGTCCATCAGCGCACGTCGGGCAGCTGATGTCTTTCTTTTCCATGCATGCAGACCCTCTTCTCCTCCTCCTCCTCCTCCTCCTCCTCCTCCTCCTCCTCCTCCTCCCCACGCAGACAGCATGGCCGCTGCTGTGGAGTCTGAGTAGTAGCTTATTGATTCTGAGTCGTCTATCAGGGGAACAGGAGATTTAAATGGATACTATGACGGCCTCCTCTCCGGTTACCCTGAAGCCTTACTCGGTCAACCGCTCCTCCCTTCCTCCCTCCCTCCCTCCGTCCTCCATCACTCTCATTTGTAGACTGAAAGATGCATTTCAGTCGTCCTTCTCTTCACAGCGTGAATTGTTTGAATATTTTGTGGTTATTTTAAAATCTGTAGTTCTTATCGTGCCTGTCAGTTGTGATCATGTTTGACATGTTTGCCTTTTTACTGTGGCGTGCAAACACAAGCCCCCTGGGAGGTTTAGTCACGTCCAGTCAGCTTACTAATACTTATTTGGAAGTGAAAATGAAAGTTATGAGTTCTGTTTCCATTTCTTGTAAGTTGGTTTGCGTGTTGGATGAGAAGAGACGTTTCAGACTAAAGTCCAGGTCCTGATACAGGCTGTGGTCGTCCCTCCTGACGGCTTCCCAGCCGTCAGACGATCCAAAACTTTCTCTAGTCTCTCGATCACACGCTGTTGATGTCGTTGCACTGATCGCTAACTCTGTCTCTTTGTGTCTCCAGTCAGTTGCAGAAGGCTTCAAAGAAGCAGTCCAGTATGTCCTTCCACACCTGATGATGGTCCCAGTATACTACTGTATGCACTACTTTGAGCTGCTGCAGGTGAGTCCTGGACAGACACGTGGACGCCTCTGAGTTCAGCTCTGATGATTCAAACGTCTGGTTAGAGAAGTATTTGCCAACATTGTTCTAGAAAGAAACAATGTGGCCTGCTGGATGTTTGTTAGATCACATGTGTGAATATTGTCTGAGTATCACGACACAGCGGGTTTAAGTTCAGGTTAGGCAAAATCTAAAACAGCTTTTTTCCTGTGAAAAACATCCAATGTCGATTGAAGCTCGTGTTTCCTTTTTACAGCAACTTCAGGAGCGCAGTCAAGACCAAGATGACCGAGAATGTCTGAAACAGGCGATCACGGCGCTGCTTAACCTTCAGTGCAGCGTGGAGCGCATCTATGCCAAGCACCAGCCTCGCCGTAAACCCGGGTACGCCTCCCCTACGAGCGTTTCTGATGATTAATGTTCAGCGTCACGAGCCTGCGTGTCTTCATGTTTCATGTTTTCTGATTTCCCTCGCAGCGAGCCGATGTTCCGCCTGTACAGCAGGCAGGTCCGCAGCAAACAGCTCGCCATCAAGCGCATGAACGAGATTCAGAAGAGCATCGACGGCTGGGAGGGGAAAGACATCGGCCAGTGCTGCAGCGAGTTCATCCTGGAGGGCCCGCTCTTACGAGCCGGCGCCAAGCACGAGAGGCACAACTTCCTGTTTGACGGCCTGATGATAAGCTGCAAGGCCAATCAGAGCTCGCGGCTGCCGGGTTCGGGCAGCGGCGCCGAATACCGCCTGAAGGAGAAGTTCGTGCTGAGGAAGATCCGCATCGTGGACCGCGAGGACTCCGTGGAGCTGCGGCACGCCTTTGAACTGATAGGAAAAGACGAAAACTGCGCGGTTTTCTGCGCACGGACAGCGGAGGAGAAGGCGGCGTGGATGGCGGCGCTGGTAACTCTGCAGTACCGCTCCACTTTGGATCGCATGTTGGACACGATGCTGCAGCACGAGGAACAGGAGCATCCTCTAAGACTTCCCTCCCCGGATGTTTACTGCTTCGCCGTGCAGGACTCTGAGGAGAATATTGTTTTTGAGGACAAAGTTCAGAGCAAGACGGGCATCCCACTCATCAAGGCCGGCACAGTGGGCAAGCTCATAGAGAGGCTCACCTACCACATGTATGCTGGTAAGCTGCTGCGATAGGAGGGAAATCTGATACATGCCAGTTTAATCTCCAAGCTTCATTTTGCAGAGATGCATCGTGATGTTGATTGTCTGTCATCTAATTTGTTTCATCTGTTCGTAGATCCTAACTTTGTGCGCACGTTTCTCACCACATACCGATCATTCTGCAAACCACAAGAGCTTCTCAGCCTGCTGATAGAAAGGTACAGTCGGCCCAACGACGCTCCGTCTTCACTTGTCAGACAGACAGATATATGTCGGTGACTGCTAACTGCTTCAAATCATTGTTTTCGCTCAGGATTGAGATCCCTGAGCCAGAGCCGACCGAGGAGGACCGACAGGCTCTCTGGAACGGCGACCAGCCGATGGCGGCCGAGCTCCAGAGATTCCGGAAGGAATACGTGCAGCCGGTCCAGCTCAGGTACGTCCGCTGCCCGATCACACCTGACACGACCTCCAGACGTAATCAAACAACCGCCGAGGGGAAAGACCAAATGAAACGTGTCAGAAGATTTAAAGTTTGTCGATGATGAGCGCTGGCTTCGTATGGACGTCTTTATATTTTATTTAGATGCATTCCCTCGAGTCTCTGGACTCGTAGATGAAATTTCAAAAAAGTTATTTTAGCATCTTTAACTGCTTTATTTTATTTCCTAACAAGGTCTTTGAGAAAAGATTTCACATGTCTTTGATTTCTGCTGTTACTCTCCTGTTAAGGCCTGAACGTCCTCACAGAATAACTTTTGTATTAGACGTCGTGTCCTTATAAGGAGTAACAGCGTCGGGGATCGTCTCTCAAAAAAAACAGAACTTCTCTGTATCAGACTGAACAGCTGCAATAAAAACTGCAGTTACAGAGATGTTTAAAGTGGGCAGGCATCCCAGCCATCTCCTCGGCATCACCAGGACTCTGTGCTCTGATATGTGAAGTGGGGTGACGGAGGGAAAGTGTTCGAACACGGCTCGGGACCGTCGTGTCGTTTGGGTGGTCTGTCATTAAAGTAAACACTGCGACGTGGTCCAACTATTTATTTTAAAAAGCTTAAGGAGCTGAAAATAACTCCCCAGGCGGGACTTTTGCTCTTTAAAGCACAAAATGTTCCTGATGTTTCTATTTTTAAATACTGACTCTTTGTAAAAGAGGATGCACGCTGGACGCAGACCAAATGCTGTCCCACTAAGGACTCTGTTTGTCTCTTTAATAATCTCAATAATCTGCTATTATTCATATTTCTTTATTGATATTAAATCAAACTTCTGGAGTTGCATATCATGCCAAAAAAATGTTTTTCACTTTCATTTTAGAAGTGTGTGAAATGTGAGTGAAGGGTAACACACACACACACACACACACACACTCATGAACCTGGCTGTGCTTCACAGGGTCCTCAACGTTTTCCGTCAGTGGGTCGAACATCATTTCTACGACTTCGAGAACGACCCGGAGCTGAGGAGTCGATTGGAGGAGTACATCACCAGCATAATTCAACTGAGAGGTC
The DNA here is from genome assembly GCA_023373845.1 of Nibea coibor. Classification (NCBI taxonomy): domain Eukaryota; kingdom Metazoa; phylum Chordata; class Actinopteri; family Sciaenidae; genus Nibea; species Nibea coibor. The sequence continues at coordinate 23,675,173 of CM041722.1, forward strand.
AGAGCCACACGCAGCGCACGGCAGAGTTCATGTTGGAGTTTAGTTTATTCTTACGGCATCTGTCCTGTTGAAGAGAAGATCGACTTGTTACAGCGGCTCGCGAGCCCGTCCGTTCTCCGTCTTATCGCGGAGAGATCTTACATTCCTCACGGTAACGGACTGTAACTCGCTCTGCACCCCGTCTGTGTTTCCTCCTTCAGGGAAGTCGATGAGGAAGTGGGTCGAGTCCATCAACAAGATCATCAAGAGGAAGCTGCAGACGCAGTCAAACGGCGTCAGTCACAACATCACCTTCGAGAGCCCGCCTCCTCCCATCGAGTGGCACATCTGCCGAGCGGGCCAGACGGACGCCTTCGACCTCATGACCCTTCATCCCATAGAGATCGCCCGCCAGCTGACTCTGCTCGAATCCGAGCTCTACAGGTGAGTCACTGTGACAGAGCGGTGGAGTGTGTGTGTGTGTGTGTGTGTGTGTGTAAATTAAAAACCGTCTTCCTCTTCCGCAGAGCTGTCCGGCCGTCCGAGCTGGTCGGCAGCGTCTGGACCAAAGAGGACAAAGAGAAGAACTCCCCTAACCTGCTCCGCATGATCCGACACACCACCAACCTCACGCTGTGGTTCGAGAAGTGAGTCTCAGCAGAGAGTTCAGAGTTCAAACTCCTGGAAACACAAACGTCTCTAACTCTGCGTGTGTGTGTCGTCCTCAGGTGTATCGTGGAGACGATGAACCTGGAGGAGAGGGTGGCCACGTTGTCTCGGGTCATAGAGATTCTGCAGGTTTTCCAGGAGCTCAACAACTTCAACGGCGTGCTGGAGGTGGTCAGCGCCATCAACTCTGTCCCAGTGTACAGGCTCGACCACACCTTCGAGGTGAGGAAGCTGTTAGCTGAACTCTCTGATGTAAAATCTTTTAGCGTGCGACTGTCGCCCTGCTCAAAAACACATTGAGAAACATGTTTATTGTTTGGACGTGCGTTTTTTAATCGCGCTGAGCTGATTTATGGGACTTTTCGTCCCTCCTGCTCCCGCAGGCAATACCAGAGAGGAAAAAGAGGATCCTGGAAGACGCCGTGGAGCTGAGCCAGGACCATTTTAAGAAATACTTGGCTAAACTCAAGTCAATAAACCCGCCCTGTGTGCCTTTCTTTGGTAAGTGAGTCCACTGCGAGTCAAGTGTGAAATGACCTGAGGTAGAAAATATGCACGTCGCTGTCTTCAGCCGGAAAACAGCGAAAGTTTAACGTTTGTGTGCGTCTCGTGTTCGTCATCAGGTATCTATTTAACCAACATCCTGAAGACGGAGGAAGGCAACCCGGACGTGATCGTACGCCACGGCAAGGAGCTGATCAACTTCAGCAAACGGAGGAAAGTGGCAGAAATCACAGGAGAGATCCAGCAGTACCAGAACCAGCCCTACTGTCTGAAGGTGGAGCACGACATCAGGGTGAGCGCTCCCTCTCCTCCTCCTGAGCTTCTCTCCTTCGTCGCGTTTCATCGATCCTGAACTCAAAACTTGTTCCCTCTTTCTGTTTGTTTGTTATGCAGAGGTTCTTCGAGAACCTGAACCCGATGGGCAACAGGAGCGAGAAGGAGTTTGCTGACTACTTGTTCAAAATGTCTTTGGATATCGAGCCACGGAACTGCAGGCAGGCTTCCCGATTCGTGAGTGAAGTTCTTGTTCTTGAGCTGTGTGTCCTGTTTGGATTAAAACTGTAATCCACCATGTTTGTCCATTCGACGGCGACGTTTTAGATGAATGAGGAGCTGGAAGGAGGAGAGAGCTGCAGCTGGGTGACCGCTCGAAAAAAAAATTCAGATTTAAATATCTCGGTCCGACCTCTGCGTGGCTCTGCTGCATGTCGTCCCCTCCTCTCTCTCTCTGATACTGACGAAATGAATTCATGTTTTCGGTTTAGAGTTTACACAAAAAACACAATTTCTAGCGTTGCAAATGTTTTTCTCAACCAGGTCTGTGTCACATGGACGCAGGATTTTCTCTTGAGGTCTTCAAAACAATCCAATCTTGAAGTTAAAGTTAATCAAGTTAAAGTTTTGGACTTCCCCAAAAGTCTGAGTCAGAACATTTAGATGTCAGTTTGTCAGTGAGCTCTAAGCTGCGTCGGTGGTAACGTCCTCACTGCGCCTCCTCCTGCAGTCCAGGAAGACCATGTACACTCTGAAATCTCCGGGGATCCGGCCTGTGCGAACGTCTACCTCTGGCACCCTGAAGGGCCACCCCGTCCCCCTGGAGAGGGAGCCCCAACACAAGATCACCTTCCGGAGCATCGCAGAGACCGAGTCGGAGTCGCTGGCGTCGGCCTCGGTGCCCACGTCTCCGAACACGCCGACCCCTCCGCAGTCGGCCTCGTCCGACCTCAGCTCAGTCTTCATGGAGCCCGACCTCAGCAGCTCCTACGGCGGTGAGTCACTGCAGATCCGACACGGACTTTGTGCTTTTGTGCCTTTGCTTAAAAAAAATCTGATCTTTACGTCCGCTCTTTAAATTTTACAGGTAGCAGCTCCATATTTTCTTCAGTTCTTTTTCCGCCTTCAAGTGAGTTTGGGCTTTTGTACTTGGTGGGCTGTGATCGTGAGCAGCTTGTCTTCTCGATCATTTATCTGTGCTGTTTGTTTGTTAACCCGTGACCTCCTCCTTTCTCTCGTCAGAGTCCCATTCTGCGTCTTGCAGCAGCCTCCACCAGCTCGGGGAGGAGCAGCTGAAGCCGCCTCCTCTGCCGCCTCGAAGGAAAGACGCGATGTCTGAAACCAAAGTAAGAGCCGGGGCGTCATTTCCCACCAATTACACCCGTAATTATAACGTGTTAGCGCCGTTTGACGGGGCTGAACATATTTGCGGTGCGTGCAAATAAAAATACTGTGTCGCGGCTTGTCAAACATGATTTTTGAGGTGACGGCACGGAGTAAAGTTTCAGCATTTAAAATAAATCTCTAATGATTAAAGGTCAAAATGTTTTTTAGTTAAAAGACCTGAAGTGAAACTGCTAAACAAATCCTCCTGTTACACTGAGACGCTCATTTTCTACTTAAACGTGACCTCAGACACTCAGAGCTGAATATAATTTGGGCGGGTTGAACCATCTTCTTCAGAGGTGTGTGTAAACCCCTGCAGTGTGTAAAATGGCTCCAGGTCTTCATGAATCATTGAGTGTCTCTCATCCATCTTGGAGCTTGATGGCCAGTCGAGCCTTTAATGGGACATGATTCTGGTAGATCGAGCGTCGGGAGAGAATATTCTCTTAAAGATCTTTGTGGAAGCGTCCGTCCGTCCTCGTCTGTTCAAATGATTTGACGTGGCCGTCTTTGTGAAGTTGATGGAAGTTCTCCGTGGTCTCCGTCCGCTCACCTTTCTGTCTCTGTGTCTCAGATGAGCTCCAGGTCCGACGGGCCTCCGGCCATCCCTCCCCGGCTGCCTCCACCTCTGCCCCGGAACCAGCCACGGCCGATGATCTACAACGGCCCGCCCGCCGACGGGCCCCTGCCCAGCCCTCCTCCTCCGCCACCCCGCGACCCTCTCCCCGACACGCCTCCCCCGGTGCCGCAGCGCCCCCCGGAGATCTTCATCAACTACCCCCTCAACCTGCAGCCTTCCCCCGTGGGCCGATACCACTGGGACTTCAGCAGCTCCCCGAGCTCCCCCAACACGCCACCGAGCACGCCGTCGCCTCGCGTCCCCAGGCGGACTTGCCCGCTCAGCGCTAGCCAGAACAGCCTCTGCCCTCTTCCTGGCTCCATCACCGCTCCACCCGTGCCCCCGCGCCACAACTCCAGCCCGCAACTCCCCAAACTCCCACCAAAGACATATAAAAGGGAGCTGCTGCAGTCGCCGCTTCAAGCCCTCTCATTGGTGGAGAACACTGACGGCAGCCAGTGAGCGCGCTCGTGTTTTTGTTTTTTAAAGCGGCGATCTCGAAATGCAACTTCAGGCTGTCTCCTGCAAACGAAGACACAGTGGACTCAACAAGCTACTGATCGGAAAGAAATACACTGCTCCACACACACACACTTAACTCCACCCGCCCCGCCCTCTGCATCGACCAATCACACCCCCCGCTGTGCCTCTCAGGGGATCAGTAGCTCTCCGCCTTCATCGTAAACCCTCTGTGCCAATGAGAAACCCACACCGGTGTGCCAGCTAACAAACAACAAGGAGTCGAGTGTTTGTGTCTGTTCCTTCTGAATGGAGATAAAAGTTCTCACCCCCTCGCACTCTCTAACTCGCCCTCGCGTCCCGCTCCTCTATCAGGGTCGGGTGAATGTGGAGGGGGGGCCTTTTGGACTTTGTAGCCTCAATGTTGTCATGCTTTGTTTCTTTGGGCATTGACATCATCCGGGAGTCGCTGCTGCAGCTCACAGGTTTTTACGACCTCTCTCCTCCTCGACGATCCACGTAGATGTAGCTCTTTCGCAGCGGGTGTGTGAGCGAGCAGACGTTTCCATCGACTCGTTTTTCCTACAAACTGATAAACAAACAGTTGCCAAAGTCTTATTTTATGCAGGGGGATAAGGGATGTTCTTTTTCTTTTTAAACTAATGTGACGTTCAAAGAAACACACAAAGGAGGCGACACTGAATCCCCCAAACCTGTCTCAACTGTACACTGTGACTGTGTTAGACGCGAGTCAAACTGTCTTGACTGTTTCGTTTTGTTTTTTTTTTGTCTGAAGACTCCGCAGCCACAAAACGTTGCCTTTAAAATAACCAACAGTGGTGACCTCTGACCCCAGGCTCCGGTCCTCTCGGGGCTCGGACGGGACGATCGAGAGCCGAGAACACTCCATTTGCACATCGAGTTTTGGGGGGCAGCAGGTTTGAAAAATATCCCTCCGCGGCGTGCGACGGAGGGAGGGTCTCTCTTGCCACGACGTTTATCCCGATCCAGGACGAAGACGAGGAGACGAAGGCGAGGCTCGTCTTCTCTCCCCGACTCTTCGAACAAAGCTGATGTCTTAACCGATCCCCTTACAGACGTGCGCTGCTGTCATGACACTGTGCTCCAAAAAAAAAAAGCCCTCACGACCAACTCAGCACTAGAAGCACGCAACCCTCCACCCTCCACCTCCACCAGAGCTGGGACAGCTCCACCCAGTGGCTGCTCGAAAACGACCCATGAAAACAAAAAAGAGGAACTTTTTAACGCAACTTCTTCTTCTTCTTCTCTCTCTCTTTTTGTTTTTTCTGCTTGAAAATGTTTCACTTTGGAAAGACTGAAATAATCCATGCATCACGCTCAGATGTGCCTTTTTATTTTTGTTTTCTACTTTACAGAAATAAGCAAAACAAACGGTGTCTAAAAATGCTAAAAAAAAATAAAGTTGCCTATGTAATGTTTAGAACAAAGCTATACACTATGAAAATTGTACATGTTTGTGGATACTGTGTATATATAACATGTATACACTAACTAAATAATTTGTATAAAGTGACAAGTTCTTTTCTTTTCCTCCCCTGTCGTATCGTCCCCTCATCCGCATCTGTTCAGTTGAATATCGCCTAATAATCCAATGCTGCTACAGTCGGATAAAAAAAACTAAAAAGACAAAACAAGAGAAAAAAACAGGTCACTGTCACTAACTTTACTTACAGACAATCTCCAGTTGAAACACTGGGAGTATTAACTGAGGAAAGCCATTTGTTTTTGCCCTTAGCTGTTTTAAAGCAATGACAAAAAAAAATCTATATATACAGTTCAATATGCCAAGCACTTACTTAGACGTGTGCTTCACTTTGTACATCCTACTAATTGCCTTTTTCTCCTTTTCAAAGATTTTTTAATGCTAACACTCATTAAACAGAGGTTGGAATCATATTAAAGTTGCAGTTGAATATAAATATATATATATAAATACATACCTATATTCAGTTGCATAGTGAAGAATTGGATTTTTTTGTTTTGTTTTCTTCTTCTGAGAAACACACTTTGTGCACTTTAGGCTGTACTGTTGAAGAGCCGCAGTTGGTTATAGGTCTTTTGTTTGTAAATGCAACGGGTCCTATGCAACTGTTCAAACTCACTTTCTACATGGATCAGGGCAGACACACACACACACACACACACACACACACACACACCCTCCTCTCCTCGTGATGACACACCTGAGGATGTCTGACCACCACGAGCAAGAATTAAAAACAAAAGTAAAAGTCACTCGTGCCCCTTTTTTCTCCTCGCTTTGCCCTGAAAATCCACCGAGCCCTCCTGATGACGATGATGTTTAACCTGATCAAACTCGAGATGAGCGGAGGGGGAAGTTATGGAGGATTTTTACGGCTCCCGAGTCAGTATTGGTGGGGTTAATTTTGCCAAAGTTTTTGTTTTCTGTTTGTTTCTTTTCTTTTTTTAACCCCGGCCGACACAAACACAGATGAGTTTTTTTGTTTTTCCTCCGGTGGCACTGTAACAACAGCTTGATCCAGCAGTCGGTTTATTTGATGGTATGTGGCCTTTTAACTGCTTTGTATTAATGGTCTTGATGAGATTAATAAATCACCCAGTCTTATTTTGTACTGAACTCATTTCTCTTCTCGTTTTTCTCTTTTCACCCTTCTCACACACACTCCACACTTTTAAATCTGGCATCTGGTGTTTCGGTCTAACGAGCGACCGTGTTAGTTGGTGATCGCGTCTGTGGTTGTCATAGTTTTATTGATAACAGGAAGGTGAGTAGTTGTCCTCTTTGTTTGTCTTGTTTGACATTAAAAATTGTTATTTCGTATCTTCCTTTAGCTGCACAGCTCACCTGCAGTTAAAAAATCGGGTTTTGAATATTTAATTTTTTTTCCCTGTATAGATAAATCTAATAATTTAAATGATTCAGTGAAATTAATTTTTTAAGACACAAAAACCCAACATGTTTATTTTTTTACAGATTTTTATCCCACATGTAAAACATAACCCTGTACAGAAAAGTTCAGATTCAACAGAAATCATAATAATAATAATTCTTCCTTTCAGGATCGTTGATTCGTCATTCATGCATTTACTCTGCAGCAAAGAAATCACAACTCGGCTTCACGTTTGCTTGTAACTCTAAAGTTCTGTGTCCTAATCGTCCTCTTGTCTCTGCGGGAGGACAGCAGGGAGGTCAAACGGTGTGGGAGGACTGCGGGGAGGTCAAACGGTGTGGGAGGACAGCAGGGTGGTCAAGTGGTGCAGGGAAGTCAAATGGTGCGGGAGGACACCGAGGAGGTCAAACGGTGCGGGAAGACAGCGGGGAGGTCAAACGGTGCAGGGAGGACAGCGGGGACGTCAAATGGTGCAGTAGGACAGCGGGGAGGTCAAATGGTGCGGGAGGACAGTGGGGACGTCAAATGGTGCAATAGGACAGCGGGGAGGTCAAATGGTGCAGGAGGACAGCGGGGAGGTCAAACGGTGCAGGAGGACACCAGGGAGGTCAAACGGTGCAGGAGGACAGTGGGGACGTCAAATGGTGCAATAGGACAGCGGGGAGGTCAAATGGTGCAGGAGGACAGCAGGGGGGTCAAATGGTGCGGGAGGACAGCGGGGAGGTCAAATGGTGTGGGAGGACAGTGGGGACGTCAAATGGTGCGGGAGGACAGCGGGGAGGTCAAATGGTGTAGGGATGTCAAACGGTGCTGCAGGGTCCCTCGCTGTCCTCGCTGTCGTCCCACAATCCTCCACCGCTCATGGCTGCTGCGTGGTTACCTCGCTGCTGAGGCAGGCCTGGCCTGAAGAGATGCAGCAGGTACACAGGTGTATTAACGCCATTCATATTCATAAACGGTTGTTTTCATCACTGTCACACCTGTCGTACCTGATGAGCGCTCTTACCTCAGATTTTCTCTGCTCGGGTTGAAATTCTGAAAGCTTTGCCTGGCTGGAGCTTGAATCGGTATGAAGCCTTGTCTGCTGTCTTTCTCTGGAGCTGCATCGGCCTGAAACAGGAAGTGATGTGGACACAGAGAGCAATCAGGGGATCAGCTGACTGATGAATCACAGGAGGAGATCAACAACAATCTTACAAACTCAAGCTGACGAAGCACGGAAGGTCTAACGAGAAGATGATATTATTTGACCCTGTGATACGCTTTGTTACCTCCAGTCCTGAAGTTTGTCAGAAACTTGAATTTGTTCGAGGACAAACATCAAGTAATCTGTTGGTAATGCAGATCTGAGACATTATTTTCTAAGAACTGTGAAAATCTGGGTCGCACTCAGCACCTGTTTGGACGGATCGTCCCAGATGGGCCTGAAGGCACTTTTTGGATGCAGAGGAGGCGACCCCTTCCTGACGCTGACCAGCCTCTTCCCGTACGAGTTGACAAGGCACGGCTTGGGCGGGTCGACGCACGGCCCTGCGGTGTTCCTGAGAGGAGGGTGAGGGGTCAGTCTGGGAATCTGCCACCTCAGGCACACCGTCCTCTCTCTGGGCGCCTCCCTCGACTGCTGCTGGCTGTACGAGGGCTTTAACAGCACCGGCACCTGGCTGTCCTCCTCTTCATCCTCCCCGCTGTTGCTGCCCATCATCTCCCTGCGCAGGGTGCCGTCAGGGCTGCAGGAGGTGACGGAGGAGTAGTCGAAGGCCGAGGTGTCGTCTGGGTCTGTCTCGCAGTCGTCCAGGCTGTGGTCAGTGCGAGGTCCCTCCAGCTCGTTGGTGCCTTTTCCAGTGGGATGGCTGAAGGTGCCCTGACCCGAGTCGCTGTTCTCTCCCCATCCGGCCGTGTCGGGAGTGAGGAGGGAGCAGTAGGTGTGTCCACAGTCGCGGGCCGGCTGGTTCGGGACGATCCGGTCTCTTCCACAGCCCTTCCTCCTCACTGGGCTGCAGGACCAGCATTCGAGACGCATGGAGTGACAGCCGTCGACCCCGTTAGTGAGGCTGACGGCCTGCTGCTCATCTCTGTGGGGCGGAGAGCGGAGGTTATGTCCAGCAGGAATAAACACGTTTGCATGTGTGTCACATGTTTCTGCTCTTGTTTTGTCTTTGAGTGCGACCTCCTGTCTTTGTCTGCAGAGACTGACTGTCTCTCCTGCTCCAGCTCAGTTTAGTAACTGTCTTTTTGTTGAGTTCACTCAAGAGACGCTTTGTTTTCAGTTTGTGTCGTCATGGCAGCAGTAAACTGCCTGTTTTTTCAAGTGTGGGCTTCTATTTATGTTACACACCCTGCACCCTGGGGACGGTGGGGACGTAACAGGTCTCTGGAGCTAATTCCCCCGTTCAGGACGACTGTACTGAGGGTGAATTATTACAGAGCTCACCTGAAGGTAAGAGCTCCAACACGCAAAGATCAGATTCAGATCAGGCGGCAACATTTTTGCATGCAAATGTCACTGAAGAAAGTCTCTTGTCTCAGCTTGTCAACATTTTTGCACTGCAGGTACTCACACGTTTGCTGTGCCGCTGTTTGGAGCCAGCAGAGGGCGACACTCACCTCTGAGCTGCAGCGTTGGACCCCTGCTGACACTCTGCTCTGGTCTGTTGGTTCCTCCTGCAACAGTTTGCAGAAGATCCAGAGGCCACCACGGCTGCGTCCGAGCAGCTGAGGGTAAGCACAAGCACAGGCGTTCACTGTGAATCTGTGACTTCACATCCTGAGTGTTTAACCTTTAAGATGCGAGCTGATGAAGCCCTGACCTCTGTCCGGCTTCTTCTTCTTCCTCCTCCTCCCACCGGACGTCTTCCTCCAGGATCACGTGGCAGCGGGACAAAACGCTCCTTAGCGCTCGCTCAGTTCCCAGCAGGAGGCTGCAGTCAGGATGCTCTTTACCCGTCCACTGCAGCAAGTTCTGGAGAGGGAAAATGAGTGTTTGAGTGGTCGGGCATTTAGATTTAATTAATAAACTGCTGCTATCCTAAAACATCCTCATGGGTTTTATCTCCTGCTCGTGTCTTTCAGGTGTTGGACGTCTCGTTCCGGGATGTAGTTTTGACCCATCCTCAGCGCCGCGGCTGCTGACTCACCTGAATGTGGCTCAGGTAGCTGTGTATGCGAGAGACAGGTGCCAACAGCAGGGAGAGCAGTTTCATTTCCTCTCTCTCCATCTGCCCGTTCTGTTAAATGCAAGACGGGGAAAAAAAGAAAGTCCACCAGCATGTCTGGTTTCGTACATCATGACTGAATGACGTAAATGTCTGCGTCACTTAAACTACCTGCATTTTGTGACTTTTCTCATGATGGTTGAGTCTGTTAAACTCCAGCGAGAGGAACGATGCCAGAGTGGTCGTGTATCCGAGATACATGTCCGAGAAGGCGGTCTGCAAGATCAAGCATCAGCGTTCAAAGTCGATGAAACAAAGTCAAGAAAAAAAAAAACAGAGCAACAACAGCTCACGTCATTTTGGCCGATAAGCTGCACCAGGATGTCTCCGACCAGAGACTTCCAGTGTTCAGCAGACAGTCGCTCCTGCAGGGTGTTTCTGAAGAGGAGATGTCGCTGCAGCAGCTGCTCCACGAACTTCAGATACGTCTGACTGGAGCACGACACGAGAGAAGAAAGAAGAGACATGAGGAACAGAAATACACACTTAGAACCTAGAGAACCTGAAGGGGAACTTCTTTCATTTCTGCAAAGAACCTTTAAGAGTAGAAGATGATTATTAATCATAGAAAGTTTCTTTAAACCGTTAAAAGTTCTGCTATTGTGACTTCTTTTTTGGCATTCAGTTATAAAAGGATAAAAAGATTCTCCAGAACCAGAACCAGAAGCAGTGTTACTGACTGCAGATGTGCAGCAGGTGTTTTTTCTTCGCGGATACAAACTGTTTGGCACTCACTATGGCTCCATGGTCATCAGGTGAGCTGGTGGCGTCTTGTATTTATCAAACAGCTGGTTTAAGGTCGACACGTACTCCCACTCCGAATGCAGAAGCTGCATCGCCACCTGATGTCGAGCGTCTGCACAAAGCACACGCACACACACACAGATCGGGCTTTCACCTGCCGGGTTTGTTTGTTGTGTTACATGGATCTGCTGCAAAGACCGTGCGCCGTGCTCACCTGTGCCTTCGTTCAGCCCTGCTTTGAGGCCCTGCAGGAAACAGTGCAGGAGAAGTTTTCCTCTGGACAAACAGGCCGGCGGAGCAGACGCACAGTCGCACTGCCTCGGTTCACAGGCCGGCTCGGCTGGATCGCTGCTGCGCGACAGAAAACAACAAAAATGTGTGTTTATATTACACCTGTGTCTCCTGAGCTTTGGACCAGATGTGTGTTTTGTCGTTCACCTTTCTCTCTGCTTGGACGTGGAGCTCTTTCCATCCTGCAGAGGTCTCTGTCTGTTACTGTACAGCTGCAAGATCTGACACCGCATCACCCCGAGTTCTTCCTGTGTAACACGACGAGGCGTTTACTGTCATCGTTTCACACTGCGAACACTGCGAGTGTTGGACGTGTCTGTGTGTGTCTCACCTTCAGCGACTCCACCAGCGCCTCCAGACGAAGAGCTTTCTTCTGGCAGCTCTTCCTGTTCTCCTCCAGCTCCTCCCTCAGGTACGTGTCTCCGTGTTGGATCTGACTGAGCTCCAGCAGGGCGCTGGTGAAGCCCGTCTTCAGCTCCGAGACCATGCATTGTAACTGATGGCACAGCAGACATAAAGATTTATTGATTCATCACCGAAACTGTCATCACCATGAGCTCAGATGTCCTGGATTAAACAGAGCCGGGCTCTAACGAGGAGAGGTGCGGCGTACCTTGGAGATTTCAGTGACGAGCTCGGCCTCCTGGGGCTTCATGACCTGCACACACACACACAGACACAGACACACAAACAAGGCTGTTGGCAAACACTCGGTGTTAATGTGCACAAACTGCGCAGCCTGAACCGGCTGCTCGATGTTCGTCTCTGTAGAGAGAAGAGCAGAGTTTGGTTTAATGAGTGCACCGCGCAGAGAGAAGCATGTTGTGTAACTCAGGCCTGCAAACACAGATCAGATAGTGTTGCGTCCACACAATGGATACAAAGCAGGGAAGAACCTGTTGTTTCTTTTTGCAGAGTAAAGTCAGTTTTTAACCTCTTCCTCACCAAATGCACGAGAAACAGACAAAAGCCGGAAGTTTAACTTCAATATTTTGGATTTTAAACACAGAAAACGTGATTTTTTTCTTTCTACCTCCAGTTTTAAAGCCCGTAAACGTTCCACAAATGTTAGAATAACGTTATTTTCCTGATTTGACGTCTATATTTCTGTTTGTTTGTGATACCTGCTTGCTTGTTGCCCCTGCCAGCAGCCCCTCTGCTAAGGAAGTGGCAAGCCAGCCAAAGAGCTCAGCCCTGCAGGGGAAATGGCTGCAGGAGCCAAGATCCCTCCTTTTAAGTCTGCTGACAGAAGGACAGGCAGGGATCAGCAAAAACCGAGAGATGGAACATGCAATAGATTTATGTTTAAAACTACAAATACACACACAAAAAAATCACTTTTAAACCGATTAATAACAGGTTTGTCTCATATTTTGTTTTTTTTTTTAACATTAAAATCTGCAGAAATCACATTTTACAGCAGGTTGTATGCATGCCAGCTACTTCAAAGCGTGTTATAATACTTCCAAACATATTTATGATGTCGACGGTGTCCAAATATCCAAGGATCCACCAAACAAACAGAAACAGACTGCTGGAGCAAAAGATGTCAGAGCCAGCTCACCTCAGTTAAATCTGCTCCTCAGTGTTTCTGCTCCAAACATCGACGTGAAGACAAAAAACATTTAAAGTCTCCGCGGTTTTTTCCTCTTTGCGGGAGAACTTGAGCGCGTTGAGTCATTTGCGGTGTTTGAAGTCGGTGTGGCGGGGTTGCGGTGCTGCGCTGCTCTGTGCGGACAGCAGATGTCCCGCATGACGCTCAGCGAGCAGCTCTGTGATTCACTGAGCGCCGTGACAGCAACCCGCATCCACCGAGACCTCTGCGTGAACACACTCCATGCTACTGATACTGTGTGTGTGTGTGTGTGATTCATCATCATCATCATCATCATCATCATCATCATAATCATTATTATTGTTATTATTATTGTTATTATTGTTGTTGTTGTTGTTGTTATTGTTATTATTATATAATGTTTATTATTATTAATCAAATAAGAAACGATATTTTAAAACTATAATACACTAAAAACTATAATAAAACTATAGTAGTAGTTGATGTTGTTGTTGTTGTTGTAGTAGTAGTTTTATTAGTAGAAGCTGTACTAGTAGTAGTTGTAGTAGTATAAGTAGTCTTGGTTGCGGTGGTAGTAGTTGTAGAACTTGTAGTAGTAGCAGTGGTTGTAGTAGTATTAGTAGTCGTGGTCGTTGTGATAGTAGTACTAATTATAGTAGTAGCAGTAGTACTATAGTAGTAGTTGTTGTAGTAGTAGAAGTAGTATTAGTAGTGGTTGTTGTAGTGGCAGTAGTAGTAATAGTAGTATTTGTAGTAGTAACTGTAGTATTAGCAGTGGTTGTAGTAGTATTAGTAGTACTAGTGGCTGTAGTAGTAGTTGTATTAGTAGTATCAGTAGTAGTAATAGTAGTAGTTGTATTAGTAGCAAATAAAAGTAAATGTAATAATGCAGCTGTGTGTTCATAATGTAAATATAGCTAAAGGTGTATATAATAAATACATTATACATGCAAATATTAACTAAAAGAATTAAAACAAACATTTAAATAAAGTCAGGGAGGCGTTAATCCTTCCCCCCGCCCGCGTGGCTCAGCCCCGCAGGATAAATCGAGCGCACACGTGCCTGCGTTGTTTGGCCGGGGGGCGTGGTTAAGGCTCAGCGCTTGAATCTGATTGGCTGCTGGACACCGAGAGTTTTCAAATCGAGGCAGCAGCAGCAGCTGACGGAGCTGTCAAAACAGACGACGGGCGGAGAGAGCGTGACCGGTGAGAGTTCATGAAACCACGAATAATTATTTATTTACACCTGTGTGAGGTCACGCGGCTCTTTATTCTTTTATGTTTCTGTTTGGATAAACGTTTATTTAAATAGCGCGCGTTTCCGGTCGGACTGATTAGCTTCGCGGCTAACGTTAGCTACAACCAGAAACAAACACTCACACAAATGTCACCTGAAGTGACGTCAGTTCTCACGTGAATGTTCATGTAATGTCAAACATCATGTCGTCTGAACATCTGCCGAGTTAGCGGAGAAAAAGCTAGCCGCTAGCCCGGACGGTAGCATGTTTAATTCATAGTTTACAGGCTGGAGTGTAGCCTAGCTGCTCGCTCACACGTTAGCTCGTTTAAAGGGCCACACACAACATCTGACGTAGTACAGTACCACATGACGTCATGCAGTACTGAGCCCAGACCACAATCATACGCTCCTTGTGGTGTTTAATACTGTTGAGGTTGTTTAAGTGCATTATAGGTGGATTTTCTAAAACTCTAAATTATTCATGAGAAAGTTTTAAATGTTTGTAACGTCAATAAAAGTGCATTCATGATGCCTAATAATAATTTTAAGGCGCTGGGTTTCCTTTCTGTGTCATCAGTCTGAAGCCATGAGGACGAGCGAGTTTGACTCCTCATCTGAAGAGGACGAGGTCGGAGAGGAGCAGCTGACGCCGTTCCACGTCTCCTGGTACGCCTCAGCACTTTGTGTCAGAGTGATGTAATAATGTTATTATTTATTTGTTTTTAATGGTATAATAATAATAATAATAATAATAACAAGCCTCGCTGTGTTCATGTGTCTTTAAGGTTACCTCTGTCCATAGTGGAGTGCTCGCAGTTTCTTGGGATATGTGCACTCCCAGGTGAAGTCCTAGTTTATTATTGTACATCTCTGCACACGTTCCTGTGCTTTACTGTGTGTGTAATGTTTCCTTCATCTCACTTCAGGGTGCAAATACAAAGACATCCGCAGAAGTCTGGAAAGAGATGTTGGTAAGACGACCTCGAAAAGTCTGAAAGTAGACGTCCTTAGAAAATGGAGAATTACTAATTATCAATGAAACATCTGCAAATCACCTGTTTTGTCTAAAGATGTTTAGTTTGCCGTCACGTAAGACAAAGAAAGTCATCAAATCGTCACTTTAACAACCTAAAACTACATGTTGTTCATCAGTTTTGCTTGAAAATTCACTAAAACGTCCATGTAACATGTTCCTGCACCTCTGACATGTTCTGGTGGGTTAAAAAGGTGTTTTTCCTTCTCGTTAACAGAGGAGCTCCAGAACCAGGGCGTGCAGGAGGTGTTTGTCTTCTGCACCAGAGGAGAACTGAACAAGTACAGAGTTCCCTCCTTGCTGGACGTCTACCAGCAGCGAGGCTTCACAGTTCACCACATGCCCTTTCCAGACGGAGACGCTCCCAAGCTGGAGCAGTGCTGCCAGATCCTCGAGGAGCTGCAGGTCAGCCTCGAGAACAACCGGAGGACTGTGATCCAGTGAGTGACACCGCACTTCATACTGAGTCATGACATAACCTGAAAATCATGCAGAGCGGTTTAAATTCAAGAGGTAACCTCTGTGGCTGTGATGCAGAAAGTTGCAGTTCTGGTTTTTGTCACTAAAATCTCTCCTTGGCCCCTCGAGACGCTCTCAAATCCCCAAACGAGCTGATAAACCTGCTCACCAGGCAACAGGAAGAAACAGGTCACTTAATGTCGGGCGTACAAGCTCTGTGACGGGCTTTGTGTTTTTAATATTTGAACTAAAGCTGCAGACAGAGAGAGAGAGGAACAGGGACACGTCTCATCATTACACGGCTGAACAATTTGCTTTCAGTGTTTGACAAGTGTTTTGTGCTTTTTCTCCTTCCTCCTTCAGCTGTTACGGAGGTCTGGGTCGCTCAGGATTAAGTAAGAATATTTAACTCATCCTGTTACTAAAATTGTTCAGAGTTGTGTGTATATTTATACGCGTCTTGTGTCTTCCAGTCGCTGCCTGTCTGCTGCTTCAGCTCTCCGTAACGATGACGGCAAACAAAGCGATCGAAATCCTCAGAGAGCACCGAGGAGGAGGAGCGATTCAGACTGTGAAGGTGAGCTCACCTGTCGTCCTCTCTCTCAGTCTATGCACAGGCTTTCCACCTCCTGATTTTCTACCTTATAGTCCAGCGGTTAACAATGACTGACAACACCTGAATAAGTGACAGATTTTATGAATATATCATACAACATTCAACACATAACAGAACAAATGACAGACTGCACAGTCAGGCGATTATAGTGACGAGTTTTCCTGATGTTTTTATGAACCTTCTGTCTAATCTACTGTCTGTATTATGTATTTTTTCAATTATTATTATTATTTTTACAATACTTAAAGTTAACTAATGTTTTAATTCTTCTCTCCCGCAGCAATACAACTTCCTCCACGAGTTCCGGGAACGGTACGCGGCGTACCAGGAGAGCAGAGAGGCGTCCACAGAGCGCTCGGTGTCTCGGTGATCGACGCCACGTCTCTTCGAGTCACAGAAATCTTGATCACTTCAAAGTTCATCAGCGTTTCCTTTCCTGATCGTGTGTTTGTGATATAATTGTATTCTCCGATGATTGCACTTTAACAGAATACTCTAATATATTGCTTTTTTGTCTTCCTCATTGTAACCAAATTAAAGACTTTCTGAGGAAATCCTGCTGGAGGTCAGCTGTTTGTTTGAATCAGTGCATTCCCTCCTCAGGTAAGGGGAGGGACTAGCAACCTATTAAGTACACCTGGGAGCTGGGGGAAGGGAGTCAAACTTTCAGTGAGACAAAAGGAGCATGGTGGAGAAAACAAACACTGGGAAGGACTAGCAGCAACCCCGGAGTGTGTCCAGGCCATTGGATGTCCGGTTACGCGGTACTCGGAGCAGCTACAACCAGTCCAACCTCAGCCAGTCCTGCAGATAAGTGGTCTCCACCTGTCCCTCTCCAGGCTTCTCAGCCACTGTCCTGTTCTCTTCTACCTCTCCACATACAGTCACACACCAGACTGAACTGAACTTTTGGATATTTTTCTTTCCCATAAACTGAATTGATTTCTCCGCACACACTTTGACCTGCTCGACCTCAACAGAGCTGAACTGAATCTGCAGCCATTCACTCATGTTTTTTTATGGTTATCAAATTATCTGGACTTTGGGACTAAATGTGAATTAACTCTTTTTGTCCACAGTGATTTATGTGCTAGATGTTTTTGATTTGCCTGATTGGTGAATCATTTTTCATTGTTAGACATTTTGGTGAGCGGTGTTTTGTTTGAGGTGATTATCTTTTAGCTAGGCTTTGGACTTTACAGATTGATTTATTTTTTTTTTTTCATATTTGAAGAAACAAACGTCTGGTGCCCAACTTTAACTTTTGGCAAGCATCTTTTTTAGCCCCTACGCTACAAGCTGTCTGTCAAAGTGTGAAATAAATTAAAATATATTAAAACAAACAAAAAAAAAACAGTATCATAGACAGAAAAGGTGAAAACAGTGAATGTTTGTACAATAATCCACGAAGCAGAGGTTGAAACATTTTACTGGGAAATCAAACCAGACCAAACATCGCTAACATGGCTGATAAAAACACATTTTTAATCTTTCTGTCAGATAACAGAGTGGGATCCTTTTATTTAGAATCAAATAAACTCAAGTTGTCATGTCCTAAGATGTGACACGATGGGATCTAATACCCAAAAAAAAAAGTTTTAATCTAACGAATGAGCGTCTCTTTCCCTGACAGATGTACACATTTGAAAAATGGCAATAAATACTTAAAGTATTCACAAATTGTGTTTAATTGTATCAACTCAAAGAAATAATTTTCCAGAGCCGCTGTGAGGAGTGCTTGATGATCCTGGAGACATAAAAAGTCAAATTAAAAATAAATAACCTGCTAACGCTGTGGAATATTTGTAATGAACAAAACACAGTGACAAATAGTTTGAAAAGGTACAGTCAACAGTATGGCACGTCAGCAGAGTCCTACCAAAGCTCAAATGCAGAGAAGCAGATAATAAAGTACTGAATATATTATTGTACTGTTGAGTCTACCTTCATTATTTTTTATTTATGGATAGCTGCGGGGGCATTTTACAGAAACACGGGGTCACGTACACGTTTCGTCTATCTGGATTCACACAAAACAAACATCGCCATAGGCTTCCACAGGGATTACACGGTGATTTAAAACGTGAGGATAAATAGGTTCGAAGGATGAAAAACGACACGAGATAGTTTGAAAACAGACGTGACAATCGAGGCCGACTGTCTCCCCGCGCAACCACGTTTCACTAAGTGATGATAACCCACGTCAGCCCTCTGTGCGCCTCCAAAGTCCCAGAATGTTCATCGCAAAAGACCGAAGTCCAGTTTGAGTTTTAGTGTTGATAATGAATCACATGGCAGGTATAAATCAGCTGTTTAAGCCCAGAAACTAATTCACAGAAGAAAAAAAAAAGCTAACGCACACAGCTTCAGATTCACACCTGGAAATGTCTACCTACTGTGTAAACACTCAAAAGTTGGGAAGATGAAAAACAAAAAACCCCTTTATTAAATCCCAAGCATCAAAAATCACCACGCCTTCAAAATAAAAAAAACTTGTCCATTCATGTTTGTCCTTATTCTCCATAAAATTTAAACTATAGTGCTGCTATGAGAGGAACGCTGCGACCCAGATGTTCTCTAAAACGAGCTAAATGTTTTTTTACACTCTGCGCTGTGTGTGTGCATGTGTGTGTGTGTGTGTGTGTGTGTAGTCGAGAGTTCGTCCGCTTGAAATGGCGTCTTGGTGTTTTGCTGAACGGTGGTCTGTCTCTCCGGCAGGTCCAGTGTTCCAGCACTAAAGATCATAGTGTCTGGTCGTCTACTGTACATGCAGGTCCTTTCCCCCTCTCTTCTTCCTTCATCGTCTGGTTTAAGAGCTCACCAGAACATAAATCATCCTGTTAGAGAGAGAAGAAACTCAATTTAACGAAGCATGAACATCGTTTCTTAAGTCTTATTTCCTCGGTAAATATGAAGCTACAGCAAGCGTCAGGAGCCAAAATGACACTTCTGTTTCTACAGAGGGATGTGCTGGGAGCAGTTCAGACTCCTTGAAGTTGCTGGTTCAGGTCCAGAAAGTCCAAATAAAAAAAAAAGGTTTTACTCTGGATTAAACAGATAGTGTGTTAATGAGCTTTACAGAGGCTGCTCGGGGATTTTGTCAGCTTTGGACAGAGCCTCCGGGTTAATGCTAAGCTTCAATCTGAGATCAGAATAAAAAGATTCACACAGGATGAGTTTTATTATGAGATTTACCGTCTACCCAGTCTGGACACCTCCAGATCCAGAATGTTTTTCTCAAACGTACAAAAAGGAATCAAAGTCATTTCGTACCCGTAGAGATAGTAGAAGAACGACAGGAGGTAGAAAGCCAGTTTGCACCAGCCTTCTTTTTGACAGAACGCCAGGATGTCGGCGTTCATGATGGTCGTTGGGTCGTAGAGTCCTGGACAGCTCATCACAGGTCTGCTCATATACCTGCATCACAAAAGTCAGATGAAGCTTCGCGTTTCATTCAGCCGATTCTCAGAGACGAGACAAATGGACACTCACCTCCAGACGTGATAAGCCAGCAGCGGCAGGTTGAGACAGAGGGTGAGCCACTCGGCCGCGCAGCAGAACATCACGCAGAAGAAGAAGTGGATGAGATACTCGGGGAGGACGAGCTGAAAAGAGATGTCACGAGATGTCACAATCCAGATTTGTTTTGAATCCATTGATATAAAGACAAACTGTCCACACAAGATACTTAAATACAGAGTGTGGATCGGGTGGACTCGATGTAGTGACTCGTGGGAAGTTAACAGAGTTTTAAAGAGGACAAAGCCTTCGTACAAAGAGCTATTTAAAGAGCCACGGATCTAAAAATTGCAGTCCGCTCCACAGAGAGTCGAAGCCGGGAGTGAAACACGAATGAGCCACAGTGCTTTACTTTAACACACGTTTACATTTCTGTGCAGTTAAGCCTCTTGTGTCAGCTTGACGTAACATCAGTGAACTATCAGAGACGTGTGCAGTGCTTCAACATGCACCGGTCTGACACAAAGTGTAGCACAATAAACAGGGTGAGAAATTAAAAACCTGCCACCTGCAAACTGGAGCTGAGGGACTGAAGACGCCTCACAGACTTTAAGACCCCCGGTGAGGCTTAAGCGTCACCCTCAGATGTCCTCTGTTCTGACGTGGCCAAACGGGCAAGACGAAACGTCTGCAGCCTCAAAAATGTGGAATTTAGAAATCTAGTTGCCGTTGCACGTGGATTAAAAGGTTAATTTCTCACCCTGGTTATATGTCATGCATCATCAGGTAAAAATAAAGGGGAGACCCATCAACAACTTGCTCTGGAGTTATATTCTTCTGCAGACCTGCAGGTAGCCGCCTGACAAACGGGTCATGCTGTGAGCGCACGCTATAGCAGTGTTGATGCAGCAGCGGCGGCAGCAGCAGCAGCCTGCCTCAGGTTGTGACAGAGTCTGAAACTGGTTTCGGGAAGGGGGCAGATGGAGGCACCACATGGAAGCCATGCATTCAGAAAAGAGAGCAGGGTGGGGGCGACCGACGGTCCACAGATGGAAAAGGTGAGGGGCGAGGAAGGTGCAGGGCAGGGAGGGGGAGGGGCTATAATGTGTTGAAATCCTGCACTGTGCTGCCAAATACAAAACAACTGATTACAGCACAAAAAATGTGCCAGCTGAGCTGAGCGCTCCGCACGTGGGAGGAAAAAACCAACCAAAAAAGACGACTGGTCAAAACTGCAGATAGTCCTGTGTGTGTCAGCGACGGAGGGGACTCTGTACTTTAACTCATAACTCCTCCTACCACTAAAGATCACTAACCAATCGGTGCACCCAAATATTGCTGAGCTTCTGCAGCCATCTGTCGTGAACCACAGGTGACGTTGGGCTCGAGCCAACACTGAGCTCACATACAGTCGCTTAGCTCTGCTAATTGCTGAGCACAGAAAAGTGAAATAATGATGCGATGCGACAACAATCGAGCGTCGTGTATCCAACACCACCCTCGTCAGAAATCCAATTAGCTGATCTGACTCCGCTGCGATCCTGTTACGTAAGACCGTGTCGAGGTGTGTGCGCCTGGTGTGGTGTGTCGGGAGTTTACTGGGAATTTACTGTAACCAGTAACTGTAACACTATTTGCAAACAAAGGGTAGGTTGTAATAGAAATCATGCATGTTTTGAGCATTTGCAAGTCTTTTCAGTTAACAGCTACACTCCTCTACGACACACACTGTGACTCCTAAACCTGAAGAAGAATCTTAAACAGTCAATTTAAATTGGTTAGATGAGGCACAATCCTTTATTTCAGCTTTAACTCTGCAATTTAAAGAAAAAAGGTCTTAAAGAATAGGAAAAAATGTCTTTCAACACTCATGAAATGTCCATAATAATCTCGTGCATGGCAGGTGGCATGGCGTCTAATCCCGAGCTGCACTCTGGCCTTCGCTCTTCAGATTAGTTAACTGAAAAGACGTTTGCAAACACTTCTTCCGTGCAAAATGACAAGACTGCAGACTTTGAGTTGAACTGAGCGGGCATTCTTTTTAAAGATTGGTACAAACCTTTAATGCAATTTTGACTCTTTTAATCTTTTTGACCTTTTCAACTGTCTTTTTGCCGTTAAAGTGTAAAAATAAATGAAAAAAACAAAAAGGCGTTAGAGTTTGACAGCTGACAAGATCACTGAATTCAGAACAGGCAGGTTATTTAGCAAAACAGTGCAGAGAAATGACTGAAAAGAAACAGATAGGCGGATAAAGTCATCCTTAAAATAAATAAAAGAACTTTTCAACAGAGCAGATCTGCATGCAGTCAAAGAGGCAAAGGAGGGAACGTCGGGTGTGTCGGCGTCAACTTACCGGATTTAAAGTGTTACACTGATCTATAGGATTCTTGTAATCAGTCTTCAGCTCATCAAATGCTATTATCTGAGGGGACAAGATGAGTGACAATGTAACAGAGTACAGCACAACGTAAAAGTAGTTTATGAACAGTAAGTCGGCATGTTTCAGATGAATAACTTCAAATTAAACGTTTTTAAATTGTACAGTGTGCATATCTACCTCTGCTCTATGGACTTCATAAAATCATACTTTAACACTTTGTCACACTCATTGCAATAAAATGAAACAATATAAACACACTTAAGTTTACCTGAAATTCCTTCTGTTGCCGTACTGACTGTTGCAACTCATTATTTTCAATATCAATGAATCTGTTTCAATTAAACCATTATGTTATATTGTTTATTATATTTTGCTGTCAGAAAATGGTTTAAATGTCCCTTATGTGCTCCCGTAATGATCAGCATCACTGTCAAAGTAATGTACTGTGATGGTTGTTGTTGAATCTTTTACTCTTACACAATGACATGAATTGAATGTATGTGTGAAACAGCATAACACATTCTTTCTGTATTGCATTGATGGGTTTTTTTTTTCTAATCTGCCAGCAGCATGTGATTTTTATTAACCTGACATTCTCGTTTACTTGTCCCAACACCAGCGAGCTGCAGCTGTGAGACGGGCACGAGTAACTTCGTGAGTCACTTCAAAGTTTACAGTTTCAGACAATATGAGTATAAAACAGATGCGACGTGTCGAGAAATGGGTGGAAACTCAAGGAAACGAGCGTACACGGGGTTTGTCGTCACAGGACTGGAAGTTAACATTACCTAAGCCTGCTAGTTTAGCTTAGCTTAGCGGCTAACTAGCTACCTAGCTCAACGCTAATAATAAGAGAACGCCTGACAAGGTACAACAGGACATTTGATACAGCCAGGCTGTAGTTAATAACAAAAACAAGGTGCGTGAATATGATAATGTAACGTGAAATTAATTATAGTGCTTGTGTTTTGGCTGCTAGCCGCTAACTTTAGCCGTTAGCCAACGGCTGGGTGTGTGTTTGTGTGCGCGCGCGCGCGTGTGTATGTGTGTGCGCCATTCATTCCAGAACGGTGCGTTCCATTCTGAGCGCGCGCCACGCGTTCCATTCAAAGACGTTACAAAAAGATCCGCGCGCCGAGACGAGCAACGTAACAACAACCTCCACAAAACCTCCGAACAACGTCCCGGCTACGAATATGCGGCTGACACAAAGCCGGCCTAGCCGTCCGTCAGCCCGGGGAGTCTGCCAGCCTCTGCTCGCTCTTTCACCTACTTATCCGCCGTGACAGGCCGGCGGTCTTGTCTGAACTTGCCCCCCTAAACGTGTACTTACATGCCAGATCGCGAAGAAGATGAGCGCCGCCGTGAGCAGCAGAGCGAGCATGTAACAAAAGGCCGCGAATGTGAACGCCATTTTTGTTTCCCTTCCTTCCTCCGGGGTTCTCCTCCTGCTGGTCGGTTCCTGGCTCGCTCGCTCGGTCGGCGGATGATGCAGGCGGATGATGCAGGCAGGCAGCTTCGTAACCGCTTTTTGAGATTTGTCAGCAGCGGCGGCGTGTCGTCTTCTTCTTCTTCTTCTTCTTCTCCAGTCGGTGTTTATTAACCTTACTGCGGCATTACCGCCATCTTCTGGAGTTATTTACGCCCCCACAGCAGCCCTGCTCTGCTCCGTGTCCAAACTTGTTTAAGTCATCATTTAAATAATTCATGTTTTTAATCTTTATTAATGCGCCACTTTCAGAATCACAACGACATAGATAGGTACATAATAATATAATATAAACTTATAACAAATAGAAAACTATATAAAAGTAAAATATTTTTTTATAGAAATAAGAAATAGATACAAGTAGAGATTAAAACTATGTATAATTAAATTATGCTGTAGAAAATGTATAAAAGTTACAGTAGACTTTAGTAAACATATGTTTAAGGTTCAGTTCCATTTCTGCTGCACTAAATGGAACTGAACCTTACTTAGTATGATTGGAAACACCTTCGCTGACTCCATTATTTTATTATAGGTCTAATTTTAGTGTATGTTTACTAGTGTCGTGTTGCTGTTGGATGCCTGAGTCTCCCTCAGGATCAATAAAGTATCAAAGTTTCTAGGGAGGTTCAGGCATCCAACAGCAACACGACGCAGTAAAAGCGTTGTCTGTACAGAGGCTCCAGAAACCAGAGCGTTAAACATCACTGTCATTTTATTTGGACAATAGACAATAGACACTTTATAAAGTATGGGAAAATACAAATATCTCAAGTTTCACTGATGCCATGAGGCAGCTGGTTATGATACATGTGTGTTTTTATATTAAAAATGAACGATAATAGAAGCATTTGATCAGAGAGAGAGGACACCAAGAGCTGAACAACACACTTGCAGGTAAAATATACAACAAGGTCACCACAGAGGAGGGAAAGCTATTAGATCCACAGGACGTAACCAGATGCATGGCTCAATATCAATACATGAGAGAGATTGATTTTGATACATGATCGATGGTCTCTTACAACCTATTTCCGTTAAAAACAGCAGTAGCAGAAGGTTTCTGTCAGGATGTAAATGTTTCAGATAGATAGATGTTTGAGATGCAAGTGTTGCCCCTTTTTTCGTTTATGCAAATAAAACGTATCAATCTAATCAAATTCATTTAATAAATCATGTTAAATATTTAGGATGTAATGCATGTGCCACAGCAGCGAATTCTCAAAACGTCTCATGAAAACTGTGCAGATATACGTACACGTTAAAGCATGCACTTTCTTTACAGTAGCTCTCCACATTTTAGAGGTTTTAAAAAGTTTTCACATCAAACGCAGAACGTTGCACATTTCAAACGTCCAAAAGAATCTTTGATTTTGATTGTGCATTTGAGTTTTTGCAGGTCGTAGAGTCCCTAAACTTAATTTACCATCATCAGCTCGAGTAAGACTTTGATCCCTTTGTGTTGAATGATGTTTTTCTGCAGCAGAAGCAGCATAATACTGGCTAATACGGAGCTGACAATGTGAATCTGCAGTAAGACAGTAAGACACATGATTGCAGTTATACCCCAGTGTTCCCTGTTGGATTAAACCCTGCCGTGACGTGTAAATCATAAATGACCTACGAGATGCGGTGCGATTGTGCATACACGTCTTTCAGTCAGATCTCTGCAAAAAGAAACTTTCTATTATTGTTTTAACCTTAAACAGACAAAAAAGAAGATGATGACATCTTTTGGATTTTACAGATCAGAAAGTTAGTGTCTTAAAAAAACAGAACATAATCACCCAGCAAAGCTTTTCTAATCACCTTCTAGTGTTTTCATTTTGGCCTCATGACAGACGTAAATATCCCAAAAGTTAACTCATAAAATGAAGACAAGGCATTGGTATGGTAGATTTTTAGCAGTACGATATCATACATGAGGCGGCTTTAAATCGCCGCCGTCCTCCCTTTTGTGTTTTCTCATTAAGAGATGAACTGATGAGATCACACGTGCCCATTATTCTTTTTTAGGGTCGGACCGATACGCTGAGCTGATATTACACTCGTTTCTCTCTCACAGCTCTCATGAAAGCAGCAGAAATGACATTTTAAGTACATCTTTAGGTGGTTTTAACCATTCGGGGTTGGTCACTCTGCTGCCAAGTTCTTTTTTAGAAGAAAATGAGGAAGAAGTATAAATTTTGGGCATGAAAAATAGCCAAATAGAGCCAAAAATGTTTAGAAAGTGACACATTTCTATGTCGTTTAAACTTTACTACAGCACGTTGAACAGAAAAAAAAAGCACTGTAGACGTCAGATATTGGCACAAAAGATGAGATGCTGGCACATTCAATACACGCACGTCAGTATCGGCCTTTAAAAAGCGATATTGGTCGAACCCTGGTCCGCAGTGGAAAATGAAAAGATGCCGTCCTTTAACCTACCGAGTTTATGAAGCACAAACGGCATTTTGGAGAGAAGTCACAGCCGTCGTTCTCGAGTCTGCGACCACCACTAAGCGATCGAAGGTGGCTTTACATCAGAATGAAGCACAACATTCATAAACACTAAATAACAGCAATAGCTATAATGCGCAATATTAGCTAACAATCTCCCTAAAAGACGCAGTAACCCACGTGAACAGAGCAGCCCAGTAGATTTAAAAAGAGTGGCGGGTGACGCCGCCCTCCGTGTGCAGTGTTATCGAGACGAGAGGTTTGTCGTAGGTTAGAAACTGTTCGGTTTGGAATGTTTGTATCACCGGACGAACGCAGAGTTACAGCTTCGCCGAGAAAGATGCGGTCTGAGGATGGACTACTGGGAAAATCTGCCGGGGCGATAAGCACCACTTGTTGTTGCCAGTTTGTTCATGTGCACAGGAGACGGTACAACACGTCATATTTAAGTCGTCGGATGGTCTTAGTGTTCTAGTTATTTACAGTTCAAACGAAGGAGAGTCTGTCTAAAGCTGAACTCTTTTGTATCTAGGTGTTCTGGCAGGAGGTTTGTGTCCACGACAAAAGGAAATTAAAGTATACGCTAACGTAATCCAACAAAAATGAAAGAAATCTAAAAGTAAGACTGAAAAAATGATGAAACATAAAAACACTGAGTGTAAACTACTTAAAGAAACAAAGTGTTGTTAAAATGCCTGAATCTCCTGAATTATCACGTTTAAGAAGGTTGGATGTATACGATCCGCTGTTCGCTTTAAGAGCCATGGGAGTGTTAATTCAATACAGACACGACTGGCACATGGAGAGATCGTACGGGACACTAAAGCAGACCTGCGTCAAATAGTGTTTTTAGTTTTGGCAGCCGGATAGTCGAGGTTTAGTCGACAGTCACCGGATTGTGATTGTCTGAACCTTCCGGCACGCTGGATGGTAACATGCCGTCTTACCAAAGAAGCCAAAAACCGAGTGCAGAACGTATCTGCAAACACTATTTAAATCAGGTCTGTTACAAAGAGGAGGGAAATGTTAACTGTGTGTGTGTGTGTGTGTTCTTCCCAAGAGATGACACAAGTTGTGCAATCTGGACCCCCCCCCTCCTTCCTCGCATCCCCCAGACCACCTGACGAGGCGACTTTAGCCGAAGAAGCCGAGTTTCTCTCTGAGCCACTCCTCTGTGAGGTCCTCTGTGTTTCTGATCTCAAACACCTGCAGAGAAAAAAAGAGAGAAGAGCAGAGAGCTGGGTCTAAATTAATCTGCAACACAATGAGTGTAAGTTCCACCAGGCACTGACGTGATGTGATGCACCGCAGCCGATGGAGCTAATCTAGTCGACCAGAAGCAGTGACCAGCACAGAGAATCAGGCCAGATTTTCAAATCATTAAGAACAGCCAAAAGCTATGGAGCATATTTGCATATTTAGAAGCACCAAAATAAACCAGAAAAATTCACAAAGTCTGATGAGAAAAGCTCTTCTGAAACGCTCCTCGTTGAATTTGAACAGACGTTACATAATGTAATAAAAGACCAAAGAATGAAAGATTAGGACGTGTAGTGATTAAAGCTCTAACCTTGGACAGCTGAACGGTGTGCACCAGTTTGTTTTTGCTTCCCGCGTACATCATCTGCTGCTCCGGTCTGCAACCTGCACAAGACCAACACGTCAAACATCAACAGCCTTTACAGGACGATCAAACGGTGAGCGACGTGCACAGTGACAGCCGGAGACGTTCTTACCCACTGGACTGGAGAAGATGAAGCAGAGAGGATAGGAGACGCGCCCGTCGTCGTGTTGGTATTTGTAACTGTAGACGATAAATGTTGGCGGTGCTAAGGACAGTTCACAGATAAAACCACGACAGGACACGGCTTTCTAATTCACTTATTAAAAGGATATCTGGGCTGTCTCTCCGGAAGTTCATCCTTTAGGTCATCAGGGGAAATATCCTAAAAACACACAACAGCTCAGTGACACACACACACACACACACAAAGTTAAACTTTATCTAGAAGAGCAATAGTCTGAAACAAGTTCAGTGAGGTGTGAAAGTTAAACTCTGTGTCACGTGCAGACATGAGAACAAAGTTCAAGGTGAACAGCTCGCTCACCTCGTGTTCCTCTTCAAGAATCACCAGCTGCTTGTCTTTGTCGATCTTCACTGAGGCGGAGAAAATAAAGAGACGATCAGCCGGGCTTAAATTCAAACTGACACGTTTAAAATAAGAAAAAACAAACAAGTCAGATTTTGTGCCCTTGAGCCAAGTACTGAACCACTGAAACACACACACACACACACACCTAATCTACCGAAGCATTTTGAGAAACAACAGTAAAGAGCTGAATCTGTCCTGCAGATAAATCCTGAAGCTGAGGTTACTGATACCACGACTGTCCTCGGCTTTAGAGGACAGACAGTACAGATCTCTCTGGTCTGTGTCTTAAAGCTGCAGTCTTTACACAGACCAGCAGGGGGCAGCTCCACTGGCTGTAAGAAGAAGTCAGGTCGTATGGACACTTATGGAGAAATGGCTCTACTTCTCACTCAGTTTATCGTTTCCTTGTGAGTTTATGGTCTGAATCTGTAGTTTCAAGTCTACGTCCACACGGCATGTCGTTCTAATTTATACTAGATAAAGCAGTGTATGTGTGAGGGCGTGGCAACCTCGCAGTACGTCACCCTGTCAGAGATGAAATGACATGAAGTGTGCACACTCACTGACGATGGCCGCATTGTTGGTCTCCTTCCGGAAACGAAACTCCTTCAGCTTTTTCACCAGAT
Organism: Nibea coibor; assembly: GCA_023373845.1. Lineage (NCBI taxonomy): Eukaryota > Metazoa > Chordata > Actinopteri > Sciaenidae > Nibea > Nibea coibor. Next base: position 23,703,700 of record CM041722.1, read on the forward strand.
CTTCATCCACATCACACACCACCAGTGATTCACTCTGATGGAAAGAGAAGAAACAAACACACAGCGCGGTCACGTTAAAGTCAGAAATAGGTTTGTTAACTTCACCTCGACTGAGCTCGTGTTTAACACCAGCATATTCTTTACATATCTCCATCTCTGCCCTTCAGCTGCATCCTGACACCCATCAGCTCCATTTGCTCCCGGCGGCCTCCATCCTTTATCTCAGTTATAACGTGACGCGCTCTGACATCTGACACGAGAGGGAACAGTGAACACGGTGCCTTTTTGTCTTGCATGTAGGTTAATGCCACTGATTGATTTACTGTCATCCATACATACATTAAACATACAGATTATCTTCTGTCGAGCCACGTGAGAATGGAAAACAGAGACAGACCGAATTATTACTGACAGCACCTTCATGAAAAGCTGATTCAAATAATATATTGACTTTAAGCAACAGAACAAGCGGCTTAGGCCTTATGAATTAACTGTGGGCACATTTCAGGAACAAGGGCCACGCCTCAAACTCGTCCCATTTCCGTATCTCAGATACTTAAACATCCCCTCATCCTTCATCTTTCATAACTTCACCCCCTCATCCTTCATCTTTCATAACTTCACCCCCTCATCCTCCCTCCTCCTCGCCCCACAGCACATCCCCTCGGCGCTTCCTGTCCATAACATGCAACAAACATGTCTAAGCTTAAATCCGTGCTGTTGTGGTCCTTGTCAGTGAGTCTAACGCTGAGTTTGAAGAGGCTTCATGTGTTTAAGGAGTGTTTGTACGTGAGTCTCCTCCTCTTCATGCATTTTAAAAACATTATTTATGTTTCTGTAGGAGAGAAAACAACACAGCAGTGCCAACAGGACTTTATGTCACGTCCACACACATTACATAAGTCCAGCACAAAGACACAAACTCTTAGAGAGTCTCTGAAATCTATAATTACACCTTCTTTCCTGAGCAGATGGCTGGTGGGAGTCACACACATCTTTAAAGATTAACTCAGACTGTGTGTGTGTGTGTGTGTGTGTGGGATGGAAACAGACATGACAAGACAAGTACACACACACACACACACACACACACACACACACATTCCTCCAAACACTGACAGTTAGCTCGCGGCTAACTCAGACAGGAAATGACAGTGAGCTAACTCATTTAACGCGTCTCGTGCGTGTTAACGGGACGGTAACGTGGCTCGGGTGTCGGTGGACGGTGAGGACAGTCGGGCTGTCTGACGAACCCCGCGGGGTAAACGTTGTTCATCACGGTGAGCAAAGCGAGCTAACAGCTCCCCAAAGCACCGGAGAACGGAGCGCGGCTAACGGCAAGCTAACCACACCGAGCGGCGCTGAGACAGGAAGTCAGCGAGGGCGGACTTCAAAATAAAAGTATGGAAAATCGAAAGATTTTTTTTTAAATCATACAAGGAATTTATTTTGGTGTCATTCGTGCATTATTTACCAATAATTACAATGTATTTCGTTATCATTGTTGAATGTATATTATCATAATGAATTCAAAACACCATTACTATAACATTTTAATGACTACAAGTGATTTAAGTATCCAGCATTTAGTGTTTAATATAGTACAAACGTTGTGCTACAGAACATATAGAACAAAATAAAAATAAATACTTACTAAGCATTTCTAATAATGACTTAATAAGTGTTACTTGTATCATTATTTTTATTTATTTTTATTTTAATTAACAGTAATCATTTTAGTGTAAGTATGTAACAAATCAACAATAAAGTATAACTCTGTGGTGTCCTGATAAACCTCTGTTAAAACATCTCCTGGTCTATTTTTGTCGCTGTGCTAACGGTGATTTTATTCTGAAATCCGTAACCGGAAACCCGACCTGTTGTATTCCAGCTGATTGACGCAGCTACAATGGGTGTAACTAATGCTAAGCTAACAGGCTAACGCCAGCCCGGTGTGCGCCCTCGGCTCTGCCTCCGCGGCGTCTCTGAAACTTCCCGTCTGTTACACTAACAGCTGTTCGCGCGCGGAGCGGAGCCGAGCTCAGCCCGGTGACTTACCATCGTAGGAGAGTTTAAAGCTGCAGCTGCTGCTCTGAATGCTTCACCCTGACTCAATGTTTCTGTTTTTTTTACTTCATCTTGTGACTCGTTGGACCAATCCAAACCCAGCCTGCCTCCAAAACCGGCCTGCCTCCTCCCTCACACCGAGGCTGCTCATAAATCTGCCCTCCATTGTCCTGCAGCCTCACTCCACTCACTGATGCACTGATGCCACAAAGACAAGTGTGACATTTAAGTTCTGATAAAAGAGGAAATAACTTCAGTTTTTATATCCAAAATATTAGATATAGATAGATAGATAGACAGATAGATAGACACACATTAGAATTAACCTATAACACAGTAACCACATGTTAAAATTAACCTGAGATAAATCTAAATTTAAATAACACATGCAGAGAAATTAAACACTGAGAAGAAGAAGAAGAAGAAGAAGAAGAAGAAGAGATACTTTACTCATTTATTTTACATGCATTTTAACCCCAAAATACAACCACACACACACACACACAGATGTTGACCCTGTGAGCAGTGGGGGGTTCGGTGCCTTGCTCGAGGGCACCTCGGCAGTACACAGGAGCTGAACTGGCACCACCACCATACTTTGTCCCATACTGGTTCCCAAGCCAAGTCCCTCTGGACTGAGCTACTGCCGCCCCGAAGAGTAATTTAAAAAGTTAAAATGAAACATTTAAATCCGTTCAGAGGGATTAAAAATGTGCAGGTGAGCTAAACACCTGTGTGGAAAATAAACATATAACTGTGCTAATGAGTCGACCCGCGCTAAACATCTATACAACAAATATAAAGTGTGTTTTCATACTTTTATGTAACTTGTTGGCTTAGTTCATTAGGGTGTGTGTGTGCGCGTGCGTGCGTGCGTGAGCGAGCGTGTTGTTGACGTCATCCCCGAGGCGCCCCTTCCTTCCTCTGAGTTGTAGTTTTTTTTTAGTTGTTGGGAGCTGAGCTAACGTTCAGCTTGTAGTTCTCCCTGCCTCGCTTGCTAACTGGCTCCGAACAGCTGGATAAATAAATAATATATATATATTTTATTATTTTTGTCACCGTGTTGAGGAGTCCATCTTCTGGTGAGGTAGACATGTTTTAGTTTGTACTGTTTGCTGTGTTAGAAGCTAAAAACAAACGAGCTAACTAACAGCTAGCTGCTGTTAGCTCGGTAAACTATGTGACATCAGTTCAGCACCGTGTTTTTATCCGCCGTGTGTCCGGTAATGTGCAGCTAAAGTCGGTGTAAGAGTCAGCGCAGCTTCGGTTATTCGTGCTCCAGCTGACGGGGGTTTTTTGGTGGATGACCAGGCGGGGATGGAAATATTTACTGTGCCATTACTCAGCCTGTGTGTGACATAGCACTGTGTGACAGCCTGCTGTGATAACTTCCTAATAAAACTTGTGTCTCCTCTTGTTTGTGTTTTCAGATCATGTCGGACTTCTCGGTGAGTTTAACATCACTTCGTGTGTCTCTGTGTTCGAGCACATCTGCTTTTGTTCACGGAGGAACTCACTCTCTCTCTGTTTCTGTGTTTTCAGCTGGCTGATGCTTTAGGAGACGACACCCCGAGCCAGGCGAAGAAAATAGGCAACACCAACCCGGCCGCCCCCCCGGCCGGCAACCCTGCACCTCCTCCCACAAACCCGGGATGGCCCAGCTCAGCCCCAGGAGCCCCCACCCAGCCCTCCGCCCCGGGCGACTTCCCCGGCGGATCGTCCGGCCCGGGAGCTCCGGGGCAGTTCCCGTTTCCCTCTGGTCCTGGAGCGCCGGGGCAATACCCAGGACCTCCCTCAGCGCCCGGCGGTGGGTTCCCCCCAGGTCCTGGAATACCAGGACAGTATCCACCTGCTCCAGGAGCTCCAGGGCAGTTCCCCTCCAGTCCCGGAGCACCAGGGCAGTTCCCCGGGCAGTTCCCCGGGCAGTACCCACCTGAAGGAGCTCCAGGACAGCTACCCGGAGGCCCCGTCCCTTACCCAACTGGACCATTTGCATCCGGCCCCGGAGCACCACCCGGGCCTTATCCAAATGTGCCATTCCCAGGAAGTCATCCAGGAGGAGGAGGAGGCAACGGGATGTACGGACCAGGTGGCCCAGGTGCGTTCCCACCTCCGGCTGGCCCTGGTTCTTTCCCCGCATTCCCTGCTGGAGGCTTCCCCCCGATACCTCCCGGGTCATGGGGACCACCTGCAGCCGGAGGCTTCCCTTCTGCTCCTGGGCCCTTCGGTCCTGGTCCTATGGGTCCATACGGTGGGCCTGCCGCTCCAGGAGGCATGTTGGTGAGTACTGCTGTTGATAAATCACATTATTCTGCTTGCTTGCTGCATTTCTTTGCTCCGGTGTGTAGAGGAACGTCTCTACTGAGGCGGCAGGATGGGAAATAATACGATACAACCAGCTAACACTGCTGTGATCGATGTCTGCTGTGGTACAGGGGTTCTTCTTTAACAAAATGAGTTGTTGGGATTCACGACAGGATGGTGAATTTTCAGTGAGGGCTGCGTTTTGGACTGTTGTCTGTGTATGTCGGGCTCTGCTGCGGGGTGCAAAGCAAAACATGAAGAAAATAAAAGAATCGTTCAAAAGTAGTTATCAAAAAATGTATTCTTGTCTTTCAGCCCAGACATTATCCACCGTATAATTGAAAGCAATGAACTCAACTTTTCAGTCGGACGCGGACGTCACTCCCAGAATCAACTCATGGTTTGATTAGGCCACACGAGGGACTGAACACGTACACACTGCATTGTCTTAATGAAGTGATTTAAAATGACACAAATCTTTCTGTATTCAGGCACTTTTATATCCTCTGATCACACTTTGTCACCCTGTCACACAGTAACAGCTCATATCTTTTGTTTGTACACTTTGTAACTTGTATTAAAAAAATGTTTCAAACTTCAGATTTTCTTCTCTTTCACTTTGTTCTGACTAATCGTGCTGAGTTGTGTGCAGCAGTGTTGAAGGAGAGGATGACTCATTGGGGTGTTGCATTAGGAATGTGGGCAGGGTCAACGTTTGAATAATGTTTAACTAAAAATACCCTCTTTATGACATTAGTACCAAGTTCAGAGTGTTGGTGATAAAATGTGAAATTCTGTATTTTTGCTTAATAAACACAGTAAAGTTTCATTTGTCATCATCTATTTTCTTTTATTTCTAAATAAAGAATCTTTAACGTGGTTTAAAAATCTGCATGTTTCTTACAGATGGTGCCGCATGATCTCCCTCTTCACGCCGGAATGATGCCACGACTTTTAATCACAATAGTCGGGGAGCCCGTTCCCGGTGGAGACAGGTAATGACATTCATTCATCATGTTTGACTCGTCATAACTCTGCATCCACCCTAATCCTCCGCATCACGGCGGTGTTGTCATACTCAACATGTTCGCACGTCCTCGCTGTTTATGGCACTTCATTAACAATGACACACACACACACACACACACGGTGGAAAAAGGACGAGCTGTCAGCGTTATTTTTTTCTTGCAGGTTTCACGTTGACTTCATCAAAGGCTCGGACATCGTCTTTCACTTCAATCCTAGATTTCCCGAGCAGACAATCGTCAGAAACTCCAACCTGGGTGGATGTTGGGGGCCGGAGGAGCGAGACGGACGATTCCCGTTTGTTCAGGGGCAACGTTTTGAGGTAAAGTGTTACACTAACGGAAAAAAATCTGCAGAGTTTATTCATAATTTAGCTCCTTGGTGTGACAGCTTTGGCAGGCGTTGTGCTCTGCAGGGTGGAGGTGTGTGTAGACTAGACTAAATTCCTCGTGTGTGTATTTAAAGGATCCTCTTTGCACCCACACTGAACATACAGCATGTGACGCATAATATTCTAAACTTTGAATGGAATTAACGTGCAGAAAAATGAGATTAAAGCTCAGATTTGTATTCAAATCAAAGCCACTCTACACCGTGCATACATGTAGATTTAAAAATTCTAGATGCACAGTATCTGAAAATTAGCTCAGAGTCTGTCGTCTGCATGCGAGGATGTGCAACAAAGCGTAGCTCTGTCCAAATTTAACCTGATGCTGCGTTCACGTCATCTGAGACGGGAAGGATTCCCGTGTTTACGTAAGCATTCACATGACAGGGCGACTCGAGACAAGTGAATGATCACAGAGTTCAAAATCATCTGGACTGGGACTTTTCTACTTCCTCGATTTTCAGGTTTTCTGGTCATAATTAAGACGTCGATGTCGACAGCAGATCTATTTACATGCCAGAGTTTAAACTGAAGAGATGAGCGACATGAGAGGAGCTCTAATCATAATAACTTTATTTATACAGCTTTTAAAAACAGAGTTTACAAAGTGCTTTGACAGACAGACACGAACAAGATGCTGCATAAAAACATGATCAATGACATAAAACATGAATTAATTAAAGAAAGATGAAAATAAGTGGAAAACACACACCATACACATTCACACACTCCACATTTTAATAAATAAATAAAAGCGAGTCTATAAAAATGTGTTTTTAAGAAGTGATTTGAAATGATTGAGACTGTTCTTTGCTTTTGTAAGTTGGTGTGGTTAACAGATTACAGCTCAGAGCACAGACAGTCCTGGCCGACGCAGCTCAGCACCTGAACAGCAGCATCATGTTGCTGCCGTCAGGACGCAGATTCGCTGACCTGAATGTAAAACTAACAAAACTCCCTTGTGCCAGCTGCTACAGGCCTTTTTAATCGTTCATACTATGTGTTATTTAGATTTTTGTCCTGCTGTTGCACAGTAAATTGCCCCTTGGGGATAATAAAGATTCCATGATCCTTGATCCTTGAATGAGTCATGGAAAATGAGCAAATATTTACAAGCTGAAATCACTTCATTTGGGGGCCTTCTTATGCCACTTATTATGTGTGTACGTGTGTATAATGTTGCTCTCTCTCCGCTGCAGCTGAAGATCCTGGTGGAGGAGGACATGTTCAAAGTGGCCGTGGACGGCACCCACCTGCTGGAGTACGAGCACAGGGTTGGCGGCCTGGAGGAGGTGACCCTGGTGCGAGTGTCCGGAGACGTCGTCCTCCACAGCGCCGCCCCGAGCATGATCTGAACCCTCCGAGCTGCAAAACCACACCGCTGTTACAGGAAGACCGAGGTCGAACTCCACCACCGTAATCGAAAACCCCTTTTCGAGCACCTTGATGGGAGTTTTCGAGGCAGCCGAGTGCGATCTTTGCCCACCTGGAGCTTCTTCATTTATTACAGAACGGAGGGCAGGTTAACTCAGATCTGCACACTATAATCTTTTTTCGTTTTTTACTGGCTGACGTTCAATTTACAGCCACACAATTCAGTATATTTTACAACTTAACAATATCAAAGTAGTGAATGAGCCGATCTAACACAGGCAATACTAATTTATACCTGAATAAAAAGAATGTAGGCCAACGCCCCGAACATATAATGTCCACCAGTATGCTGTATTCTGTTTACAGTACATGTATGTTTATTATTTTGTCCTCTGTAATGCATGAGAGTGTCACCGTCTTACTTCAGCGCTCCCCAACAAACACACAGTAGGTTAATGGTGACGTTTCCGACTCTGAGCTCCTCCTTTGTCCAGTATTAATCCTCCTGAGCGCTCACACCGGAGGCAGTTAGGATTTCATGTTGAAGTCTAATCGTAAAAAAAAAACAAAAAGCGAGGCTCGAGTCAAACATTGGTGAGAGGAGAGAGGTGTAATGTTGCCAAAGAAAACAGTGGTGCGGTATTTTGAGATTATGTGCTGAGAAATGAAAAGGCAACAAACAAAGACTGATGATGCTGATTGTTCACGTTTCATGAGCTGCCTGCCTGTACACTCAATAAATGCTAGTTTCTCTGTTCCTGTTCTTTGTTTTGAAGTGGAGAACCTGAATCTTCCACAGTTTGTGGGTTTTCTGATCTTTATTTATGCCCCTTTTTTAAAGCTAGGGTGAATAAACACTGTATGCTATAAACAGTGACATGTACGGCTACTTTGACATATTTAGCTCACCTAAAAAATGGGTCTGTAAACATTTGCACTTTGTCCCATGACTTCATGAGGGAGTAAGAATCAAGAATTCAACATTAGAGGTGCAGATTTTGCAATAAATATGGGCACCAGCTATATATTGAGTCAAGTATTTCTTATTTACTGCGTCTACAGAGCACAACTATAATATAACCTAAATACTACACTCCATTTACATAAATGAGAGGGCTGTAATGTTAGAAACACAAGATAACATGTATATTAAGTTATTACTACTTAAATACTTATACAATCTTAAATATAGGATGTACTTTTAGCAGTGTATCCTATATAAACTACTACTAACCCTATCTAAATTTTAAGTAAGTACTTGGTACACTGAGGTATAATATAAGTAAGTAAACAAGTATAATTAAGTATAAGTAAATCTATATCTACTGTTGATACTGCTACTGTTACCTCCACTACTACTGCTGATACTAATCTAATAATAATACTAATCTAAATGGCACACTGTAGATACTTCCACCACTTGTAATAAATAAATGTTTAAAGTTGTATTCAATCACATTACAGTCATATTAATAACAATTTTAAGAAAACACTGAAGTATAATGTAATATGAGTATCAAAAGTACATGTTATACTACTCTTTAAAAGTAATGGAGTATTTCAAAAGACAGGAAAACATCTGAATACTGCTTCCACCCCCGCTAAGTATTTGATCTTAGTAGTAGAGGCAGTACAGTTCGTGTTTATCTGCAGTACTTTGCATGCTCTCTGAGATTTGCCTCCTGCTTTGTAATTCAAAGGTCGGCCTGCAGTTCCGTGTCGCGCCATCGGGGGGCAGCACATCCTCAAAGCGCGCAGTGTGTGGCGCTGCAGCGAGTAAATCGAAACTCTTCAATGAGTTCACCTTCACTTAAATAGTTTGTATCTGTCTCACCGCCTGCCTGTCTGTCTCCCTCTGCGCTCGGATTATTCCCTCCTGGACAACATGAATGGCTCCGCGCAGTCCTCGTCCGACGCGGTGGACATCACGCTGAAGCGAGGACCAGCAGGTAAAGAAGAAGAAGAAGAAGAAGAAGACTGACGAACCGTTAGCAACGAGCTAACTAGCCTGCTAGCTGCTAGCTCGATGCTAACGTGTAGCCTGAAGCTAACGGCTAAAAAAAATACCCAAACCTCACGCCGCCATGTGTTATCCTGCAGTGTGAATATAAAGGTTTAGTCTCAGGAGGCCGGTCGAACTTTAATAACTCAGTTTAAGTGAACAAACAGTGATTTATGAACTTGTTGTAAATATTTAAAGTAACGTTACTGCTCGGCCCGCCACACTGTGACTGACAGATGAAGCTAGCGGGGCTGAGCAGTTAGCCTCAAACTTCATTCAGCCTCATACACGCTGTACACGTGTTATGTAACACAGTGACACTGCGTGACCTGTGCGGTGACAGCACTGTGTACTAATACTGCTGTACTTTATGTACTATACTGCACTGTACTGCACTTATGTATACCATCCTAAACACAGGAACAGTTACTCTGAGTAAGTACTAATACTAAGACTACTTGACTACTATTAATACAACTACTGCTACTGCTACGACTTATACTATGAGTACTTCTACTACTACTATGGGTACTACGTCTAATACAGAGGCTAATACTACAACTACCACTACTACTATGACTACTACTTTACTACTACTACTACTACTACTACTACTACTACATCTCCTGCTACTAGTACGACTTATACTATGAGTACTTCTACCTCTACTATGGCTACTATGTCTAATACAGATGCTAATACTACTACGACTTCTACTAATACTATGACTACTACTAATACAACTACTGCTACTACTATGAAAAACTACTCCGACTATTGTTGATTTAAATATTATTATTATTAATATTATTGATTAACAGACAGTGATTCTGAGTAATGGTACTGCTCGGCCCGTCAGACTGTGACACCCAGCTGAAGCCGTTACGTAACGCAGTGTGACCTGCAGTCTCCTCGGAGTAACAGCACGTTACGTCGTCTTAGACTTTGATCCGTAGAGATTAAATGTTGATGTTTGGATCAGCGGGATTATTGGACTTTACTCACAAAGCTCTGTCTCACATCACTGATGTCTGTGTGTCTCTTCCAGGCTTAGGGTTCAACATAGTCGGGGGCGTGGATCAGCAGTATGTTGTGAATGACTGTGGCATATACGTGTCCAAAATAAAAGAAGATGGAGCTGCAGGGTTGGATGGAAGACTCCAAGAGGGGGACAAGATCCTGTCGGTAATAGATTACTTTATCTAACTAACCTCATCAGACATTACAGTCAGATTACATCGTCTCTCACGTGACCTTTAATATGTTAAACATTGATCCAGTAAACAGTCAGCATGTTAATAGAAAGTGAAACTAATGATTAACTGCTGAAGGTCAATCAGCTGATTGAAGGTGACACCCATCGTTTTTTGTGTGTGTCTTGTCGGCCGTTTAGATAAACGGAGTCATGCTCGAGGACCTGACACATAAAGATGCCGTGGAGCTGTTCAGGAGGGCGGGAGAGGACGTGGAGCTCCGTGTTCTGAAGGTGGGACCTTTCCCCGTGTTCGAGTGTTTGTTGTGGTTAGATGTTGGGTTACACGGGGTCACGTGTGGGCTTTGAGCTCCTGCAGTATTAGTTGTTTGCCTCTGACTGGGAACAGTAGGTGCCAGTCTGTCTCAACACTGTGGTGGCCAGGGTCGAACAGACCTGTTGCTGCCTTCATAGACATCATAGATAGCTCGCCATTGACGTTCCAATCTGTGTAAACAGACATCTGTATCTCCAGACTAGAAGATGCTGACAGTAACACCACCACATTCTTCTGGGCGTGTAGTAGTTGTGGTAGTGGTGTTATCTTGGGGTTTAAAGTCTGATCACCTGCATGAGTTGGGTCGACTCAAGCACTTCTGTTGTACTTTGAGAGTGTCTCTAATTCTCCTTGGTCAAGCATCAATAAATATAACAGCATAAGACCTCCAGCTCTTCAGAGAGGACCTGCTCCACAACACTACCAACAGCTGGACATGATAAATTTAAACCCCTCTATGACTGTCACAGTACTTATTTCTGCAGTAACATGTCCTTGTCACTCTGTGCTGTGGTTTAGTGAACATGACTTATGCTCAGGCTGCCTTAATTTGACTAAAATTCAGCTTGGATCCTTTTTTATTTGTCGCTCCTTGATAAAATGTGAGGAGCCGTGAGCTTTATTCAACTTCTGACAGGGAGCGTGGCAGAAAAAGTACACCTGATGTTTACTCACTGCCACACTGAGCAAATATACAGCCAAGACTACAGAGCTGAGACGGAGTATATAAAGTGGTCATAGTTCATTCTTAGCTAACAAAAACAAACAATTGTCAGTTTTCAGGCAATCATAGATGAATTAAATGAATATTCTATTTAATTTCTGGCTACATGTGACACACTGGAGACACTTTAAGAAGTGGATCAGATGTGTGTTGCTAAATAGTGAGTTTCTTGCAGTGGTTGTTAGTGTTTCAAGTTGATTTTTATGAGATTAAACCAGAGGACTTGACTTAACCAGACATAACTGAGCCAAGCAGTGTAAACATTTATGATTCAGACAGACGAGTTTCTGCATAAATATACATAAATATCACCTCCAGCGCAGCTTTAACTTGTGTTCTTGTGTCTTGCAGTCGTGTCATCACATGAACGGACCCATGGGCTCACAACCCGATCACGACTCTTCTTCTGCTCTGGGAATACTTGCTGTTGTCGTGGGAGCCGCGGCCATCTTTGCGCTCATTTACATGCGGCACCTTAAGAAGCACTTTTAACGAGCCAACTGTCTGTATTTTATTGTTAAGATCAAAAACTTTGCTACAAGGCCAAAGAAGTGAAAGAGGGAACAAACTCATTATTTTGTTGATTAGTAGACGCTGATGAGTTCCTCCATGTTCATGTGTGTTAGGTGATTAATGGTAGCTTCTTAACACCCTTCCTATGTAAAAAGGATGCTCTCTCTTACCACACAGATTATTTTGAATAGATAACTTTGTGATTGTAAAGAACGTACACGTGACATTCCTGCTGCTGAGCTGGGCTGAGCTCAGGTAGAAACAAACTCAGATCCTCGAGTCAGACCGTCCTCGAGCTTCAGGGTCCATTTACAAACTGAAAGACGGCGTTGTGTTCAGTCACCCGTAGGCCTCCGCGTACCTCCCATCGCTGAATGGCAGACCTGTCCGAGAGGCCCGCGTGAGAGGGAAGCCGCCGTGCTTTCAGCTTCTCAGTGTCGACTGGGTTTGATTTTCATTTTGCGCCGTTGCACAGAATCACGGGAGGAGCGGCGTCCTGCTGTGGAGGCTGAATGCGATCAAGTGTGTAATAGACTTTAGAGTGCCTTTCCAAGTGTCTGTCCCGAGTTCATGTTGCTCCTTATCGTGATCAAAATGAGAATACACCCATCCATTAATACACTAAATTAAAGGATGTGGCTGCTGATAATCGACCTTTTCCTTATTGTCAACAAGTCTGGCTAACTAACAGTGAGTTACTCTCGATACTCTCTTACTTCTTTGTTGTTCTTTGTTGTTGTTCAGCAACACGTTGCTGTAAATCTGCAGTTTCATGTTCAAAGGTGTGTTTGGGTTCCTAAAACAGCTGGGCAGTGTTGGTTTTAACAAACATTACTCACTCGGGAGGAGGTGGTGTATTTGTTGGGGACCATTTTCAGCTGCAGATTAATACACATTCACAAGCCAGATTTACGATTTTGTGGCACCTAGCGGTGAAGGTTCAGATTGCAACCGAGTGAATACTCTCCTCTCCTTCCAAGCATGCATGAAAAACTCAGCGTTTGGTTTGTCTGCTCTGGGCTACCGTAGAAACATGGCGGACTCCGTGGAAGAGGACCCGCTCTCACTGTAGATGTAGAGGACTCATTTTAAGACAACAAAAACACATTGATTCATTTTTCAGGTGATAACTATAAAAACACACTAATTAATATTATATTACTTTCCTGCCAATAGATCCTCCTAAATCTGACACAGCGGACCTTTAAGTGGTCAATTAGAGTTCCTGTGTTCGTAGTAATGGAGGACCATGACACCAAGTACAATGTTGTTGTTCATTTTTTAATAGTTTTTGGACATTATTAAGATTTATCAGTTAGTTTTGGTTTTTTTAATTGTTGACAATAAGAAAAATATAGATTATCACAGAGTAGTTTCACTTTGAAGAGTTTGTTGTCACACGGTCACTCAGGGTGAACCAATAAATCTGTATCATACAAATCATTCCTTTAAATATAAATATATATATATATGTATCATGTGCTGAGCTGCTCGTTGCTTCATGCTCAGTCACGGCTGAAGAGATGCTGCCATGTTTTGTGTTTGTGTGTTGGGCCATTTCAGATATTCTCCTAATTTAGTGCTTGTCATCACGCCGCACCTTCTGCCGAGCGATCAGTCTTACGGGGTGGATATGAAATACGCATGTTATGATAAAGGCCATGAGATGTTTGTTTATGTGAAGGATCAGCAGCTCGATACGGAGAAGAGCTTTTTTCTTTTTACAAGAAAGAATTGGTAGCTGTCAACTTTCAATGTTTATTTTGCACTAGCCACAATCATGGATCTCCTCCAGTCACGGCCATAGAGCAGATGAGTGAATTGTGTGCGCCGGGTGTGTTTGTCCACATTTAGTTAGTCTAGCAGCATGTCTATCAGGCAGTTTGTATCTGACTGTGTCTGTAAATATGTTTCATGTCGCTCTGCTGAGTGGGATTGTGAATACGTGCAGTTATGCCAGAAAAGTTGATCAGAAGCACTAATAAATTATACAAATGCTGCGTTTTACATCCAGACACCTACTGTATTAAAATTCATGTTGAATTCACCTGAGTTTGTCTTTTCTTATCGTCATTTAATAACTGGAAGTTCAGAATATTTCACAAACTGTTTTTGCTGTGAAGAACTGGCAGCTAACAGTCACTTCAAATACGACTTCATTCTGTATAAATCTAAATCTAAATGCCATATAAATCAATGTTTCACCATGAAAGAAAATAATTTACGGTAGAAAACTGGCAGCTGTGGTTGCCTGAATTCTAACATAATAAATACTGTGTGACTTTTCATAATAAAGTTTTCTAATAAATAAAATTACCACATTTGCAATGCAAAATAGCAAATTATAATTATTAGAAAGCCAAGACTATGAGGCAAGATTAGCAAATCACACATCCTGATTTACTGTCAACAGATTTCTAAGTTAAAATTATGATACTGAATCTAAAATTTAAAGATTTATTGTAATTTAAGGGGTCAAAGGGCAGAATTACTTAAACAAATCCATGTATTAATAAGTATGTGAGACAGTGACTCAAAATGTTTACTCATAATTTGATTAATTTACTCAGTTTTGGGCTGATGGTAAAAGTTACACCGGATGTTGTCATGAGTACTTTCAAAATAAAAGTGGACACGACAAAAAGTGGGTCACTTCTGAACACAGTGAATTACCATACTTAATAACATAAAACAATGTGAGGGGAAGCATAAATTAATTATTAATAAGTGAACGACTAAATAAAATCAAGGTTTTGACTAGCATTAGCCTTTAAGTCATCTTATTTTTAGCCGATATGTGACCAAATAACTCATATTCTGTTTATTTGAACTAATTTTAGTGATTTTTTAGTTACATAAACACACTTGATTAATAAAAGAAACATATTTGAGCTTTAACGGCTCTAAAAAAAAGCTAAATTACGATTTAATGTGTCGTTTTTAACGGTTTTAACGGTCGTTTTTAACGGCTAACTGGCAGCACGCGAGGTGCGTAAATTCAACGTATTTCGGTCACGTACAGTTAACGTGTGTTTTTTTTTTCTTTTCTTTTCTTTTCTTTTCTTTTTACGTTAACAAAATGTCTCCCGTACACCCACCACCTCCACCTCCACCTCCTCCTCCACCAGCGGCAGCCTCACATCATCAGCTGTCGGAGGCTGTGGTTGCCTCGGAGGCAGATATGATGTAATCTGACCGGAGGAAGGCGACCACAGGAGGAGGAAGAGAGCCGGAGAACAGCCGCACCGCGCGGATGGAGCTCTGCTGCCGCCGCTGCTGCTGCTTTCGGTACTTTCTATAACTCATTTTAAACCGGGCTCGGTTCGGTTCACGGTTCTGTTGATTGGAGGAGTCATGACGCGGAGGTTTGCGCCGACAAGCCGACGAAGAGGATGTTGGATGCGGGCCAGCAGCTGTAGAAGAAGACCGAGCAGCAACGCCGGCCGGGGATGCTGCTGCTGCTGCTGCTGCTGAACTTGACTCTCACCCCTCCATCAGCTGTAATTAACCACCACCACCACCACCATGGCTCAGGAGGAGTCCTCTCCCACAGCTGCTGCATCCTCCTCCGTGTGAAATGGCCCGCACTCCGCCTCCCATCGCTGACATCTCTCCCCGCCCAAGCCGTCGCCTTTTCCGCCTGTGATGATGCTGAGAGAAGCGCCCCTGCTCCGGATCATGTTCTCGCGGCTCGTATGAACATCTGACCTGCTGTGTTTGCTCTAATTCCGCACATACACACTCATCGCCTCCTGCAAACATCGAGGTATTTCTTGCATGCATGGAGCCTGGACACGGGCCGCTGCACCCACTGCTGCACCTCGCTTTGCCCCTCTAGGATCCGAGCTTCACCTCACATGCCCACGATGGCTCTGTGACTAACGCTGCAGTTGCTTTTGGTTCTTTTGGGACATTTTTTGAACAGTTGCCCTGCTGAGGAAAAGAAGGAATGAGCATCCTCCATCCTGCCTCCGGTGTGCTGTGACTTCAGAGGTGTGTGTGTGTGTGTGTGTGTGTGTGTGTGTTTGGAGGTTCCTGACAACCATAAAAACGTGGAGGTGTTGGGGACGTTTGCCTTTCCAACTCAGGTTTAAACCATGGCCAATGAACCTGTCATCCTTAACGTGTATGATATGGTAAGAGTCACACTCACACTTTTATTTGCACACACCTGTTTCACCTGTTTCACTCCACAGCTGCTTTAAAGTTGGACAAACAGGCACAGCTCTGTTTACACTGACACAAACTTGTAAGCAAATGTTGATTTTTCTGCATCCTGTGCACTGACCTGTGTTAAACTAGATGTTTTCTCCATGCAGTTTGGTGAGCACACAGTCCACACCCGTCCTTAAATATTAAAGAAGAGCACGGGCTGCATGCACGTACAGTATGTATGGTCCAATCTGCATACATGCATGATGCAGACACTCTCCTGAGTCAGCCTTTATTCAGCGGCGTCATCAAAAGTAGAAAATAGATGTGAAAATTCAGTTTATAGTCCCGTGAAACAAGAGCCCCCCTCAACCCTCTGACCTCTGAGGCTCACGTGATGCACACACACATGAACCCACCCACACACACACACAGAGTGAAGGACAAGCATTCATTCATTCATGTGCCCACTGCCTGGTCTTCACTGTACTCGCCTGAACAGCCTCCTGTGTGCAACATTATGCAACATGTTGCTGTAAATCTGCAGCTTCGCTCCGTTTATTTGTGATATTTTAACGCGTATACATCCAATTAATTATTTACAACACGCTGTAATGGCCTTGTGAGCAGATATACAGATGTTATTGTGTGTTTGTCAGCAATTACAGCTCCTGTTTATCTGCAGCAAACAGTGAACAATACACACACACGCCCCTACTGTGTAATTTAAAGCGTAAAGTGCGTCTAAAAGCTCTTTAAATATTACAGTGTTTTACTATAAAATTGACAGTCTCTAATATAAAACACTACTTTATTCTGTATAAATTTCCATAAATGTTGTATAAATATAAGTTTAGCCTTGAAATATTACAGTAAAAGGATGTTAGCACTGTTGATTTAATGATTAAGGTCAGCATTTTATTCCAGATTTAACCGTATGAATACGTTTTTTTGTCATTTAGCCGTGCAATTAACATGAAAATACCATCTGAAAGGTTTTACCATGAAATATTACAGTATTTTACTGTAAAAGAGAAAAACTATTAGATACAATGTCAAGAAGAAGTAGAAGTACTTTGTTTGAACTGTGAACCACGCCACTGACCTTACAATCTACGAGAGAGGTAACTAATGAGTGTAAATATATTTAATGGTGTATAAAATAATAGCAATCTCATAAAGTGCAAAGACACATTTCATATATTTATTTAAACATCAGCTACAGACGCTTAATAAAGAGTTATAGTTGTTGAAATACATGAATAAACACTTCAAATGTGTTTTAAACTCTTATAAATCTTTCATTAATTATATGCATGCTGCTTATAAATGCTATAAAGTTGGTGGCTGGTGAAATAATGAAAATAATTATAGAAAATCTGCAGCTGACGATCTGATAAAACTCACAGACTGACTCCAAACACTTTTGCAGTTTTGCAATTTTCTAAACGTGGCTCCATATTTGAAGAAAGCTGAAACTGTGAGTGTAAATAAATAAATATTATAAATGTATAATCGCACATTCAGAACACAAATCCAGGTGCAGTTTTGGACTCTCGTCCCTCTCTTGGTGTCTTGCAGCCGCCTCGCAGATGAGGACCTCGGTGCAGCACACAATGACAGCTGCTCAAACAGCTGATTTAATTCCAGCGTGGCTCTGCTGTGCTCGGACTTAACGGGTCATGCACAGGGGAGGGGGGGGCAGCGACAGCTTTTTAAATACTTTAGCTGAATTCGACACAAAGAAGCAGGCGGCGAGTAGGCAACGAGATCCGCCTGAGAGTGAATCATGCGAGAGGAGAGGAGAGGACAGGAGGGGGATGATGATGAATCGATCATCTTCAATGTGAAATCAATGTGACTGGTGTGTGTGGTGGTGCATGCTGTATCTGCATAGGCAGTGCATGGAGGACTGATGCAGCAGCATCACAATCATCACCAGAGTGTGATCCACGTCTGCTAGCAGGACTCACTCAGGAGGAAGTCTTTGTCCTTGTCCTGATTTCCACCTGTGTTTGTTTCCTGGAGTGACTGCAGAAACGTGAGATGACTCTGTTGTAAATTGGTAAATTGGTAGATATGCTTTTATTGTATCACTCTGAGCCTGGAAACCTGCTCTATTATTAATAGGGGACAGCTGGGGCAGTGCGGATGGCTCTTAGCATGTTTCCTCAGGGGTATATCTGAGGGTGTGGGAGTGTCAGTGGGGCGTAGAGGAGGGGTGCCGTGGTCCTGGTATAAATTATCTCCTCACTGTCTGCAGTGAAGGGCGGCAGGGTGACTCTCTATGTGCGGGTGAGTTCTCCTTTAACACTCGAAGGAGTTGCAGGTCAGATCGATCAAAGCCTCGTTATGTGATCGATCGTAAATCTGCCTTTGAGATGGATCGGGCCTCCGAGCCTCCCTCAATTCCCTCAACACAAGTTTTTATGATTTTTATGTTCCTCTAACCAGGAAACGCCTTGTTCTTCAGGAATAACAAAGAATATATTCACGTTATGTTATTCCTTGTATGTGAAAACCTTCTTGGAGATAAATGATTCTGATTCTGACACGGTAACCCTCAGTCAGAGCCGGCCCAGATAGCAGACAAACATTGAATCAACGTTGCTCCCTGAAATCATTTAAATGATGACAAATAGATCAAAACAGACAAAATCAATCACTGTTTTATCATTGAACCAACATTGAAATAACATTAATTAAACCAATCCTCAGATAGCAGACCAGCATTGAATCAGCATTGAATCAGCATTGAATGTTCAATCTCATCCAAAATCGATGATTCTGATGGATGGATGGATTTCAACATTGAATCAACATTGCCGTGCTATCTGGGAGGCTAGCTGTTCCCCCTTGTTTCCAGTCTTTATGCTAAGCTAAGCTAACTGTGTGCTGACCGTAGCTTCATATTTACCGCACAGACAGGAGAGCGGTATCGATCATCTCGTCTGACTCTCGACAAGAAAGTGAATTAACGTATTTCCCAAAATGTCAAACTAACTGAAAAATAAAACGATTTAACAAATGTGATTTATCTGTGACTGGAAGTTTCTGCTATCAGCATCCTGTGAAGTATTTAATTAGCAGCCTGAATGGACTGGCCATGATGCACTATTTAAGGCTCCAGTCTTTTCTGTGGAGCTGCTGCATTGTTTCTTTCCTGATACAACACAAAGTATCTCTTATATTGATCCTAAATGAACTCTCTCTTTCTCTCTCTGCAGTACTGGATCAACGAATACACTTCCAATCTGGGCATTGGAGTCTTCCACTCAGGCATTGAGATTTATGGCAGAGGTAAGACGTCTCCTTTCCTTCACGTCTGTGAAATCTTATTACAGTTCATCAGGAGCAGAGCGGGCATCGCTGTCTGATGGCGAGGTTTGTGCTTTCACGGCTGAAGTCTGGTCTTAAAAATGGAATATGGAATTGTGTTTCCTGATAACATGACCCCATTTCTCCGGGTTGAGTCACCACTGACTCACTCTGTGTGTGTGTGGGGCTTAAAAAATGAGAGTCAGAAACCAGCGTGAAACTAGATAACTGGGAATTCCATTATGTCTTTGCATCCAGACATATTGCCTCTGTGCACGGTGAAATACGACAACAGTAAAAATAGAGTCTTTAGTAGGGCAGGAAATCACTTTCAGCACATCATTCTGAGCTCGTAGCACATTTTTGCATAATGACCTCTCAGATTTAATCACAGGAAACCCTCCGGCTCCAAACAAGGTCGACAAAAATAATTTGGGCTGAATCTGTGCAGCTTGAGCAAGAAGGCTCCTGGTTTGGATGAGAGGTGAAACGACATGACCTCCTTGAATGCTCTAAATTGTCCGTAGGTCTCAATGCGAGTGTGAAAGGTTTGTTTGTCTCTGTGTGATGAACCTGCCTCGCCTCTCACCCAGAGTCAGCTGGGATAGACTCCAGCCCCGCGTGAGCAGATACAGATGAGGATGAGGATGATTAATGGAAATGTTAAAGAGATTTCATCATGAACTGAGGCAGTGCAGGAATGTGATTAAGTACTACTTAAGTACTGCAAGATTTGGAGGTACTTGTACTTAAGTACTCCATTTTCTCTGTGCTACTTTACTCCATTACACATGTGTTGCAAAGTAAGATTTTAGAAATAAAATATGATACATTATATCATATCGCTATTGATGTGTGCTGCATTAGGAGCTCTGTGTGTTACAGTTTAATTTGCCTCTAATGTTCATCACTGTTTTCCATGATCCTGCTGTAAATAACAGGGCGCACCGGGCTGCAATTAGCCCAGCCTAATGATTTAAGCACAGCGTGTCAGCGATTAATCGTTGGTTCAGTGTAATTACAGTCGTTTAACGCCTCCTCTTGAGGTTAACTTGTGTTTTGTCTACACAGAATTCGCATACGGGGGTCATCCGTACCCTTTCAGTGGCATCTTTGAAATCAGCCCCGGCAACGCCACCGAGCTGGGAGAGACTTTCAAATTCAAGTGAGCGTGCTTCGTTTTAACACACAGTCCGCCGTTAATGCTGGAGATGAGTGAGCTGATGAATCTTTTTCTTGCTTTCAATCAGGGAGGCCATTGTTTTGGGCACGACGGACTTCACGGAGGAGGACATAGATAAAATCATGGAGGAGCTCGGGAAAGAGTTCAAAGGCAACGCCTACCACCTAATGCACAAAAACTGCAACCACTTCTCCTCCTCGCTGTCTGAGGTCAGTCTGATACTGAGTGTAACGCCAAGTGGGGTCACGTTCCGTGTTCCTACTTGTATGTATTGTTCAGAAGCTGTAACATAGAGTGCAGACTATAAATAGGACAAAAAGATACTTTTACATGAAAGTTTTAAGTACACTTAAAGCGAGTACTCTTCAGTATTGTGAACAAAGAGTTATATAATGTCTTCTCTGGCTCCAAAGGGAGTTTTATAAAGTCTGGAAAAACAACTCCACAACTCTACAACTACTGGTGGATCCATACTCTTAACCCTGCATAACTTTAAGCCTTAATATAATGTGAACAGGTGAGTTGTATATAAATTCACCCTCAGTACAGTTGTCATGAACGGGGAAATTAGCTACAGAGACCAAAACTGTTTTTGTACCAGGCTGTAAACATGTTTATTTCTGCTGTCTAACATGGGGACTTATGGAGACTGACTCACTTCTGGAGCCAGCCTCAAGTGGACGTTTGAGGAACTGTAGTTTTTAGCAGTCTTCCACATTGGCTTCACTTCACAGCCACGGTGTAGGATCCACTGTAGAGTCTGGAATTCAGTCAGGATGTTTCGACTTCTACTGCTTTGATTTTAAAAGATTACGCATTTCACATCTCATATTTCGACTTTCCTCAGTTGCTGTGCGGACGGGAAATCCCTCGCTGGGTAAACAGACTGGCGTACTTCAGCTCCTGCATCCCTTTCCTGCAGAGCTGCCTACCAAAGGAGTGGTTAACCCCGGCCGCCCTGCAGAGCCACATCAGCCTCGGCCTCCACAAGGAGGAGCAGAACGAGTCGAGCGACGAGGACCCTTCGTCCCCGTCCGGAGCGGGCGCCACCGGCTCCTCCCACAGCTGTCGCCACACGAGGGTGTGACACGAACACTGACCTCTCCTGTGGACCTTCTTGCCACACCTCTGCTGGTGGCTCCAGTGGCATTAGTAGGCTTGAAAAACCACCTGACCTCATACTGTTTGTCCTCTGAGTAAAAGAGGCAGGGAAAGAAGAGCTGCTGCCAGAGACTTCAGACCTACAGCGAGTCCTTCCTGCAGAAGACGGGACGACAAAGACAAACTTTGACCTGAGCACTGAAGCGTGGCTCAGACTCGACAACAGCCACTCGTAGATCTGAAGTTTGTAGTCTATTATTAGTCTTTTCCATGAACTTTTAAACCTTTGTCAGCCTTGTTCCCTGCCCTACCTTCAGAGCTGCTTTTGTAGAACTAGATAGACACCTGAGGCTACAAACCGCTAATCTGCTCAATTTCAACAAGTTCTCGTTCAATAACCTCGATGTGGCCTTCAGTTGATCCCGTTGACCCGCTTTCTGTTGTGTGGAGTAGTTAACTGTGGCCATTTCAGAGGGTGTGAACCGGTTAAAGAGGATTCGATTGTTGGATCGAGTTCATGCATGTTGAAAGAAGTAAACAGAGACGGCACACCTCTGATCATATCATCAAGTGTTTCTCCTCCTGTTCCTTTTGTAAAAAAAATACAACCCGGGACTTGTTTTAAACATTTAAACCGGCTGCTAAAACCAGTTCATAGACAAGGTCGTAAACAATCAACAGCAAATACTGTTTAGTTTAAATAGCTAACACAGCCTCGGGCGGCCCAGTCACACCTCAGAGACACAAACACACGAAAGTCAAGCTGCTAAACTGATAATTATTGACTTTGTGACCCAGTACAGTTTTTGTCTACGCTTTTATATCCGAACGCTCTTTATATTATATTAACGGTGCGATAACTTCCAGGCGAGGAAATGGACATTTACACCCACACTCTTCTTCTCTTCTTCTTCTTATCAGCTCTTTTTCACCGTTAAATCGATAAAGACTGAGCTGCCGTGAGAAAGAAAGTCAGTATTTAAATTACAGTAGAGCTTTAAGGAATAGTTTCTACCTTTTCGGGAATATGCTTTAAGTTTAATGCTTACGTTAGCATGAAACTGAAACAAGGGGAAGCAGCTAGCCTGGCTCCGTCCTAAGGTAATAAAATCAGTTGAAAGCTCACCATTTAAAGTCAGAATAAATATGTTTGTCAGAACAAAGAAGAAAGTGTTATTAACCACCCAGCCAAATTTGAATGATTAAAAATATCGACAAGTTTATGAAATCAGGTAAAAATGAATGACTAATTTTGAAACACTCTGCTCTGGGCGGCCTCAGCGTGTCATCGAGCCACCTTTTAAGGACCGCCCACAAAAACCTGGACTGAATCTGACTCCACATTTCAGTGATATATTGTCTTTTCACGTATTTAATGTATTTTGAAAGAAATCAGACTTTAACATACTAAATATTTTTCGGTTTAACCCCAAGAGAACCTCAAATGTAAACACAACAAATTTAACATTTTACGAGGGTTTTGCGAGGGACTATTTCTTGGCCTGGAGCAGTTGACGGCAACCGGCGGAGGGAGACTCCAGGTTAATTCGTGAGCTTTAGAGGAGCTGGTGGGCTGATTTTTTAAAATCTTTTGGTCACAGCCAGGCTTCTTCTGTTCCAATCAAATAAGCATATTTCTTAAAAACGCCAAGCTGTTCCTTTAAGACGATATTTTTCTGTTTGACCTGTGAACTGAACTGTGACGTGTTTACAGATACGTGTTAACAAACCTTTTTTTTTAAAGGTGACTGATCCTTCTGGAGTTTGGCTCTCATCAAGGGAAAATATGATGTCATAAGTTATTTGTAATCATTGTGGTTTTAGCATATATGCAGGTAAACAACCCCATTAATGACTCCCCCGCTCCTCCCTGTGACACTGATGATGGTGACAAACATCGACTCCTTGTAGTTTGACTCCTTTTATTTCACGTCGCTTGCTCCTTTTCTTTTTTTTTAAGCGCTCAGTGAAGCGGGCCACATGTGATGTTTCCCATCCCTCCTGCTGTGGTGTGTTCAAGGACCGCTACCCTTTCTCAGGAAGGAAATCACATGACTTATAAACGTGGCAGTCAGTCATTTCATTCCTGCTTCATGAACGCAAATTAATCATTTGACTTCACGTCCTTAAATAAGCTACGTTCTTGTTTATTTTTGATGTGGTCTTACATTTCACCAAGTGTATTAGATCTTTTGGTATACTTTGAGTTGACAGCAGCTGTACAGTGACCAGTATTCCATGCTCAGAAGTCTTTGGCACTTTCTACAGAGCGGGACAGACAGGTATTTTTTTCTATCGTACTGTGTCAACCTTAACCTTGTATTTCCTTTTCCTAACCCAAGACAATTTCAAGAATGATGATATAGTCCCAGAATAAAGAAACAGAATAACAAAGATGTGTTTGGTGTCTTCTGTTGTAAATATGAGTACAGGAGGGAGGTTTCACTATAAATACTGTGTGGCGACATAAATTTGCCATGTCTGGGTTTATTCATGGCAATTTATGGCAAGTACTTTGATTTGTCAGTTTGTATTTAACATCGCTTTAACCGGATAAGCCCCCTCAAAAACAGGTATTCTATTTCACACACTAACACTATCTAGATTCCTTGCATATGTTGGCAAATAACTAACGAGAAATTACAATATAAATACTAAACATAAGCTGTATAAGATAAAGATATGTAAACAGCACAGAGTTGATGTGAAATGTCTCGCTTTGCACACATCTTAGTCACAGGTTTTTTTGTTTATGTCGCGTATCCGACCTCTTTGAAATTTGAACATCAATATTGTATCTGCCAATCTAAATCTAATATAAATTGGCAAAGATGTGGATCATCGGTGGACCTGAGGCGGCCTGTAACAGCGCCCACCTGTCAATCAAAGCGTCCACGCTCTTAATCCTGCATAACTTTAAGCCTTAATATAATGTGAACAGGTGAGTTGTATATAAATTCACCCTCAGTACAGTTGTCATGAACGGGGAAATTAGCTACAGAGACCAAAACTGTTTTTTGTACCAGGCTGCAAACTTGTTTATTTCTGCTGTCTAACATGGGGACTTATGGAGACTGACTTCCTTCTGCAGCCAACCTCAAGTGGACGTTAGAGGAACTGCAGATTTCACCTCACAGCGTGCATTCACGGCTTTACCGAAGCTCGCTCTGTCTCAAACCATCGTACACAAATCAAAATAAACTTCTTTGTGTTTCTATTTATATATCAGACTCAGATTTAGGAGCTGGACACGCACACAGGTAGATTATGAGAGTTTAGTCCGTGAATCCACCTGGATGGTGTCAGCTTCAGACAGGCCGTGTCAGTGTCAGCAGCCTGTTTGCTCTATATGTAAAGTCTCAGGCGTGGGTTGCCAAACCTGTACCGTATCCCCCTGTGACAGAGTCAAGACTCTAAAAAATCCACGACGATTTTCTTCACGAGTAAAACATTCTCCTGTGCCTCACGAGTGGTGAGTTAATACAAGCTGTGCGACAGGAATTTGAGCGACAAAGTTGCTCAACTTTATCGGAGTTTAGTAACAACCGCGGCGGTTAACGACCAACCCCCTCACCCATCCCCCGCTCCCCCCAAAAACCTGGCAACATAAAGGCAGCAGCGTATCCTGCTCCCCGCTCTCTGGATCGTTCGCCATTTTGATACCAGCCCCGAGAGGACTCAGGTGAAGTTGCAGCTAACGACGACGTCAACAACAGACACGGAGACGACCTGAGGAGAAACACCAGGTGAGGCGTGCATTAGTAACACGTTTATATTAACAGTAGATCTTAAAATCGCTCTGGGGTCGTTTGTTGTCGACAGTTGGTCGCGTCTTTGTGGCTAACGGTCGTGTGGCTAGCTCCTCTGAGCTAACTGAAGTCGACCTCGAGGCGAGCTAAGCTAACTAAGCTACAACCAAGCGAAGGAGTTGTTTTGAAGCCGGTGAACACGCTTTTAATATCGGACACATGAGCAGTGAGGGTGTATAACACACATTAAGAGTTCGCCTTTCGCATTTACGTGTTAATTTATCGTGTAATTGTGTAGTTTACTAGCATTAACCTTATCCGCTGTAGTAAAGGGTTTAGCTCGCAAGCTAAAGCCGGGCCTAGGCGGGTTGGTTGGTGGGGTGATTTAAACCGAGATAACTCCCGTTAGTAATGACTACAAGTGGGTTAACGGCAGATGTGTTAAAAATACTAACTTAACGGTGCTTTATAACCGTTTTAAGAGGTGTAAAATGAACTAAATTGTGTTTTTTAAAAGGTTTAATTGTCTTAACGTGTTTTTATTTAATGCAGATTATCACATTTATACAAATAAAAGAAGACAAAGTGTCTTTACAACATATAAAATGACAATAAATGTTGGATTAAAACCTCCAAATTAGGTCTAACCAAACTTTAACATTGCTGTCTTTATGTAGGGATCAGATTCAGGTTATTGTGTGCCAGTAAATGATTACACTGAAACTGGTTCAGCCAGACCCGGATCCTCGTGTTTCATGGATCCGGTCTGTGTTTGCTGAGTCTTTCCTCAGCAGATCTGTTACTAATTCAGCTGTTTTTATGCCACCTTTGGTTTAATTTTTAACCGAGTCTCGTGTGTTTTGCTGTTTCAGCAGATAACAATGAGTGGTTGTCGCGTCTTCATCGGCCGCCTGAGCCCGCACGCCAGAGAGAGAGACGTGGAGAAGTTTTTCAAGGGTTACGGACGGATTCGGGAGATCAACTTGAAGAACGGGTTCGGCTTTGTGGTGAGTTTGATCGGCCTGCTTTGTGGTTTCAGTTCCCGTTTGTCCTCTTTCAGTTAAATAACCTTTTTGTTTCTGTCTCTTCTCAGGAGTTTGACGACCACAGAGATGCAGATGATGCCGTGTACGAGCTGAATGGCAAAGAGCTGTGCAGTGAAAGGTAACGATCCGATCCTAGGCGGCTCCTTTGTTCTGAGCCTGTTACACTGAAACTAGTGTGGTTATTAGCATATACTGAAAGATCCTCAAATCAAGGAAAACAAACAATCACACGATCTGATTTAATGACAACAGTCGGCACCATTCAGGGTTTATTCATGGCCAATCATTGATCGCTTCTGTGGGTGGTCTGACCTTTTGTCTTGACAGATTTTATCCACATGGTTCATTTAAATTTAGGCTTACGACCGACGTCCACGTGTCTCTAAATAACAGTACTACAGTCTTTGTTTCCTGTAAAGCAGCAGAGTGCTGATGCATCAAATGGTGCATATTAAAAACAGTTTCATCCAATCAATGATTCATTTTGAGTCAGATCATTCTTCAGTTCCTCCTCCTTATACGTCATCGTAACATTTTACTTGTTGCTCTTGTTTCCTAACTGCTTCTCACTTTTCTTTTCCAGGGTCACGATCGAGCACGCTCGCTCCAGGAGAGGAAGAGGCGGCGGCCCCGGAATGGGACGTTTCGGTGGCGGCGGCGGTGGTGGTGGCGGCGGTGGCTACCGCCCATCTCGCAGCAGTGGATCCAGGTATATTTGCTTTATGCAGACTGAGCTGACGAGTTTGACAGATGATACAGTGTCACAAAAAAGACAAATTCATTTTAAGTACAAAGCACATACATTATAAAAAGTAACAAATATAAATGTCAGAAAATATCCAAACAGAAAGACGTTTGACTCTGTGCAGCATTACCTGAGATCAAGTCATTAATGTGAATTTATTGTTCCACCTGAATCTCATTCAAATATTGACACAGCTCTCAGGCTGGAAGAAAAAGTCAATACAACAGCAGTCAACATGACGCAAACAATGACTGAGAATTAACTCAGGTGAATTTTACAGCCCGTATTTAACACTTATTATTTTCAATCTGCAGATCATTTTCTCCATTAATTAATCAGTACGGTCCATAATGTCAGAATATGGTGAAAAATGTTGATCACTGTTTCTCAAAGTGTTTAAAGACATTCAGCTTGCTGTCACAGAGGACTGAAGGAACCAAAATATTCACATTTTGGAGAATTTTTACATTTTTAATTAAAAAATGACTTGAAACAATAAAAGGATAATTAAAAGCTGCTCATTAATTTGAGAGTAGACATGAATAGCTGCGGCTGCTTCCCAGTGTGTTCTGGCTGCTCTCACAGCCTCCACCACCAGAACTGTTGTATTAAAGTCTCTTGTGTTTCTTCCTTGTTGACCGGACAGGTATGGCCCCCCTGTGCGCACTGACCACAGACTCATTGTGGAGAACCTCTCTTCGCGGATCAGCTGGCAGGTAAGAGATCATTGAACGTGGCCGTACATCTCACCACACAAAGAATATCAGTTTGTGATTTCATGTTTATGAAGCAGCATTCGTTTGATCAGGCCGAGCTCCATTATATCTGCTACATAGAGAAAATACTCAGTTAATTGGCTAATTACAATTCATAGCTCTTTTTGTTTTTTGTTTTTTTTTATACTTTACCTTCATCTACATTTTTTCCAGACAGTCACGTTGCTGATGGGTTTTTCTAACCAAAAACATTAAACTGTTTTTTAACAGCTGCTCTGATATGGTTTCCTTTATATCAGAGGTGAATGCACACCCTCCACGGAGGTGTCAGAAGTGTGTAGCGCCCTCTTCTGGTTGTTTTTTCTGAATAGTGTCCATTTGGTGCCTCTCCTTACACGCAGTTGCCGCCGGTCTAAAGTCTTGGCTGGGCCCCGTAGCGGGTGAAAGTGGTCTAGCGCAGGATAC
The DNA here is from genome assembly GCA_023373845.1 of Nibea coibor. Taxonomy (NCBI): domain Eukaryota; kingdom Metazoa; phylum Chordata; class Actinopteri; family Sciaenidae; genus Nibea; species Nibea coibor. The sequence goes on from CM041722.1 coordinate 23,732,102, forward strand.
GGTAGCCTTAGGAGGTCCGTAGCCACAGTCTGGAGGTTCTGTGGGCTGGCATCCCCGACTGCTGTAACCCCCCTCAAATCCACGGTTCCTACACTCTCCCCGTTTGGGTCTTTTTCTGTTGCTGATGGAGCTGGGGGGGTGTTGAGTCGGGCACACACCCCTCCACCTACTTGCTCTCTGGTGGTTCCTTACTTGTGGAGGCCGGATGCTGAGTCAAGGCCGAGGTCGTTTCTCAAGGGCTTAACACTGCATTGGTTCCCATTTGCTATTTGGACAAGTGGCTCTATGCTAATATCTTCCTGGGTATGGAGCGGTAAGTAGCATAAAACTCATGTGATTGGGTTTGTTTAGGGTCGGGTGGTAACGGGGTGTAGAGTCTCAAGTGGAAAGGGGCAGATTTACAATGTAAACACGTTATGAGCCAAATATCTGTCATAGATTATTTGAATTTAAAGAAACTTCAGACCAAATTTAAATCCACTGAGCTCACAGTACTGCTGTCACGCAACCACCAACAAATACACAGGTCACTGTCACATACTCAGACACAAACTCCCAATATTAATTTGTTTTAACCTCAAATACATGAAAACCTTTTAGTGCCGTGTCACCTGTCAGGCGTCTCATCATGAGGGGTTTAATTTGTTCTGTGCCGATGAGCTAAAACAAACAAACTAAAAGCGAATTCATGAATTCATGGAGCCATTTTTAATGGGACTGTAACAGTTTGAGTACAGGCAACACTCGGCCACACCAAAAAGCATTTTCAGTGGCTCTTTGTTTACATGACCTCCACTGAAACGTGAGCTTATCACAGTGACAGAAGTCAGACGCATTAGATAAAGCCACAGTGTCAGTGTGTTGCTGCTTGCTCACTTCTCTCCCTGCAGGTCTGAAAAAGGCTCTCACTGGCACCCCGTGTTGCGTTTGCTGTCACTAATCCGGCTTTATGCTTTGAAACAGGACCTGAAAGACCTGATGAGAAAAGCAGGTGAAGTTACCTTTGTGGACGCCCACAGGCCCAACAAAAATGAAGGGTGAGTTCTTCTGTCAGTCCAAACATCTCCGATGTTTGCCCTCAGAGTTTGGTTCTAACGAGCGTTGCTTCACACAGAGTGGTGGAGTTTGCATCTCGCAGTGACATGAAGAACGCGATCGCCAAGCTGGACGGGACGGAGCTGAACGGACGCAAGCTGAAGATCTTTGAGGACAGCAGAAGGTGAGTCAGCGAGCTGGACGTTGGTTGCTTTCAGCCTTTATGCTGTGAATGTGAAGCTGCACGCTCCACAGGATGAATCTCAGACGGCCTCTTTCTGTCCTCCCAACAGTCACAGCAAGAGTCGCTCCCGTTCCCGCAGCTACTCGCGCTCAAAGAGTCGCTCCAGGAGCCGCAACCGCTCCAGGAGCCGCTCCCGGTCCGCCAGCCGCACCCCGGAGAGGAGATCATCGGGAGGGGGCAAGACCGCCGCCAGATCCCCCTCCAGGTCCAAGTCTCGCTCCAAGTCCCGCTCCAGGTCTCGCTCCCGCTCTCCCGCCCCCGTTCAGAACAAACAGTCCCGCTCTCGGTCCCGCTCTCGTTCTCGCTCTCGGTCCCGCTCTCGTTCCCGCTCGGCCTCAGCAGACAGTAAACACTGAGATTGGCACAGCTCTAAAATAGACTGACCGTAGGCCTCTATGGAGGCTCCTGGTGGTTTCTGTTTTTTTTTTTTTTTTGTTTTGTTTTTTTTTTAATGAAGGAGAGGAATTTGCCTTTTACATGGCTTCTTTTGAAATCAGATCTTCAGTCATTAATGTGCCCACGTTGACTTCTTTCCAATTATTTTTTTGTTAGTTTGTGCTTCCACCGAAAAATCTCTCACGTATCCGTGTGACAAAACATTTTGATCAGTGATGATTTCCCGTCACCATCCTGTCTGCCATGTTACGATTCCATCCACTCCCGTGCTTTGCCTGAGTGTTCGGAGCAGTTCAAACTTTAGCGGGAGTTTCTTTTATTCGTGTCTGAGTGTGTCCGGCATTGCCGTCAAACTGTGATTCTGCTTCTGGCGAGGCACCGTTAACGGACGCCTCCCCGCGTGTTGCATTCACTGCCCTGATATGTGAACATACAAACGTCTCAGCGGGTGGTTTGTTTCAGCTCTCTTGTGTAATATTTCTGGACTCACATTAAACTTTTTTTTTTTTTTTTTAACTCTGCTGTTTGAGGATCTCGTCTCGTGTCGGTGATTTACTGTGTTCATGTGCGTTATCGGTCTGAACACGCGTCTGTTTCAGCAGGAAGAAATGTCTAAGTTTATTAATTTGATACTAATAAAACACTCGCTGCATATTGTCATTTCATTTTTTTAGTAGTGTCCAGAAAGACTGGTGACTTTTTTTTTTTTTTTTAATATTTTGTGACTCAAATTAAATAAAATCTACAGTTTGAATGAATAAAGCTCTCACAAACTATTAAACCTGTCGGAGTTCATTGTGTCCTGCATGTTCACAGTACTGATGTTTCAAAAACAAAAAATAATGCTAATTAATCAAACCTGGAACCTTCTGGCTGTGAGGATATGTTACACTATTTAACAATTATATTGCACCTCAGTTTGTCTTATGTTAATGACTCAGTAAATCCATAAATCCACATACTCAGATTCTCATTTTAAGTGTAAATCCTGATGCTGTGTAAATATTCTGACTGAAAGGCCACAACTACAAATCCAGCTCGGAGCTCAAACAGTCATAAAATATATGGAGCATCCATCAAAACTGAACTACGCCTGCTGAGGAGAATATAAAACATGACAGGAGATGAAAAACAGAGAATTACTGTGCACGACGCGTTCAGGTGATGAACAGTTTAATATCCTGCTCTGCTGGAGAAAGTCTCACTCAGCTGTTCTGAGTGTGTTTGGACTGCAGAGCGAACATGAACGTGTTCATGTTGTATTTTAAAGAAACATTTATGGTACCAAGTTGATGCTGACATGTTTTATACTGTGTTATAAGCTGTGTATTCTCCTGTTCACTCAAGAGGGGACTATAAATAACAAAACAAGACTTGCATGATAACAGCTTCTCCACCAACACACGCTCATCCTTGAAGTCCTTGAACATCTTCAAGGTGAACTGCTCCTCTTCTGTAAAGTTTGCAAGCTCCTTCAAAAACTAAATAATAATAAAAGAATATATTTATTTGACTTTCTAAATTTGTGCACTAGAGAACAGAAGGGTCATCGAGTGCACCCTCAGTGTCCACCTTCAACCACATGGTGGCAGTACCCGCCTGTAGTGAGAGGTCATTCAACTGGATGGATATCAATGAGAAAACATGGCTGTGCATAATGACTATGACAATATTTCATAATATCTAATATTATTGTAAATATATACATAAAATATTTCATATTACGTAGTTTGGTGTCAAATGTGGTTCAAACATCATTTTGAAGGTGTGTGGAAATATCGTCCTTTAATTACAGTTAAATCAATTAAAACTTTAATTAAAACAGACTGATTTAGAAACTTGCATCCACAGTGCAGTGCAGCTGCAGCTCTCTGCCTCTCCACGCAGTGCTGAGCTGTAAATGTGCTGTACCTGGCTGCACAGCCTCCTGTGTTTCTGAATGTCATGCTGTGGTAATTTGGGAATCGATGTGACCGGCTTGTGTCCACGGATCCGCCCAGACCTGCAACCGGCTGCACCTGCCAACCAAGTCTGCAAAATGCAGCGCGGAGAGACCTTCAATGACGTTTTTCCTGGGAGAAGAAACATATGGGAGGTGGTTAATGCCAGCAGAGGAAGCCTGAGAGCAGAGACACAATCAGCTGCTCGGGTCCTCGTTATGATGACAAAGCTTTGCTGCCTGGATTAACTGCTTCTTTAATCAGTTTCAGCAGGTTACTGGTGACTCGTGATAACCTGGACTACTTTTATAACATTTTGTCTCTCTCGTTATATGTGCCACTGGTTGCGGCCATGTTGGTTGTCTTCTTCTGCCTCCCGGCTTATCGGCTTATTAAGATTTGGCAAAGAGGTGGATCATCTGCGGACCTGAGGCAGGTTGAATGATGCCTGGTCGCTCTAATAAACCATTTGTAACAACACCCACCTGTCAATCAAAGCATCCAAGCTCTTAATCCTGCATAACTTGAAGCCTTAATATAATGTGAACAGGTGAGTTGTATATAAATTCACCCTCAGTACAGTTGTCATGAACGGGGAAATTAGCTACAGAGACCAAAACTGTTTTTGTACCAGGCTGTAAACATGTTTATTTCTTATTTGAACATGGGGACTTATGGAGACTGACTCACTTCTGGAGCCAGCCTCAAGTGGACGTTTGAGGAACTGCAGATGTAGGAGTGCCAACACGGAGGCAACCACAGATTTTTGAGCTTCAAATGGGCTGTTCAGTAACCTGTGGGTGTCATTTTTATAGACCGATGTTCGTTATACTATGGAAAAACTACACTGGCTGCCAAATACTTGAAAAATGTGAAGATCCTAATGTGGAGCTGTCGTTTGGTTTGTCTGGGCTACCGTAGAAACATGGTGGACTCTGTGGAAGAGGACCTGCAGCATCTGTAGATATAAAAACATCTTCAGGTTAATTATTTATCATAGTTATATTCCATATGTATGGTATGTAAATAGTGCCCGCCAAATGTGACGCACTGGACCTTTAAAGTAGAAAATAATTATTTAATTTAATTATTATTAAAACAATTATTATTCTTATATTGCATGTATTTAACAGAGATGTTTCCACCTGTGTGTGACTCTGTGTTTTCCTGGCGCTGGGCTGTGTGGCACTAACCACCTCCCATACTCTGGGAGCAGCGTGGTAGGCACAACAAGCTCCGCGGTCGGTCCGCTCACTCCTGCGCTGCTCCCACTGCAGTTCCTCCGCGGCACCGAAGGACCACACCGACCTGCCAAGCCCAGCAAGGACGGAGAAATGAGCTCGTCCTCGGCCGTTCACATCGCACTAACGTGAGCGCGTCGCGGCTCTGATTCACACACACGCAGACACAGAGAAGACACACACTGGTGTCCTGTTGACAAATCGCCCAGCTCGGTTGTCGGACAGTCCCACCCGCAGCTCCGGACCATGGCGGAGAGAAGTGGCCGGTTGAGTTTCCCCGGGAGCGGGGCTCTCAACAGACCGGTGCCTATGAACCTGTTTGCAACATGGGAGATAGATGGATCCTCCCCGAACTGCATCCCGAGGTAAGCCGCTGCATGCACCGTGCACCGTGTGTCCTTTTAAACTTTAAACCTCAATGCGACACACACACACACATGCAGGCTGTCATCTATCACACACTGCTAACGTTACAGCTGCTCGCCACCAGCTAGCTCCTCTGTTATCATTGTGCCAGGCAGGATGCCCTGCATGCAGGCCCCTGCAGCGGGACACTGCTCGTTCAGCCATCTGCAGTATGTTTGTGATGGAGTGGTACAAACACAGAGGTGTGCACGGCCAACAGCACAAACAAGCCCATAAACAAATCCTGCAGCTCCACCTTCAGTGCACGGTCAAAGTAAACTGTCCAGGTGTGTGTGTTCTGCAGGTAGACTGTGTGTTTGAAAGCGTCCAGCCCAGGCTGGCCTGATGGATGATCAGCTTTATGCTGGATCACTGTGCCTGGCTCAAAGGAAGCCTTCGCACCGGAAGACAAAGTCTGAGTTGTGGATCTGTGTTGTCAGTCCAGGTCCAGCCTCCTCTGCATCTTTATCAGTGTGAGCTCCTCTGTAGGGCTGCGTCCATCAGCCCAACACTCCCACATCCAAAGATTCTCTATTCCACAGCAATATACAACAGATTTAAGGGGGGTAAGTGATTAAAAGTTTGGAATATTTGGCTCATAAACAGTGTTTATCAAACTTTTTATATCATGTACCACCTCAGAAACTACCACGACCCCGATCGGCTGCAGACAGGAGAGTCATAAATCATATTATAAAGATGAATGATGTTCATCTGGTAGAAGAATGGTGCACCTGATCCACATTTCTCTGATATTGTCTTTTTGAAATATTAATTTGACCTCTGTTGAACCATCTCAGGTCACATCTTTAGCTCATAACTACTCACAGATGTACATGAATGAACAAGTAGTTTAATTTTGAACTCCTTCAGTGTTTTTTTCAGCTCGCAGAGGCACGTTTAGAAGTTCTTGTCTGTGTTGGAGTAACAGTTAAAGCAGTGATTTCAGTTTTTACCTTGAAAATAGCAACACGGTCACTGCTAACGCGGCCTGTAACATAAGACAGCTACATAAAATCAAACTTAACTGACCTGCATGTCATCAATAACCCGAGATGTTAAAATCAGTACAGTGACTCAGAATGAACTCTTAGAAATATTAAAAGATTCAGATTACGGCTTCTGAAATTTGAAGATTTGTTTGTTTTCTTCCATAAAAATATAATTTGTGTTTTGTTTTCGTCTTTGGGAACTCGTTTCACAGTTTTCTCGTGTTTTATGGAGCGAACACTTCATCGATCAGCTGAGAAAATGACCAGGGGTCGATCAATAACGAGAATAATCGCCCCCCAGCTCGTATACGCTGCTTTATTTCATTCATTATTCTTGATATGGAGACGTGTTTCGCTGCCACGAAGCAGACATTCAGGTTAAAATGTGGGATTTAATGTGTTTTGATTGACTCACGCTGTCGTTAAAAAATGATACGAGGGGAGAAACATTTGATCCACTTTTTGAAATGTTTTGACCTGATGAAGGTCTCACCAGGATCGAAGAGTTGTCCGTTTCAATAAACGTGCGGTTTGGGATGCTGATGCTGATTTTCAATAATCCTGCAGACACGTGTGAGTTAAAAACGAAGCCAAAAAATTCACATCAAGGTGAAATCTGATTAATTTTCTTGGATATGATTTTATTTTCAAAGTAAAAGCACATTTCTACTGTGATGTAATCTCAGAAGTTTGTGGTTTTAACTCCACATGACTAATATCCGCTGTCTGCCTGTGAATTTGTGAGTTTGGGTAGTGTATGTGTGTGTGATTTTTTTTTTAACTTCATTTTAAACTGATGACTGTCTCTCCTTCGCCTCTCTCTATCCTCTTAAGTTAATACCTTCAGTGGGTATTACATTGCATTGCTTTTAGCTGAAATGAGACTAATTCATTTCCAGGAATAGCTCAGCTCTGATGTTACTCAGCAGAGTGGACATAGAAAAGATTCCTGTAACTAAAAAACAGCTTCGACGTGCGACTTTATTGGATGTGTTTGCTGTAAACTGAGGCTCAGTGGAGTCTCCTCGCGTGAAGTAGACTGACAGTCCGGATCACGGCGGCTCTCCATCGACCGCCGTCTGTCAGAGTTCAGATCAGCCGTCTCAGAGGTCAATTTGTTCCCCCGTACAGGAAAGTCTGTTCGGTTCTCTCAAAGGTTCCCTGTGGAGTTTCTGACCTCCAGAAACACAATGAGCTTTTACTTTATTAATCAGTAGGTTTCCGGCTTGCATGGAAATGCATTCAACACGTGTTAGAGCTCAAACAGAAACCTCAGATTTACAAAAAACACTGAACGTAAACATTTGTCTGTGTACGAGGAAGCTCTGCAGGGCCTTTTAATATTTAATCTTTTAATTACGATAGCAAGAAAACTGACTCAGACTTTTCACACAAATCTGTCTGAGGTTTAAAGATTCACTCAGTCATCAAAAGCAGATCATCCTCAGCATGCTGATTCCTGAGTTTGTGCTGTAGAAAACTGATCCAGAGTCATGTTTAACCGTGTCAGGGTTGATGTTTTTTCAGCCTGCGGCAGTCTTCAGAGGTGTTGCTGTGTTAAAAGAATAAATATTAATTTTGGGAAACACGCTGATTCACTTTCTCGCCAAGATTTGGATAAGAAAACTGACACCGCTCTCGTATCTGTTTCTTAAATGAGAAGCTGGAGACAGTCAGATTAGCTCCAGATAGTCGCTGCTCCAGGTCACAAAACAGTCTCAGCTTATACGATAGAAATCTATGAGCTTCAGAGGATTTTACCTCCAGCCAGAGCCAGGCTAGCTGTTTCCCTCTGCTTCCACTCTTTATGCTAAGCTAAGCTAACCACCTTGTGGCTCCAGCCTCATATTTGACTAACAGAAATTTATATAAACAAACATATTTCACACACAGTTTATGCATTAATGAAGATTCAACACGTTCTTCTCACTATACGTTGAAAAGACATGAATTCAATGTTTGTTTTTTGTCATTTTAAACTTTAATTATAATTAATAATTAAAGTTTAAAGACTTAAGTAGCTGGAAATTGGACTAACTAATGAGTCTGAGATAACATAACACTATACTGCATGGCTGAACGTGCAGAGGACTGGTATCATGTTCCCATCCCTGCGGTGAACACGCACGCCGTACTGACGTGTTGCCATAATGAGAGTTTACATGTGATCCGTGATGAATGCACGGTGAACGCTTTGTGTCTTAATCCCTGTTCTCTCACTCGGGAAAACTACTGTACATCACGAGGAGCCACGTAACCTTTTTAATTCGAGCCGGTAAACGCTGTTCTTCCACCGATTTTATCAATTTATCCTGTAATTTCTTCATGCCTCCATAAATCCTGCTCGCTGTGGCTCCGAGGTCTCTGAAGCCCAAGACTATTAGGCTGGGAGGTTTGCAGAAGTGCTGCCTCGGCACTGAGCTCACGTTTCCGAGAGTCACTTTAGGACACATGCCTCGCCACGCTGAGAAGCTTAATAATCACCTATCATATAGGTGAGGGAGGGGCCTTAATCTCCCTTCTTAGGCGGCGGGTGAATGATAATTGCGTGGTGGTTTGGAAATCCAGATGTTGAAATGCAAACGTTGTCACTTTATGAGGATCTGGTGTGCTGCTGCACAGGATATGAAGTGCATGAAGGGTACACTGAGGGCTGTCCTTATTATTACACTCTCTAAGTGTCTGTCTGTCTGAGTGTGAAAGTGAAATGTGCTGTAATGTTCTGTCACCTCGTCGTGAGAGGCATTTCAATGAGCACCAATAGCGTCTTTCATCACTCTGATTGTGTTCCAGTAATTGCACGGTTATTTCTTTAAAGACGGACGTGTCATCTAAGAGCCACTTCGGCCCTCCGTCCTCCGTGTAAAGTGACTCACCGCCTTAAGCTTCTCCCTGCTCTTAGGAGCCAAGGGCAAGAAGCCATGTTTCATCTTTGGTATTTCTGAAGTGGGCATCGGTTGCATTTCTGCACATCAGCCCGCAGGCGTGAGGCTAAGTGCTGCGAGAGACGGGGCCAGTCTCCAAGACAGAGGCGGGATTGAACGAGCCCCCTCGAGTGGCAGCTGGACCCAGTAGGCTGTCATATTTGGTCCTGTTGGAGGCGAGAGTGCTGAGATGTCGCTTTGAGCAGCAGCGAGGACACTTGCTCTTTTGTCCCCGAGCTGCCTGGGATGCTCACACTGCGGGAATTTAGAGTAGGATGGATGAGAGGCAGTTAAAGCCCCTCATTGTTTTATGTTCCCCATCTTGTTCTTGTTGTCCTGCACTCAGTGCCTGATCTGTACCAATGTTTGGGAGTTTAGACAAGGCTAAGAGTCTGCAGGCACGCCAGCAGCTCTGTAGGCCGGGCTGCTTTGAGCTAAAACTCATGCTAGTTTAGCTTGTCACCATGCTAACATTTGCTAATTTGTACTAAATCAATGTACAGCTGAGGCTCAGTGTCATTAGTTTGTAGATGTTTGGTCAAAAACAAAATTATTAGACAAATTAAAACTGAAGATAGCGCTAGAAGAGAAGTTAAGGGATAAATAAAGTTGTTACAGCTCATCCTCAGGGGAACATGAATGACTATACCAAACTTTATGGTACTAAAATTTGTAATAGCCACTGAGATACTTTTCTCAAATCCACAAACTCATGGTGGCACTTCAGGGGAAAAGTCAGGGGTTCACCAAAGTCATTTGGACTCATCATCTGGTAACCATGAATGTCTGTACAAAATTTTGTGCCAATCCATTTTGGAAATGTTTGTAAATTTAACTCGATATGTGAAAACTGTGATCTGCTGGTAGCGCTAGAGGAAAGGTTGAGATGTCACCAAAGTTGTTAGGTTCATCCTCTGGAGATCATGCATACCTATACCACACATAATAGCAATTATTCATAACCTGTCCACATCCGCCAACACTGAATGTTGCTAAAAACATTTACATCATGCTAGCGCTACAGGAAAACTTGGGGGAACACCACTCAGGTGTATCCTCTGTGAGCCATGAATGTCTATACCAAATAACATAGTTTCAAAACTGATAATAGTTAATAAATGTCCATAACCACCAACAATGAGTGTCGGCAAAATGTTTATACCCTAAAATGGTGATGCTTACGTGAAAACTCAGGGGATCCACAAAGTCAGGTGTATCCTCTTTGAACCATGAATAACACAGCAGAGAGTACGGGCTTTAATGGTGGACCACCAAATAAAATTGCTGCTAGCATGGCTAAAAACAAGTCGTAAACCACGTCGCTCACCTTGACACGACTGTTGACTTCCACACTTTTTTTTTTCACACTTGTTTTGCGGAGTGCGCCGCCCTGCCACATTCTTTGAAATGTGAAGTCAGAGGACTTTATGTAAGAAATCCATCCTCCTCCATCTTTGCTGAGGCAGCGTGTCCTGGAGGACGGATGGGGCAGGACGGGGGAAAGGGCAGCCGCCGTCTCACCCGGAGACAAACACACATTTGAGATGCTCTGTGACTCTGCAGGCTGATCAGTTTTGCCTCCAGCTGACTTTTCCTCACGCCTCGGTGCCCGGCGTCACGCCTGACTGCATGCTTTTGTGTGTGTGTGTGTGTGCGCTCTGCTATTATTTCCCCATGGACAATATTTGGATTTAAGGATCCAGCGATAATAATCAGTTCGGCTTTTGTTTTAATCCACTCCCTTTCTGTGGAAGGTGAACAAAGCTGCACAAAAACCTGAAATACTGAACAAACCTGACGTTTCTGGATGAGGACTGAGCTTCCAGAAGAGACAAGGCCGTGACAGGGACTCGGATATTACAGAGCTGATAACGCACAGACATAAACACCAGATTACAGTAAATAACCTGATTTAACCCGAGTCTGTGGTGTCAAGGATGCAATATATATTCAGCTGCATATGAAAAAACCTCACAGCAACAGCTTGGGGTGAATGAAAGTTGTCAAAAATGATGAAAAATGAAAGACAGACATTAAATACCTTTGGGCTCAGGAGCTAAAACTCTATTACTGCGTGATATTCTACATGGATCTACAGCACTGAACGTTTTTATTAGCATAAGCTCCTCAAATTAAGTCCATGTTAATTAGAAAATGGGACAAGCACATGTGTCACGTGAGATACGGCGTTAGGAAAAATGACATTTCTTTTTCAAATCCAGCAGCACATTTCATATATCGAGGAGAAAATGTCAGCTCTGATGCTGCAGAGCTAATCCAACCTTGGCCAATTTATATGTCACTGTTAAAATGTTCAGTCCGAAGGGCACGGCGTCCTCTTCCGTGCCTCTTTTTTAGTCTAAACAGACCTCAGGGTGATGGAGAGCAGACTAAATGGCATCCAGCCGAACCCCGACTCATGATAAGAACAGCTTACTCGTGAGATGTCAAACAGTGAGGTTTCATTCGTCAGCAGAAATGGCTCGGTAATGTCTCCACGTTTGTTACGAGTATCTGCAGGGACTTATAAATCTGTGTGTGCGTTTACCCTCAGCACCTGTGAGGCAGTTGTTTGGCCTTTTTTAAAAATGTTCCTCCAGTTAAAGGTGCTCTAATAAACTCTTTATGTTCAGCCGATTTAGCGTCTTTTAGCTACTTGTTTTGGTTTTACAGCCTGCGACTGTACCGCTCACCGCTCTCGTCAGTGAAAACATTGAAGTAAAGTCCTCTTCACTTCATCAACAATATAACCACTGACGTAGCAAACAATGTGCCATTTAGTTATGCTGTCCGCCTCATTGATGAGCCCAAATCCACAAACCTCATTTCTAAAGAGCTCCGTCATGTGAAACCGTGCTTTCTGTGATTGCTGGCTGCAGCGGTGGCCTATTTCCAAACGTTGCTCAAATTATTGAAATAGCTCCGTGATAACAGAGGGCATCCAGGGACCTGTTTACTTTGTCACATGTTCCAGCACTTTCAAAGGTAATGCAGTAAAAATGAGGTTAACGGGATGAAAAGGCAGAGAGAGATTTGTCAAAACTTTGTGCCAGATGTAGATGAGATTATAGCGAGGCAGCTCGCAAACAGCTGAGGCTTAGCAGTCGAAAGGAAAAGTGACATTTCTGGAGCTCTTCCCTCTTTGAATAAAATGTTCCAAGGTGTCTTTGTAGTCCAGAGACATATGCAAGGGGAATATTTAACAATAAGAACTATTCTTCCATCACTTTAAACTCTTTTTATAGCTTTGGTTGATATTATTTTACATCTGTGATAGGTCAAAATGTTGCTGCTGCTGTCTGTCATTATCAGAAAATGCCCTTTTAATCCTTTATGTCACATCAGCGCACATTAAATTAATAACATTTGTCCTGAATGATTGTTTCTGGTTGAAATTAAATGCTTCACTGGCTATGATGGCTATGAAGTGCAACCAAAAGCTGCAGTTCTTCAAACGTCCACTTGAGGCTGGTTCCAGAAGTGAGTCAGTCTCCATAAGTCCCCATGTTAGACAGCAGAAATAAACATGTTTACAGCCTGGTACAAAAACAGTTTTGGTCTCTGTAGCTAATTTCCCCGTTCATGACAGCTGTACTGAGGGTGAATTTATATACAACTCACCTGTTCACATTATATTAAGGCTTAAAGTTATGCAGGATTAAGAGCGTGGACACTTTGATTGACAGGTGGGTGTCAATACGGATCGTTTGATTGTTGATTGTTTGAGCAATCAGGTGCCAGGCGTCCATTCTTTATCCTGTCAGCTGGGTGTACATTTACATTTTAAAGGTCCAGTGTGTCAGTTTTAGGAGGATCTATTAACAGGAAGTGAATATAATATTCTGAATTGTGTTAAAATGACAGGGGGTCCTCTTCCATGGAGTCCGCCATCTTGAACTGCCATTTTTCTACAGTAGCCCTGAGCAGACAAACCAAACGATGGTCTAGATATGGACTTTTACTTTTTATGTGAGTTTTTCCAGCATGTTTGGAAGACGTGGGTTACACTCTGCACTAACTCCTACACACTGGACCTTTAAGGCATTTAGCTCTGTGTGCCTTTTTTAATTCATTCGCTGGCATCCTGATGTACTCCTTCATTCTCGTATTGATTGTTCTGGCCTGCAGAAATATGAATTCCTGTACTGAGTGGAGTGCATGGTTATATTGACACTGCGGCCACGTGTTTTTGATTTGCACGTCCAAACATCGACTTCCAGGGAAATCCTTGTAAAACATTAGTCACTGATTTCCATAGCAACAGTGTGTTTGTATTACTTTGCACTGGCAGCGGTGACTGCAAAAGCATCCAGTGTATCCAGTGTTGGCTGATTATTAATGTTTGAGCTATGATGTAGCCTGTTTGATGAAGACTAATCTGCTGCCTTCTTCATGAATCTCTTTGTTTTAATATTTCATGAATGCATGTTTTAATTCTTGTAGTTTCCGTTGATTGCACGCCGGTCCTGCAGGTTGGGTGGGTGCAGGGTCGCCTCTCTTGCAGTGTGAAAAGAAGGAGTCGCTATTTCAGTCCTCCCTTCAGTGAGGCTTAAAGAAGTTTTTTTTTTTTTTTTGCTGAATTCAGAGCATGGAGGAGAAATGTAGGTCAGGATCCTTTTAGAAAACTTGTGGCCGGGGAGGAGAGCTTAGAAGGTTTAGCATATTGTAGTCATTAAGAAAGCTGCTGTGCCACGTCTGGCATCCTGCTCCTGGGTGGCTGAGTCATATGACCTCCTCCCTCCACGCTTCCACACCCGGCTCCTCCCTGATGTATCGGCCGGACAGATGGACGCAGCAGAAAATCCTGGGGTTGGCATCGGCGAACTGAATCCCTTCATCGCTGCCCGTGGATGATTGTATAAATGAGCATTCATTATCGCTGCCAGTCAGAAATAAGCATCTCTTTACAAGCCCGTAAACAAAACCTTTACGGCCTCCCAGATGCTGAGCAAGCCACGGCGGCATGGTCCGCTTAATCTGCTGCAATACAGACAGAGGTTGTGGAGATTTTAATAATAAAAGTGACTCAGGTGGTTTGTCAGACACACAGGAAACCACAAATTCAAATCTAGTAACTGTATTACCCGTTAGACCAGAAAGTTATGATGTTTTGCATCTGACCTGTCTGTAAAATGGACCTTCACTGTCTCTGTAATCCATATTTGTTTGAGCAGGATATTAAAAGCTTAAAAGAATAGATGTGAACAGAAATATTCTGGGAGCTGCAGCTGTTAAACATGGTCAGAAACACAGAGCCGGTTGTCCAGAAACGGTGCTGTGGTTGATGCCTGCGGTCATCACATGTAACTTCAAACCACGGCAGATCCATTAACCACAGTTTTAGCTTCTTCTCTTGCACAGTACTGCACTTTTTTCAAACAAATGTTGATATATTTTATTGAATATCTGTGTGTTTTGATACTGAACATACACTTAGACATCAGAAAAGTGGATAATTTGGTAAAATATGTCCCACTGCACAGCTTCTAATTGTTGCTAGCTGAGTTAGCTGGCTATCACGTACAATTACGTTAGCTTACCACTTGACAAAAGTGACTGACTGTTGTTTTTAACCAAAAGTTGTTATATTTTATGGAATATTTGTGTGTTTGGATACTGATCATACAGTTTGACAGCAGAAAAGTGGATAATTTGGTTAAAACTACACCTAGCACAGCTTCTGATTGTTGCTAGCGGCGTTAGCTCGCTTGCACAGGAATTCCGTTAGCTTACACTGACAACTGTAAGCGGCTAATCGTGCTAATAATAAAAGGGAACTTTGTATTTAATATATTTTGTTGAGCCTTTTTTTAAACATATTAAGCATACAGATTGATAGTTTAGGAACGTTATATCCTTGCATGCTAATCATTAGCATCTTAACAGGCTAGAATCTGGTGTTGTAAGACGTTAAATGCATGTTAATTCATTAAATTTGATGTAATCGATGCTTCCTGATGAAGGCCATGCAATCTCTTTGTTACAGCCTTATAAAGAAACATGTGAACATGTCCAAACCGTTCAGATTTACGGTGTAAAAATCAAACAACATGCCCAACAAACCGTGGACGTTACTTGGCTTCGAGCTGCCTCTGACGGAGACAGTACCTATCCTAATGACGGCCAGTATTTGATATTCAAATCGTAGCTTTAGAGTGCTCCTCTTGAAATGGGCTTTAAAACAGAAAGGACTGCGTTAAACACAAACATCCACTCGAGCCACACAATTCAGACTAAAACAGTTATAAGTCTGGGTGGCTGAAATGTGACACTTTGTCCATTTATAAAAGTGTTTATCGACTCAAGTGGCTCAGAGTACTCTCTCTATAATGTAGTAACCTGTCGGACCAACACTGACAGATCCTCCTGTCTAAGGGCTTTTCAACCGAACACAGATACACGTGCAGATGTGGTTTCACTGTTGTGACTGTTAATTTGCCGACTGTTCTATAATTACAGAAACAAAAGAGAGAGGTCAACTCATGCGTAGCAATTATAACTCCTTTTAACAAACTCTCGATCTGTATGAAAATCATTATCCAGCGCGCTGTAATGGGATCTGAAGTGCCGGCTGTTTGTTTAATCCAGCTTTAGTCTGAATTTTTCCAGCTGCAGAGGATTCACGCAGTGTTCCAGCTCGCATTGATACACCCTGATCACGCTACCTGTGCACACACAGCCAGCCTTGGAGGACGCTGACTTGGCCTTGCACGGAGCCTCGACCTCAACTCCTCCATCACATTTGAGATAAACGGAGAGCCGGGCCTTATTTCCCAACTCCACCCTCGCTCTTGTGGTTCAGTGGGAGCTAAATCCCTCCAGCCGGGTTAAAAACTGTGCAAAGACACCCGTGGTTGTGCATCTGCTGTAGATTCATCCCATGTTTTTATCAGGGATATATCAGGAATGTCTGACCGAGCCGACCAGTATTTCAGGAAAAGACGTATGCAAATGCGATCTGACGGTCTCGTGGACCACACATAGCTAGACGCCGTGTTTTCTGATGATTAAAGTGGGTGTCCTGCAGTCTTGCGTCATGGGTGGAGCGGCGTGCTGCTGCAGATCGCTGCACACAAAAGTCTCATTTGTATTCTAGTTCCTCCCCCCGCCCCACCACCACCACCACCACCCTCCCGGGGCTCTCAGAGGGCACGGATCATTTTGTGTTCTTTAGTGGATTAGACTCTCAGCACTTTGGCTGCGAAACATAAAACAGCAACTTGGCTGCCTGATTTTTCTTTGCCCGCCTCTGTTTGCGTCAGCTGCTTTAAACCTGAGCACAAATGAAGCCAGTGCGGGAGAAAAAGAAAAGAAATTCCTCCGTGGCTGTGAAGTGAAGCCAAAAAACTGCAGTTCCTCAAACGTCCACTGGAGGCTGGCTCCAGAAGTCAGTCAGTCTCCATAAGTCCCCATGTTGGAATGTCCAACTTCACAGCAGAAATAAAAACAAACCAATTATATAAAACTACAAAACGAGACAGTTTGCTCTCCAGCCTGGGTTTTGTTGTTGAATTGGATTTTAATCTGTATTACCTGCATGACTTTTATTTCACACGACATGGAGCTGCGTTCACTAAAACAGAAGATTTTTTTTTAATGTATAATGAATGGAATCCATTAAAAATGCAGGACAGGGAGATATGAATTTCATTTCCTCCGTCAGCTCAGAGTATGGGTGACCTAGAAACAATTAAAACCATGACAGATACTGAAACAGTGTTATCTCCGAGGAGGCTTGTACATGTTTGTTTGTTAGAGATCAATAGAGAGGTTGGAGGTGGTGTGTATGTAGGTTAGGCGCCGACATCTGAGCACTAAACCAACGGCGGACAGCGTCTGCGTGACGTCACCCACGTTTTGAGACTCAAAATCTGTGGCTCAGGTCGCCGCCATGTCGGCCTCTTTCGCTTCTCCGCAAAGACGTGGATCATCAGCGGACCTATAGAGCGGTAGCTACAGAGACCAAAGCTGTTTTTTGCAAGCCTCAAGTGGACGTTTTGGAAGTTTTCGGGCTTGGTTGCCACCTGAATAAAACCAGTATGAATAATTTATTAAAAGCAAACAATGGTTGGAGGCGTTTTGGGCTGCGATAGATGCAGCCAGCGGCTCCGTTTTGCAATAGTTGTGGAACTGACCGTCTGATGTTTCCATCCACAGAGCCTCACTGTTGAAACAGTCTAGACGTTATATTATAAAACAACAGTCAACAGATAATATTACAGAGCTGTTGTTTTCCAAAATCCATATATTAAACTTTAAGATGAAACCGTTTATTTATAGCTGAACCTCGTCCTCAGTCTGTCCGCGTTCATCCGATCAGCTCGAGAAAGTCAAACGAGCGAAAACACCAAACTGAAGGTGTGTGTTTGCTCGAGTGCGCCTTCAATAACTCTTATCTCCTGCAGGAGGAGGAGGTGGAGGATGAACCTCGTCCGGCTGCTTCAGTGCCAACTCATTCAGCAGCTTTGGTGTCTGCGAGGCCGTAAAACCAGCATCAGCCTCAGCTCCAGTTTAAACACGCTGGGATGTGGCGAGGGACGCTGCTATTGATCTCAGCCTGCTCGATACTCGTGTTTAGATCTGCTAATAGACGTCAGTTCATTGACGTTCGCTGGTCATTTGGGAAACTCGTCAATGTGGATCCAATAAAGGTTTTAATAAGGTGTTGTGTAGTTACAACAGGCTGCTGCCATGTCCTATCTCTATTCTCTTTATTATTTGATGTTAACGTGTTGCTCTCTCGGTTCAGAGTTAAATATGTCAACAATTTTTGGATGGTTGGTCCTGAAACTTACAAATGTTCATGGTACCCAGAGGATAAATCATAAAGACTGCGATGGTCTTCTGAGTTTTTTCCTCAGGCTGATCAAATCATTAACACATCCAATGAAATATCTCAACATCTGCTTGATGGGTCGGCATTCATACATTCTGGGAACATTCATAGTTCCCAGAGGATGGACCACAATGACGTGATGTGATCCTCCTTTTGTTGTGTCGTCACCACGACGACGATTTGGTGTAGACCTTCACGTTCTCCTGACAGTATGGTAGCCACCTTACCTGTCAATCAAAGCGTCCACGCTCTCAATCCTGCATAACTTTAAGCCTTAATATAATGTGAACAGGTGAGTTGTATATAAATTCACCCTCAGTACAGTTGTCATGAACGGGGAAATTAGCTACAGAGACCAAAACTGGTTTTTGTACCAGGCTGTAAACATGTTTATTTCTGCTGTCTAACATGGGGACTTATGGAGACTGACTCACTTCTGCAGCCAGCCTCAAGTGGACGTTTGAGGAACTGCTACTTGAAATAACTGTTGTTTACACACTGTAGCATCATAATCATGGCATGGTAATAAGAAACATGTTGTTGTTCTGTGATCTTCCATAAGAAGAAATGATCTGTCTTCTGTGTCCTGCCTGTTTGTCAGCAGCAGTGACCTCTTTGAATCTTGTCTTTCATCCTGTATCAGAGATTGATTAAAGTGGAATTTGATCTTTTGATCAATCGTTGCTCTTTGTCCGCTCTCTGAGGCCAAACGGAGGCAAAGTATGAGTTTATTATCTCGAGGTTATGGTCATAATAAAACTACGTGGTCTGTCTCTTCCTCTGTAGTAAATTAAAGGCAGACAGTTTGCCATTCATTCTCTGCTTGCTGGTGACACCTCTGTTGTGCACGAGGCTAATCAAGAAGCCACGGTACAGTGAAGCTTTGCAGCAGATGCCAAAACGAGGAGACAAAAACGAAGGGAGGACGTGTGTGATCCGAGGGGCCGCCGGTGCTTTTGTCTGGGACCCGAAACCCCAGACGCGTCCCCGCGGCCTAATGGCTCGCTCTATTAATAAAAGATAAGCAGTCAATTATTGAGCCGTCAAAGTGACGTCGGGGACGATACGGGGCCCGGAGACCGGGGAGGGCGGGAGGAATTTCATGGTTGAGTTTCAGTGGAGGAGGAGATGGTGTGTGTGTTCTAGTCTCAGGAGAGCACGACCCATCAAATCCACCTTTGTCATCTTTAGCCTCTCTTTCCTCCCGTCGTCTCTCTGCAAACTGAGTGCGAGGTTTGTCCTCAAATCAACCTGCATCCTCCGTCTGACTGATTAAAAATGAAACCTTTAATTCTTGTTTTACTCTGCTTTAGTTTCAGTTTCTATCTAATCCAGTTTCCGTTTTCATTTTCGTCCTCTGTTTTTATTCTTTCCTCTCGCAGGTTCATTTTGAGATGTGCTTTTTTTTCTTTTGTAATGTTTCAGACCCCCGGGCGTCTCCTTTTGAAGCTTGCACAATTTCTTCTTTGTGCTCATTATCATCCTGCTGTGCAAATTAAAAATTAAAATTCTGTCTCTGCCACACAGACGCAAACATCTGCAGTTTGTTTACACCGACAAATTGCAGGAATGAGTTGAAATGTTTGATGTTTTTATCTCCTCCTTTCGGTTAATTATGCTCGTTTCTTTCATATTTTCTTTTATTTTGTACTTTTATTCGCCCGTCCTGTCAATAAACAGGCTTCATTTCAGCGTGCATCGCTCGTCTTTTCTTTCATTCTACCGCAGAGCCAATTAGTAAACACCAAGGTCGAGCTCCAGCCCACATTTCTCTCTCTGCGCTTTAAAGATAAAAATATGGAGCATCTCTCTCCGTCTGTTTCCTCCACCTAACAAGTAATGGCAGTCCTGTGTTTGGCAGCGTGGAGGGAAAAAAGCCTCTCAGGAGAAACAGCTTGTTGTTGTGGAGAGGTGTGAAGAGGCGAGCTGCATCCACCTCCTGCCGCTCCGTCGGCCTTCGCAGCTTAATGATCTACTGACACAGATTCATTGAGCAAATATGAGCGTGGTTTATTGGGAGAGAGCACGCCGCGAGGACGGAGTTCAGACTTTGCCTCCGGTCGTCTGTTTATTATTCATGAGGTGACGGTTTATGCGTGAACGTCAGTCACTTCAAAGACACGATGAGTGTGTATGATGTGAGATACACTGTCATACAGGCTAATGCTGACCTTCACACCCCTGTGTGTGTGTGTGTGCAGCCTATATTTATGCATTCAATTCACCTCACTTGAGTAAAAGTACACAAACATGAGCAACTCTTTGTACTCGTACTCATAGGGGCTGCTGTCGGTGTTATCATATCTCAGGCTGGAGCTAATTTCAGCGACTTTAAGCTGTAATATTTATGAACTGATCATTTATTTTGCGTGAAAAAGCTTCAAACTACAGCTCATAAATAAACGTAGTGAAGTGAAAAGTACAGTTTTGGTCTCATGGAGTATAAACTTACATAAAACAGACTCACTGAAGTAAATTAGCACGTCAAGATTGGACTTAACCCTCTTGGGATCTGAGCTATTTTCTCCCTATCAGCAGCCTTGGCTCTGTTAAGCACCGTACTCGAGTAAATTAGTTATTTTAACAGCACTGTGCAGCAGAAACAACGCGTAATCACTGACACAGTCTGATAGTTTCAAGTTAAATACACACAGAGTTTCTGCTCCTGCTCTGGTTGGCTCTGTGCTTTCTGTCTACAGCGAGAGCGGGTCCTCTTCCACGGAGTCCACCATGTTGAGACGCCATTTTTCTACGGTAGCCCAGAGCGGACAAACTGAACGCTGATCTAGATTTTTGCTTTTTGTGTGAATTTTGCAGCCGCAGTTTGCTAAGTTAGCTCTTAGCAGTTTATGTTTGCAGTGTAACCACAGATATGCTGAGAACTCTCACTGAAAACGTAAAGACGTGATGATTTTTCTGCAGTTTGAACGCCGCTGGATTAATTAAAGAGGTGCTTGTAGGTGTATAAGACAATAAATGTGAATCCCCTGAAAAAGCAGGTTTCTAAAGTGAGAATCTGTGTGTGTGCGTGCATGAACGAGTGTGTGTTTGTATGTGTGTGTGTGCAGTACGCACATTCATTCACAGACTTTTACTCCTCCTGTCAGAGCTGTCTTCTCTCGTCAGACAGGTTAAACTCAAATCTATTTTAGTCTCGGTGTGTGTCCTGAGCTCCGTGACTAATGTACACACTCACACACGCACGCTCATACACACTTATACACACTCACACACACTCACACACCCCGACCAGGCTCTGCTCTGTCACTTCACTACACCGTCTCCTCAGCCAGCCGGTAAATCCCACAGCTGAATATTGCATGAGCAGCTGAGCGCCGGAGAGCCCCCGGCACACGCCTGAATAACGGGGGCGAACCACGGCAGATTGATTATAGAGTGTGTGTGTGTGTGTGTGTGTGGTATGACCGCTCGGCTGCAACAGCAGAGCTCACCTCAGACACCTTTTTGACCGCTACAACTCAGGCGCGTGTTTCTGTGACACGTTGTTATCACGGTGTTAGCGGGCCCGTCCTGCACAGCTCAGGTACGAACACTGCGGTGCATCAGGGTCAACTCCCACTGCAGTCACAGATACTCAACTATATGCTAATGCACTCATTTTAGTGCTCAGTGCTGCAATATTCAGACTGAGCTGCAGCAACCAAAAAAAAGGATCTGCAGTGTCTTAAAGGAAAAGTTCATTCTGGGAATACCGTCTGTGTTTCTACAGATTAGCTCGTTCAGGCGAGTTCTTCTAGAAGGAGTTTTATGAAACTTTCTCTCGGACCAATCACCTGAACACCTGACGACAGAGACGTCGTCGTCTCTCTCATATTCCATAAATAAACAAAGCTGATGTCTCGTTGGGAAAAGAAAGCCTGGAGAGATTTGTTTTTGTTGTGAGCAGATAAATTTTGACTTCGCTGCACCGAGGATGGCAGCGATCGGCGACGTGGTTGGAGTCAAAGCGTTTCACCCGCTGACGGTAAAAAGAACAGATGTGATGTTACTAAAAATATGCAGCTCTGGCCTCCGCCAAAAAACTGAACATCATGACGTTCATTAAGGAAGGATTCATGATGGCGACGTATCCTGACAAAGCACATGTTGACGTTTGCAAAGAGATGCAGGAGCAGTGATGGAAGCATAAATAAACGTCACACACTCACTTTGTTTCACTTAAAGTCGGTGTGAAGGGGATGTGGACATTGGTTCAAACAGTTTTCAGTCTCAGGATTTTGTGGGCGGTCCTTAAAGGGCGGCTCGATGACACGCTGAGGCCGCCCTGAGCAGACGGAGATGAATTCAACCAGCTCAGAGTAAACTGTTAAAAGTACTCATGATTCAGAGGGAATACTGTCAGTGCTATGCTCATTATTATTCATGTATTAATATGTAAATGATACTTTAATATTGCCATCAGTCAAGCCGGAGCTAATTTTAACTTTTAACTTGTAACAATGGATGATATAAAATAGTGGAAAAAGTAACTACAGCTGATGTAGTGAAGTGAAAAGTACAAATTAGATCTTGTGGACATAATAAAGTAAATTAGTACATCAAGATTGGACTTTTTAAGTACAGTACTCGAGTATATTAGTTATTTTAACCGGTAATCACTGACACAGTCTGATGGTTCCAGGTTAGATAAACACTTTCTGCTCCGGGTCTCTTGTTGATGTCGGCTCTGGTTGTTCACGTCTGCAGGAAGTATACTTTATATTCACACATCAGTATAAAAACTGAGACGCTCCGCCGCCTCCTGTTCACGCTGTGTGTGTGTGTGTTGTGTAATTGTTCTTCGGGGGTTTCCTCACTCAGTCCTAATCAGCTTGGACAAGATTCATTAGTCTGTTTACCCCCGACTGCAGCTTCCAGCCTCCAGTTTCCTCTCAGTGTCTCTCTTAAATCACCGCACTGATTTTTGGCTTATCGACGATGAATAAACGTAAATCTTCAGATTCTGACGTTCCTGAGTGAATTTGTAATTACAGCTGTCACGTTTTCACAGGTTTAGTCAGCACGATACGATCACTTTAACTGAACATGCAGATGTGTGTGAGAGTGTGTGTTTGTGGCGGCAGTGGTGGAAAGACATCTCCTCTATATTTATTGATAGATAATTTACTTATTATTGACGGGCCTCCCGGCCTGCACAGTGACACAGTCATCGAGCTCCTCCGTCTACCTGTAGCAGCCCACGTTAGATTTAAATCTACCAGGCTGTAAACATGTTTATTTCTGCTGTCTAACATGGGGACTTATGGAGGCTGACTCACTTCTGCAGCCAGCCTCAAGTGGACGTTAGAGGAACTGTTTCTCTTCTATAAACTGTTTTTATCTCATTATTTTCAAGCTTATTATTCTTAATTTTGCCGTAACATGATCTTTTATATGGTTACATATGCACACTGACTCTGTCAGACTTTATGTTTGTCTAATTCTGCTCAGTGTTAAGCGCCACAACAACATTCAGAACCGGGGGAGTAAATAAAATCATCCCAGCCTCTGTTTCTTCTCGCCTTGCTGCTGAGTGCGTTTCTTCAGGGGCAGTAATTGGGAGTTTCAGGCTGGCAGATGTCAACACTTGAAACCAAAACCCCGACAAAGACGGCCCCGGCTGTCAAATCTGTTTCTGCAGCGTCTAAAATAAATAGTTGCTCCGCGCTGTGACTCTTTCTCTTTCTGTTTTGTGCTCTCATATTCTAAAGCTTTCACTTTCCTCTTCTTGCTCACCTTTTCATCTCTGTGTGTCTTTCTCTACGTCCAAACTCTCTCTGCCACAATCCTCCGCGACCTCAGGGATGTCAGCCAAGCGTGTGGATGTAGTTGGTGGTTTTAGGGGAGGCAGGCTGGGCGCCGATCCAACACATGGACTCCTCCTCCTCCTTCTTCTCTGCCCAGGGCTTCCTGGCATCCCGCCCCCGGGCCTCACTCCACCAGGATTATACCGACCCACAGGAGGGCAAGAAAAGCAAGAAAAGAGTCTAATCATCGCTCTGAGCCTTTCTCAACCAGCTTTTACAGATTCAGCACTTGGCCTGGGCACTTTGTTGGACGACAGACGCAGAACAGCGTCAAATCTAAGATGAATGGTCCCATCTCAGTGTGCAGATGTGCAGCTGAGGAGCTTTGTGCGTTTAAATGATATTTGGATAGTCGGGTCATTGTGAAGTGTCAAATGTCTCGTGTTGTTGAAACCACGGCGTGTCCGTGATGCCAGGTTTTGAAGCTCAGTGTGGTGGCTCGGGCCGCCGCCATGTTTGTAGTCCTTTCTCTTCCGCCTCCCGGCTAATCTGAACGTTGACAAAGACGTCAGCGTACTGACAGGCACCTTGCACATGTGGAAGAGTGGCCAGAAGACTAGAAAGCCACTAAATAAGTTCAGTCCATTTCACATTTAGCAGCTAAAGATCCAGATTTTTCCCTCGGGAGCTGGTAGAGACCAAAACAGAGCTAAAAGAAACAGAATATAATTAGTTACTAAATAACTAAATAATTAGTTGCTATGCTAACAACCTTAAAGGTGATGATACGTCATCTCCTGTATTATTACACTGCTTTACTCGAAGGATTACCATGCCACTGTACAGTACACAGAGTTTACTCGATGGTGTCGAGTGCCGCTGGGACTCAGCTGATGCGTGTGCATCCGAGTGTGACCTCTGACCTCTCTCCCTCTTTTACCCTGTATTGCTCAACAAAGCAGAAATGTCCTGAAAGAAAAGAGTTCAGTCGTGCGCGGTCTTGTTTACCGACTTCACCTTCTGTCTGCAGCGGGCGAAGCATGCGGCGGAGCAGCCGGCGACCGTGGTGGTGTTACAGGAGGTGTTGGTATGGCATGTCAGTCATTTCAGCCTCTGTGTGTGTGTGTGTGCGAGGCATGTTGAGTGCAGGATGCCACCAGGTCTGACCGTGCACGCCGTGTATTTAAGACGCTGGAATGCAGAATTAGTCTGTAACGTTTGCGTGTCCGGTGTCAGTCTGAGGACGCGGGACACCGTGTCCATCTTTGATGTCAAACACGCAGGGAGCTCTCCTTTCATGCACACTGTATGTGTACAGTAAGCCGCATGCATGTTGTAATCCCAGTTTCCATAGCGACGGAAACTCACCAATCATCCACCCTCTGTGTGTGTGTGTGTGTGTGCGTGTGTGTGTCGGTGCTGTACTGTTGCGACAGGTGCTCACCAGATCTCACAGTTAACTCTGAAAAGAGGCCGTGTCGCCTCGGCACAGATGTGCGAGCGCCTCGATGGAAACACGCAGCGATTACAGTCACATCTTTAACCTTCAGAAAACAGTCAGCGCTCATGAAACCCGTAATTCAGCACGCTGCAGTGTGTGAGATTTCAAGCGTGCAGGAGAAGCTACGGTGGCCTGCAGGTGCCGTCACGTCACATTGTGGCTTTTTTTTATTTGCAGCAGGGGCGGTCCCGGCCACCGTAGTATTGTGTTGGTGTCGACAAGTTGACCGTCGACGAGTTCTGGCTCACGGTGGGCATGAGTGTGTCAACCACAGCACCGTTGTTGAGATTTTGATATTTCATTCTTTGTGCATCAGAGGAAGAACAGAGAGAACGTCCAGGCTGTGGAAGCCGATACTCGTCTCCTGTTACACCGACTTACACCGAGGAAGTCTGCAGCAACCAGCATCCTGCAGTCCAGATGATTCTGAACCAGATGTTGAAAAGAGGTTTTTTCTCTCCAGGCTGTCAGGGGAGAGACTCCAGCGATGTCGAGACAGAAGGCGGGCAGTGGCCGCCGCCATCTTGGCTGTCCTGCTTCTTCTGCCTCCAGTGTAATCTGAATGAATAAAACATACAGTTAAAAGCATAGAAGCAGGACACCAACACGCCACGGTGGGACGACCTGAGTGGGCTGATGTTGCTGTGAGGGTGAGAAGATCTGAGATGTGTGCAGGAGCGACACGGTGGAGATATTTATAGACGGTAAGCGTCTCTTCAGTCCAGTGATCTGATGTCTGCATCTCTGAAGGCCGAAGCAGAAGATTGACTTCATTTTTATCCTCCTACAAGAGTCTGGCAAGCAAACAAACAGTCTGAGCTATATCTTATTTATTTATTGATATGAATCATAAATAATTCACAATATTTCCTCACTCGCTCACCTCCTTTCTACACTGCAGCTTTCCTTCTTTGACCTGTTTGATGTAATGATTACAACTTCAAACTGAGAGAGTCTTTCCCGTCGCTGCGGCTCTTTCTCGTCACGTGGATGCGGCATAATCACGATAACGTGCGAACGCGACCTTCACCATCGCTCTGAAGCTTTGTCTCATCTAACGCTGCAGAGCCGAGCCCGAGGAACGCGTCCTTTGATTTCCTTTCCACCTTTCCTCGGGTCAAACTTCACATCCCTCGCTGGTGTCAAAGATCCGAGGACAGAAGAGTCGTCTCTTCATTTTTTTATTCATCCGACGTTCCTCATTTTTTCAGTACAGTTTCCGCCAACAGTTTGACTCCTTTACACACATTTAACGTTTGTCAGAAGCATATTTCATCCAGAGGAAGCGAGACTTTGGGTTTAAGTGTAAGTAGGTGGTGCAAATGATTGAATACATCATCAAGGTTCTCTACATGGGGGTGATTTTATGCATAATTCATTAATTAATTAACTTTAATGGCTAATATTAAACAGCCTGCCATCCATTCTTCTGCTTTAAAGTAGTTTGCTCGCCTCTAATCGTGAATTAATGTGAAGAGAACTTTTCCATTATCTTTGCTTCTCCATGCAAAGTTTCTGTGCAGAGTGGAGAAAGTCAGACTGAAGCGCCGCCACGCTTCCCGTGTGACAGCCTGCATCCACCGACAGGTGAAGGATCGGCGGCCTGACAGAGGAAATACTCTGCTCCAACTTTCCCCCCGAAGCCTATCGAAAGAACATCATTCCTCAGCACACAGCAGACCTTCCTGCAGCTGAGGAGTTGTTTCGTCTCTGAAGGCTCGTTTTCACGTTTTTTCACTGTGAGTCACAAAGCGAGAGATGCCGACACAGAGGGAGGGAGATGGACGGATACTCGAGGATGATTTTCTGCAGAACCTCCAGAGACGTCAGAATTTAGGTCACTTCAGCTCTCTGACACACAATGTTCACGCTCCGGGAAGGAATATGAGCTGCGTATGAGAGGCGGGTCGGGGTGATGATTGCACATGATTATGTTCAGATGGCAGATTAAAGACACACAAACAGACTCTGCAGCTCTGATGAACGCACCGTCAGATTCAAAGATCTGATCAACAGTTTAAACATCGTGTGTTGTTGTGTTGTTGCCACGGTTACCCACATTTTAGGAGGAGGAGGGGGCGACTGTGGCTCAGGAGGCGGAGCGGGTCGTCTAATAATCAATAAAGATGGTCGCCGGTTCGATCCCCGGCTCCTCCGCTCTGCGTGCCCGAGCTTCTTTGAGCAAGATGCTGAAGCGTCGGTGTGTGAATGCATCGCAGCCAGGTGTGTGTGTGTGTGTGTGTGTGTGTGTGTGTGAATGAGAGACCTTGAGTGGTTGTAACACTGAAGTCCATTTACTGTTTAATATTCTGTGCGTGCCCACTGGTTTACCATAGCAACCGTATCCATGCTGCCGAGCCATGAGAGAGACCGAGCGATGATTTAAAGTGACAAACTATGAAAACTTTGATTATGATGATTTGATTACACCTAAACGCCGCTCAGTTCCTGCAGTTATTCCAGTTATCGTGTGTTATTAAAGCTGCACTCGTCCACAAAGTGACCGTGGACATGCTTCATATCAGGATGTCAGACGTGTCCCGTTCTCGTCAGGCCGAGGTTAATGTTTCCACTGAAAACTCTCCCGGTGCTGATTAACCTCAGAAATGTTGTGACCCCCCGCAGTCTGACACTCAGTGTGTGTTTGTGGACTGTTGAACCTGCAGTGTGAAGTCTGAAGTTCAAACATTAGTCTGCAGTAACCCGCTGAATGAGAGTCAGTCAGCTGGCGAGCCTTTTTCTGTAGTGACATGTCTTCTTCTGCCTCACAGTCCCGATCCTAAACCCCCAAATTACGCAGGTTCAACAGTCCACAAGTCAATATTTTAAACCCTAAACCTTAATATAATGTGAACAGGTGAGTTGTATATAAATTCACCCTCAGTACAGTTGTCACGGACGGGGAAATTAGTTACAGAGACCAAAACTGTTTTTGTACCAGGCTGTAAACATGTTTATTTCTGCTGTCTAACATGGGGACTTATGGAGACTGACTCACTTCTGGAGCCAGCCTCGAGTGGACGTTTGAGGAACTGCATGAGAATCATGTATTGCAAACATAAAGAGCGAGCTGCATGTGAGGAGAGAGATGACGGCTGTACCGAGGTCGGGTAACGTAAACATCCGAGGTTCAGTTTCAGCTGCTGGATTCGTTCCTTCTGGTAATAGTGAGAGTCGACGGTACGCTGGGAGCCCGGCTGCAGCCAGCAGCATCGATAATGAGATTTCCATACTTCACACTGCCACTTCCTGCCACACACACACACACACACACACTTAAAATAGATGCTAGAACACGACGTAAGAATTGAGTTAAAAGTGTATCAGATATCCAGAGAGGAGCCATCGCAGAGCTTCCATTTGATTCTGGACGAGACGATGGGTGTTCCACATTTATCATATAAAGATGCATCCCAGCTGTGAATCTGGAGTTGAACTTTAGGACCTTTGAGCTAAAATGTGATTTTAAAAAGCAGTAAAATCATTTATCTAAAGACAGTGAGAGAGCGTGCAAAGCTTTTATCCAGCAGCAGCTCCTGTTGGTGGCTTATGTACAGATTGAAGCTCTGCTCACAGGCGGAGGATAAACTCGAGGATTTACCATTTTATATATCGCTGCGTTCTTTCTGATTACAGCTCAGACGGAGTTCAGAGGTGTTATTTAACGTCACAGCTCCGTCTCTGATTGTCAGCGCTCGTCCAGCATGTCGAGTTTCAGCCTCCAATCTCATCGTGAGAGACGAGAGGCGTCGTCCTTTGTCAGACTTTCAATCTGCGGAAGAAAATCCAATTTCTGAATCTGCTGAATTGAAACTGGATTCAGGCCACTTCAGGGCGGGACGGGGTGGTCGTGACTCTCCTGACCTCCAGCGCTCTGAATCAAATTATTCTGACCCGCCTTTTTTCTGCAAGTTCTTCTGTCCTGTCTGAATCCGACCCGGCCGTATTATTCCATCTCTCTTTCCGAGCACCTCCAGCTGCTGCCTGCTGATATCAGGACATCACCATATTCAGAGGTGTGTGGAGAAAAGCCCACACATGTCAGCGCTCTCTCCTCGGCCTCGCTCGGTTTACAGGCGCGCTTTGGATCCGCGTTCGGGATCCCGTTAAAGAGAGAATATGTTTCCCCACAGCTGTACGCCAGAAGGTTGGACTCTGCAGAACATAATTAAACTTCTTTACGGTCGATATGTAGTCGAGTCTGTGTCTAAAAATACCCCCACACCTGAATTGTTCCTCGGCCAAGTTTGATTTATGTTTTTATGAAGCATTGCATCAACATTTTTATGAGCTGTCTGACTGCAGCTGTTGGAGCGCCGAGTCAAAGGACTCGTTGTGTTTGTTACAACAGAGTCACACATGTTCGACTTTTCATCCACTTCCCACCGAGCTCGATGTTTCCTGTCTGTATTCTGAGCTCGCCGCTCGCCTCAACCCTCGAAAAATGATTTCAGAACCAAAAGCACGGGTGTCGTTCACGGATTCACGCCGGTGACCTTTGGGCCGCATTGATGTTCCCACACTTGACCGCTCCGCGTCGGACCAAGAAGAGCAGAAGTATCTGATTACTTCTAATATTTGTAACATAAGACTGTAAAACGACAGATGCAGCACATAAAGCAGTCACACACACACGGGGCTGATGGGAAAGGCGTTCGAGCTGCTCTGGGATTTGAACACATGGCGGCGCGGGCAGCTTGTCTGCAGCCTCGTACGCTGCATGGATTTCCAGGGGTTGCCATGGAAATTCTTTTTTCTCTCCCGCTCTGATGTAGGTTAACCATCAGTTATGAATAAAGCAGAGTGCAGTCACACTGTGAGTGTGTGAGAGTGTGTGTGTGTGTGTGTGTGTGTGTCATATTGATGCACTTCCTCTGCTCTGACATTTGGGCTGCAGCGTGGAGCGATGCACTTCACATTCATCCGTCGTGTGTCGGCGTCTCTCGGCGTCCTGAAGTCGAACAAAATCAGATTTTATTCCGTCTGTCAAAACTCGAGAAACTCCACTTCACTGTTGCGTTGGACTAACTGTGACTCGACAACACTAGACTTGCTGACCTGCTTAAGCTGAGCATGCAAACACACACACACACACACACACACTGTTTCACTCCCCAGAGCAGTTCACAGTAGGTGCTTGTGTCGTCTTAGTAATTAATGACAGTTCCCTTCAATGTTCCTTGAAACTGCCTGGAAAACTTGCGCCCTGCAGGGAAGATCAGGCCCGTATCTGAGCGTCAGCCTGTTTGACAAAGCGTGACAAAGTTTGTTGTGTTTGTTTGTCATCTAAATATTAAATTTGGATATTTAAATTCTGTTTATCCTTACACGTTGTCAACAGTTCGAGTCGAAACATCAGCAGCCAGTTAGTCAATAAGTTTTAAACTCTTTTTGTCATTACGTCCAAGCTGAAGATCCAGACCTGCTGTGTGTGTGTGTGTGTGTGTGTGTGTGTGTGTGTGTGTGTGTGTGTGTGTGTGTGTGAGAGTTTAATTTGACCCTGAACTACAGTCTACATGCTGAAGAGAGGATTCAGGGAATCAGTCGTGTTATCAGCACACTGAAATATCCCAACAGCTATGTATTTACTTAACAATGACGGCTACGATTAAATGCAAATATTTTATCCTTCAGGGCAAATTTGTGGCTTTTATTTAAAAATATCTACGGCGATAAGATAAAGCAAAAGTTAGTGTCAGAGCAGCCGACACGCTGACCTTCACAAAGTTTCAGAAGCCTCCGGTACCGTCGTTATTTTTACTGTAGAAACGCAACAGATGGGAAAAAGCTCCAAACGGTCTCATGCCAAACTTATGTGCAAGCTTGTGCGTACAACGACATAATCTCTTTGCACACATCAAGAAGATGATTGTAAATGTGAGAGCAGACGTAGCAGAAGGAGTTGCATGCACAGTGGATGTAGTAAAAGTATCTGAAAGTAAAAGTATTTGAGAGAGTAAGACGTGCAACACTTCCCTCGGTGAAGTGACATAAAATTAGGACATCAATCATGTGCAAAGCTGAAGAATCGTCAGTACAGCGTGATTTTTTCTGTTTTCTTCAGCTCACAGAGGCTCCATCCTCGCTCCTGTTTGACTCTTGAAGCTTGTTTGCAGATCAGATGGCGTAAGATGATCGACTAGCGTGGCAGAATATACACGTGCTAACATATGTGATGTGTTATCAGGTCCTGCTGTCCTCTCTGCCGTGTTTACCGCGCCGTGTTGACACGCTGTTGGTGTCTCAGCATCAGTGACACCAGAAACAGCTTCCTGTTGGTTTGTTGTTCCTGGCAGATGAAGCGATTGTCATTTTGCTATCACAGCAGCACCGCCGTGGCTCTGCCGGTCCTCCCTTGTCGGGCCTTTGCCAGAGCATCTGTGCTGAGCTGGCGGCTGGATCGGGATTTGGCAGTGCCAGGCTGCAGAGCAGAGCAGCGCCCCTCTGGGACTGCTTCGAGGAGACAGAACAGGGAACATGTTCCTCTGCTTCAGAGCCAAAACAGCAGCTGTGCAGTGCTGGACGCGAACACAGATAGAAGCTCGGTGCATTAGCCGGTGGCGACAAACGTGCCCTCGACTTGAGTTCAGAGTGAAAAGGCAGCAGCAGCTGTGGAGTGAAACCTCAGCACTGCTGCATTGTTTTGATATTTCATTCTTTGTGCATCCGAGGAAGAACAGAGAGAACATCCAGGCTGCCGAAGCCGATACTCGTCTCCTGTTTCAGTTCAAGCGACCAAAGCGTGACGTCACACAGGAAGTCTGCAGCGCAGTGAACGACGAGGACCTGCAGTCACATGGTTCTGAGCCAGATGTTGGAAAGATGTGAATGCATCCTTCTCTCCATGTCAGGAAGCTGTCGACGTCGAGACTTGCAGTCAGGCAGAAGGCCTGAACGTTCCCCGTGAGCTTTTCCTCGCTGTTGTCGCCAAGTTCTTGCTCACGGTGAGACTTGTTGAGTCTGTTAAAGGTCCAGTGTGGAAGACTTAGTGACACCTAGCGGTGGAAGTTGCAGATTGCAACCAAACGAGACATTTTGTCTCGATGTAGCTGCTGGAAGGGATCTGTCCATAACATAACTTCTGTCTGAGAGAGAAGTTTGGACCCTCTCTGGTCTCACGTCTATATGGGTGGAAGCATCCACAAAACTCAGACAGATGAATTTGAGGGTTAAAAAACACACACACACACAAAAATAAATGTGACTTTTGAGCAGAGATCATGTGGTCGTCTCTGCCCACGCAAACCAACATGCAGCCACCTAGCATAACTGAAATAGACGGTGCTGTGGGCTTGATGCGAAACAGGGTTGAATACAAAACAGGGCTGCAAGAATGCTGCGTATTGTCCGCGTGAGAGCAGGAGCCGCAGACAATGCGAGCCTTCATTTGGCTTGTGTCAGTTGTGCCTGAGATTTCTTCAGCTCAAAGAAGTGAAAGGTCTTCATTCAGCCTGCCGGGGCTTCTTCAAACCTGCCATTGTCATGG
This sequence comes from Nibea coibor, assembly GCA_023373845.1. NCBI lineage: Eukaryota > Metazoa > Chordata > Actinopteri > Sciaenidae > Nibea > Nibea coibor. The sequence continues at coordinate 23,764,849 of CM041722.1, forward strand.
CTTCTTCACCGCCCGTCCTCATGTTTTCCTTTCTCTCTCCGGAGGCTGATTGACGCCGCTCCGCTGCAGCGTTATGTCACTCGGCACACTGTGCGCTTTTTGTCTTTGTTTTGGTGCCTCACCTTTCCGTCAGTGTTTCGCCTCCAGTTCTCAAAATAGGAGACTTTGCGAGGAGTTCGGTTACATCCAAGGTCAGCTCCTCGGTCCTCAGACTAAATGACAGAGGATGTTTGTGCCTTCACGCAGCCTCTCTGGGCTTTTCTCTCCTGGCAGTTTTGACCCACATCTTTTTACCCCCGCGTGACAATAAACCTTCTCCGCCTGTTGAATAGCCGCTCCTGCTGCCAAACGACATTCAATGCCGTGTTGTTATGCATCGGAATAATACAGGAGTGATGTCATCCCGAGCCAACGGCAGCGTTAACACTGTTTAATTTAAAAAAGGAGAGCCGGATGATAAATGGCTGCTGAGAACAGGCCGCCCCAAGCTGCCGAGCAGCAGCTCAGTCAAAAGAGTGCCCTCCAAATAAAAGCTCCTTTTTTTTTTACCCCTCCACGTTTGTTTTGTGAGGAAGTGTCTCAAAAAATCGTGACGGGCTTGTTAAAACAGCCTGCACACACACACACACACACACACACACGCCACCCTCACTGCCTCGGTGTCGCTGTTCCGCCTTTCTGCAAGTGAAAGAGGATTTAGCTCAGCCGGCTGCTAACGAACAAGTGCAGGAATGCAGGAAGGTTTCTGATCTTCAGCCAGTTTCTCCTCCAGTTTTTGGATTTCACTGATGAGAAAACTTTTTGTTTTTAAATGAGGTCGCGGCCCGCCGGCTGCCTCCTAATCTGCAGTTCACACTGACACTGAGGTCAAACATCTGATGGCACGCTGGCTGATGTTTCTGTGCAGAATATTTTAATAGTCGATGCCGATAATCAGCAGAAATATGAAGCTTTCTAGTGATTATTGCAGGTTAGATAGCAACAAATCGTACCAGGAGTTATCTCATGACGCTAACAGAGCAGGTGGAGACCGTATATTACTTACAGGGACCCAACATTTCCCACCATGAGTAAGAACTGGGAGACAGTGGCGAGGGAAAACCTCCTCGACATGGCTGGAGTCTCTCTGCTGACTCAGTGGAGAGAAGAATGCATCCACATCTTTTCAACATCTGGCTCCAAATCATCTGGACTGCAGTCGTGTTAAAGACAGCAGAAATAAACATGTTTACAGCCTGGTACAAAAACAGTTTTTGTCTCTATAGCTAATTTCCCCGTTCATGACAACTGTACTGAGGGTGAATTTATATACAACTCACCTGTTCACATTATATTAAGGCTGAAAGTTATGCAGGGTTAAGAGCGTGGACGCTTTGATTGACAGGTGGGTGCTCTTCAGTCAGGTCCGTCGATGATCCACGCCAAGATGGCGGCGGTCAGAGCCGCAGAGTTTGAGCTTCAAACATCAACAGAGTCCGTTCTTCGTTCTTCCCATGACTCTGTCCACACGGAGCAGGCCGCAACGTTTCCCGCCCTGAGCAAGAACTCGGTGAAAATCTTCAGTTATGCAAATATTTTCAGAGGAAGTTAAAGCATGCGACACAGCGCTGATGCAGACAGTAAAGACACTTTAAATTCCTCAGCTGGTTTTCTTTTCGATGAGAACATTTAAACCCTCCTCGCTGTGTCGCCGAGCTCACAGTGAGTCAGCAGTTTCAGGGAGGAACGAGCAGATCGGAGCTCGACAAACAAACACAACACGCGCACAAACAGGAATCTGAAACAACAACACGCTGTGCGAGCGGGACGGATGTGATTAGACAACCTGCTCACACATTCACACGTTCATCTGCCTCAAATGAACAAAAACCTGCTGATTCACTGACGTTCTGCATCGTAAACGTGTGTTTAGTGAATACACTCTGTGTGTGTGTGTGTGTGTGACTCATCTGTTTGTGCATATTAAAAACACACCAGCGGCGTTAAACTAAACATGGTTTCCTTCATGTCTCTCTCTGTTCAGGTTGTGCAGCCTGACTCTGAAGAAGCTGGTCGTGATGAGAGAGCTCGATAAAGAGCTGATCTCCGTGGTCATCGCCGTTAAAATCCAGGTATGCAGCCGTGCAAACCCGCTGCACGCACACAAACACAAATATAATGCGTGTTTGAGACGCCGCTGAGCATCTCATCATCGTCGCTGCTGCAGAAACTCTTCCCGTGAGAGTTTGTCATCAGCTTCCACCCAAACCACACGCCCAGCCCGTTTCTTCTCTTTTTGTTTCAACAGGGATCCAAACGGATTTTAAGGTCCCATGAGATCGTGCTGCCACCCAGCGGGTCCGTGGAGACCGACCTGGCGCTCACCTTTTCCCTGCAGGTAAGTCAAGTCAACAAGCATGAATCATTCTCAAGGTTTTTACAGAACTGTGTGTGTGTGTGTGTGAGTTTTATTACACCTGTTGTCATGGCAATTAGAGACACATGAGGCATGAAGCCGTGTGTGTGTGTGTGTGTCAGTAAACACTGTCTAGAGATGAATCTGTTGTCTGACAAAGTGTTGTCAGATGGCCGAACGTGCGACTCGTCTGAAGCTGTAAAACACATAAATTTAAATCTGAAAGGTCGGACAGTTTCCTAAAAACAGCCGGGCGGTCCAGTTTGATCATCTCATCGCTCGAAGTTAAAAAGTTTTTGGTTGTTTCACGTGAGAGATTTGATACAGAACCTGGCAGCAAACGAATATAATATTCACAACATCAGTGGATAATCGCGGAAAATAAGATTTGTTTGGTCTTAAATGGGTCTTAATGATCGTACACACGTCCTTTAAAGTCTCATTCAGTCATTAATGCTGGAACAGGAGTGCATGTTGTGTTTATGAGGCTGCACTGAGCAGCAGGACGGTGTGTGTGCGATCAGTTCATGATAATCTGCAGGTTCATCTTGTCACCCAGCGTGGCTCGCTGATGGAGCTCTGTGGAGGAGAGGCGCCTGGTAAAAGGCTCAGCGCTGACTGGTTTTGCTCTTTTTAATGGGATTCACTGACAGTGAGATCATTTGTGTCTGGTTGTGTCTCCCTGCAGTACCCTCACTTCTTAAAACGAGAAGGGAACAAGCTGCAGATCATGCTGCAGAGGAGGAAGAGGTACAAGAACCGAACCATCCTGGGCTACAAGACCCTCGCCGTGGGATCCATCGACATGGCCGAGGTACGGTCCAGGACGGGCACGGACCTGCAGCCGTGTGTGTGTGTGTGTTTACAGAGGATAACAAGCTTGCATCTCACCGTATCTCTGTTGCGCTTGTCGTTGTGCCTCATGACGGCAGGCAGGAGAGCCATGAGCTGGAACAGGCTGTTAGTGTCGGACCGGTGTGAAAATATAATGAGAAAACGTTGGTGCTGGAGACTTTGTCCTCCTGGTTTTCACACAGCGTTTGGTGGAACCTCTTGTCCTGAAACTTCTGTCTCTTCCAGACACTTCAGCCTCTAATTAGTCTGAAAACACTTTTATCTTTGGAAGATTCGCCTCCCTGCGTCCACGCTTTGTTCACATTGTCCCCTCACCCCGACGGACAAATAGTTTCTTGTGTTTTAAGAAGACATGAATAAGTGACTCGTTTCAGATTTTTTTAGCACAGATGATGCTGTTACACTAAGGAGCTCCCATATGGCTGACAAAGCTCAGTGGAGCTTATTAAGGTCAGCAGCTGAGAGGAGACAAAAAAAACATTTCAGCGCCTGGGAGGAAGAAGAAGAAGAAGGAGGAGGAGGAGGAACACGGAGCTGAGCTTAAACCACAAGAAAGAAACGCTTCTCTGTTTTTTCAGCTCGAGGATACAAAGTCAACACGCCGCACAAGATGCAGTGTGAAGGCCGACACGGTCTCCGGACCGCGCTAGAACAAATCCAGATTTCTGGGGCGGTGTTGTCCTGATGTGACCCGGGTTTGTGATGCAAGTTTTAAAGTCTCTGGAGTAAAGTCTGTTAAAACACATCCAGGATGAATGAAGCTCGCTGTGTCTCACTGTCGCTGTTGAGCAAGGCATTGGACCCTCAGCGGCAGGTGTGCGCGACAAAAAGAGGTCATTAAGATAATGAGGTTCCCCTCCAGAAGCCTCTCAGGTTAAAGGAACAGTCTGACATTTTCAGGAGGAAACGTGAGAAGAAAAGACTGATGCTGACCTCGTGTCTAAATATAATAACAAATATATAATAATATAAAACTGGAGCCGGCAGCTGCTCGGCTCAGGTTGCCATAAAATCTGCAAACAGGTGGAAGCAGCTAAAGCGGCACACGATCATTCCTCATCCAACTCTCTGCAGGAACGCAATTAACCTTATTTTCCCTGAAATGTCAAAGTATTCTTTTTAATCAAGGCGGCCGCCCACGCCGGAGAACAAACACGACTTTTACACGCCGACAATCGCAGTGCAGTCACTCTCTTTTCTCTCACCTCCTCCAGGTGATGCAGCACCCGACGGAGGGAGGCCAGGTTCTGCCTCTCTGCAGCAACCAGAAAGACATGCTGGGGAAGGTGGCGGAGATCTGGATCTTCTCCCTGTCCAGTCAGCCGATCGACCACGAGGAGGCAGCCCTGCAGGGAGGACAGAAGATCAAATGCTCCGGTACGCTCTGCCTCTCATTGCGCTCGGTGTCGTGAGGTTAAAGCAGCAGGATGCCATCGTAATCACCTAATTCGCTCGATGGGCCGAGCGGTGCAGCGCTCAGAGTTCAGGCTGTTTTCTCTTTAATCATGCAGAAAGTGATTAGACTGAGGAAGCATGTGGCTCTGTGCGTACGCCACATCATGCATATTCACAGCCTGGCTGCATGTCAAATGTAAAATATGTGCGAGGCGCCGTCTGCGCTCCACACTCTGCCTTTAATCTCACTGCTTGTCCTCTGCTTCAGATAACTACTCCGAGGAAGAGTATGAGAGTTTCTCCTCGGAGCAGGAGGCCAGCGACGACGCCGTGCAGGGGCAGGTGAGTGCATGAAGCTGCAAACTCAAACGCTCCTTCAAGACGTGCAGCTGTAAATAAAATGCTCCTTTTTTATTTATTTTAACTCCATCTTGTTTCAGGATCTCGAGGATGACGAGTACGACGTGAGGAAGCCAAAGAAGCAGAGGAGGTCGATTGTGAGGACGCCGTCCATCACCAGAGTAAGACGCATGAACCTGAACATTTAGGTTCAGTTTGAGCTTTGTACAGAGAAACAAACCTGCAGACACCACATGAAGAACACGAAGAACACCGAGAAACACGAAACAAACTGAAAGGTCGACGCAAAAACCAAAATTGAGGAAGAAAGACAGGAAACACAGGCAGGACGACAGGTGAACAAATCATGGACAGGTGCTTCATGAAAAACAGGCGGGAAGTTGAAATGCTCGCCGCGTCAGCTCGGTCAGGACAGAAACAGAGAGATGATGAGTTCACGACTCAGTGACTGGCAATAAGCTTAGAGACTAAACAGACTCATCCTGTCCACGGGTTCACAGCTGGAGTCAGGCAGGTCCAGAGTCCGCTCACAGGCTACGTTCACAATCTGACTCTCAGTCTCAGTGCTGAGCTAAGCTAATCGGCTGCTGACGGTGGCGCCATGTTTAATTCGCAGACATGAGAGTGGTATTGATCTTCATCCACTTCAAACAAACGTTGAAGTTCTCCTTCAGGATGAACTCACGTTTGTGAAACTGTGTTTTTATTTCAGGAGTTCTCAGCCTGAAGGATTCAGGGTTTGTTCGTGCTCCTGAAATAATCAACACCTCATCACGCTGGGACTGCAGGTGCTCCAGTAACATCCAGCTCCGATCAGCGAGCCTTAACGGGGCCGCTGAAATGTTTTTCCTCACGGTTCGTCTGGTTTTATAGAGCGAGGAGATGAAAGCCCCCGGAAAGCAGATGAGGCATGATGCTGCTCGATTATTGATTTACATGAACGCACGCAGCAAAATCGATACGGAGCCAACACTGCAAATGTATCTACTGCCAGTAAAATGACTAAAATGGAGGAGCTCCTGCTCAGCAGCGAGCCGCTCTCGCTGGTTTCTCTGTATTGGGTTACTCAGTAGTGCAGCGGATCATAACCAGGTCACAGGCTGACCTGCGGTCCTGTGTTTGCTCTCCTGTGTTTTAGCAGCAGAACTTTAAGCAGCGCGTGGTGGCTCTCCTGAAGCGCTTCAGAGTTTCAGACGAGGTGAGTGTGTCTGTCTCCATCTGGGAATTTTCCTTTTGTCTCCCCCGTGGAGCTGCTGAGCTAATAATGTGTGTGTGTGTGTGAAGGTCCTGGACTCGGAGCAGGACCCCGCAGAGCCGCCCCCTGAGGTGGAGGAGGAGGACCTGGACCTGGACAGTGTCGAGTTCGAGAACCCGAGCGACAGCGGGCCGGAGCTCGACGACGATGACAGCGTCCTCAGCACGCCGAAACCTAAACTCAAGTCAGTGTTTGTGTGCACTGATGAGTGTGTGTGTGTGTGTGTGTGTGTGTGACACATCGAGCGCTTTCTTTAGGTTTATTCTTGATGTTTCACTTCCCATAATTCACTTCAGTCGTGTCTTTCTCTCTGTCTGCCTCGTAAACACTGGTTCGACGTCTCTAAAGTCATTATTCAGCTGCGGTCACACGCGGTGCAGGGTGGCAGAAGTTAGGATGCCTTCACTGACCTCACCCACCCAGAGGAGACTCTGTTTGTGTGTTTCAGGCCATATTTCGAGGGTCTCTCCCTCTCCAGCTCTCAGACTGAGATCGGCAGCATCCACAGCAGCCGGAGCCACAGGGAGCCTCCCAGCCCGGTGAGAGCAGACGTCACTCAGACTTGTGCATGTTTTGAACATGTGACTTCAGTTAATTCCCAATGAAATCAACATTTTCTGCTCCTCGTCACACGCCTCCGTCTGACCAGTGTAGCCACTGAGCTGCAAATCCAGCGGAGCAGAAAGGTGTTAATTTGTAAAGTTTCACTTCACCTCTGACTCAGATTTTCCCATCAGCCCGCAGGTTTAAACCGGTTATAACGTGACCGCCGGTTTGTTTGTGAAGCTGTCGGCCTCCGTGACTGAAACTTCCATCGGAACCAGTAACGTTTATTTTTCTTCTCGCCAGATTGACCCAGATAAAACCAAGTGCGGCGGGGCCAAATTTCCAGATGACAGTGTGTCCGATAACGTCTCCTTTGTGAGTATCATCATCTTAAAGCTGCTTGAGATCGATGACCGGCATTGGCCTTTGTTACTGTGAGCCAATATTTGGAGGGAAAACATGGAAAGATGAGCCTGGAAACACAAAAAGTGCACGTTCCCTGCAAGTTATATCACATATATGCTCTATAGATGGCTGACTTATAATAAATCATAACAGCTGAATCCTCGAGGACAGCTGAAGGTGTTTTGCAGAGAAAAATGCACGGACACGTCTGCCAGCTCTGAAGTTAGTGACTGTTGCTGTTTTTCTCTTTCTTTCTTTCTGCGCTCCCTCAGGAGCAGCCGGAGGCGGTGACTCCGACCACAGAGCTGGAGATGGACAACATGGACACATTTTTAGAGCGGCTGCCACCGACTGGCAAGATGACAAAGACGGAGTCCCTCATCATTTCATCCAACAGGTAGAGAGAGATCGGTGCATCGGTGTCTGATCGGAGTCCGGGTGGATCTCCGCCTCTCTCACACTCTCTCTTCCTTCTGCTGTTTTTAAATTTCCAGGCAGGAACCGAAGCTGGCAGGGAGGCGAGGAAGGAGCACGTCGCTGAAGGAGCGCCAGCCCAGCAGGCCGCAGAACGAGAGGGCGAACAGCCTGGACAACGAGCGGTCCCTGGACACACGCTGCCACCTACAGGTAGGAGGAGAGACCTGCAGAAACACTGTACTGTGTGTGTATGCTTGTAAGAGGGTGGGGCAGTGAGCTAATCTTCACTTTATTAAACGCGGGTCTTATGTTTCCTGCCTAGATCCCGAGGAAGACGGTGTATGACCAGTTAAACCACATCCTGGTGTCTGATAACCACCTCCCTGACAGCATCATCCTCATCAACACGTCAGACTGGCAGGGCCAGGTGAGGACGACGAGCGCGCCTGTTGGTTTTCTTAATCGCTGCCTTTCATAATATTTGGAAGAGCTGATTTAACCCGTTTGTCTCCTCGGCCTCTCTCAGTATCTTTCAGATATGCTGCAAAACCACCATCTACCAGTGGTCTGTACCTGCACCACGGCCGACATCCAAGCTGCGTTCAACACCATCGTCTCCCGCATACAGAGATTGTAAGTGGGCCATCATATGTCCGTGCTGTGAAACCTGAAAAGCTGCAGAGAGTTTACATAAACTGTGGATTTATTTTATCTTTCCCAGTTGCAACTGTAACTCCCAGACGCCCATCCCCATAAAGATCGCCGTGGCTGGAGCGCAGCACTACCTCAGCGCTGTCCTGAGGCTTTTTGTCGACCACCTTTCCCATAAAACCCCAGACTGGCTCGGCTACATGAGGTTCCTCATCATCCCTCTAGGTGAGCCGATCGTACCGTTACCCTTATGTTGTTATAATATTTAAATGTGCGTTATAACGAGCCGTCTGTTGTCTGCTTTTTCTTCTAGGTGCACATCCCGTCTCCAAATATCTCGGCACTATTGACTATCGATACAACAGTTTGTTCCAGGACGCCGCGTGGAGGGACCTGTTTCACAAGCCGGAGGCTCCCGTCGTTGGTGGGATCATTGTTGCTTCTGAGCTCAGAAACGTCTTCGTGTGTGCTTCCGTGTCGTGGAATAAGTGAATCTGTGTTTCTTGGTGCAGCCCAGGAGAACCCAGACGTGGTGTCGAGGGTGACTCAGTACATGGTGGGAGCTAACGGAGCTCACCAGCTTCCCATCGCAGAGGCCATGCTCACCTACAAACAGAAGAGGTGTGTCTCCACTCTGAGCTAAGAATAAATGTGTTTTTGTGAGCTGCCCTGAAGAGATTAGATATTTTTTAAAGTCTAAACAGTTTCTTCTAACAAATGCTTCTAATGCAGACGTTTTTCAAAAGGGGGTTGAATGTTTAGACTACGAGTTACTATAGTTACCCAGGGGGCGGTCGAACAGTCGGGTTTCTCATGAAGGTTCCTCACTGAGTGAAATGAAGTATTAACGTAGCCGCCATGAGAAGAGCTGTTTGAATCCTCTATCTGTTAAGGAAAGGAGCTTCAATGCTTCCTTCTTTATCTCCTTTAGCAAAGGATACACGGACCATCCTTTACCAAAGGAAAGGTCTTCTTCTGGACTTGGACCCTGTAGTCTAAGTGTAAGAGCGGCCTAACTCCTTATGACCTCTCCTCACATCTTTCCTTGACCTTGTGACGTTTTCCATCGAGGTCAAGGAAAAGTGGTTAGGAAAGGAGTTAGGAGGTAACTCTGACTATTCAACCGTGCCCGTGGGGATGGATGAACATTGTGTTTCACGCTGAAATGTTTTCGACCCCCTCTTGAAAAGCGACCGTGGTAACGGTCGTACTAATGTGGTGTTGTGCGGGGTGGCTCTGTCTGACATCACTGTCTCTCCATCAGCGTGTACGTGAATAACATGTTGTATCTTTTTGTTGTATTTTTTCCTTTTCTTTCTTTGAAGGAAAAAGAGCTTTCATTTTGATTTTGCAGTAAGGTATTGTGGTCGATTGAGTTTGTTTCTCACGTAGCTTGGTGATTCATGTGCTTTCTGTGTTGGTGTTGTTGTTGTTGGAGCCATTTTCCCTTCCCTGAACCTTCTCAGCCTTTTTCTGGAGCTTGCCACTTTAAAAGCTGCCGGGAATAATAACATTATTATTATTATTATTATTTCTATTAACAGCTTGAGCCATAAAAGCTCCCAGATGAGATCAAACTCTGATATTCAGGCCATGAGTTATAAACAGCAGGAGCACACAGACACAGCGTGAGAGTGTGAATTAATTAAAGCTGCAGCAGACGGAGTTTTTATTTAGAAATAAACTTTTTAATATCAGCCTCGACACAAGATGCAATAAAGAAGAGTGACCCAACCTGAACACGACTCTCTAGATTTGTTGGATTTGCCTAAATGTGCAACCACAGAGCCAGAGAAAAAGCTGCAGTTCCTCAAACGTCCACTTGAAGCTGGTTCCAGAAGTGAGTCAGTCTCCATAAGTCCCCACGTTCAAATGTTCACATACATATACTGATATCTAAATCCAGCTTGCCTCGAAACAGACTCATATATAATAATATCCATGTGACCTTTGGACAGAGCCAGGCTAGCTGTTCCCCCCGTTTACAGTCTTTATGCTAAGCTAAGCTAACTTCCTCTGGCTGTAACATTTACCGTGCAGACATGAGATATTAATGTTGATCTTTGTAAATTCTGAGTTCCTCGTCTCCAGCCGACCTCTGTGTGCTCTCGCTGTGAATCAAAGAAACACAGAAAGATAATTCTGACTTCTCAGTGAGCTTCCGCTCCAAACAGTCCTCGCCGATAAGATATCAGAGGACTGAGTGAAGGGTAAAAACGTGCTGATAAAGTGGCATGAGTCCGGCTTTGTTCAGCTCCGTCCTCCCTCCTCTGGAGCTTTTTTCTTCCTCTGCTGTTCCCTCTCCACGATCTCTCTGTCGTGCTTCTGGCCATCCATGTCTGTCTGTTATTTGTCCTGTTAGAAGTAGAAAACCTGCACGCTGATTTAATCACAGACCTCAACCACCACGACAAACTGTGGTGTCCTATTCAATGCACGGCATAACAAATAACCCACGATACATGATGTCATTTCCTGTCTATTACATATACAGTATATTCTCTTTAATTTGTGACACTCATTCAGATTCATAAGCTCATTTTTTGACAGTTTAAGTCAGTTTTCTTCGCGTTGATCATTGTTCTTTGAGCTCTCTGGTTGTTTAAACTGCTTTTCTAATGCAGGATGAGACTGTTCAGTACAGGGTGAAGTTTATATCTTATGCAATAATCCAAATGTTTAAATATTTAATTTAAATATTGAGATTATAGGTCACATTCACAAACCCGGGGCTATAACGTCACCGTCATATGTGCCATGATGGACTGGAGCGTTTGTTTTTAAATTATGTTTATATGTTTTTTATTAATCTATGCAGTTAAAGTAAAATGAATTGCACAGGCTTCAATCTGCATTTGCAAGTTTAAATTTCGCTTTTCATATTGAAACTTGAAAACTTGGAATTTATCAGGAAATTCTTCAGGTAACGAGGAACCTGCGAGATAAAGTGTTGCAAAAATAAAAAGTTTTTAGGAGCCGTAGACAAAAAAAAGAGATTTATAAATAGAAATATTTCAAATATGGAAAGACTTTTTACATGGTGTGAGCAGCAGTCTGTTGCTGAAGGTGTCATGCAGAGGAGGAGTTCATGATGATCATCAACAGATAAACCATTAAAAATAAAGTAAAAGACAAAAAGTGAAAAATATCCTAAGTATAAAAGATATAAAATAGCTAGAACTCATTTTATTACACATAATTAACTCTGCAGAGTTAGCGCTGTGGTTTACCTGAGCAGTGCATGTGTCTGTCCACAGTTCCGCGTCCATGCATGTGCATCTTTTAACCAACACGTCACACATTTAAGCCAAAACATGGAGCAAACACCTCAGACAGTGTTCTGTCATGATCCATCCCTGCAAGTGGAGATGAACATAACTCGCTCACATACCAGGCAGACATCTGGCTTCCCTCTCTGGCTGCTCTGAACCTGATGACAGCAGATTTGTTGTGTTGGGAATAAAAACTGTGACCTACTGCAGACTGTCTTCTCTCCTTCTCTCCCTTCCTTCTGTAGTCTCTCTGTTTCTTCCCTGGGGGGGCGATGGCAGGTTTCTTCAAGGCAAGAGCAACAACCTTTCACATCATCAAACGTCTTTTTAGAGAACGTAGAACTAGAACCGCTCAGGCTATTTTTCTGCCGGCCGCCAGGAAAATAGTTCACGGAGGGCTTTGTAAAGTGTAGATGTGCACTACCGCTCACAGGTAGTGCATGGAGCTGGGGAAGTTTTGGATGTAGGTTGGTGCTCTTCCTTCTCATCCACTTCTTTATGTAGTTTAGTGGACTTGCTGCCTCGTGTTTGCCTCCTCTGACCTTTGATTTGGTCGATCCGCTCTGTCTCTGCAATAACTGGATGGCTTTGTCGGAGGCCTCGGTGTAGCTTGCATGTTTCGCTCTCTGCTCCTGATCAGGACTCTGTTTTAACGGACGTTTAAAGCCCAGAAGCAAGTGCAGCATGCTCCGCTGATTCTGTTTGGGTTGTAATGAGTTGACTGCAGTATTTCCAGATGTGAAACATCGGAAATCAAGTTCCTAGATCTCAGTGTTACTAACTGTAGATGCCATTTTCGTCTCTACACAGACGTTTTGCTTGTAGGAGTTAGCCCCCTTTAGATTTTGCATCTGCAGATCATTTCTTCCCTTCTCATCACGACACTTTGATTCTTTTCTCGCTTCCATTTTTTGTTGCCTGAACTCTCTTTTGGCCTCTGCTGCCTCTCCACAGCCCCGACGAGGACTCGTGTCAGAAGTTCATCCCTTTCATCGGAGTAAGTCGACGCTTTACTTCCTGATCTGTCCCGTAAAAACACTCACCGGTTAAGTTTAACAAGCCTTTCTCCTCCTTTGTGATCGCTGCAGATGGTGAAAGTCGGCATCGTGGAGCAAACATCTGCAACATCAGGCAAGAAATAAGTTTGTATATGGATGTTTGACAGATCTGTGTGTTTGTATTCCTGTTAAATAAATGGACGGTTGGCTGTTTCCGCCCTCAGGAGACTCTGATGACGCAGCTCCTCTGGGCTCCTCGCTGCTCTCCTCCACCCCTCCACAAGTTTCACCCGCGCTCAAAGAGGCATCGCCGACACCGCCCTCCTCTCCCTCCGTCCACACCAGCTTCTGCGCTTACAGGTGGAGAGAAACCTCAAAATGACCTCTACACACTGCAGATGATTTTATAGCATCAGATCTTTCCACGTATGTACCATCGGATTTCGCTGCTTGAGCTCTCCTGTGTGTCTCCTGCAGTTCTGTAGGTCAGACGGAGCTGATGGGGCTTCAGGTGGACTACTGGGTGGCTCCAACGGAAAGGAAGAAGGACATGGAGAAGCGGGACTCCTCCTCCAAAAACACTCTCAAGTGCAATTTCCGCTCGCTGCAGGTCAGCCGGCTGCCGCTCGGGGGCGCAGAGCCGAGCCCCCAGCCCACCATGTCCATGACTGTGGTGACGAAGGAGAAGAATAAGAAGGGTGAGACACACAACACGCACGTGGTTAAGTCATTAACACGCACTTTTAAGAGCTGAGGGAGGAACCCTCAGAGACAGGACTGAGTCTGAATGCTTCATTTACTCTCAGTCGTTCCCTCCTCAGTCATGTTCCTGCCAAAAAAGAGCAAAGACAAGGAGGTGGAGTCAAAGAGTCAAGTCATCGAGGGCATCAGCCGGCTCATCTGCACTGCCAAGCAACAGCAGACCATGCTGAGAGGTACTGAACCCACTCTGCCCACACGTCCTGCTCCTCCATGATATCTGATTTAAATCTTAATAATGTTATTATCTCACACACTTGTGTTTTGTCACACTACCTGCTCAAAACGTGGTTTTGAATTAAATATAATAATTATAAATAAATGTAAATATGAGAAACGGTGAGGAAAGCAGTAACATCTGTTTTTATGATTTCAGATGTTTCATACAAAGTTTTTAAATTAAATATCTTTATTTTTACAACTTTATCAAAATATACTCAAAGTACAGAGTTAAAGAACTCATTTTGCACAATGGCTCGTTTCACGTCGCTCATTTTTAGGATTATCGATGCATTAAAGGTCCACTGTGTCAGATTTAGCTCTATTTACAGAATATGCCAACATTTGAATATAATCTCCATAACTATGTGAAGAACTGTGACCGTTCTGTTACGTTAAAATGAGACTTTTATATCACAGACGTCGCTCGTCCTCTGTCATGTTCCTACAGGAGAATAAACAAACAGCTCGAGGCCACTAAATCTTTACACGCTGCTCCTTTAATGTTCAGCACTTTAATATTTCAGCTGGCAGACGTGAGACTAATTTAATGTAATATTACTTTACTGCAGCTAGATGGTGTATCCCCCCCCCCCGGGGATCAATAAAGTCTTATTGATTAATAACATCAGTTATTTGTTGGTTGTATTTTGGGTCATTAATCTGGAAAGTACTCAAAGTACTTGAGTAAATGTACTTGTTCAGCATCTTTAAGTCCGGTGATGTGATGTTTGTCTCTCCTCCTCTGCAGTACTGATCGACGGCGTCGAGTGGAACGATGTGAAGTTTTTCCAGCTGGCGGCGCAGTGGTCGTCGCACGTCAAACACTTTCCCATCGGGATCTTTGGACACACGAAGGGCCCGTACTAGCAGCACCTAAGAGACTGAAACACTGAGGACAGCTCCCCCCATCTCCGCCCGTCCCCGCCCTCGTGCCAACAGCTTTTAACGCCCTCCTCCCCTCGACTCTCCCTCAGCACACTTCTTCTTATTCTGCCGTCTTAATTTAAGCTCCTGCTTCCACCTGTCTCGTTTGTCCGATTATTTAATCTGTTGTGAGTTTTTTTTTTTATTTTCTATTTATGTAAAAATGTCTCAAGGCAACGCTGCCAAGGGAATATTTCTTTACTCTGCTTTTTAAAAGAAAAAAAATCCTGCTGATGTTTTATAGACTTTTGAGAAGAAAAAGAAAACCCTAATTAAATAATAATTAGAAATGACTTCTAACCTTTAACATACTGTACGAGTGCCCAGGTTTCACCCTCTGCCATCATTTTTTTATTTTAATTTGGTGAGACCCAGCACATTTAATCAGAAATATATTTAAAAAAAACAAGAGCAGCTGCCTTGATATGAAGCGGAAGAGGTGACGGACGTTTTATTTCCCAACAATGACGAACAAATTTTGGATTCTCAGAGACTGTCGACTCGTCGTCTTCACCCTGAAGAAGATCTCTGTCTCTCTCTGCACTCGATGAAGAAATCTAAACGTGCAATAGACTGAATACTGTGTGATGTGATTCTGAATAATAACCCGGCACTCTTAGAAGATTTACACGCTGCTCTTAGTTGTGATTCTCCGTTAAGCCCTTCTCTTCTTTACTTTCTCCTCCTGGTGAACGGGCTCGAGGTTGGAAGAGTTTCGCTCCAAAGTGAGACACGTGGTTAGAAAAAGTCAGCTGACGCCTTGTTTGAACTTTATAGGTCGAAGTACATTATCATTTTGGGAAATATGTTCATTTGCCTCCTTGGCAGAAGATTGATGGCGCCTAAATGTCTGTAGCAGCAGGTTAGCTTAGCTTAGCATAAAGAATGGAAACGGGGGGAAACAGCTAGCGTGGCTCTGTACAAAGGTAACAAAATCCACGTACCAGCACCTCTAAAGCTCGCTGAATATCACGTCAGAAATACCCCAAAATGTGTAGAAAAGCTGTGGGACGAGTTACAGGATATTTCCTGTAAACTGACCGAGCGAAAACAACTCATCGTGTTTTTTTACACTTTACGTACGAGTTACGCAAAAGAGAGACACAGCAAAGTGTTTTGACCTTCAGACAGGGCCACGCTAGCCGCTTTCCAATCTTTATACTTATGCTAAGCTAAGCTAACCCCGGCAGCGCACAAACAACAGCGAGTCTGGCTCCGATCAAAAGTAACAAAATCTGCCTACCAGCATCACAACTGTGATTAACACAATATATAATATATGTGGAAAACTGAGCCAGGCTAACTGTGCCCCCTGTTTTCCTGTCTTTGTGCTAAGCTAAGCTAAGCTAAGCTCATCTAAATCTCTGCAAGGGAGCAAAATTTCAAAATAAAACTCATTTTATAGACTGGTTCCTCAATGTTCATTTCAGACGTGACTCCTCGTCCTCGAGCTCCACACTCCTCCGACACACTCCACGTCTTTTCCCTAAAAGCAAATGTTACTTTTTGCCAAAGGAAATACTCATCAGCTGCAGCTCACTCGTTACCTGTGTGGTATTATAGAAGACTTCATAATGTAGAGGTGAATGTATTGAAGGTACCTTAATGTAAAGCACTTTTAAATGTTTGTCCATTATAGAGTAGTGTGTTATAAAACCCCGTCTGGGAACCTGCAGGTATGACTCACCGTGGTTTCACAGAGGCACTTGGACGGACGCCGTGTCCGTCTTTATATCTGAGCTGAACAAACAGCACAAAGCAGCGAGGCAAGCACCTGTATCCTCCGTGTGTGTGTGTGTGTGCTGTGTAATATCACTTTACGCTCGACGTGAGGCCTCGAGGACGCCGTAGATTTCTGTAAGGTTAGCCTAGAACGTGTACGTGGTGTTACTAGATTTTTTTTCTTTGCTCAATCTTTTGTTGACTGTTCAGCATAAAAACTACTAAAAAAGTATTTTGCTTATAAAATTTCTTTCAGTAGCAGCTCCATCTTAACCTTTTGCCAATGTCTTGATAAGTGCCTAAATTGCTTAATTCTGACAAATCAACTGAAGTAACTCGTCCCCGGCTAACATGGTGCTGATTCTGGTCCGACCACAACAGAATATCTCAATACAGTGCTTTGATTTCTGCAGTATAAACACATGCAAGTGAAGCTTGTTGATTGAGGGAGGGGGGAAGTCACACTCTTTGGGTTTGAATTGATTAAAAAGAACACAACAGCCCGTTCGTGTTGAGCATATATTTGTTTCTCTGTGTAGAAGATGTTTTAGATGTTTTGGTTTTTCATGTCGTCTCAGAGAAAGGCTTGTTGAAACTGAACGTTCCTTAAAGACTACCACTGTAATCCCAAAAGTTGGAGTAATAAAACTACTATACACACTAAAATGCACTTTTCTTTACGTGTGTGTGTGTGTGTGTGTTATTAAACTCCTTGCATTGGACTCTTGAAGAAATCTGCTGAAGATCATGTGATATGATTGAAAGTTCCAGAACAGCTACTGAGGGCACCCTGTGGTTGCACTAAGGCCTGAGTGTGACTTAAAAGTTCCCCAAAGAACCTTGAAGGGCAAAAAAAGTAATAACAAAAAATGTGTACACCCTTAGAAATAAAATTGTTCTCTTATGTTGTTGCCATAGGGGGAACTTTTGGTTCTGCTAGGAACCTTTGACCTGTTGGTTGGTTCTTCAAAGAACCAGTTGCTGCACTAAGAACCAGTTTTCTAAAGAACATTTAAAAGGAAAGAAATAAAATTGTTCTTCAAAGCACCAAACGTTCTGCAATTATGATTTAAAAGTTCCCCAAGGAACCTTAAATGGCAAAAAAGGTTCTTAAGGATAAAAATGTTCTCCAGAGAACTCAACATGATCCAGAGCTCTTAAAAGGAACCAGTGTTTTTCATGTGTACACCCTTAGAAATAAAATTGTTCTCTTATGGTGTTGCCATAGAGGGAACTTTTTTTTTGGTTCTGCTAGGAACCTTTGACTTGTTGGTTGGTTCTTCAAAGAACCAGTTGCTGCACTAAGAACCAGTTTTCCAAAGAACATTTAAACGGAAAGAAAGATTATTAAACATAAAATTGTTCTTCAAAGCACCAAACGTTCTGCAGTTGTGATTTAAAGGTTCCCCAAAGAACCGTAAATGGCAAAAAAGGTTCTAAAGGATAAAAAAGTTCTCCAGAGAACTTAAAATCATGCAGAGCTCTTAAAAGGAATAAACGTGTACATCCTGAAAAATAAAGTTCTCTCATGGATGCCACCACAAAAAGTTCCTCAAAGAACTGTTGGTTCTGCAAAGAAACCTTTACTTTGGTTCCTCAAAGAACCGAACAAGCTGCTGGGTCGACTTAAAGACTTAAAATATTGATTCAAAATATTATTATTATTAAACATAAAAACGGTTCTTCAAAGCACCAAAAGTTCTTAAATTGACAGAGAACTATTTTAACAGCAAAAAAAAAAGTTCTCCAGAGAACGTTTATAGAATCGGCTTAAACTAGTGTAAACATGCTACTGATTTTTTTTGTTTTGTTTTAGTAACTAACGGCACCAAATAAGTGAGTTACAGTAAGTGAGTACAGTACTTCTCTCTGGAATGAAGTAAAGTACTTGTACTCGTACTTGTACTTGTACTTGTAGTACAGACCTGCAGTCAGAGGTCGTGGCTGTAAATAAACAGAGAGCTCCTCCACCGGAGCAGGAAGCTGCTGCTGGGACTGCCGAGAAGACAGACAGGAGGAGGAGGAGGAGGAGGAGGAGGAGGTGCAAAAACAACGTCGACATCAGCAAAGGCAGCCAGCGGGGTATCCACCATAATGTAGACCCAAAACAGGAGCACGGCTCACATCTCACCGAGGAACAACCGACACATGCCAGAGGTCGCAGCTGCGGCGGCGGCGGCGGAGACTAACGCGTGTTATTAACGAGCTGCGTGGAGAAATGAAGGAGCTGAAGGGCTGCGGTATGCGCTCCTCGGTGGGCTTTCTGTCCCGCAGAGAGCTGACCGGGCAGCAGCTCATGAAGGAGGAGTTCCAGCGGCGCAGGCTGGCCGGCTGCACCAGCCTCTACAAGAAGGACATGCTCGGACACTTCGGCTGCGTCAACGCCATCGAGTTCTCCAACAACGGCGGGGAATGGCTGGTGTCCGGTAAGCTGACAGAAATCCCGCTCGGTGTTTTTAAAAGAAAATAAAATAAAGGTGTTAGCATGCTAGCGGCTAACTAGCCAGGCTAGTCGGCTAAAACGCTCTAGCGGGGCTAACCCATGCTAAGTTAGCTTGTTAGCGGCTACTACCGCCGCGCTAGCCGTGCTAACGTCACCCCCCCGGCTCGGAGGGGCAGCCCGCATGTCAGCCCGCAAACACACCGCCGGGGCCGCATTCCCTCCCCGGTTAGGGGTCTGATCCCGGCTGGCCTCTGAAATAACGCTGCTGTTCACCTCCAGACGGGATTAAACGGACATCTTTTGGCCTAGCACGACAGCCCGAGGTCTGTCATTGCACAATAGAGCTGCAGGTAACGTAAATGTCACAGTGCGAGCCAGTCTGCACGCAGAGGAGCTGCATGCACACATGCATGACAGATCTGTACTGTCACTGCTCTTATTAATAACTGCGGGCTTCATGCATCACACACATGGTTTTAATTTAACTCCTCGCCCTGTTCAACGTCATCTTGTTTACTCATTATATAATGAAGGGCTGCGGCCGAATAATGCGAATTTAATGACAAATGACTGATCATCCACCCTGTTTTCCATGAAATCTACATATTTTAAATTAAAGTTTCAGGTGTCCTCTCTAAAATGTCTCCTGAGCCCAAACATGTCCAGGTAACACTGATCACATGACACTGACTTTGGAGCAGGGACCCCCACGTCTAAAATAACTTTTATATTCACTTTATTCAACTTTAATTTCACCTCATTAACCCATTTATGTGTTTATGATTATTATAACGTCTCCGCTGTTTGTCGTTTCTCACAGTCAACAGTATTTTGGTGAAAATTGTCAACTATTATGACAAAAACTGGCGGACCCTCATTTAGTACCTCTGTGGACCCTGAGTGGATCAGAGCAGGAGTCTGCGAAAGAACCAGTTTTCCAGAGAGCATTTAAGAAGAAACAAAGATTGTTAAACATAAAATTGTTCTTCAAAGCAACAAAAGTTCTGCAGTTGTGCCTTGAAAGTTCCCCAAAGAACCTTAAAGGGCCAAAAAAAGGTTCTTAGGGATAAAAAGGTTCTCCTGAGAAATCAGAATGATCCAGAGGTCTTAAGAGGGACCAGCGTGCACATCCTTAAAAATAAACTTCTCTTAGGGCGATGCCACCATAAAAAGTTCCTCAAAGAACTGTCGGTTCTGCAAGGAAACTTTTACATCAGTTCCTCAAAGAACCAGCTGCTGCAAAGGGTCGACTTAAAGAATTAAAATATTGATTTAAAAGATTATTATTAAACATAAAAAAGGTTCTTCAATGCATCAAAAGTTTAGCTTTAAAGGAACCAGCTTAAACTAGTGTAGACTAGAGCTCTGGATGATTTTGAGTATTTAATAAGTGTACACTACACTACAGGGGGCCGGTGTTAATCCGTGTCGTCCGTGTTCTGTGTTCAGGAGGAGACGACCGCCGGGTTCTCCTGTGGCACATGGAGAAGGCCATCCACGCCCGGTCCAAGCCCGTGAAACTGAAGGGAGAGCACCTGTCCAACATCTTCTGCCTGGCCTTCGACAGCACCAACAGAAAGGTCTTCTCTGGTGGTAAGAGCAAGAAAAAGTACAGCTGTCTGTGTTCCTTCACGACGACAAGACGTTTTCCTTTTCTGTGTTTAAGTGGTTGCAGAAACTTTGCAGTTAGAGACGTTCCGATACCGTTTTTTCCCTACCGATACCGATGCTGTGTACCGATTAACTAACTCTGTTTAAAACACTGAAACTTAACAAGTTTATTTGCTGTTTTCCAGGAAACGACGAGCAGGTGATTCTTCACGACGTGGAGAGGTGGGTGAAGTAACGACTCATTTAGAGCCTCGTTATAAAAACGCTTCGATCGAACTAACAAAGATGTCGACTCTCTCCTCACAGACGGGAAACTCTGAACGTCTTCCTGCACATCGACGCCGTGTACAGTCTGTCCGTCAGCCCGGTCAATGACAACGTGTTCGCCAGCTCGTCCGACGACGGACGCGTCCTCATCTGGGACACCCGCGAGCCGCCCAACGCGGGTAAGCTGAGAGATCATCTCGAGTGGTCTCCTGAACGTCCTGCACTGGAAGACGAACGAGTAAATTAGAAGATCAGCGCTGAAAACTCTCGAACCTTTTGTCTCCTCTTTTGTCATCTCTGTAATTAAAAAGCTGCTCATGAAGGCGTGTAGCACTTAGTGCCACTTGTTGATAACTTTGAAAATTCAGCGTATCATCTTACATGACGTGCACGTCCTTCTATTTTAGAAGCCTTCCTTGTGACCAGGTTGGCCTAATAATATATTTAGCAGTAATCGGTATTCCATGTCCGCCCGCAGGCTTTTCATGTCACTCTGTTTCGCTCACTGAAGCTTCAGTTTGAAAGGATGAAAAGTTCCTTTGTCAGTCGAGCCGCTTCTCTGAATCAACACGAAGAAATAGACTCTTCTGATTGAAGTTTGCTGACTGACGACGTGCAACAGCGACGCAGAGAGGACCGGACCAAAGTCTGCTCTGCACAAAACTCAGGCCGCCTGTTAGAAATTCAACATTACATCATAAAAACACATTTTTGTGGCGCTCGTCTGACCAAAATAAAAGTCTGCAGTCGTGCTCCGCGCCTTGAGCTGAATGCCGGCTGACACGCTCATCATGATGAATGTTTACCGTGCTTGCCATTTTTAGACCGTGCACAGTGCTGATTGCCAAATATTGGCATGCAAACGCAAGGTTAACTCTGCGAGAGGTCACGGTAAGGGGTCAGGTGTTAGGGGTCAGGGTTAGGGGTTAGGAGGTCAGCTGGCTTGAGAAGGGACCACAGACTGTTAATAATCGTGTCCCTCGTCTCTTCCCGTAGAACCGTTCTGCCTGGCCAGCTACCCGTCGGCCTTCCACAGCGTGATGTTTAACCCCGTGGAGCCCAGGCTAATCGCCACGGCCAACTCCAAGGAGGGAGTCGGACTGTGGGACATCCGCAAGCCGCGCAGGTGAGACACGATGGAGACTAGATGTGAAATATAATAGATTAATGTAGCGGTAACAGTTTATTATTACACTGTAATGGATAAAATATCAATTTGTATCAACAGAATCAGTTTAGTATGTCCTGCATGCGTCCACCAGGTGGTGCTGTTGTCTTACTCTTAAACCTCTGGTCCTCTGATTCACTGAGTGTGTGTGTGTGTGTGTGTGTGTTTACACAGACTCGACTCAGCTTTCAGATATTAATACACAAATTGCAGAAGTTCCAATAAAAGAAAGTGCTGAGTCATTTCTCTGTGTCCACAGTCACTTCTTAGAAATTCCCTCAATGTACTACTGAGTTTAAAAATAAAGCTCCAGTTCATGTTCACGGCGTGAAATGTTTTGATTTTGCCGTCGTAATTTATGATTAATGAACCTCTTCAATCATCTGATGAACTCCAGACGTGTTATAGTACGTCTGATGATGACGTCAGACGTGATAAATGGTGGCTTTTCTTTTGAAAAATGCTTTTAAAAACAGGCTGATGACTTTAAATCAGAGGACAAAGGATTTATTTTTAGTTTCCTTTATAGTAAAACAGCAAAACACAGTTTACATCCAGTAGTACACTTTACTGTACTGTTGAGTCGATATCTTAGAGGTGTGTGGATGAAGTTCAAATCATAAAATACTGTCAGTAATAAAATTCAAGTTAAAACAACTGTAATATCCAGAAAACAAATTATCTTCTCACATAGTTAACAATTAATAATGATGTTTCTTCTGCTCTCTCAGCTCGTTGCTGCGTTACGGAGGCAGCATGTCCCTGCAGAGCGCCATGAGCGTCCGCTTCAACAGCACCGGCACGCAGCTGCTGGCCTTGCGGCGCCGCCTGCCGCCCGTCCTCTACGAACTGCACTCGCGCCTGCCGAGCTTCCAGTTCGACAACCAGGGCTACTTCAACTCGTGCACCATGAAGAGCTGCTGCTTCGCTGGGGACAAAGATCAGGTCGGTCATCATCGATCATGCAAATCCTGAACTAAAACCGCATGTTTTTGTACAAAAGATAACCAAATTTTGAAAATGAAAAATAAAATTAAACAAAAATTATGCTAGTTAACTAGTTAGCTAATCTAACTAACTAATCAGTCATCATGAGCATGCTAGTTACATCTTATAGCTGATATTAGCAAAGTGCTAGCTAACTTATCTATATCTACATCTATCTATCTATCTACATTTTATACTTGACATTAGCAAATTACTAGCTAACTAGGTAACTTTTCTTCTTTTCTACCTTTTCAGTCAAGAGTTAGCTAGCATATTGCCGACTTGTGCTAAGTTATTGTGTTATTACATCATTAGCTAGTGTGTTAGCTAGTGTTTTTTTGCCCAGCAAAGCACTAGTTAACTAGCTAGCTAATCTAAATCAATTGAGTTGCTAGTTACATCTTATAGCTTGTGCTGGCCAAATGCTAGCTACCTAGCTAACTTGTCTACATCAGTTAGCTAGCATATTGCCGACTTGTGCTAAGTTATTGTGTTATTGCATCATTAGCTAGTGTGTTAGCTAGTGTTTTTCTGCCCAGCAAAGCACTAGTTAACTAGCTAGCTAATCTAAATCAATCGTGAGTTGCTAGTTACATCTTATGGCTAATGTTAGCAAAACGCTAGCTAGCTAATTTGCAGCATTCATTAATTAGATAGCATTTAGCTAACTTAAAATGTAACTAAATGTGAGCTAGCACGTAGCATATCAAAGTACAGTAAAGAAGAGAGTCTTTCATTTCTAATTTTTATTTCTAATTCTAGTTTTAGTTTCCGATCTCGTATTAAATCTTGAACAGGACGTCTCTAATGTTCCATTTCATGTACATGTGTGGCCTTAAAAACATTGTCCTGTACATAATATATTGCGCTCAGGAGTGTGATACGATGAGCAGACAATGAATTTAAAGTGGACAGATTCTTTCATCTGACTCTGTGCTGAGTTCAGTGAAATCTAAGGAGGATATTGGGAACATGTGGGATCAATAGAAAAGGTAAAAATAGAAGAATATATTATTTCCTTCTGTGAAATTGGGACTTTTTAGTTTTGGAGGAACACCAGAAGCTCCCGTCCTCGGCCAACAGTCCTCCCGTTGGTCCTCCTCAGACATGACATCACCCTGCAGCCACGTTTATTATGTTAACATTATCCTCGGTGTCAGCACACATCACGGAGGCTTAGAGTGATCCTGATCTACACGAGTGAAGGAGCCGGTTTAAAGGTCAGGTTGCTGGTTTGCGTCCACTCACCTTACCGCCAGAAAAACTGGATCCTGTGCAAAAACTGGAGCTCAGCTTTGGTGGTTTAATTAACTGACTTTGCGGCAGTGATGTAGGAGTGCACTCGTGGTTATGTCGGTACACAGTGACATCACTGTTGATGAAAGAGCGGCAGCACATTTCTAACCACGTCCGACCACACCCAGCGGTCACGACCGCGGCTTTTCAGCCTGGTATTAAGTTACTCTTCAATTTGTGTGTTTTAATAATGACCTGGACGTGGGAACACTAGATATAGTTAGAATAATTTATGAGATCTGCTCATCCTTGTCGGTTTAACACCTGTCAGACTGTCCACCTTCACGTCTCGCCACTTCAGCGTCGAGCTTCTTCGTCATTGGCTCCCTGCACTGAAGAAAACCACCAGGGTCAGAAAAACAAACTCAGATACCGGCTAAGGTTGCATTCAGATGGGAAGATGCCGTTTTTCTCATGAGGCAGTCTTTGTATCCCCAAACGTCCACTTGAGGCTGGTTCCAGAAGTGAGTCAGTCTCCATAAGTCTCCATGTTTGAAACCTGAGTGCCTGGACAGAACCTGCGTTCACGGCTCCTGTCTGAAGGCAGTGAACAGGAAGTGTCTCCTCTGGGTGTGTCGCACACTTTCAGGTTCAGATCGAGTTCAGCCAATTATTCAGTTTAAGTAAGAGGAAAAGAGAAGAAGTAGTCAGAGAAACCACAACATGCGACAGAGGACGTGATCATCGATGAGGCCATCGCTCAGAAACGTCCTCACGCAGACGATGGAGGCTTTTTCTCAGAGCGGTGTTGAAGGCAGCCTGCCATCTGCAAACCGACGAGGAGGGAGGGCGTCACGGGTGTGACATTCCTACATGACGTGTCCTCTGAGAACGGTTTCTCATCATCGCAGAACATTTCACGTCCACTCTGCAGATGAAGACGGTCGCTGAGGTTTGACCTCAGACTCCTGATGCAGCGGTTAATGCACAGGGCGGCCTTCGGGTTTAAAGAAGGGAGAGAGAGCAGCAGAATGTTTGCAGAAGGAAATTCAAGACGTTTGTTCAAAATCACGGGCAGAAAAAAAAAACCAGCACGGAAATAATTCACAACCTGACAGAACGTCAGAGATTCAGCAGCTCGAGACGATGCCTGAAAAACACAAAAATGTGGCTCCAGATGGTGAAATAAGGCTTCACAGACGCTGCGGTCCAAAAGAAATGTGCTAAAAGAGGAAAGGAAAGAAGGAAGGAAGGAAGGAAGGATGACATATTTTCAATAAGGAAAACAATCTGCTTCACAGTGTGCATTTAAATATTTGTACGCGGATGCTGAAAGCCGGCGTACGAGCCGACCTCCAGTACTACAGTGACACGACATGCCGGGTTACACATTAAAAATACAGCCATGACATAACCGTAATCACAGAGCGGTGCAGGGGGAGGCTGCAGTGCCCGACTAAACGCTCCTACAGTTGATAAAACATGACACGCGGCCCTCTACGGAGGCCTTCACCATATCGGACGACCTCTGGTCAGCGGAGAGGTGTGTGTTCATCTTCTGTCCCTTCACGTTGCCTCTATGTGTAAGAAGCAGGCGTACACTCCTCCCTCCTCGACTCGGGCTCTGTCCTGACTCACCTTATCGAGGGGTCTGAGTGGAACCATCTGTTTAAAAGTCTAATACCGGTTCAGACGAGGAGCGGGAGCTGCGGGAGGGTCAGACTGTCACGTCAGGAGCGTGTTTGATCCACGTTACGAGGCGAGGCGCTCAGATAAGATCGGCTGGTTTGGTGCCGCGTGTTGACCCCCCTCAGGCTGCGTCTGTATGAGCAGGACTTAAACATTCCTCTGTTTCCCCCCGCAGTACATCTTGTCCGGCTCAGATGACTTCAACCTCTACATGTGGAAGATCCCGAAGGACCCGGAAGCAGGTGAGTTATTGGAGCTGTCTGCGTGTTTATGTGGATCTGCACTGATGACAGAAGGAGTCGTATCGTTAAATCATCCAGATTATTCATTCTCTCCTGCCCTTCGGCGGAATCCTTCTGTCTGTCTGTGATGTAAACAGACGTACTGCCGGCAAGTTTCACCCCGGGAGCCTCCTGTGCATCAATCCAAACATGTAGCATACCAAAAAACTCAGCTAAAGCTCTGCCGAGCACGAAACACAAACCCAGAGCGATTAGATCTGCGTGTAGCAAAGAAACGTTTCCTGGTAGTTTACCTGCAGGCAGAGGGTTCAGAGTGAAGTGTGCTGGACCGTCTTTGGTGTTTCAAAGGTGAATTTGGGCGGTACCTTCGGTCCTCCTGACTCTGACACGTCGATAGAGGCGTCAATCATCAAAATCGAGCAGTGGGCTGCTGAGATATTGATCGGTGCTCGGAGTGCACAGCGCTCAGAGCGTAGGCCTTTAAAAATGTTCTTCACAACAAATATGGCGAGGAGAGAACAGGCAACGGTTCCTCTGTTCAAACATCTGTTAAACTGCTCAGCTTCACTTTGTTAGGTATCACTTTATTAACTCCTGCTTGAACCAGGCGACTGTCCTGTGTCTCTGAGGTTTTCACTCTCAGTAATGTGAATTTATAAATGAAACATTTCTGCAGTGTTCCAGCTGAATTTACTCTGACACAGAAACATAGCTCTTCT
Organism: Nibea coibor; assembly: GCA_023373845.1. Classification (NCBI taxonomy): domain Eukaryota; kingdom Metazoa; phylum Chordata; class Actinopteri; family Sciaenidae; genus Nibea; species Nibea coibor. Next base: position 23,791,387 of record CM041722.1, read on the forward strand.
CTGATTTCTGATATAATTTCTGTAGACATCATGTGACATCACACGTCTTAGCTTTCTTCTGAGATCCTGATCAGACACGCAGCCCTCGTAGTTGTGAAGATATGATCCATTTAGTCACAAGAGGCCTCGTGTGAGGAGTGAGGACGTCTCCGCGGTCACGATAAACTCTCCAGGCGAGTAACGATCAGATATCAGCGTCTGTCTCGTTACGTAACCCTCCGTTTCTTTCGAGGTTCAGGTTCAGTTCTCGCTTGTTTGAACTGACTAAAGTTAAAAGTTTGATGCCATGAGCTCGCCGTGAATCGAACTCTGGGAAGAAAATCCCCCAAATGCGACAGAGCAAAGAATGTGGTCGCGTTGCTCCACCTGACACATTTATGGATTTTTATTTTCCCTCAGGTGACTCAGACTGAAAGTATGTGCACCGGGCGTATTCGGTGTCAGACTAACGGCACGTCACGAGCGCCGCGTTGCTGCTGCTGCGATCCACATTTCACAGTCTGTGTTGAATAATGGTGGCTGCTTTTGTTTGAATGAATCCTGGTTACAGATTTGAACTCTCTGACTCTGTTCTCTCTTCTGTTGTTTTGCTGCTTCATGTTCTCTCCCTCGAAGGAGGCCCCGGCCGCGTGGTCAACGGGGCGTTCATGGTGCTGAAGGGTCACCGCTCCATCGTGAACCAGGTCCGCTTCAACCCGCACACCTACATGATCTGCTCCTCGGGCGTGGAGAAAGTCATCAAGGTCAGTGGAGGAATATCTGAATGAGAAACGCTTCTGTTCAGGGCGATGCCGTGGGACTGAACTTGAGTCAGATGTTCAAACAGACGTGCCCTGCAGTGAGACATCGATCAGCGCCTCTGTGGAGGCGACATAAAAAAGTTGGACTTCCCCCATTACTGAGTGTAACAGTGACAGATGACGCCGGGTCGTGTTCATAAACTGGGTCATGGGAACACATGAATGGCTCCACACATGCAGAGTTTCTGAAACCAGACCCGGCCTGTGACGGCTTTCAGAAGTCTTCGCTGTGTGCTCCAGGCTAACTTAAAGGCTGTACATGTATAAACCGTATACGGCAAACCGTCTGTAACGAGCTCGAACACGAACATCGAACATTAAGATTTCACGCCAATTCACGGCACTGTTTTTAATATAAATATAAATATGATGGTTTAATTACGGCGTCAGATGCTGCTCAGTCATGGAGGTTGTCGGGTTGGAAGAGCTCTGCTCCTTCAGTTCCTCCCTGTTATTTTCTGCTCTTGTTGTACTTGTATAATTAAGTAAACCCAAAACCATGGTTACAGTAATGAAGAGTTCTCTCCACAAAGGCTTCAGAAAGCTTCATATTAAATAGAAAAAATGGTCATTCATGCAAACTCTGAACAGTTTTCTGTGTGTGATTAACTTCAGTGACACGGACGCCTTCAGCAGGTTTTTAATCTGGTAACGTCCCTGAAAAAAACTAAAAGTCTGTTTATTAAAGGAGAGATGATTCACCGACGTCTGCACAAGGTGAAAAATCTTTGTCCAGTAAGACGAGCTCTCCGTTTGGTACATTTGACTGTACAGAGCGAAAGCTGATCCAGATCCAGGTGTTCTGTAATATGAGGCTACCTGTCAAACTGACCTCCACCCTCCTCTCTCTCCCGTCTCAGGTGTGGAGCCCCTACCAGCAGCCTGACAGTCTCGGTGACCTGGAGGGCCGCGTGGAGGACAAGTCTCGCAGCCTCTACACCCACGAGGAGTACATCAGCCTCGTGCTCAACAGCGGCAGCGGCCTTTCCCACGACTACGTCAGCCAGTCCATCCAGGAGGACCCGCGCATGATGGCGTTCTTCGACTCGCTGGTGCGTCGAGAGATCGAGGGCTGGAGCTCCGACTCCGACAGCGACCTGAGCGAGGAGGCCATCATGCAGCTCCACGCCCGAGGACGACGCAGCACGCGGGCCACGCCGACAGCTCCCGTCGCCGTCTCGGCGGCCGCTCACCACAGCGACTCCGACAACTCGTCCTCCTCCTCTCTGGCCGGACCCGACGCCTCAGGAGGGGAAGAGCAAGCCGGAGCCGAGGTGGAGGGACGGCCGAGGAGACGGAGCAGGCATCCGCAGCATCAGTCCGGCTTCCTCGTCAACGAGGACTCGGACTCGAGTGAGTTTTGGCTCGACCCCATGCCCCGACCTCGCTCCCCGAGCCCCAGGGACAACTCCACGCTGTCCAGCCCCACCTCCTCCCCTTCGCTTCCCGCCGGAGCCTCCAGCTCCTCCACGTCCACCTCCAGCTCCAGCAGTGACGACGAAGAGCGGCGCAGCGCGGTGAGACGGCGCAACGTCATGAGGCGACGACGCATGCACGTGGTCTCCAGAGCCGGAGATCGCCCAGAGTCCGTGCAGGCGTTGTTTTCAGCCATCGACTCGTGCAGTTACCCGTCGATATCGATCGACGACCTGTCTTCCTCCTCGTCAGGCGTGGAACAAAATTCTCTCCAAATCAAGCCGCACACAGGCGGCGCCAGAGATAAAGAAGAATGTCTGAGCCCCTCTGACTTTGTGTGTCTGAGTCCAGTAATGTCTCCCGAGAGCCAAGAGAACGAGGAAGGGAGCGACAGGACTGAGCTGGACAGACACAGGACTGGAGAAAGGGCCGCTTCAGAGCCGCCGTTAGACAGCTCCGATAGCGGGGAGGCTTGTAGCAGCTCGGGGGCTTTAGACAGGAACTCCCAGAGCCGGCACGGCCGAGGGGTGAACGGGCGGCACCGGACCGCGGCGCCGTACGAGAGCGAGAATCTCCCGGTCTCCTCGGAATCAGAGGAAGAGACTGGACTCACACCTGAAGACACAAGGCCGCAGAGGGAACGAGCCCCGGCACAGAGCACTCTGAAACGGACTCACGTGGGGTCGGAGGAGGGCGAGTCGGCCTCCTCGCCCTCGGAAAAGAAGTTAAGAACATAGTGACTCTTTCTCATCGCGGAAAGAAATAATTTGTTAACAGACTTAATTTAGGAAGTGAGTTTTCTACGGCTTTTTACAACTCGGCTTTTTCGTTTGGCGCCTTGTAGTCGTGTGAACTCGGTTCAGATCAGAAGATGTTCAGGAACTTTAAAAGGTTTGTGAATTCGGGACAGCGTTATCATTCTTCAGGTCAAACCGTGAAGGACTTTAAAAAGATTTGAGAAGAAACAAGTTCAATATTGTTGATAATCGTTCTTTCAGTGAGACGCAGCGTTCTCGTGCTCTCCTGGTTGTTGCATTTAGATTCGGAGCTCGTACGGAGGACAAAAGCTTTGCAGCGTTTTAATTTCTCCAGTTTCACGCTGAGCGTAAATCTGATTTTCATTTTAAAGTGATTTTCTGCAGCTGTCTGAAGGTTTGACTGTGTTTCCATAGAAATCTGGACGAGCACCGTTTGTTAAGTCTGTGAATTGAAATGATGCTTTCAGTGTCTCTGCAGTTGTTTTGTTTTTTCTGTCTCATTATCCAGCCCCTGGGTGTCATTACAAGCCGGCGCTCGCTTCTCTTTTTTTTGTTTTCCTGCAATTAAAGAATAATTTGTTCTCCAGTGACGATGACACAAACGCTTCCTGAGGCACTTATTCTCAGCAGAGTTTTCGACTGGTGAAATATTTACTCCCTCTCTGACACTCGTCTGTCTGAAATGATCCGGGTTGTTATGAGTGTAGATTTGGGTCCTCCGTGCTGCTAACGGAGTTGCTATGGCGACGCAGCCTCGAAACTCTCCCGTGAAAGAAAGCCGAAGCTTCTTTTTTTTTTTTTCCAGCCGGCCGTGACCCCTCGGCAACTGACGTCGAGCGGGAGTAGAATATTTTATTGAGTGAACCAAAAAAGCTTCTTCGCTTTCATTAAGAGAATCATTTAGCCGTTAGCAGCTCGCTGCTCCGTTAAAAAAACACATCAATGAGAAAAGCGTTAATGTGCATGGAAAATCCTTGAAATCCTTGATTTAAATCCTGGATTTAAAGGTCCAGTGTGGAAGGTGTTTAGAGTATCTACCAGCAGTTGAATATAAGATTAGTTAGTATGTTTTCATTAGTGTTATATGAGTCATTGTGTTTTTATTGAGCCCTGTACATCTACATGAGAGCGGGTCCTCTTGCACAGAGTCCGCCATGTTGAACCACCATTTTTCTACGGTAGCCCAGAGAAGACAAACCAAACACTGATCTAGATATGACGAGGGTGAGGCATGGGAGAGTATTCATTTGGTTGCAGCCTGCAACGTCACTGCTAGGCGGCAATAAAATCCAACACTGGACATCACCAGGTAGCAGCTTTCAAACACACCACAGAGAGTTTCAGATGTTCGAGTAACGTCTCAGCTGTAGTTAAACAAACGACGTGTAAAGAAGCACCACGAGGTCGGCTGTGCGCCTCTTTATCCTGACGGACCTGAGGCGGGCCGAATGAAGCCTGGTTGCTCAAGCAGCACCCACCTGTCAGTCAAAGCTGGCTTCACTTCACAGGCACAGGAGGTTTCCGCTTGAGTTCAACACAAACAAAACCAAAACACAAAAGTTTTAAATTATGGGAGTTGTTGTCTTTATTGTTAAACGACCTCGATTATGGATGAGCGTTCAGTCAGACCTTCTTTCCTTCCTTACTCTCTGATTGATCCATTGACAGGTGACCAAATGAAGCACACCGTTACGTTACGTACAAACGTGTCTTTGTGTTTGTAGGTCGTGAAGGAAGTGGAAACATGTCACCATTTTTAGCTCCACAAATCAGTTTTGGAAAATTCTCGTGTCACCTGCGTGATGTACGGCCGAGTCTGCAGGATTTTCCTTCTGACTTTGGATACTTGTCGTGTTTTGCATGTTAATTTTTACAAGTCAAAGACTTCAAATAGTTTGCAGTGATGTTCTGCAGCAGTGAATTTTACAAGACTTTAAACACGCTGATACGATCTCCCAACGCAGCCGCCTCTTTTCCATTGGAAATTTACCCAACTAAAGGACTTATTTGGCTCTCAGCTGCTTAAATGCTTCACCGTGTTCCCCAGCTACACCTTCTCCCTGCGTCTGTGTGCTGTTTGCTGCAGAGCAGGTGGTGCACGGTGGGCTAACCATCACTGGAAACATCTGCTGCCTGCTGACAGCAGCGAGCGTGCACCAAAACGACGGATAAACGACATCGTCACTGTCAAATACTGAATCTAAAATAATTAAACTTAAACTAAATCTTTACAAACGGCGCATGGCCTCCCTCTGCCATTCTGACGTTTAAATGGCTGTATAGGAAGCAAACTTTCAAAGTAAAAGCACACCAAAGACAGGATGAGGGCTCATCATAAGGTGAGTATCTGTTCAGCTGTGTTGCCACACCCAGACTGTAATGATTGTCCACCAAGCCCCATGATGTCATCGCTTTGAGGAAACAGCGATACGAGTTGTCTCCTGCTGCATGACAGCACACAGACAACCAGAGGGCACGCCGACCAACCGGCCGCTTGTTGTTGGTGAAAGATTACCAAAGAAAAAAAAAAAACACCACGGCATCGGTGAAGTTTGTAATCTGAGGCCGGGCAGGCAGGCGTGTATCGGAGGGTTATCGAGCTGTTTGTGCTGCTCTCTTGTCAAAATAGTTTCCTCTGGACTTCTTAGAGGTTCTCAGAGCGGCCGTCACTTATCTGCAGGAAGTAGACACCCTTCGTTTAACCTCCATGCTTCCCCCCGGGACGAGTATTCAAATAGTGATAGTGTGTGTGCTTCGGGGTTGTTTACACTTGGACTGGAGTGTGTCGGCTGGGCTGCTCGTGGTTTAATGATTAATTACAGACTGCTGATTCAGAAAGGTGTGCAGGACAGTCGACCCAGCTGTGACATCAGTCAAAGTGATCACCCAGAGTTGAATCAAACCAACTCTCCGTCACATATTTAAATGTTCCTGAACACAACGCTGGCTCACGGCAGAAGGAGCCATCAAAGAACATACAACGGACGTGTTTTATCTGTGTTTGTTCAGGAAGGTTGACTGGTCGTGTGTGTTCAGTGTGCAGCGACGCCCTCCATCCTCCTTCATGGGTCACATTCACATCTGCTGGGAGGAGCCCAGTGCAACCAGCCAGCCTGTGACGACTTCCACAGGAGCGAGCCTGGGTTAGGCCCACTTTGTCTGGACTTTTATCAGCCTCTTAAAGGTCACGACAACCTGTTTCCCTCAAACCGGCTTCCTCTGATGAGTGCTAGAGTTCAACGTGTTTCATATTTGTGTGTTTTCTCTCTGGTTTGTGGTGGGCGAGGCGATATTTGAAACTGTGACCTGACCTGAACCTGATCAAACCACAACCAAACCGTCCTGATGAAACATGTTTTTCAGTGTTAAACTCCAAATTTAAACTTTTGATATTTAGTCATGAATATTTCATGATTAGTATTTTTCACTCCTGTAACAGAAAAAATGATGCAGCAGAAGCAGAAATATTTTATTTTCTTTATTCCAGTCGTCTTCTTTGTCAACAACTGGTGCCTACATTTCCCACAATGCAACACAACCACCAGCACGTCAGATTCAGGTGATATACAATTTTTTAAATCCGTCTCGTGATTTTTTTTTTGCAACTTTGGAGGCTCAGATTTCATCCACGACTTGAAAACCATCGCCATGGTCAGCTGGGTTCATCCTCTGGGGATCGTGATTGTCCGGACAACATTTCATTATTTAATAGTTGTTGGGATGTTTCAGTTTCAGCCCGAGCCGTCTCACTCGCTTGGCTAAAAAGAATCTTAATTGTTGCTTTGCTAACGGGTTTTCCGATCATTTGTCCCTTTCATTATGTCGTTTAAACACGGCTCAGCGTGCCACGCTAAAAATTAAAAGAGGTCCAGGCCACCGAGCAGCAACAGGAGCTCTAATTGGCCGGCTGACAAAAGAGGCTCTTCGCCTTCAACGCTGCAAATGACGGCTTATTAAACGCATCAATTAACTCTTTCTAATTGACCACTGGACTGTGTGTAATTATTCTGGTGGCACGCTCCCGATTGCACGGTTTCAGTGGAGAAATTTAAACCCGATCCAGCTACTTGACGTCAGCGTAATGCTATTCAGCAGAATCCCAGAATATCTCGCGAAGAGTCCGCGGCGCTAAGGAGCTCAGCCTGCTTTCTGAGGCGCACACAGGTCATGTGAAGAGCTGGTGCGTTTGGCTCTGTCTGGTTTCTGGCAACTTCCCAAGGTATTCCAGTCATGTAAGGGAGGGGAATTCTGAAATAGCTGTCCTTGCTGTTAAAGCTGAAGCCATGTATGGGATCCTGCAGAACAAACCATGATAATCCCATTGAGTTGTACATGTGTTTGGGTTTGTGGTCAAACAGCTTGAGCCAAAACACCATCTGGGACCAACCAGAGCATACTGTAGGCACGGGATAAAGAATGCCAGGACTCCATCTAAAAGGAAAGTTTTGCTCTCTTTGGAATATAAAGCAGCTGTGGAGGGAGAGACCGGGTTCATCTGGACGCTCGAGGGTCAAATCAGAGGTCTGACCTAAAGCCCCTGAACACTCGGTTTCAAATATTATTAATTAAAAGGGAACTCCACTAAAAGTCACTTTACAGGCCTTGAGAGTACGACAGCAGCTGTATGAAACCTTCTGTGGCTCCAGAGAGCTGACAGATCGAGTCAACATCTCAACGGGGTTGATAACTACAAATTTGAAATTAAAAAAATAAATACATTTAAAAATCTGCAAAGACGTGCACCTGAGGCAGGCCACCTGTAACAGCTCCCACCTGTCAATCAAAGCGTCCACGTTCTTAATCCTGCATAACTTTAAGCCTTAATATAATGTGAACAGGTGAGTTGTATATAAATTCACCCTCAGTACAGTTGTCATGAACGGGGAAATTAGCTACAGAGACCAAAACTGTTTTTTGTACCAGGCTGTAAACATGTTTATTTCTGCTGTCTAACATGGGGACTTATGGAGACTGACTCACTTCTGGAGGCTGCCTCAAGTGGACGTTTGAGGAACTGCAGTTTTGGGAACTTCCACATTGTCTTCGTTTCCCAGCCGTGGAGGTTTGCCGCTTGTGATCCACGTCTTTGCCAAATTTTAGATTAGCCGGGAGGCGTAACGGAGACATCACGGATACGCTGTCCACTCTTTATACTGACACCCGAGCACGAAAACATAATGTACTGTAATCTGACACGTTACACATACGTGTTTAGAGTAAGTTAGTCAGTCAGCTGCTAGCAGATGCTAAATGTATTCAGCTAAATCTAAACTAATTAAAACATCATTTGAAGCCATGAATAATAAAATGGAGTTATTAATGGCTGCAGACAACATAGCATAGGACGCAGTGGTGAATAATATAATTTAAATGTAAATTTAATGAATGGCTTTGTTTTTCTAATGACTGTAGGTTAATTAGCTAATGGAAAAGTGTCTAATTATCTCAGTGGCACGCTGCAGACTCCATAACTAACAAGCTGCAGTCAGCTACTTTTGGTTTTGTTCCATCACCGCCTGTGCTCCGCGCACGGGAGCCACAGGGCTGCTTCCTCCAGCCGGGGACCAGCCAGGCGGTGAGCTGGCAGCCCGCTCCCCGTCCGTGACATCACTTTCCCAAACATTCACCCTTGGAAGTTTGTCCATATATGGAAGAGAGCTCCACTTTCTCCTGACTGCCGGGGCTATCCCGTGTCGGCATCTTTCCTGCTGTGTGTGTGTGTGTAAGAGTGTGTGTGTGTGACAGAGAGGGAGAGGAAAGGGAGTCGGTTTACCTTACAAGGCAGACAGACCTGGCTTTCGCTCCACATGTTTACAGGAGCTGCTGCGTCGTGACTCACCTTTCTTTTCTCAATGACTGTTTGTGTGCGCAAGCGCAGAAGTATTCAGATTACCTGATCTGCTGGAAATGTTCCACTACAAGTATTCAAGTACAAATTAGATCCGGAAGAAGTGTCAGATATTTAAAGCTCCAGTGTTTAAAATTTAACATGACAGGAATGTAAAATAATATTTATGTGTTGTTTCAATCGCACATACTCACCTGTAAACAAGAACTGTTACGTGTACGTTACCCGGGAAAGCGGTGAGAGGGTGAGGAAGCAGACAAACGGCATCCTCAAACTGCAGTTCCTCAAACGTCCACTTGAGGCCGGCTCCAGAAGCGAGTCAGTCTCCATAAGTCCCCATAAACCGCGGACACGCTGTCCATTCTTCAGACTGTCTCTGGGGTCTAAACAGTCTCTGTAAGTCTTCCATTGCGTATTTGCACAGGACAGAGGAGCTGAATAATAACGGCCTCGCCCTCAGGGGTGGACAGTAACTAAGTACATTTACTCAGTTAATGAAGTTACAGTTACTACAGTTAGTTCCTCTGCAGATTCAGATCAACAAATAAACAATGATGTAATATTATTGATTATATATTAACACATATATTATTATCCCAAACTACCACATCAGTAGTTATAGTTTAAGACATCAGACAGATCTACATCGTGAATACTTGTATTATTATACTGTAATGTACTGCAGTATATTTTGCTGGTAATACTTACATTTACTACAGTATTAATATATTATCAGTAAATATACAAGACTTGAGTTTTTACATTGTGCTTTTACTTCAGTCTGACAGTTGTAGAAAGTATATTTACTTTAAGTACTGCACTGAAGTGGAGTTCTGAGGTACTCGAGTATTTTAATTTTGTTTCTTTACACTTGTACAGACAGAAATGAAGTACTTTTACCGTGTATTTGTTCTGCAGCTGTAGTGAGGCTACTCGTTACTTTGTAGTAACTTTCCACCACTGAGGGTTGGGATGGATTTCTGTTAGTGGTAGAGAGTAACTAAGTACATTTACTCAAGTAGTATACTTAAGTACAATTTTAAGATACTCGTACTTTAACCGAGTAGTTCCGTACTTCTCCTTCTCTGCGTTTTGAGGCAAACATTGTACTTTTTACTGCACTGCATTTGTTTAATGCAGCTTTAGATCATATAAAATATAAACCAGCTCATAAATGATGACAGAATTTTAAAGTTACTCACGGAATATAAAGTAATCAAAGAGCCATTGTGATACTTTTAACGAGTACTTTTACTTTTGTACTCACACTCTAATATTGACACTTTTACTTTAATGTACTCAGCTACAAACAAGTACTGTAAAGATACCATACAGACTGTGTGAAGTAGCATAATATATAAGTACTCAAGTAAAGTAAAAGTACCTTAAACCTGACTCATGTACTTAGTTACATTCCAAAGAAGGTAACTAGTCTGTGTCTGCTTGAACCACACCCAGTGTGAACAACATCACATCACAGAGTGTTTCCACTGTAACGGCTTCAGTTACACCGTGCAAAGTAACGCGTTACTCCTGCGTTACTCTGATTACAGCCTGACAGTATCCTCCCCTTCAGTCAAATATTTGGATCAACCTACCCTCAGCCTTGGCACACATAAAGCCTGCGCACTGACAGCCGAACCGGCCAATCCGCTTCGAGGGGGGCGGGTCGTGTGCGGCCGGAGGCGTCCAATCAGATTCCTCGGAGTCGGTTATCGATTTAATTTGTCTGAGGCAAAGTTTCTTTTTTGCGTCTGTCGCTCCTCTCGACACTGACTGGACCAGCCTGCCGCTGCCTGTGTGCCTGCCGCTGTGCGCGCTCCTGCTGGGCGAGAAACTAGAGCGAGAGAGGGAGAGAGAGAGAGAGAGAGAGAGAGAGAGAGGGACGCCGGGGGTGGACCGTTAATTTCATCCACACACCGTCTTGAGTGCGTGGCGGAGAGCAGACCGAGCTGCTGCTGCACTACATCACCTCGCCGAGGAGACGAGCAGAGCGCATATATAGATATAATTATAAATATATATAAAGCTTTATAGAGGTAGGGGTATAATATGGATCAGTATGACGGAGACGAAGATTACATGCCCCAGGAGGATGACTGGGATCGGGATCTGCTCCTGGACCCTGCATGGGAGAAGCAGCAGAGAAAGGTGAGACTCGACTTCCTTCTACCTCCGGCGGAAAGGTGCGGAAGTGTGGCTTCTTGTTGTTGTTGCTCCTGCTGGTGATGATAGTCCTAAAAAAGCTGATTAATATTCTAATCAGGGTGTCTGCGGTGTTTGTTTGAATCCTCGGGTGCTCGTAATCACCCGCGCGCCCTCCTCCGACACTTTTATCCGGATCTCTGAAACTTTTCCGCGCGCACGTCCTGCGTGAAATGCCCAGCAGCAGGAGCAGAACCAGCAGCAGCAATTAAACACAGGAGGCCCACCCATTATCTGTGCAGCAGGAGGAGGTGGAGGAGGAGGAGGAGGGAGAAAAACAATTAGAAACTGGACAGGGCGACCACCTTTACCAGCGCAACAGATGTCAGCCATGCGTGTGTGACTGACCCCCTCCTGTCATCTGGCTTATGATGCGACGTGGATTAGGGCATGCTTAACAACCAGGGGGATGGAGTGTGTGTGTGTGTGTGTGTGTGTGAAGGGGGGAGTTAAAGCCACCATAACTCAGCCTGCATCTCCTTTATTAGCTAGTTTGGCGGATTTACGCGCGGATTCTGTGCGTAAAAACGCAAATTTGGAGCCAAACGAGTCGATTTCTGTTTGTTTCTAGACGTTTTCCTGCCACAGTCTTGACGTTTTGTTATTAATCTTTAAATATCTGATAAGAATTTTGCTTTATTTCACACCTCTCGGGTGAACATGAGCTCCATAACCCGGCGTGTCCTCTTTAAAATGCTCCATATTGTCTTAACAAGCTTCCAAAATCATCTACACGCGTCTAACAGCTGCTGCTCCGTTTTTTTCCAGACAGAGTATGAATGGTCTGTTACGAGAGAAAAAAAGGGGGTGTTAACTTTTCTCTCTCTCTGCTCCTCATACTTTTTCCTCCGCTTTGAAAAACGGGGAAGAAAAAGCTCTGTGGAATCTGAGTAAGCGCTGTGGTTTGGGCTGGGCTTGCATGGGAGCAAGCGTGCCCAAAAATGGTAATAATCGGCCCCTCTCGCTGCCGTTGGAAAACTTTTTCTCCCCCCAAGTTTTTCTCCCTTGCACTGCGAAGCCTCTTCTGGCTTCTAGTTTCCTGGATTATGTCATCGGCAGTCTGCTACCGGTCGAAAAGCGAATTAGAGGAAATAAAAGAGGGAGGTCTGCAGAGGGGCTGAAGTCAGGTGTGAACAGCAGCGCGCAGGGATCATCTTTGGTAAAGTTTGCTGGCAGAATCAGGGAGCACCTGACGGTTTGTCTTCCAGTCCATCAGGGTGAAATACTTCCCTGCGTGACCCTCATTGATCTCATCATCCTGCAGGAGTGCAGGCATGTTTTATTCATCTGTTTCTCCCCTCAGAGAGCGGCGATAAGTGCTTATGATTAGACACACACAGGCTTGGATGGGATGACACAGGGTCAGCCGAGTTTACTGTCACACACACACACCGCCATCAAAACTCCCTGCAGCATTCAGCAATCAAGAAAATCATGATTATTGTTGAGATATTTACAGCTGAACTCATCATCCGTCATCTTCAACATGGATGTTCATAAATTGAGGCCCCTGAAGGACGAGGAGGACTCGGTAACAGTCTTTGCTCGTCAACAATCATGCGATTGTAATTATTCGGTGTGTTTTCCTGTCTGTCACTCTGTGTCCACGATCGCCCGGAGACCATTCATGTGTTTGTCAAGAGGAGATCAAATATTTTACCTCCTCCCTAACTCAGCTTGAAGAAACTAGACTGGAAAAACACACCTAAAAAAGTATTTTGTAACAGGCCTCAGCTGAATTTTGCAATGATTCGGCTTGACGCACGCGGGCCGAGCATGTCAGAGAGTGCTTCAAATATTTGGGAGTCGGATGCAAGTCTTAACGTGACCGCTGTGCATCAGGGCGCTGCGATCCTCCTATCTGTGGAATCTTAATGTCTTTCTGCAGAACCAGGTGTCTCCTCAGGTACACGGAGCCAGATGTGCCTTCAAAGCTGCAGCTCCTGCATATTTCCTCGGTTAGAAAACCCACACGGGACTTCACCGTGTCTAAACAAACAAACAAACAAACCCACACACACACACACACACACACACACCATATCTGTTTTTCCATCATAGCTGGAAGGTGGAGTTCAGGTGTTAGCTGCTGGAGCTAAATTGTCCAGGTTTTGGCCTTATATGGGTATAAGCTCGCAGTCTACCTTCCATCTGTAAAACCTCCCGCCTCCCACACCCCACCACCAAACCTCACCCAAACACTCCCAGCACACACACCCACATTCCCCTGTTCAGACTGTGCAAGTCAGGTCACAGATGAGATGGAGCCGGTCCATGATTTGTTCACGTATGACCTCAGACGGGAGTCAAACGTGGATCATTTCCTCCTTCTCTGTGACGACATAAAAGCTGAGTTATGAAATATCTGAGTGAGCGTGATGGAGGCTGACGAGCAGCCGCATCATCGACGTGTTGGTCAATACGTTTCTGCGAATCGTGATGCAGGACTCGGTTAATCCGCCCTGCGAGGCGTGTCGCGACTCGTCTTTTTTTACAGGAAGTGCCCACTCAGTCATCGCACTTGTCACCGCTTTCTGACTAACAATCATTCCCCAGCCGGCGAGCCATCCTGAACCTCCCATCCTCGCCGGCTGACTGACGTCTCACTGCAGATTGTCAGGACAGGAAGGACATCTTATTTTTTTATTGTTGTTTTCAGGAAACTGACGCAACGCTTGAGCGACTGTGTGAAGTTTCAGTTCAAGAAAGAAGACCGTGAAGAGTCACGCATGTGTCGCTCCTCAGCGCCAGCTGTTTGTTTGGTCAGATTGCATAATAGGATGTGTAATGTCAGCTCACAAAATGCTTCCTGTCATCAGATTCCTCTGTTCCCATGATGCACCTTGCACGGCCTACACGGTGACAAAGCAGGGAATGTGAAAAGAGTGAATTCCCCTCTCTCCCTCTCTGTCTGCTCGGCGTTATGTGCTGAAATGTTGCTTCTTTTCACTCCATGAAAACACGAGCGCGCCGGAGAGCATGCTGCCTGGCTACGTCACATGATGTTTTCCATCCTGCAGCTCCACCCTCCACCCAGCGGGGTTATTATCGCTCATAATCGTGGCGTAATCGTTGGGCAGTCGTTACACTTTCACTTCTTTTTGCCGAGCTTCACATGAGACCGAAGCTGAATTAGCGTAGCTTAGCATAAAGCGTGTCCAAAGGTAAACAGTCCACCTGTCAGCGCCTGTGAAGCTCTGAAGGATCTTCTGCTGTCCAAATAATATTGCGTCCCATCTCACCGCGTTTTTCTATGAGCTGAGCTGCTTCATATTTAACGGGACACGTATGAGAGAGTCCTCAAACCCTCAGCAGGAGAGTGAATGCACGTTTTTATGAAAGCTATTAACCCGGCGAGAAAGTGTTGCAGCCCTCTGCCCTCAGATGCCACCTCTGTCTGACTCGGAGGCGCTTCAGGGAAATGAGCAACCTTCTGCCAGTTTCTCGGCAGCGCACGATTCAATATCCATTCCTCAGTCGCTTAGTCATCTGTCAGGGCGGCTGCTGCCGTTGGTAAGAAAAATTGAAGGATATCTGAGTCTCGATCCTGCGTCCCGCTCGCTCGCTCGCAGTTGTGGCTAACGCAGCTGGGCTGTAAATCCCAACAGGAGCTAACCCAGCAATCCAGCCGGCACCCGCCCACCCCGGGGCCCGGTCACGCCATCAGGGCCTTGTCTCGTTTGTCCTGATTGATGGGGGTCACGGGATGACACCCCGGCTGAGAGGAGCCCAGCAGCATCCAGCCGTGCACTCGTCCCATCGCGGGAAGTTTTATGTGTTCGCCCTCAGCTCAGGCGAGGAGGGGTGCAACCAGAGGAGAGGCGGACTTTTTAATATTCAGGAGCCGTTCACTGAGGATGCCCTCTGAATCTGAATGACTGTAGCTGTCAAAAGTTTGAAGTCAGCCAGAAATATTCGCATTTCTGCTTAAAACTTGAACCTTTCTTTGCCATTCAAACTTTCTAACATGTTTAGTTGGAGTTTGAACCTTTCTCCTGTCTCCTCACGCGTCTCCTCGTCCTACACCCTTCATCCCTTTCTCTCCGGCTGTAAGCCGACCCTGCGCGAACACGGCCCGGTTTGATCGAGCATGTTTCATAATTAACTGCAACATCGAGTTATCTGCCGCTAATGAGAAGCCTTCAGTCTGGAGGAAGCTGTCTATACTCTTTATATATTTAGCCTGAAGGTCCGGGCCTTGATGCACGGCGTGTCAGAAGACACCGACGTACGTCTAATGACTCTTACATAACCCGACTCCACGTCTCAGGGAGGGGTTTTGTTCTCTGAGGCTCGTGTTCGATGGGGCGGCTCGCACAGAGAGAGTCATGAACGGGGAAAGTAGCCAGACCAGGCTGTAAACAGGTTTATTTCTGCTGCTAACATGGGGACTTATGGAGACTGACTCACTTCTGGAACCAGCCTCGAGTGGACGTTTGAGGAACTGCAGTTTTTTGACACTCTGACTTTACTTCCCAGCTACGGAGGCTAAAATCTTTGACTAAAGACAGACGATGTCTTCGTGTCCTCTCAGTTTTCTCGTGCGTCATTAGTAAAGTAATCTGTAATCAGATTTTATGAGTGGCTTGCCATGACAGATCGAGTGTGTTGCAGCGGGGGAACTCCCCTGAAGCAACTTAAGAGCAAAAAGTCACCTGATAGCTCGCACGCCGACCTGCCCGGCGATGATAAATTATTGACTCCGGGTTGACAAGGCGACAAAGGATGGGCTCCTGAACACGCTCTCTTTGTGCGCACACCTGAAAGCTTCTCTGTCCGAGCCTCCTCTTCCGTCTCTTCCCCCCACCTGGAGCTCCACCCACACGGCTCCTGAATGGGAAGGTGTGCCCGCTGCCTTTTCTTCTTACTCACCACGGTGTCTGTTTACTCAAAGCTGCTTTCACTTATATGAGACGCAGTGCAGCTGCTCCTGTGAGGAGACTTATGGCTAATACACTCACATGTTCACGAACCCCCCCGGGCTTCAAAGAGAGGCTTCACGGCGAGCACATGCACTTGAGAAACGCATGTGGTTTGATTAATAGCATTAGCGGAGGAAAAGACCTGGCTACATCCTTCCCATGTGGTGCAGGGAAAATTCCTTGGAAACATGCAGACAGATCTGCTATAAACCTCCGAAGACATGTGACTGTAAGTGTGTAGTGGTTCCAGACGTGGTCGCTCGGCACTCTTTTGCTCAACAGGAAATGCACCTTGACCCCAAATCCCATGGTGGATGTGGAATCCAAAAAACTGCCGTCTGGGGTCTGAAATCTGCCACCGAGCGAGCTGCAGATACAAACGCCGAGCTCCAGCTTGTGCAGAAAGACTCATCCAAAGCAAGTCAAACTTATTCCTCAATAAAGCCGTTAAAATTCATTACACAAGCGGCCTCAGAGCTGTTTTAATGGCCTATAACCGAGCGGCTCGGGGCTGATTCCTGTACACGTTTCTAAATTTGGAGCCTGAGAAAATAAGCTATGCAAGAATTTGCATCAGGGCCCTGGCATTTGGGAGCCGCTCAGATAAGAGCTTGGTAATTGCTCACATTTGACTTTTCAAACAGTGACTTTGCAGCTGGACGAGGAAGAATTAGCTTTCACCTCCCCGAAACAAATAAAGGAAAAACTGTTCGGGGACGAGAACTGCAACTTGAGCGTGAAAATGTTTCCAGACCAAGAAAGGACGAGGAGCTGTGCCGAGGTTCAGCTTCAGAGCTGCTGTCTGCTTTCTCAATCATCGGCACTGAAACAGGCAGGAGAGACGTTGGAGTTCACGACATTCAAAGAGAACGAGGCGAAGAAGCTGCGACACGAACTCGCTGTGCTTAATTACTGAATTCCTAAAAATGGAAAACAACCTGTGAGCGTTCCCATAAATGTCGGTTAGTCATTTCTCCTCTTTGTTCGCTGTTCACGGTTATTTAAAGAAAACTCAGAGCGACAGCAGCTCTGAAGGCGAGCGCTAAAAACTGCAGTTCCTCAATCGTCCACTTGAGGCTGGCTCCAGAAAGTCTCCATAAGTCCCCATGTTCAAATGTCCAACTTCACAGCAGAAATAAACATGTTTACAGCCTGGTACAAAAAACAGTTTTGGTCTCTATACCTATCTATAGCTCCATTCTTTATGCTGTCGTTAGTAGCCCCCTTGTTTAGCTTAGCATAAAGACTGGAAACCGAGGGTAACAGCTAGCCTTGGCTGCTAGCAGTGGAGCAAAGCAGCTATGATGTGTTAATTAGTGAGCTTTAGAGGTGCAGGTTGCTTCCACAAACTAACCCAGCTCCTCTCCGACTGTTTATCCAAAAATCAGCCACCGCTGCTGCTGCTGCAGGAAACTAATCAACGCATCACTTCCCACGAGGACGAGGTTTCTGTCCCTGGAAGAGTCGAGTCGGCTCCGAGAGCTGCAGAGCGGAGGTTAAAACTCAAAACAAAGACCTCTAAACATAAAAGTAGAACAGACGCCACCATCTGTCTGGCGGTCTGCGGGTGGTGGCGATGGCTTTAAGGGGAAGGTTTTTATCTGCGTTGGCTTTAATGTGTTGAAATCTGCCTCTGGTCTTATCAGGAAGTCTTCCAGCGCGCAGACGGTGGTGCCTCTCACTATTATTTGCTCTGCGTGTAATAAATTGGCAATCGCAGCATTTCGAAGAATGAAGACAGGATGTTTCTCGGGGTTTTTATTTACACTGCGGGGCAATTAAGTCTAATTTAGAGGGAGTTAAACTCAGCGCAGTGAATCAGCCTTCATAGGTGGCCGACGTTGGCGGGTAATAAGTGCAGCGGTGCATGGAAAGGAGATAAAACTCGGCGTTGCCGTCGACCTGGAGTGATGATATTGTTGGAAATAAATCAATCCGTCTATTTTTTGAGTCCTCGGGAGGAGAGCGCTGTGACGAAGGCCGGAGACTGTTTGTTCTGCTGCGCTCGCTCACTTTTTCTAAAGTGGGACATGTATCGAACGTCTGAATTTCAATCAGTGGCTGCTATTGATCGTCTGGCCCGCTGTACTCGCTCTCCTGGTCAGTTAAAGTCGACTCCCCGCAGGCCGGTTGCATTACGCGTCGATGACTGCGTGCTGTTGGTGACACAATCTGCAGCAACAAAACAAACGGAGGTCTCCTCCTCTCCTCCTCTCTCTCCTCCTCTCTCCTCCTGCGCTGCTGCTCCTCTCGCCGTCTTTGTCTCCTGCTGCAGGATTAGTGACGTCACTTCATTTGCGACGACAAACAACAACAACAACAACAACAGCAGCAGCAGCAGGCGGTGCGAAGTGCTGGCAGCAGATCTCATTACAAGTTGTAACAGACACCCTCCTCCACAGCCCCACCCGTGGTATTACCCAGCACGAGGAGGAGGGAGAGCGTGGCCGGCCGGCCGGCCGGCTAGTCGGCTACTTGTTGGTGGTGTAGTGGAGAGCCCTTGGCAGAGCGGCGGGCGGCGTGCAGAGTGGTTTTGAGCTGTGTGAAGTGCTGGCAGGTGCTGTAGCTGGTGGATGGACACAGACAGACAAGGGAGGGAGGAGGGTGAAGCAGCAGCAGCAGCGCTGCCGAGCCAAAGCAGCTGATCGTGCAGTTCATTTGTAGCAGCAGCCACTTAGAAAATATTGAAATTCAAATGCCGTGATGAGCTGAACTCTTCTCACGGCCCGCTCCGACTTTGGCATGAACCGTTTCATAATTAGAACCTGCGTGACCTTCCTCTGAAACCCAGAGAGCAAACACAGATGCCCGCAGGATTTTTCTTTGTCCAGCAGAAAATACAGTTTGTCTCTTCAAAAGCTAATGTTATGTTACTGCTGTCAGTCATCCTGCGGCTCTCATACCCTCCAACGTGTCTGGATACAGACACGATGTTCAGCTGTCCCGGCCTCTGCAGCGAGCTGCTCTGATTAACCTCAAAGCAAACTTCAGATGCGATCACCTGCCGAGCTGCATTTCATCTCAGCATTAACAACGAGTGCCTGACGGATGTTCGTCTGTCTAATCTGAGACGGATCCTGCAGCAGCACCTTAACATGCAGGAAGATTCTGCACAGATTGAGAAGCATTATTTGTATTTTGCTTGTAGCAAAAATGTTTGTACCAAATCTAATCTAGTTTCTGCTGTGCGGTAACTGGACTTCTGTCAGTCTTATCCAGGCTTTGACAGACGTTTTTTGTCTCTCTGCAGTCTGCAGTCTTCGCTGATAACATTTGATATTAGAACACGAGAACCTGAGCTGGTAACACGACTGAAAAATGTCCTGATGACGCCTTTTGCTTGTTTTTGTCCGACGCTAAATGATTTTGTGTTTTATATTAGATATTGCATGTAAATATGACGCTGGTGTCGGGCTTAGATAATCTATAACGCCTTCAAGCGCACATATTCAGAGCAGCGTTTATGTTCCAGCTTTTACGATGCAGGTGTCGCCCGTGACGCGTTCAAAGTTGACTTCATCGCGCTTCTAACACCGCAACGTGTCCACGGACGGGGATCAAACCTGTACAAGCAGCGATCCGTTACCGGGGTTACGGGGTAAATATCCTGATTCATGTCTCTGAAGGAAGGTGGACGCTGATCAGATATCCTCTGGTTTCATTCATTTAGATGACAGACACACTGTGTCGGCCTACTTTTGTTCCACACACTGAAAATAGATCAGGAATCAATAAAGGAGTCGATAAAGAATCAGAGATAATGGAAGTTCCTGTTGTATAATATGAGATTTCTTTTTTTGTGATATAAATATCTGCAGAGCTGATCACCGTGTGATCGCGGTTTCACTTCATGTTCCACCTGGACTTTTTTTTTTATGCCCGTCTCTCCTGGTTTCCTGAAACCAGCTTTCACGTCCGGTTTATTTGGCGAACTGAAAACGCCCCACTTCTCTCTTTGACTCACATGATGATCGGGAACCTTTATCTGTGCGTTTGGTTCTCAGGGGAATCTCGGAAGCATCGACCCCGCCGTGCCCTCTCACAGAATATGTTTTCATTTTCTCCACATCAGGTCGAGTTTGACTTTCCAAAGCGAGATGTGATGAAGCATCCTGACATGTTTTATAATCCACATAAAAACATGTGTCATTCCTGAGGGTCAGAGTTCATCCTCGACCTTCAGAAATCAGCTGCCTGAAAATCTGAGGCCGCTCGGTTTTCTCATTTTCACTAAACTTCTGCAGACGTCTTATTTTATAGCTCTGATGCCATATTTATGTCACAGTCTGCAAGGCGGTGGTCACATGACTGATGTGGGTGACCAAGCAAGCGCTACCACTACCTAATCTGTTAGCACGTTCATAGACCACAGCAGTGTTATGTTACAGACTGCACCGTGTGAGCTGTTAATGCACGCTGTTTGATTGATGGGGTTATTTTAATATATTTTAATCTGGATTTATGATTTTTACTCCAAGCTGTGTCGTCATGACACAAATATTTGCGGTCACACAGACCTCTGACGTATCTTTGGAGGATGCACGCCTTTGTGGAGTTTGCTTCTCTCACAGTCGTCGTGTTTACGCGGTGATAATGTTCTGCCTGGACGATCAACAAGCTTTATCTCCGCTCAGCTTTAGCTGTGAGGAGTTCTCCTGAGCTTTCAAGGACAGCCGCGTTGCGCTGATAATATTTTATATTAGAATATAAGAACGTACGAGCTGCGACTGAGAAGTGGCCCGATGACGCCTGTCGTGTCCCTCGAGGTTCAAACACAATCGAAGAACCTTGACCACGCGTCCGTGTGAACGAACTCCTCGTTGACCGCGGAGCACGAAGAAGTGAGAGTCATGAGCAGAAATGAGTCAGCGATAGTCGTCAAAGTTCCTGAAGCTGCAGATTAAAATATCTCGTGTGCAGATGCAGAATATGAATTTCCTTTTTCCCATGATAGAGAAGGTGCGTTTGTTTTGTTTGCGTCCGCCACGTCGGCCGCCTGTGCTCCGGGTTACATCTGGTCGTGCTGTATAGAAATGTAGCACGTATGTTACAATACGTACAAAGGCCTTAACTGGACACATACAGTACGGCCGGCGCGTTGAAAGCGTCCTTTGTTCGGGTGCAGTGTGACTCCTCCCAGCTCAGCATTTCTCTGAGTCAGGTGACGGTCAGCAGAGGAAAAAAACGCTGCTCCGGCACAAAGCGGCACCACGACGGAGGCCGCAACACGCTTCCCACCCATCCCACAGACCGAGCCCGAGCTGACTCATGGCTACTGTGTTATGACTCGGGTGAAACGGGCCTGTACTTCGTATCACGCTGTTTAGATTGGCATCTGACTGTTGTCAGAGAGCACAACAGCTCAGGCGTGACTCAGGATTCATGGTCGTGCTGAGTCGCTGTGATAACAACCTTATTCCTGTCGAGGAAAAGAGAAATTCCTCGTCGCTCTGCAGAGGAACGTGCAGAGGTTCTACTGAAATGCATAAAAACTTCAATTTACAGTGCAACAATCAACGTGCGTCCACTTAAAGTCTATAAAATATGAATATCAGCGATAAATCGACACAGAGTTGAGTCCACGTCCTCTCTGCGCACACACACTTTGTTTAAAGCGCCATAAAGCCGAGCTGTAGCTGCTGTTTGGACACATGCAGCACAGACTGGCCCTTTGTGCAGCCGGACACACTCTTGCTTTGCTTTGAGCCGGTGCAGCAGGGCAGATACACGCTCACGCCGAGCCTTTCCAGTGACTTGTCGCCCAACACGGCCTCTTTGATGCCACAGCTCTATTTGAATAGCATCTGCACACGGATTTGCATCCAATTTGTGTGCTGTGAGATCATCCGCGAGTGCTGCGTCCTCCGACCGGCTTTTATCAGCCTCGAGTACGCCTTTGTCGGGACGAATGTGGTTTAGCTCTCACCAAACATGGAAGTTTAATACAAGATCATAACTGCAGCTTGGGAACACTCGACACTTTGCAGATTTAAGAACAATAAAATGAGGTCAGAGGTGGATGAAATACTTCTTTGAAAGTTTAAAGTTACAATAACGCAGCATAAAAATAATGAAGTATCATCTTGAAAAGTACTCGCTAAAGTACAAATAAATAAAATAGTTATGTTATTATTTATTATGCCGTTGTTATTATTATTATTATTATTATTATTATTATTATTATTATTATTATTATTATTATTGATGCATACTTGTAGCTAGTTTAGCTAATTTTAAAGTTCCAGTGTGTGTGTAAATTTTGTGGCCTCTAACCAACTGAACACCCCTCACCTCGCCGCCTTGATTCGGCTGTGAAACTTGTCAGTTTGTGGTTTGTCCCTGCCGGGCTGCCGTAGTAACATGGCGGACTCGCTCCCTCTGTAGATATGAAGTCTCATTTTAAGGCGAAAACATAAAAATTGTTACTCTCAGGTGATTTTACACTAATAAAAACACTTTATAAATATAATATCCCTTAAATATTACACACTGGACTTTTTTATACCGCTAGGTTGCTAAATCTATAATAAATAATGTCATATTATAAACTGAATATATGTTTTATGTCAAATTTTAGTCTGTAAAATAACAACAGCTGTCGTATAACGGATATTTTGGATGGATATTTTCTCCGGCAGCAGTTTGAAATCGATTCTATCGTGATGACTTGAACTAGAAATCCTTGAGCATCCCTTGAAAGTCTTTAAATTCAAGGCCCAGGTGCCCCGTAGAGCAAATTACACGGCGATCTCTCACCGTCACAGACGTTTTTGTGGTTGTAAACTTGTGTTGCGTGGGATGTGTGTGTGTGTGTGTGTGAGCTGACGTGTTGGATCCCGGCGTGAGTGCTCTCGGGGAGCCGTGGACGTGGGCTCCTCTCCCAGGAGCCTTCGGCGCGGCCGAGCTGTTTGTTTGCGGGTCTCCGGGCTTGTGTGGTCGCCATAGCAACCGTCCAGCGTTAGGTGCTCTGCGGCATTTTCACAGACGAGCCTCTCTCCCTCTTTTGTTAAATGAACTCGACTGAGGAAAGAGCTACTACCACTCTTTGACTTCTCACTGTGACACACACACACACATGAATATGCATCAGGAGCTGTCACAAGAGAGTAAATATCAGTCGACCGGTCACAATGACTGCTATTCTTTGTCAGTCTGTACTTTTTGGCCGCCTCACTGCTCCGTCAGCGCTCGGACTCTGTGTGTAATGTGTGTAATGTGTGTGTGTGTGCGCACATGCTGAAGCAAAGCGAGCGAATATGCTTGCATCCACAGTATGTGTCGTGTGTGTGTGTGTGTCCATGTTAGCATATTTTTTTGTACTCGTGTTCACACTCCTGCACACACACACACACAGCCCACGTGTGTGTGCTGAAGCAGCAGCTCGGGCGATAGATAAGTGTAATGGGATGACGGTGCTGAGTCAGCAGTTTTTTGCAGAAGCAGCCTGTTTGAGTAGCCGGCCGGTCGGATGGATGCTGCACCTGAGAAACTGTCGCACTCCATTATGGCTGCAGACTGAAGAGAGGAGAACACTTCCTCTCCTCTGTTGGTGGGCCAGCAGAGACGCCGTTAAAGACACACACACACACACACACACACACACACACACGCTGTGTGGTCCGGTCTGCACTGAGATCAGGAAAACAAAAGAGAATCAACGTTCATCAATCCAGCCGTGTTTATCGCTGCGTCGTTGCGTCTTCTGTCTATAATTTTATGCTCGTTTAATTCTAAATCACTGCGACATATTTGGGATCTTTGCAGGCCCTGAAATCTTGACCTGAGTCCAAAATAAAGTTCTGCGGTTTTTCAAGAAAATTCACGAGCCTGTGACTCACTGCGCCGCCAAGAAGTCACGGGAGGATGAAATAATTAATGACACATCTCCGGACACAGAATGCAAAATAAAACAATGACAGTACAAAGAGTGGACAGCGTGTGTGTGCTGTGTATATGCACCGCCATGTTGGCTGGTTGCTCAAACAAGCCATCTGTAACGGCACCCACCTGTCAATCAAAGCGTCCACGCTCTTAATCCTGCATAACTTTAAGCCTTAATATAATGTGAACAGGTGAGTTGTATATAAATTCACCCTCAGTACAGTTGAAATTAGCTACAGAGACCAAAACTGTTTTTTGTACCAGGCTGTAAACATGTTTATTTCTGCTGTCTAACATGGGGACTTATGGAGACTGACTCACTCCTGCAGCCAGCCTCAAGTGGACGTTTGAGGAACTGCAGTTTTTTGGGCACTGCTGCTTCACTTCACATCCACGGAGGCCGCTTCGATAAAACCTCAGCAGATTAATTAATAATAAAAATAAAAGTTAGCTGCAGTCCGGACTTCTTTACTCTGATATTTTAAAACATGCTCATGTAAACCAGAAACAGTGAGTCGTCCAGATTTGTCGTAATAAACTCATAAATAGTCGAGAGAGGAAGTGAGAGGAGAAGTCCGTTTGTGAAACTCCTGATGGGAAAGTGAGTAAGAGCCACGGTGCTGGGATGATACTGGTGTCCACTCAGCAAACTGCAACCAGCTGCAGTGAGGCATCAGAGCGGGCCACATCGTCCTCCTCTGCACACACACCACACACAAGAGGAGTGTGTGTGTGTGTGTGTGTGTGTGTGTGTGTTTGTAGTCAGGCTGGATCCTCCAGCGAGCTTTACAGGAAGGAGACAGAGAGGGATGAATGACGACCTTTGACCCTTTCAGTGCTCTCCCCTTGTTAGCTGGCAGGTCCCCAGATTCTGTCCTTCCTGTGTTAGAGAGCGAGCGAGCATCTTCTGTGACAGAGAGAGAGAGAGAGCGAGCTTTCCCTTCATCCGTCCAGCAGAAGCAGAAAAGGTCGCTTTGTTCCTGTCTGTGAGTCACTCTGAGCAGGATGGATAAAGCTGTGCCGCTTTTTTATGCAGCGGCGTCCTGCTGCTCGTGCTCGAAGTGTAAATGTCTGCGTGTCGGGGGGTGCTGTGGACGTCAGCTGACCTCTCTGTTTGTTTACCTCAGCGCTAAAATGTCAGGAAGGAATGAATATTCCAGTTTGTGACAAGCTGGCTCTTACTTCTATAGTTTTGATAAATAAAACTTCATCGACTATGGATCAGGTTGTTGATCTGACCTGTTCAGCTGCTTATTTATTCAGTAAAACTCAAAAATCAGTTCAGATCAAAGAACGACGGCTAGAACTACAAAGATAAGACGCAAAGTGTAAAAAACTTTATAAATCTTAAACAAAACTGAGTGTGAAGGCTCACATTCATTAAGGATGGGAAAAACAATAGATTCTTCGATGCGTCACGAATCTCTCGATGTGTAAAAGTTAATAATCGGAGTTCTTGATGCAACCTTAGAAAACTACAAATATGGCCGCCACACAAGCACATGAGGCATCTTGTTTACGTTTGAGCTACAGGTGAAAATGTTTGATTCGAGCGCCCGCGTGTCATGATAATGAAGCAAACAGGAGCCACGTAACGAGCTCTGATGTTGGAAACGCAGCCGGTTGCAAACGCTGAACCGGAGAAGGCCGTAGCTCAGAATCAGAATTGCTAATGCAACTTTTATTGGCGAAGATTTGCATCCTTGTTCATGTTTCAGGCTCTGAGCCGAGCTTCGGCACGCCACCTTGTTGTTTTTGATGCATTTGAGAATCAAATCGGAAACAAAGAGATTCCCACCTCTGGAGTTCATTCACTCACAATCTGAGCCTCCGTAGGTGATTTGTAGGAGCTGCTTTCTGGTGTTTTCCTTGCAGAGTTTCTGGTCAGGAGTGAGAGTGCGCAGCCTGAAGCGTCATTCTGTTGTCACATTATCAATGGGGTCTAAATTCTCTGTAAGAGAAAGGAGATTCATTTGCGTCCTCGCAAAGTCTGTGCTGAAACACGCTGATGTAGTGCCAGCTTTCTCTCTCTGCCACTTAACAGACAATGAGCTGACATCGCTAACTCAAGAGGCACATTTGTACCATCGACTCTCTGCAGCTCCTGCTACGTCTCTTTTGTGGAGCACTGTAGGCTCCAGCCGAGCGCGGCTTCATAAAAACTGGATGTTCAGACGTCAGCGCTGTTCAGACAGTTTACACTCAAAGTGTCAGAGTTCACAAAAACAGATCTGTCATCCACCGACCGCTCCGATTTCATCCGGAACAATTGATTTTGGTTGGAAGATTTGCAGTCATGCATCATTATACAAATTGAGTTTAATAACGCGGCTGAAGCAATCAGATCATCCCGGACAGAAACAAACTGTGCCTGCCTGTCTTCTCATCTGTCTGAGTCTTGACATGCAGAGCGGCCGACTTTGCATCATGGCTCTCTGCTCTCTTGCCTCCCACTCAGCTGCTGAGATGGAAGTTTTACGTTTCGTTTACCCTCTCTCTGCTTGCCAGATGCACGGAGCCGCAGGACTGCAGAGCTGCAGAGCATCCAGACAGCAGCTTGGCCCCGCACGCCTCGTGCCCTCAAAGCGAGGGCGCAGTAACCCGATTCTTCTTCTGTTCGCCGAGCCAGACGCTCGGTGTCGATTCTTATCCGCCTCTCAGTTCTAATTTTTGTTTGGATGACAGTTCATTTTTTATTTTTGGCTGTAACCCATATCTGATATTTTGTCAGAAACGCTGCACACAGGAGCCTCACATCTGTCTCAGCAGCTGTATTTGTGTTATTCTCTGTCCTGTTTCTGTCGAGCTGCTGTAGGTGCTGCAACAACTTAAATAAGGTGACCTTATTTCGGTACTCGTCATCATGGCAACGCCGTCAAACTAAGATTACAAATGGCACGCAGGTTGTTAGAGTACAGATGTGCTTCACATATTTGTGCAGATCTAGTTTGTTTTGCAAAATCCAGATTTATCTGGATACGTTTTATAATTGCAGTGTTGACAGGCTTGCTCGAGGCTCGGGAACTTAATGACTATGCTGCTGGCTATTTGACCTCAGAATAGGATCATGACATAACAAGGTGCTCGTGTACAGAAGCCAAACGGTCATATATTTTATTTCCTCAGTTTTCTTGTGATATTCACGTCATTATGTCGAAATAACAAATGATATCCCAAGATAACGGGCTAAATATCACATCTGATTCATCGTCCTTACATCTTGAATTAATCATGTCGTTATCTCAGAAGTCAAAGTTTCTTATTTCGAAGATCTCGAGGAAAATTACGCCGTTATCTGAAGAACATTTATTTTAAGATGACATAAATAAGTCGATATCTCGAGAAAACACATTAAATTAACTCACTGATATGAGAAAAATGTTTGAATGCGTGACCTCTTTGGGCTTCTGTACTTGTGACAGTCAGCAGCAGGTTTATATTCCAGCAAAGCAAGATTAAATTATTAAATTTCATAGTTCAGTACAGCTAATAAGCTATGATAGCATCATCCTGCTATCTGTGACCTTAAAGGAGCGTTGTGTAGCATTTAGCAGCTCATTTCACCTCCTTACGAGCCCGATCTGGAGCCAGTGTTTGGTTCCTCTGGGCTACTGTAGAAACATGGAGGACTCTGTGAAAGAGGACCTGCACGCACAGAAGTGTCAATCTAAGGCAACAAAATTATAATATTATGTAAATATGGCCCCCTAAATCTGACACACTTCACCGTTTTAAATATCAAACTTGCTCTTTGTGTGTCCAAGTTTGCCAAAAAATTGCTGCCAAATTTGTTGGCGTTCCGAGTGCCGACGTGACCGAGCTTCTTCCTGTTTTCCGTAGCGCTTAATGTTTGAAACGAGGAAGGACGTGACCTTCACGCAGCGATTCAAATCTCCAGAACGCTCTGGAAAGTGTTAGCAGCAGACGCAGATGAGAAAACGTCTCCCCCTTCCTCCTCGCTTACCGTCGATACACCCTTGAGCAAGGCAGGCCTCATGCCCACTCGGGGGGAACATGCTCCCCGTGAACTCGTCTGGTTAAACGCCCTGATTGCCCTGATCCATCACACATCAGGAAGTCATCTGGGAGTCTGCGGAGGGAGGAAGGTGCTCTAGCTGTTAGCAGCTTTGTTTTCCTGGCACAGAAACTCTTTCCACCAGCACTTTCTGGCCCCCACGAGCCTCGACGAGAGACAAAGGCAGCAGAGATAGACTTAACAGGAGACAAACGACACCCTTACCTCCTACCTGGGATTGACAGAGCCCCATTTCCCCCCTCTGAACTCATCCAGACTTTTCATTACAGCTCGATCTGTGGGTGGTTTTGATCCTAGGGAGAAATTTCCCCCTTTCCTCCTGCTTTGTTGAACGTTCTGGAGGAGACGCTGGAAATGTATTTGTCTAGAAGTTTTTCTTGCAATTTATCTGCTTGTGTCTGAGGTTTTATCGGGACATGAGAGGCCCTCCGGTACCCTGAGCTGGAGACTTCAGGCTTGAGAAACTGGCCGCCGTGTTGAAAACCGCCTTCCTGTGTCAGACCCTCTGCCAGCAATATCTGCCTTTCCTCTCTCTCTCCCCCTAGACTTGTCCGCCTGCCCGTGTGTTCGGATATGGCAGGGGCTCGCACTCATGAGCTGGCTTGTTTCAGTAAAAGGATTGTACTAATATGGAACTGGCAGAGAAGCAGGAAATATTTTCCTAACTGAGGTTGATTAATGGAGCGGGAGGGAGGAGAGAGGAGGCGAGGAGGGAGGCTGGGAGCTGAGGGAGAGGTGGGGAAATGAACAGGACAAAAAAAACTATACGTGATGGGTTTAAAGTGACCAGCACAGGGAGGCAGAGAGAGGTAAAGCTCTTCTTAAAAGGTGATTTATGCGATTATTTGTGCAAACAGCCAACTCGATTACAAAATGAAAGAAAGCTATTCCAACTCAAGGATCACTTTCTAGTTTTTTCAACCGTGTCATGCGGTCACATGTCACGATGACTGATCCGTTCAGGTCTATTTTCATCTGTATAGAAACCACAGGCATGAGTTATGTCACCAAGGCATATAAAAGAAAGAATAACAGAGTTTTATGTTATATAAAATATTTCACTGACGCTCATCCATAGCTCCATTTTAGCTGTAAGCTAAACTTTGACTTCAACAATACTGACTCAAGATCTGCACTCGACGGTCGACTGCACAGGTCTCATCGTGAAAGTTCAAACAATGTTTGATGCTTCACTTTTAGGCCAGCACGCCCAAAAAAGTGCTATAGATGAAATGAAGACTAGCCGCTGAGCTAAGAAAGTCAAGAATTAACTTTCACGTGTCACCGTTTGACAGTTTTGGGAGACAAACTTGTTTACTTTCTTAGTTTTAAGTTAGAAATTGACACCATACGCTACAATTGAAGCCACAGCCAACTGCTGGTTAGCTTAGCATATAAACTGGAAACAGCTAGCCTGGCTAGCAAAATCAATCTAAAACATCACTAATGAACTAGTTATATCTGATTTTTCAATCCATATAATAACCAAAATGTAATAATGATGAAATTTTAGGGAGGCTTTATGCTGGATTTTATGCTAAGCTAAGTGGCTTCTGGCTCCAACTTCATATTTAGCGTACATATCCATGTGTGGTATCAATCTACTCGCCTAACTCTCTGCAACAATTTTGAACTATTCTTTTAACTATATTAATAACTGTAGAAGTGTTTAAGTCAGTGAAGCGAAACTGCCAAACAACCACCAGTTTGAGCTTATGAAATGTTTAGACGTGTGGCTTTTCTTTGTTGTATATCACAGTAAATTAAACATCTGGAAAACTGTGATTGTGATGACTATTTTCTGACATTACACAAACTAAAGGATTCATTTGTTTATGTAAAGTCAGTTAAACACACAAGTTAACTCCTATTGTCTTTTATGTACAATCCGAGGCGAGTATCCGGGTTGACTGACTTCAGGTAGTTTGCTTGCTGAGCTTTGCGTTTAGTGGTTGCCATGGGAAAAATGTGGCCATAATGACGCTGACTGGCAACTTTCCCTGAAGCTGATGGGGAGCAGATTCCTCCCGCTCTTGACCCCTGTTGTTTTTACAGCCCGCCTCAGTTCAGAGAGGCTGAGACGAGAGAGAGAGGAGGCAGACGAGAGCAGAGAGGGGGCCCTCAAAATTTACGACCCTCCAGATCCTCCAGCAGACGCAGCCAGTCGAGCTTTCACTTCGCTCTGTTACACGACATGTTGTACCGAAGCTGAGACAGGCCGTGTTTAAGCCACAGTTAATGAGAGTGATTTTCACTGGCGCTGTGTCGATGAGCAAGGAATCGGTCTCAGTGACTCTGGAGCAGAAGACATGTTAACAGCTTACAGAGATTCACAGCACATACTGTACTCGCACAAATCGTTCGAGGACAACGCGATCACACGTAGGGGAGCCCACGGGGATCATACGACAGTAAAGCATCGTATGTATCACTCTGCACAACAAGCAAAACACCAGACTGTTTATGACTAGTACGCTGCACCCTGGGGTATACTTCAATGTTAGTTTATCTCACTCCTGTGGATAGCGTCCAGTATGCAGCACAGCTACAACTGGGATAATCCAGATCAATGATCCAGACAAATGTTTTGTAGCAGTCCAAACATTCAGAGCAAGGCCACCATTTTGCACCAACCTTTCAACAGTTGGACATTGAAATTGGCTGCACACAAAGCAGCAGCCAGCAGTTTTTGGCCTGATCCTGATCATGTCCTGATTCGATGCTCATACATAGAGAAATGTTGGTTAAATTAACTTTCATGTGTCATAGTTTGGCAGTTTTATGTTGGATTTTATGCTAAGCTAAGTTAAGTGCCTTCTGGCTCCAATTTCATATTTAGCATACTTATCCATGTGAGGTATCAATCTGCTCGTCTAACTCTCTGCAACAATGTTGTCCGATACTCATACTGAAATATCAGCTGTAGCCTTCTTAATCTGACAGGAAATGGCTCGGGACAGCTCAAGGTCTCACTTTTGACATTGTTCTCTTGAATGATCGCGGAGGAATGCAACAACTTCACACACAGTCCTTTTCGACCTCGACGAAACGCATTCTTGGAAGCTGAGATAAACCCGGCAGAGCTAAAGTAGACAGAACAGTAATTTACATTTCATAATAAGATAACAGCTTGAACACAATGATCATCACCGGTGATGAGCGTCTGATAATATTGTACGAGTGTCGAGGATGAAGCCTCGCTAGTCGTACTCGTTCAGAATGTGTTTGTTCTTTGCTATAAATACTTCAGCCCTCCGCACAGGGAAAACCCGACGCCTGCAGTTTTATTGGAGCGCTAGCAACCGATGAAAAAACATGGAATACTCTCAGGGGGCTTTTTTGTTTCTCTGCTAGCTCTGTCAGTAGTCCACCACAATAATTAATTATGCCATGCTGAGTTTCTGATTTACAAAGACAGACTTGAGTCGTATGGAAATTAAATGGTGGTGCTGTCTGACCTAAGCTAGTCAGGAGCTCATGGCAGCTACCTAATGCAGGTAGTTCGCTAAGATTTCACACCTTAGTTATTGATATACTTAATATTCCTCTTGTTGGCTCTTTTTTTGATAAAGTTTTCTAATTTCTAGCAGATGACTGTCGACTTTGACGCCTGAAATTACACAGGTATAGCTAGCTTGCTAATTAAGCCTACTGTAGCTTAGCTTTAGATTAAGGCTGACTGTTAAATGTTGCAGAGAACTTGTATTTGACCTTATAAAATTGACAACTTAGTGATGTGTTATAAATGCAAAGCTTGCTGGAAACTTTAAAGCAAACTTCCCAAAACCCAATAATGACCCAAAACTCTGAAAACAGGGAGTTTAAACTCATCTTAAAGGTGCAGTAGAATGTAGCGGCACCTAGTGGTGTGGGTGCAAATTGCAACCAACTGAATATTGTTTCATGTTATCAAGGTGTTTCAAGCATGACGGAGAAACTACATTAGCTTCAAAACTTGCAAATGAAAAATAAAGAAAACAGAAAAGGTCCTACGTAGAGCCAGTGTTTGGTTTGTCCATCATGGGCTACTGTAGAAACATGGCAGACTCTGTGGAAGAGGACCCGCTCCCTCTGTAGATATAAAAGGTTAATATAAATGAAAACATAGTTACACATGCTGTCTGCTCATGCAGTAATCTGTCAGTGTAAGCCGGTGTCATGCCCTGCCAAGAGCCCCAGATCACCTGAAGAGCCTGGGAGTGTTGATCGTAACACAGTCACTGTGTCATGTGACGGTGCAGGTGGCTGCCAGCGTTCGGACTGTGTACTGCTGCCAAACACACACACTGACCCAAAGAGTCAGAGGAGCTACAGGAGGGCCGGCTAATTCTAGTCAGGAGGAGAATCAGCCAAACTCACCGTCCTTCCAACACGTTTAACAAGCTAACATTCCTCCTGTGAACTTTTAGTCGTTTTCACAACTGTGCTCTTTGCGGGTTGACTCAAAGCCTCCTGACATTTTCAGCTGTCTAGTCCTGTTAAAGCTGCACTAAGCAGGAGTTTAAAGTAAAAATGTGCCCATTTTATCTGCTTAACACACACGTCCTGTTCCCCTTTGTATCTTATTTGCCAAAGAGAAATTACAGTCTTGGGAGGGCTCTTTCATTTTCCTTTGGTACAAGGCTTTGTGATACGTTAACGGCTATCAGCACATTAAAGGTCAAAGTTTTTAAGTGAACGCTTGCTTCTTTGTAGCTGTAAAGCTCTCGAGAATTTAGTTTCTGTCATTTTTTGAAGGTATTTGTGTTAAAGTGGTGGGACGCCGACAAACACACTGTGAGAACCTGAGTCAGCAGAGCCGGCAAACACCCTTATCTGAACACTTTGATTAAATTATACAGTATTCACGTCAGCTGCTGACACCACAGCCCCGCCTCAACTGTTTCAAATCTTTGGCCAGCCTTTTAAAGAGACTATTGATCAGGATTAATTGAAATATCTCAGTGCCTGTTGGAGCTTGACTAACTTTAGAGGAATATAGTATCTTTCAGGCGAGGGCGTGTACCTGCCAGCTGCGCATAAATCGTCACTGCTGGTCTTTTTCTGTCAGCTCTACCCTTGGAGATAAAACACCATATAATCTTCCCTTCTTTCCACATCTTCTACAGTATCCTCAGTTTCCTTTGGCTTTTTTCAATGGTCGAAGCGCCACCACATGCCAGTAAACTCAAACACATCTGAAACCTGGCTCCTCCACACTCGAGTTTATTGATAGTCGTGTAAACCTCATGCCACTCCATTTTAAGGGTGATCTCATCGCGGAAGTTCCACGAGTGCTCCGGACCAGCTCGTCAGTGACTTTTAAGTGGCTTTTGTTTCCCGGCAGTGGAAGGCAGGCCAGCGAAAGACAGTGCAGGCTTTCATAAACGCCTGGCTCTGCTCCTGCAGGTCCTCCTTCAGCTCTCTGGTGGAAACATGCTGCCTGGTGTTTCAGCCCTGGGTGTAATTAACCCGGGAACTCATAAAGAGGCGTTCGCGGCGGGGTGCATGGTGGGCCCACTCCTCCATTGCCAGCTCCTGTCAGGCAGCTGAGATCCCCGCTCCAGATGTTTTCCATTAGCATGTTTGCATGCCAGCAATGCCAGACAATCCCAGGCCCGCTACACCTACTGTATGCAGTGTACAATGCCCCAGTGTGCTGGGAAAGTTCAGCACATAAGCTTGTTAGTAGAGGCTCTCGTGAATGAGGGTGGGAGCATGTGGACAAACCAACAGGAAGCATGTTAGTCAGGCATCGAGCTGCTACAGACACGTTAAGCAGAGAGTTTATGAGATCCATAAGAAGCACTGCTGTACCGTGCAGCCTCACACAGCTGCTGTTACAACATGTGAGACTTGAACCTGCGTCCACCTCTTCATACACCGTCCTGCTGCTCTAATGTTCACCAACCCAGATATAATTCTGCTTTTAATGAGGTCAGCCGTGCTGCCTCTGATGCATTGGACTGGCTCCATTGTCGACATGTTATAAACTGGTGTAAGTTTAACAAGTCTGCAGTGAACAAACATGAAGACACGCAGTGTTTGTCGTACACTGACTGTTTCCTTCTCCTGTCGTTCAGACATTCACAGCTTGGTGCAACTCTCACCTGAGGAAAGCAGGCACGCAGATCGAGAACATCGAGGAGGACTTCCGGGATGGACTGAAGCTCATGCTGCTGCTGGAGGTCATCTCAGGTAAACAGCTTCTTACTTAACAGGATTACGTGAATGAAAACGGTCTGCACGGACAGCACCGCGTCGTGCTGAGTTTGAATGCCGGGATTAGCCTTAAAGGAGGACTTTGATATTTTATGGGAAATGTGCTTACTTGCTTTCTTAATAAAAAAAAGTCATGACTCGGTGAAACAGAAGTTTGACTCTGGTAATGTGATGTCTTATCCTTCCAGTTTGATTGGCTACAAAACAGGTATGACTCAGCAAAATTGAGCCAGCTATGATGGTTGCACTTGAGGCAGGGTGCAGATGTGAGTCAGTCTCCATAAGTCCCCATGTTAAAATGTCCAACTTCACAGCAGAAAAAATGGTCTATGGTCTTTGTTGATTATTTATTTATTATTATTATTTATTTAGCTGACATGGTGCGTCACACGCCACATCGTTTGAGCTTCAGGCGGCCTGTGGGTGACGTCCATTCTTCATGCTGTCATTGGTCTCTGAGCTAAACTGTTTTGAGGAAAACTGTGCTCGAGCAGCCGCTGCAGACGTTATGCCTTTGACCTCTGCTCCATCATTTTTATATGTTTTTTTGTTCCAGGGGGATTTGTTTGAAATGGGAGTACTCGGAGAAGCTGCCAGACATACCAGTCACCTTTATCTGTCTGCCTTGTTGTGTTTTTCCTGTCTAGGCGAACGCTTGGCCAAACCGGAGAGAGGCAAGATGAGAGTCCACAAGATCTCCAATGTTAACAAAGCGCTCGACTTCATCGCCAGCAAAGGAGTCAAGCTGGTGTCTATCGGAGCCGAGGGTGAGTGACGTCATTTCCAGCAGATGGTCACCTGACCTGAAGTTTGATTACACCTCTACTGATTCTAATGAGGCCATCAGCCGAATCAATACCTACTTTTCTATTAGAAATGGCTGAGTGTAATGTAGTCTGTGGCCCTCTCTCTCTGTCGTTACCATGGCAGTGGCGCTGGCTGCTGTGCACTTTAATGAGATCCTTATTCCAGAGTGTTCCTGCGAAGGTTGTGCTTTGCAGTGCATTTTCTGGGAGTGGATCTTAGGATCAGCAATCCCCTCGGGGACTGAAGCTGCTCATTGTTCAGCACAAATAACTTGGGGATGTCCGTCCTCCTCCCATCGGAGAGTAAACAAGTCTTTAGCCGAGTAAACACTCCTCTTTCCCCCTCACTCTCTCTCTCACTGTCTATCTGTCTTCCTCCATCACAAACCACACCCCTGCACATGTGTGTGTCTGCTCAGTGATCTCAAAATGTTTAAAGGGTCAGTTCACACAATCTACATATTTGTCCATGCAGATATTTTTGGTTTTAGCGTGCCAGCGTCTATAGATATCCGTCTCCGAGATTTTCGAATACAATGGAGCCGAACAGACGTTTGATTGTGTCGCTCAAAGCGCTGAAAGATGACATTTGAAAAACTCAACAGGAGCTTGTCTCTCTGGAAATGATGTCCGGGATATTCTGGATCGTCCAGAAACTTTCTGCTGGAACTAGTTTATAACACTGAGACAAGTTACCTCACAGTGATCTCTGTTGAAGCTTCGTGTATGAGGACGAGAGCAGAGATTTCTTCAAACTTCAGCACATAAAGTTGAGCTGATCCTTTAAATAACATGAACTCTTGTAAATTGGTGTAATCCAGGTTAAACTCACAGGGGATCGGACTCTCCCGAAGGCCGGGCCTGTCTCACAGTAAAGTTAACCTCTGACCCGTCTAACCTCGGAGCTCGACTCCATCTGGTGATTTTAAACTTTCAGAAAGTCTCGTTTTCTTAAAAAAAGGAAAAAAAATCTGCCAGGGAGGTCATTATATTAGCTAATTTCTTTGTGCAATGATAATAACATTAAATCTAATCTTAGTATTGACAATAATAATAATAACCCAGCTTTCAGTCAAAGTCAGGCTGCTGCACCAGAGTTTAGAGAAACGATACTTATTGTTATCACTTTTCTGGACTTTTTTGGCTGCAAACTTTTATTTTCTTGATTTATCAGTCAATTCATTTGATCTATAAAGTGTCTGAAAATAATTGAAAAATGGAGACGTCTTTAATCACTTGATTGATCTACAATCACAGCAGACAAAGAAAACCAGCAAAGGAACCAGTGAATTGTTTATTGAAAGTGAATTGAAACAGCTGAATGTAATATCAGATTTCATTCACCTCTTTGGCTCCGAAAAGGATAAAAGTTACTTCATAAAATGGAGATTATTTTGCAGTGCACAGGGGCTGGGATAAAAGCTCCTAAGCCAGACCGGCATTCCAGACAGATTAGCCGCCTCCTGGTCGAGCGGCCCGTTGGTGGGATGGGGCTAGTGGAAGGTTCATGCGAGTCGTCGGGGGGTTTGTTTTGGGCGATGGATGAAGGGGGTGGAGGAGGTGGTGCTGGGAGGGGGGTCGCAGTTTCAAATGGATTTAACAGGATTTGCGTTCCTCCCCCAGGTTGATCAGTCTTGTTCATCAGGACTAATCTCGACATGTATCTGCATGTGTCAGCCCAAACAACCAGGCCGACTTCTTCTGCCTCCGCCTAATTTAATCAGAGCTCGTCTTTCACAGCTCGTTACATGTTCAGACGTCTGACTTGACATCTCGCAGTCCAAAGTTCGTCCGTCACAGCCGAGCAGCCGTGCCTCGCGCCTGATTGGATTAGAGGGAGAAACGAATGATTATCGAAGGCGGGCAAACAGAGTGACTCGTTGAAGGGGGATTTTCATTATCGACAACACAACACAAGATAGGACTGAATGGAGGAAGTTCACCCACAGCCTCCTGCAGCCTGCAGGCACACGGCTGATGGACAGCTTCCAAACACACGCAGTGTTTGATGCATTTTATCTGAGTTTTCTGACCCCAGGCCTGTGAAAGGTGTTCATGAACAAAGATGCACGAGATGAACATAAATATGGAAATTAAAAGTGACTCCGCTGCCCCACATGTGGTAAATCACTGTCAGTAAAAGTTTGTAGACATCTGGGTTACATATAATTTTAGTTCCAGCAGCATTTAAATGAATCAGCACGAGGCAGATCGTCACAACACATTGTAATATAGTTATTAAAATGCTCAGTTAGTCTGTTCACACGTGTGTGTACTGAAGTTTTTCCATAATAAAGTCTAAAGATAGAGGATGACTGTGCTGCACAGTCTGCACAGGCTGTACACAGAGCACAGCAGCGTTTGTGCTAAATGCTAACAGGCTCATGTTCACCATATTAAGTTTAGCTTGTTAGCATACAAACTAACACACAGTACAGTTGAGGCTGATGGGAGTGTTAATAATAGACCTGATGATGGCGCCGTGGACAACCAGAGTCAGTGTGATTCAACATCTGGAGGCCTGAAATGTCCATCAAATATTTGAGATATCCAGTTTCCATGGAGATCGAATGGCCGAACATCTTTTTAACCTCTGGACAGCGTGGTGCCTGTAAATCAGTGTTTAGAGATTTTATGAATCATAAGCAGCTGCTCGACGTGTGAATCCTAAAAATGAAGTGAATGTTTTCACTTTGTCCTTCTTTCAGAGATCGTCGACGGTAACGCTAAGATGACCCTGGGAATGATCTGGACCATAATCCTCCGCTTCGCCATCCAAGACATTTCTGTGGAAGGTACTGCGGTGTGTGTGTGTGTGTGTGTGTGTGTTTGTGTGTGTGGGAATGTTTCCACACACTTCTTATTCATTCACTCCGATGAAAGGAGCTCCTGCTCACCGTCTTCATTTGCAATTGAAAACTCTTTTCATCGACACAGTGTCTCAGCATTAAGACTTTTGTGACGCATCTCGCCGAGCTTAAATAAACTGCAGCACACAGATTCAGCTTGAATGTGAATGTTTCCCCTGGAGGTGGAAATGTTTACGGATAACGTATATATAATGCACTTATAGCGTAATCCTGTTTAAATGTCAGGCGTGGTCACTGTCGAGTTGTTCGGTGTGTTTAACTTTTTCTGTTTGGGCTCCGACACAATAGCAGACACCGCTCAGGAGCCGCGAAGCATCCGAGCGGTCACACATGCTTCCCATTCACTTCACCTCCACTTAATCCACCACTAAACGGGGATTAGCCGAGAGTCGGTCAAAGTGAAAGCCCCAGAGTTTCTCCAACTTCACAATGATCCCTTCTTCTTCTTCGTCTTCTTCTTCTTCCCGACTGCAGAGACATCTGCCAAAGAAGGCCTCCTGCTGTGGTGCCAGAGGAAGACTGCACCCTACAAGAATGTCAACATCCAAAACTTTCACATCAGGTACGGCTCCGGGGGGAGAAAATCCTAATAAAGGTTATTTTACTCACACGCCGAGATGCAGTTACGCTTAATGAGAGCTTAAGTATCAGCTTCAAGCAGAGAAAATTAGGCCAAAGAATGTGAACGAGCAGCCGATCATCTCACCTGAAGTCAGCCAAGTTCATATAAATGTTATTTTCCTACTTGTATAATCCAACAATCACCTTTAATGTCAAAGATATCTGACAAAAATCTAACTTCCATGTCCAACGTCAACGATGAACCTTTTCATTCTTCATACATCAACACTTGACTGATGCTCGTTTCCATTTTAGGAGGATTATCTGTAAATCAGACAGGCAGCAACGATTTTATTTAGTTTTTACCCAAATATGCAGAGGAGTCGCTCTGATGTGTCTGCACACAGCCCCAACAACCTCTACCAAGAAGGCAAAGCCTTAAAGACAAAGTCCAGGGCAGAAACACCGTCCACAGATCTGCTTTTAAAGCAGCAGTGAGACATAATCGGTGGTCTGGATCCAGACTTAAGAAGCCCATACATCAGTCTGCCAGGCATTGCTCATCAAAATCTGTCTCTCAAAACCTATGACAGTATAAAGAATAGACAGAGCCTGAGTCACGTTTCCAAAAACGCCGTACTGAAGCTGAAAATATGTATAGAAATATTATTCACCCTCAGTACAGTTGTCATGAACGGGGAAATTAGCTACAGAGACCAAAACTGTTTTTGTACCAGGCTGTAAACATGTTTATTTCTGCTGTCTAACATGGGGACTTATGGAGACTGACTCACTTCTGCAGCCAGCCTCAAGTGGACGTTTGAGGAACTGCAATTCGTTTCCCAGCCACGGAGGAACCGCTCGGTCAAAACGTATATACTTATATATTTTCGGCATCTTGCTGCAGTTATTCAGTCTCTCAGGGACGCTGCTTTGAATTAAAATGTGGTCTGTGGCCTGTCCAGTTGAATTAAGT
The DNA here is from genome assembly GCA_023373845.1 of Nibea coibor. Classification (NCBI taxonomy): domain Eukaryota; kingdom Metazoa; phylum Chordata; class Actinopteri; family Sciaenidae; genus Nibea; species Nibea coibor. Next base: position 23,830,667 of record CM041722.1, read on the forward strand.
TTATATATATATTCTGCACATATATTTATATATATAAAATGTAGATTTTAAGCACACCAGGATCGCGTATCTGTATCGTTTCTAATTCAGCACAGGTGACAGCGCTGATGCTGAACAGAGCAGCAGACGTGCTCTCATACAGCAGACGACGGAGAGGCAGGCGGAGCGGCAGTAATTAGCCAGCATTAAAGTTTATATCACTACATTTGTTGCATGCAAACAGTTTATTATTCCATAGAGCGTCCGATCCCAGCATCCACATTTTGTGTGTGTGTGTGTGTTCTGGCCTCGAGTGGGGATTAGTCCACGTCACAGGAAGCCTCTGTGCGTGGTGAATTATTGAAAGAAGACCACTGTGATCCTCGGATGTGGATGAAAGCCGAGGCGAGAAGAAAGGTGGACGGTGGGGTCGTTTCAGGGGAGCGTAAAGGGAGAGTCCTGATGATCCCGGCGCAGGAGCAGAGGCCAAGCCTTTGATGTGCTCTCTCTGTGAGACATGATAGCAGTCCATCTCAGCCCGGAGATGAGAGGCACGAGGATGTGCTGCTGCTTCAGGTGTAAGAGTCACCTTGTGAAAGTCGCTCTCGGCATCGTTCAGGGCACGTAATGCATTTAAACAAGCCATCTCGCTAATTCGCTACCACGAGAGCAGAGAGCAGCAGTAAATCACGAAGAGCTCGTCCAAATTGAGATCGCGCTGCGTTCACGGACAGCCCGCCTTCAACATCAAGGCCATTAATCAATGAACCACTGAAGGCTAAACAGACACACGATGATTGATTTCAAAGAATCTAAACTGCACATTCTCCAGCTTCGTTCCAGGCTCTAAATTTGGCAGCTTTGCATATTTACATGATTTCTGCAGGTGGAAACGAACGTTTAAGAAAATCTTAGAGCTTCTTTAATCAATGTTTTTATATTAACAATGGATTAAATCACCATGTGTGAAGTGAAAGTTGCAAACCCACAGGAAAGCGTCAAACTGCAGCTAAAGACCGAAACAAAGCTTAAAGGCAAAGAAATAGACTTTACATTGTCAGGTGGACGTGAGCGCTAATGCTGCTCCGTGTGTCGTATCGACTTTATAACAAGATGTCACCGCTGTGCCCCCCAGAAATCACTTGTTTAACGTTAACTGGCAAGCTAGTAGTAGCAGAAAATGGAACCTGATGCAGCGCCGCGGCGCTCTGTAAAGACTGGACCACATCTGTAAGTCAGTAAGTCACACTGAGACACGCTTGCCAAGAAAATGACTCTGGAAAATGTAAAAAGGCAGCACAAAAAAAAAAAGTACCACGTCTGTTTAGTGTACGAAAAGTGACCAAGCAGGAGTTTCTTTTTTCTTTGAACGTCTTCCAGAATCTCGACCTCAAATGTGAAATGACTGCAATTTACCTTTTTTTTGTACGGTCCTTGAAAATAATTTGATGGGTGAGTTTTTTCTTCTTCAGAGTAGAACACTGTTTTGACATCCCAGACTGTAGAAGTTTGTTCAAACACGCACTGCAGCAACATCAAATATCAATATTAAGTCTTTAAATGAAGGATCTGAATCTATAGGGTGAGTTCAACATGACAAAGCTTCAAAAACATGCAATTTCTCAAACTTCAAGGCTGTGGTTCAACTTTAATTAGAGACTGTGTGGTACATTAGATAACTTATCGTCCTCATTTAGGCTGATAGTGGTCGGGTTCCTGCTGTGTTACAGTAACACACCACGTGCTGCTGGGAAGACGTGGGTGTGTTACACCAAACTAATTAGGCAGACGGACGGATGGACGGACGGATGGAGGGGAACGGTCTCGATCTAAGATTAAAGCTTTTTTTTCCTTCTCCTCGGCTCGTTAAGCTTCGCCTCACTCCCACCCTCATCTCCACTCTTTCTGTCTGTGTGTGTGTTTCAGCTGGAAAGATGGTTTGGGTTTCTGTGCACTCATTCATCGACACCGTCCAGAGCTCATTGACTACGGGAAACTGCGCAAGGTAAAGCACAAACACCTGATTTTAAATGTTTCGATGCAAAAACAACACAGGAGCACACAGGAGGACACAGAGAGGCAAAACAACCGTTCAACCATTCTTAAGAGTCTCTCCTCCACTCCACTGTGGAGTCCTGAGAACAGTCCAGGACTGAGCTGGTCCTTAGAATAATGCAGATGTCACCACAGTGTCATGGAAAGTTTTTATATCCCCAAATGTGGAGACGATGTCCTTTAAATGTGGCATTGTTATGCTAGTTGTCATCTAGATACAGGAGCACGTCATCTGCGTATAATGATAACTTATGTTGCTCTGTCAGCTGTGCGAGTGGTTCGATACTTAAATCAAACTACAGAGGTCATACAGAGTTCTGAGTGAAGACGATTTTGGACCTTCCTGTACCGTCTTCGTTCATCCTCCTGCAGCTCTGCTCAGTTTATTGTCTTGAGTGGCAAAACCCAACAAATCTGTTTTCTTCTCATCGTTTTGGTGTTTGGAAAATGGAATTAATCATCTTTATTGCTCAAATTCTGATTGGATTATATCGAGTCTTTGCTACCATCACGAGATATTTGAAAAATACTTCATCCTCCATGATTTCACGTTGTAGTTCCACATATTCTCCTCCTGTCTGCAGTCATGGTCGAGTGTGTTTCGACCACACGATCACAGTCTGAAATGTTGACGGTCTGGTGTGTGTGTGTGTGTGTGTGTGCTGTTGACAGGACGACCCGATGACCAACCTGAACACAGCCTTCGACGTGGCAGAGAAGTACCTGGACATCCCCAAGATGTTGGACGCAGAAGGTGAGCAGACCAGGACGAGGAGACTAACGACGTCACACGTCAGTTTGTTGGCCGTGTTTAGAGACAGAGCAGAACTGACAGTGACCAAAATCTGGATGAAGTTCTGAACTTCGGCACATAAAGACAGATGATAGATGACTCTCCTCTCCGCCACATGTTTTTTTTGTAGCCTGTTTATTGATCTCTAGACACTGATTTGTACATTTTGGCCTTATCGCACATCACACATGCAGCTGTGCACACAGAGGGACACACACACACACACACACCCTTCTGCTGAATGTAAACACGCAGCTCTCGCTCTGCAAATAGACTCAAGCTTTTCAGACATTCGTACTGAAGTTGTCGTCCTCTAACATCTGTGTGTGTTTTTTCTGTGTTTATGTGCAAAGTTTAAATCACGTCGTCTCCGTGAAGCACATCTGGACGGTGACACGCCGTGTTTTCCTCTCCACTCTGGATATTGTTTATGTGCAGGGCTCGAACGCGAGCTGTACTTCCTGTGTCTTCATTTATCTGCACTCTGTTTAACAAACTCACCTCCCTCCCTCCCTCCTCCCTCCTCCACCCCCTCCCTGACCTCCTCTCTCCCCCCCGCAGACATTGTGGGCACTGCCCGTCCGGACGAGAAGGCGATCATGACCTACGTCTCTAGCTTCTACCACGCCTTCTCAGGCGCCCAGAAGGTATCCTGGATGCAGCGTCTCCTTCCTCCTCCTCCTCTTCCTCTCCCCTCTCCTCTCTGGTTTCTCCTTCCTAACAGTGGCCTTCTCTTTCTGCAGTGCACCACGCCCCCCTGCAGGGGTCACTCTCCTTCACTTTCCGCATGGTTCACGCCACCAAATGCATGATGGGACAACAAACAGTCTGTTCTTAGAGGCAACGAGCACAAGTCTATCTCCAGTCGACCTCGCTGGTCGTCAGATTCGAAGTGCGAGCGGAGTGGGAGGCGCGTGGCGAAGTTTGTCCGATAAATGACGATGATTGCTTGTGATAAAAGCCACGGCTGCTGACAGAGAGAAACAAATTAGCCTGAAGTCTGGCGTGGTGGGGGAGATGTTACGGTTTAAATGGATGGTTATGTTCAGCCTTGAGAGCGACAGCTTAAATGGAGGGTGGAAGAACGAATGAAATTAAAACCGGCACTTCAAAGTCGAGCAGAAAGCCGTCTTCTTAATTTTAATAGCTATCCGCTGTCTGGCTTAAGTGGGGAGTCTGTTTCCTCGTCTCTCTGCGAGGAGGAGGAAGCAGAAGAAGAAGTGATGCATCGGACTTTCTTTGTCGGATAATGAATGACTGTTAGTTTCACAGCTACCTTGAAAGCGCAGCAGGATTGTGCTGTGCACTCCTCAGACAGTCAGGGGAGAAGCAGAGCATCACGAAGCTGAAGTTATATAAGAGCCGGGGTTCATTTGAGAGGCCCAGCAGCAGAGAGAGAGAGAGAGAGACAGCTGTGTTTAAGCAACTCACATCAAATATGTCTGTGTTTATCTGTGGAGAGAGGAGAGAGGAGCTGTGAAACTACAGCTGGACTCTGGATTGCATCACGGAGCCGAGAGGACACGGCTGATCTAAGTTTAGTTACAGAATACAGTGAAATACAAAGTTCACAAAGTTATCCACCTTAAAAATGAATTATATATCAGAGTGGCCTCAGTTTGGCTGAGTTATATCCATATTTTACAGTTATTGGCAGATATTTGATACCAACTCTCTACTTGTATCGTCTGGAACTGAGAGTGTGTGAATGTATTTAACCTGCAGCTGGAGCTGAGTCTGAGCTGCTTACAGGATAGTTCAGGTGTTTTGGAGTGTATGTATGAGGTACTCATGCATAGGCAGGCCACAGCGTCCATCGCGCCTCCAGCATGGACACCGAGCTGTTCAGCAGAAAAACGTGTTTTAGCCACCAAGAAAGGCCGACAAAGAAAATCAGTGTTTGTTCAAGTTTACACCATATTAAGAATATTTTCTGTAGATCTTCCTGTGCATAAACCCGACTCACTGTATCACACAGCTCTACTCAAACTATTCCTTTAAACTGGACGTGCGTTTTAATCCATCTGATGTATGAGAAAGTGTATTTCCACTTCGTCCACACACTTCCCACCTAAAACTCAAATTTATCCTGATGATTTGTTGGAACAAACCACCTTGAACGCAGCCTGTAGGTGGACTGGAGATAACTTGTGCCGTCCTCCTGTGATTACGCCCCCTGCTGGCCCTTTTGTCTCTGCGCTCTTTTACTGTTTCTCTTCTCTGTCCTCTGTCCCTCTCCTCTCCTCTTCCTCTGTTCCCTGGGCAGATATCATTAGCACCTTGAGGCCAGATGAGAAGGCCGTCATGACTTATGTGTCGTGTTACTACCACGCGTTCTCAGGCAAGCAGAAGGTGAGAAATGAAATGCAAAAGAAAAAAAAAAAACAATAACCAGATACCGGCAGAGAACGAGTCTGTGCCAACATAAATGTTTTGGATGCTAACGTGTGAGGCCATAATTTGACTCTCCAACACTGTGTGACACCAGAATGACCATATCAGGCAATCAAATTCAGTAAATACAAAAACTTTGTGGTTCGAGGCGTTGTGGCATCTTTCAGCTCGTTGTTTTGGTTTTATAAAATATAAAACATGAGCGTTCTTGTGGGCAGAAATGTGTTAATGCAGATCATAAGCTGACAAATTCTGGTCCTGCAGTCAGTAAGAGCTCACCTGTCAGAACAAGCAGCCTTTCTGGTCGACTTAATCTCATTTTAAAACATTAACCCGCCCAAGAAACACATATTTACATTGCTGACATCTTATCTTCAAGCAGACTGCTGGTTTTTATTCAAGTGTTCTGACTTCATACACTTTTATCACGGGGGTGGTTCAGCCCCGCCCCGGTGGGAATCCAAACCTTCAGTTATTCAGAACCTCCTTATCTGCCGTCTTTCAGCGGCATATTGATCGCTGGAAAAGGAGTCCAGGAGCTTTTCTCCTCTGCCAGCGGAAAGTTATTACACTCAGTGGAAAATATCGTGCCAAAGATATGCCAGATTCCAGATCTCTGCAGAGAATAATACAGACCTATCACACACACTCAGGATATCCGCTAAGTCCCCTGTACTTAAAATCTTTATTAGGATTCACTTCTTAATGGAGGAGTCCGGAAACTGCTGCTGGCAAGGACTTCACCTAGAAACAGAGGAGGAGACACAGTTACTCCTCCTCTGTCTGACACCTCACGTTAACTTAAGAATGAATGGAAGAGCGTCAGCCCGCTTTGTGCCTCTTATGTATTATGTATTATCTTTACAGTCCATTTCAGTCCACTAATCATAAAAAAGGTCGTCCTCGTTTGTGTCATGCAAGAAAATAAAAAACAGTACAGGCCACTGAGGTGATATGAAGGTTTAAAGAGCTTTACATTCAGCAAATATCATTTAAGGAGGAATTAATTAAAATAAAATAAAAGGATTTAGTATTTTCCAGCAGGATTACATACCTGGGAGTGTGGAGAAGTCTTAAAAACCAAATTTAGGCAATCCCACACAAACACGATAGGTCACACAGGGTCATGTGCAGGTGACATCTTAAAGCTACTTGTTTAGCGCCTTTCAGCTCATTGTTTTGATCAGTTATTATTCATATTTCTGTCATATCAGGCAGCAAAGAAACTTTAAAAACCCTCTTTACACTACTGTTAAAGAGGCAAATACAACAAAAGAGAACTAAGAGGCAGGATGTGTAACTAAAGGCATGTCAGTAATATGTTCACGGCTTGTTTCTGCTGCCCCCAAGTGGCCAAAAAAACAGTTATCACAGCTTTAAACATATAATGTTTAAAATAATTAAATAATTTCTATTAAGTTTTAGGCGCTCTGCTACCTGATAATAACTTTTTTAATTTAGTTGCTCCATCATACAGATCTGATGTGTCACTTCTGTTAATCGGTTTATTTATCGTGCACTACAACTTCATGATAGTGGCAATACGCGTCGTTAAAAGATCTTGACAGATCATTAATTAGCTCTGTGATTAAAACCTGATGATAACACACGAGAGAATCAAACTCGAGCCACGTCCACTTGATAGTTTTCGCTTTAATTAACCCTCCCAGTGTCCCCCATCTCTCTCTCTCCTGCGTGTGATGTCAGGACAAAGTAATTCATAAAAGCGGTCCTGGCAGTCGGGCTTTCAGTAAACAGGCCCAGCATGCAAACATCTGCTCAGAGAAGCACGACCTGCACATCCTGGCTTATCCTTTTAAGGCAGCCCGCCTGCCGCTCCCGCCCCGATGGAGTCCCCCGGAGCATGTCTCTCCGGCTGAGCCAAGTCGCCCCCCCCTCCGTGATCTTTTCACTGGAAGCAGCTCTTTGAGTGGGATGCCAATCTGAGCTCTGAAATGCGGTGGGGGGGGGTTCAAGCTTACCTTTGCCGTGTGTGACGGCGGCACCGCGGCGAGGTTACAGTGCGTCTTAAACCCACGAACAGAAGGAAATCAATCAGAGTACAGTCGCATGTGTTGGTTCATGGCAGGCGCAGATGGGTTACCGTCACGTTCCTGCATATCTGCCACGCTCTGTGCATGCTGCTTGAATCTCTCTCTGCGTCTCTTCTGCTCTTTTTGTTGTTTTTTTTTTTCAATGACATCCTGTCGACGTTTACTCATCTCGAACCCAGCGGGTTAACTTGACTACACGTTGTCATGGAAACCCAGCTTCAGCGGCGTTGCCACTCCAGTGATGAAGACTGACAGGCCATGTTGAGAAGGTGTTATGTCATGGATGAGCCCCTCTTTATCCCCACGGGGACTTTTTTATACACACATATATATTTTTTCCTCACAAGAGCCTCGCTCTCCGTTTCCCCCGCTCTCCTGTATGTAGGCTGAGAGGCTAAAATAACACACTGTACACCTCTGTGCTATAAAAAGACTGAGACGGAGAAAGGTGCAACATGATGTGTCCTTGTTAAAGTTGTCACTGTCCTGCTGGAGACAGACTTTATTAATCTGAGGTGATCTCTTTAGGTGGCATCCACGGGGCAGCGTACAAGCCCAGACAGACAGAGAGAGCGAGTTACAGAGATAACATCATAACACAAACTGTCCTGTTTTTACTTGCAGCATTCTTGCTGATCCATTGCTTCATCCCCTAAAATGACTCATTTGGGAAATCTCGTGTAGGCAGCGCAGACGGATGTATGCAGGCGAACGGAGGAAATGGATGTGAATGTAAAAATAATCCATTAGGAGTAAAAAGTCCTGCAGTCAATATTCTACTTGGCAGAAAATGTGGAAGTAACATTTTACTGTAGCCGGTGATGGGAGCTATTACTTTATATACAGTCAGGTAGTTTGTCTAGTGGTTCCCAAACTAAGGTTTAGGCCCCAGTAAAGGGTCACGAGGGGTGGGGAGATGAGGAGAAGTTTTACTTCTTTGAGCCATAAAAGTTATTTGAATAGTGACATCTTTATTTCTGTATCGTCCTTACAAACAAAGTTACAAAGTGCTTCAGACAGCGAGCAAAGACGACGTGAAACAGCATAAAAACACACAAATGGAACAAAGTCGACGCTGGTTTTGGTTTTAATCTTTAATGATACATGATGTTTTATTAGGTCGTCACGGTTTTTAATGTAAAAGCAGCCGTCATAGAAAACTACTGGGGTTCAATATCCCCCCTGAAATGTGGACGCAGCATAAAATAGAAGCACACACACAAAGCTCACACTAGCTCACGCCCATTTCCGGGTCTCACACTGTTTCTCTCCCCCGTCCTCGTCATCCAGGCGGAGACAGCGGCCAACAGGATCTGCAAGGTGCTGGCTGTCAACCAAGAGAATGAGCAGCTGATGGAGGACTATGAGAAGCTGGCCAGTGATGTGAGCACACCCCGATGTTTTTTCCCCTTTTTCCTGTCATTGTCCCGCGCCTCCTCTTACCCCTCTGTCTCCCAGTTCTCCTTTTTCAAGTCGCTCCCGTACTTACCTCCGGGCCTGTGTGTGCTCCGTGCAGGTGATGGCAGGGTAGATCACGATGGAAAGGCAGCCAGGGAAAGACTGCTGGTTTGGACTTTAGCATAAAAACGAGTGTATTTTTAACAAAGTTGTGTTTTTGCTTGTTTTAGCTCATTTATAACAAACTGCAAAAACCTTTTCAGATTAATTGAGGCTGTTTTTACCAAAATGAAGCTTGAAAAAAAAGAAAATGAATGAAAAGATTTGTCCATTAGCTCAAAGTTATCAACAACGCGGTGCACATTTATTTTATTCAGATGTTTTCTAATATATGATTGTAGTTTTTAACCGTCGCCGTGTTTGAAGCACTTCATGCGGCGCAGTAACGGGGAGCCGAGTCTTTATAACAGCACTTGAATTAGGAAGGATTTTAGAAAACAACCTCTAGCTTGAGCTGTTATTAAATCTTACTTTTAATCAAAAAATAATGAATTAGAAGTTAAAGTCTGCATGTTGATGTTGCAAACGCGGTTTGAAGTCGAGCTAAACTGAGAAATTGATGTTTGTCAGACGAGGAGAAATTGGTGTGAAGAAATCTGAAAGTTACATTTAAAGTTTGAAGTAGAGTCGCCGTGTCTTAGTTCATAAATAAAGAACCAGATTTAAAGGTCCAGTGTTCCAGGATTTAGATCATCTAGCGGTGTAATCGCTGCATTGCAATCTCCTCACATCACCCTGAGAAACAGACACACACTGGACCTTTAAGTTGTTGTGATGTGGAAATGACACAGATTGTAGTCGATGGGATAAAACAGGCAAAAACACGAGCGTGGTCCTTTAAATCAGACGTAAAATGTTTGTAGAGTTCGGTGCCAAGAAATGAACGACAAAATAATTAGCTAACCGGTTCTCTCCACCTGTGTTCTTCTTTTGCTGACACACATTTAATTACATCCACTACACCTCATTCATTTCCCTCTTCATGTTCCTTTTGTTTGCACGGTTCTCCGTTTTCTTTCCTCTGTTCTCCTCCTTTCTCTTAATCTCACCCTTCAAAACACACACACACGCACACACACTTGCCCACACACCATCGACACTCAAGCTGTTGGAGTGGATCCGTCGCACCATCCCCTGGCTCGAGAACCGCTTGCCCGAGAACACCATGCAGGCCATGCAGCAGAAGCTGGAGGACTTCAGAGATTACCGCCGCCTCCACAAGCCGCCCAAAGTGCAGGAGAAGTGCCAGCTGGAGATCAACTTCAACACCCTGCAGACCAAGCTGAGGCTCAGCAACAGGCCCGCCTTCATGCCCTCGGAGGGGAAGATGGTCTCGGTAGGTCACGGCGAGCCGTGAAAGCACAAACTCACACACACGCAGAAATCTCTGAGTGCCTACGGCGTGCCCTGTGCATGAAACCTTTCTGCTGCTCACTGATGGCCAAACAGTTACTTCAGCCTCCATGAATCCTGTCGAAACATGATGTCAGGGAACATCTGAACCCATTTTAACACACGTCTCACTTGTTTGATTTAAAATGTCAAATTCCAAACGGTGCAGCCCAAATATGGCCTCGAGCATTGTTACCTTAGAGATGAAGCCGGAGACGATGTGAACTCCAGAAGTCTGTTAACTAAAAACTGCTTTGCATAGATTTACTGTAACTTCCACCCAATTTAAAGCTGCAGTAATCAATATTTTTATCTGTTTTAGTGTCTTTTAGATGATTGTTTTGGTCTCGATTCAGTTTTTTTTTTGATTCAGCCTAAAAAAAGAGTGATCAGATGGAAAGAAACACGACTCCGGATGAACGAGGACGTTCCTCTGTATCTTCTGGACTGTCTGTCTTTGGCAGCAGTTCATTCTCACGTGTTCTCCTTTGCCTCGTGCAGGACATCAACAACGCGTGGGGAAATCTGGAGGGAGCGGAGAAAGGTTACGAAGAGTGGCTCCTCAATGAGATCCGCAGGCTGGAAAGACTCGATCACCTGGCGGAGAAGTTTCGCCAGAAAGCAGCCATCCATGAAGCTTGGACTGAAGGTACGGAGCGTTTGAGAAAATATCTGAAAGCTCCTGTGAAGCTGGCTGCTAAAGGCCTGGAAACATCTCAACATGTTCTCTGTGTCTCCCCCTGCAGGGAAGGAGGACATGCTGCAGAAGCGTGACTACGAGACGGCCTCTCTGTCAGAGATCAAGGCCCTGCTGAAGAAACACGAGGCCTTCGAGAGCGACCTGGCTGCACATCAGGACCGCGTGGAGCAGATCGCAGCCATCGCACAGGAGTTAAAGTAAGAGACGATAAACGAGAGTCAGAGCTGAGGGACGGACACGAGAGAGCAGGACTGACCTGTGGTATCACAAACAATAAAAGTGACTCTGAGAGGTTAATAAAAACATTTCACGCCATAAAAAAAGACCAAAAACAAAATGACAAAGACGTCAGTGAGGAAAAAACAACCAAGCTTGAGTGAATGATGCAAACCGCCGTGATGCAGATGATTTTAATGAACCTCTCTTGTTCCCTCGTCTCGTTTGTGCTCCAGTGAGCTGGACTACTACGACTCCCCCAGTGTAAACGCTCGCTGCCAGAGGATTTGTGACCAATGGGACGCCCTGGGAGCTCTGACCCAGAAACGCAGCGAGGCTTTGCAGGTGAGACGGGTTAAGAAGGAGACTCTGAGGAATCAGATCTCTGTTTTTAAGTTCGCTGTGTGCTTCCTGGAGCTGCTTAGAGAAGTAATTACACATTTAGACGTTAAACTTCACAGGGAGGCTGTGAAGAGACTATTTGATTTCCAGGATTCCCTGCTGTCCTTGAGAAATCCTTTTAAAGTTTGGAGATTTGAGATTTTTATTTGTTAAAATAGGACCCGAGCTCTCTGGGAGTTCATGAATAAACTGAAGCCTCCGTGAATTCTTGAATTTCACCCGGAGAGACTTTGAAGATCAATAAAAAGCCTGTGAATGTGTGTGCTAACCTTGTTTTTTTTTAATGCAGAGAACCGAGAAGCTGCTTGAAACCATCGACCAACTGTACCTTGAGTTTGCCAAAAGAGCGGCTCCATTCAACAACTGGATGGAGGGCGCCATGGAGGACCTGCAGGATACCTTTATCGTCCACACCATCGAAGAAATCCAGGTGAGCACAGAGAGGAGTCACACGGAAAGGACGGAGGCGACTTCATTCAACCAGGAGTCAATAAAAGTTGTAACGTGTAAACAGGATGTGGAGTTTGTGGATGTTTGAAGGTTGGCTCTCCTACGTGTCTGTCTGTGGAGGGAGCAGGTTTCTGTTTAAGATAAATCCAGTCTGTGTTGTTGTTTCTGTAGATTTTCACGGTGTGTGTCTGTTTGTCGTTTCTCAGGGATTAAGCACGGCCCACGAGCAGTTCAAAGCCACGCTGCCGGAGGCCGACAAGGAGCGCCAGGCCATCCTGGGCATCCACAACGAGATTGCCAAGATTGTGCAAACCTATCATGTGAATATGGCTGGCACCAACCCTTACACCACCATCAACCCACAGGAGATCAATGCCAAATGGGAAAAGGTAATAAAAATCAGCCATGGGAGGAAAGAAATGCACACTTCAAGACGGTTTTTAATTTTTACTCCACGTTGACTGCACAGCTACAACATGTTTATTAGTGAGCTTTAAAGACGCAGACATGAGTGGGATCGATTTTCTCGTCGATATTTAATAAGTGAAGCATATTTAACCAACGTTCCTTTTTTTCCTTTTTAAGATGCTGCAGCTTTGATGTTTGTCTGAGAATCTGAAATTTAAGTTTTTATGATATTTTTGACCCGGCTATTTAAGACGCTCTGGTCTGTTTGGGCTCATAAAAACCTGTTATCTGCAGCCTGGAGTGAAGCTTTTGTGAGCAAAAGGTGAAATACTGGAGAGAGAGAGAGAAACAAAACACGACGTCCTGTTTATTCTCTCTGCTCCTCATTAGAGTCACACTGATGTGCATTAACATATTTGTGCTTTCCGCGTCTCTCCTGTCTGTTCTCAGGTCAGGCAGCTGGTGCCTCAGCGCGACCAGGCTCTGATCGAGGAACACGCCCGGCAGCAGAACAACGAGCGACTGCGCCGACAGTTCGCCACCCAGGCCAATGTCATCGGGCCCTGGATCCAGACCAAGATGGAGGTCAGTGTGAGCAGAAAGGAGTTCAGAGCGAGGCACAGAGTGTAATCTAGTTTTAAAGTTTAATCATTCACCAGTCTGGGAAATTCTTGCAGCAAACCTTGAAATCAAGGCTGAGTTTTTGAGAAAGCGGCATTGCAACATCTGCACTGATTGTCACTTTGTATAAAATGCAGCATAAAATGTAAAATACCCAAATTAAATATGACAGAAAATGACAAGAATGTGTCTGTGTGGAGCAGAGTGGGAGGGAGGGAGATAAATACCAGACAGAATATGTTTTATTTTTATCTCTTCTCCTCATTAAAGGGTGTCATAACCTGTGTTTGTCACCGCAGGAAATCGGCCGCATCTCGATCGAGATGCACGGCACCCTGGAGGACCAGCTGACACACCTACGCCAGTACGAGAAGAGCATCGTCAACTACAAGCCAAAGATCGACCAGCTGGAGGGAGACCACCAGCTCATTCAGGAAGCCCTCATCTTCGACAACAAACACACCAACTACACCATGGAGGTAAAAAAACACACAGAACCAGGAGCCGGGCTGCGAAACACGGAGATTTCTGTCCTTTTCATGGGTTTGCGTCAGACAGAACAAAGCCACGTGCGGCACGGCGTATTCAGGCGACCACAGGAGAGTCTCTGAGTTTGATCTGACGTTATAAAATTCACCATCGCAGTCTCGAGTGTACGTGATTAACTGTTTGGCTCGTACGCCGAGTGCTGGAAAACTTTAAACTCCTGCCTGCCAAGAATGATTTTTTTTTCTTTTTATTGGACAAAATAATTCATACGTTGTTATTGAAATTCTGCACATCAACTGACCCATTTACAAAAGCCATTATGTAGGTGTGTGTCTATAATTAGCTTCTGTGCAAAGTGTTTCGCAGAGACGAGCTGATCTAAAGTGTGTTGTGTGCACATTTTTATGTTAAACTGTTCAGACTGATTCCAGATCAGTACTCCATCGCACCGTACCTGTACCCTGCAGTACATCTGGACTGAACTGTGGTTACATTACAATACATTTTATTTAAGCGCTTTTCTAAATTTATAATATATCAAATAATTTCTATTATCGAGCTGAGATCAGGACAGGTACGTCCAGGTGAATCTCTGGTTCAGAGGAGCGGTCCGTGTTGAACAGCAGTCCTCTTCTTCCTGTTTTATCAGTTACTTTGCTCGCGGTGGCCTTCAGAGACACAACAGGAGACCAGCCTGTCTAATCAAAGCATTCAAATGAAAATGTCAGCCGCCATTTAACACCGTTAAATGTCAGAGATTTGTGCATTGTTCTGATGCAGCGATCATCTCATACCACCACGCAGGTTAAAACAAACCATTTACGAGCAAACACCTCTGAGACTCTGTGCTTCACCGTTGGCATTAAACTTCCTCTGTGTGTCTCTCTGCAGCACATCCGTGTGGGCTGGGAGCAGCTACTCACCACCATCGCCCGCACCATCAATGAAATCGAGAACCAGATCTTGACGCGAGACGCCAAGGGCATCAGCCAGGAGCAGCTGAACGAGTTCCGGGCCTCTTTCAACCACTTCGACAGGGTCAGTACTCGTACTGAGTCACCGTGCAGACACAGAGGCGGGGAGAGGCGGTTCACTGCTCGCTCGCAGTCAGCTGTTTGGGTTTGTGAGAGATGCACGAGCTGCAGAGTGAGATCAGAACCAGAACAAAGAGGGCTGATGTTGTTAAAGAAGGAGTTCCACATTTGGGAACCCGGACTCAGAGTATCTGTCCAGCAGGTAGTTAGCTTAGCTTAGCATAAAGACTTGAAACAGAGGGAAACAGCTAGCCTGGCTCTGTCCAGATGTTATGACATCCAGCTACGAGCTGCTGATCTGAACAGAAGGGTTTTGTGCCAGACTACTTCCTGGAGTCGACTGTGCACAACTAGTAACTGGTTTACAGTTAGCTTCATGAGTGCTAAATGCTAAGCTAAGCTAAACGCCTGCTGGCTTTAGCTTCATATCACTCTTCTCAGCGAGCATGTGCATCTCCCAAAACGTCAGGCTGCTTTAAAGATAGCCGTAAACCTTTTCTCTAAGTTTGTCTTTTATATATTCAGAGTGCATCAACAAAACGAAGGAGTCGAGGTGAGAGCGTCGTTTCTGGGTTTGAGACGTGTCGTGCTAACAGCAGTCCTTTAACGGTGCACAGTTTGTGTGTGTGACGCTTCAGTCCAGTGACCAAACACTCGTCTCTTAAAGTCTCAGCAGCTTTCAGCAGCAGCTAAACCCTCCGCCGTGAAATACAAGAACATCTGCATTGAATTAACAAAGCGGACGCTGAGGTTCAGTTTATATCACAGGTAGCTGCAACATATCTTCCCATTGAAGGCTGTTCCTATAAAACCTGCTTTGTTCGCCCCCCCTCCAGAATTTAGTGTTTACTCTGGGCCTCAACACGTCAGGAACAGCACCAATTATGGATGAGTTTTTATTTAGCTCCCTCTCCTCCTCCTCCTCCTCCACCAGCTCCAATCCACCATTACCTCATGCATTTTTCCAGAGCCGCCCTTTTGTTAATCAATACCTCAGGTCGACGATCGGAGCACACAGGATGACTGGACCGTGGACCTGAACGCAGGCTTTTTGTTTCATATTTCATGGAAAAAAGAATTTAATCAGCAGATTAATCTGATGTCAGTTCAGCCTGTGCCAGCGCAGCCGGCCGATCCATCCACAGTTTCGATAAAGTTTTTTATTTTTCAAGAAAATATGCCAAACGTTTAAATGAATTCAGCTCCTCAGATGTCAGGACGCGCTGCTGTTAAATCAGTCTAAGCTGAACGTCTGCGAGTTTTGCTCTGTTAGTCTGAAGAAACAAATTATTTGGCTTCGAGGGAAATGGGACGGACGCTTTTCACTATTTGATCAGGTTTTATAGACAGAAGAATGAAACCGTAACAACTTAAAATATAGTCAGCAGTGAAAATAATTTAAAAAATAGATTAGTCGACAATCTAATACTCATACTCAAATCTTTTATGAAGAAACTCTGATATAAACTGAATATTTTGGGTGTTTTGGACTGTAGATCAAACAAAATGAGAAATGAATTGGAAGGAATCGTTGATAAAATTAGAGTGTGTGTCTTTGTATTTACGTGATGAGTTTATGGGGAAATGAATGTGAGTGTTTTAAACGAAGCATTTTGCTTTGATGCTTAGAAAAAAAGGTAAACAGATCATATTCTTTGTGATGTTAAGTACATGTGCCATCAGCGATATGAATAACCTCACCACAGGGCCCTGTAGTCTGCCTGCACACTGCACATTAACGCCTCTGAATGCCCCTCGCCCAGCATGGCAGCACTGCTGCCACCGTGTGTTCACCTGCCAGATCCTAATGAATATGCACTGTGTTCTCTGTTCTCTATCTCGTGCATGGCCCTTTCCCTTCACCTCCCTCCTCCCCGTCCCCCAACCTCACCTCCTTTCTCCCCCCCCTCCACCCCCCACCCCTTGTGCATGGTGCACTCCCCTATCCAACATCACCTCACCCACCTCGTCCCTTCACCGTCACTGACACCGCTGTATGTGTTGCTGCATGGCCTGTGGCCCCCCCACTTCGACGCCTCGCCTGGCACCCCCCAGGACCACTCGGGCGCTCTGGGCGCGGAGGAGTTCAAGGCCTGCCTGATCAGCCTGGGCTTCGATATCGCCAACGATGCACAGGTACTTAATCACAGCCGCACCCCCGCTGTGAGAAGTTTAACTGGTTTCTTTGTTTTTTTTTCTTTTGTACTTCCCCCCCTCGTATTTCTATCCTTCCTCCCTTTTCCTCCGTCTGTTCCGACTTTACTGCTTATCCCTCCTTCCTACGTGACTTTTCACACCTTGCAACATCCACGTTGTTGGATTATTGCGGCTTTCCTTCCTCAACTCTCCTCTTTGTTCATCCTTTACTCCTTCCTAACCATCCCCCTGCCACTCCACCTCTTTCCTCTCCTCCTGGTTTTCGTTTGTCCGTCACCGACCTTGTAGAAGAGATCAGGAATCATGGATGCTGAAGACTTCAAAACCTGCCTTATCTCCATTGGTTACAACCTGGTAAAGCCGTCTTCAAGTATGAACATTTGTTTGTGTGTGATTAATGAGAGCAGTCGGAAATGGTAACGGATAGATGTGACCTTTAAAAGATTTTTATTGAACATAGATCTTCATTAAAGGAATGTCTTAGTATTTATGGTGATGCAAATACTTCAGATTAATTTAAAAGTCATGTACATAATAAATATTTGTGCTAAACTTAAATAACTAACAGAACGAGCTGTGTGTATTAGTGCACTGCTGCAGCGACTTTGAGCTTCACGGTTTCTCTCCGTTCGTCAGGGTGAAAACGAGTTCTCCCGCATCATGAGCATAGTGGATCCCAACCGGATGGGCATCGTCACCTTCCAGGCCTTCATCGACTTCATGTCCCGCGAGACGGCCGACACAGACACTGCCGACCAAGTCATGGCCTCCTTCAAAGTCCTGGCGGGGGATAAGGTACGGCGTGTCGTCAAACGCGAATATGTAAAACACAAAGACGTGAAGAAGTACACTTACAGAGAGGCAGCCCGACTCTGCAGTTCCCTTCCTGCTTCTTTGTGTTGCAGTCTGAAAGGTTTAGTCAGTGTTGTGTTTCCACAGCGTCTAAGTGGCCAAAAATTATGAGTTATCGCAGGTTTAAAGATGTTTTTAAGTAAGTATCTATTAGCAACCACAGAATTTAAATGCCAGAAACCACAAAAAAATCTATAAGTTGATCATAACCTCAGAAAGTTTTTCATCGTCCTTGTAGGATGTTATTTGTTTAGATCATACACACACACGTGAGTTAGACCGTCATGTATAGTTTAATCTTATGTCACGGTATGCCAGGTTAAGTTTGGTCTTTGTAAAATATATCTGTTGTTACTGTGAGCTTTGGATATCTCTAACTTCTAAACTGTCATTTTTACTTCTCTCATCACAGAACTACATTTTAGCCGACGAACTGCGCCGGGAGCTTCCTCCAGACCAGGCGGAGTACTGCATCGCCCGCATGGCGCCCTACACCGGCCCCGACGGCGTGCCCGGAGCCCTCGACTACATGTCCTTCTCTACCGCTCTGTACGGAGAGAGCGACCTCTGAACACTCTGTCGTCATTCGTCCTGACTCGGGACCACCAGCCTACCTGCTCTGATCACCGCCACGTCCTCGACTGCCCCCTTCACCACACTCCTGTCCTACTACGCTCATTTTTGTATGTCTCTCTGGCCTTATCTCTTTGTCTCCTCCTCCTCCTCCTTTCCCTCCTCCTCCTCCTCCTCCTCCTCCTCCCACCCCCTCCTCTCCAGCCTGTTCACTGCTCCCTCACACTCTGTCTCCGTTGTATTTGCTTTTCACGCAATGCAGCAGCTCTCCAGGTTTACAAAGAGGGAGAGAGAAAAATGTTCCTGTTCCTGTTCCTGTTTTTATTTCTTGTTGTCATTGTTTTTCTTCATAAATGAATAAAGTTAACATATTTTATTATACTGAACAAAAAAAGGTATTTTTCTTCACCTGATTGAAAATAAGAGACAAAAGTTGTAATAAAGAAAAATTGCTATACTTCCTGTTCCTACTCTCTGTTTGCTACAGGGATCACCTTTAGCTTTAGCTCCACGGTGTGCAGTTAAAAACAAAAAACGTCTAATGAAACACGAGGGGGGCGGCACGGGGTGCAAGAAGGTTTGTGGTTCCGTCCTCGGCTCTGTTTGTCTGTGTGTGTCCTGTGATGAACCCAAAGTCAGCTGGGGTAGACTCCAGCCCCCTGATGAGGATCAGTGGATGGACACCTACAGACCTCATTCACACACATTCACACACCGGTGGTGCTGCCTTCAGGGGCAGTCTGAGGTCCAGTATCTTGGACATGCAGACTTGATTAGTGGACGACCCGCTCCACCTCCTGAGCCACAGCTGCCCCACACAGAGGGATACTGGAGGTGGAGGTGGAGGTGTGTGTTGTACGTCTTCATGTTTCAAACCAGTTTTAGAGATTCTGAGTGAAATCTGTGGGGACGCTCAGGTACTTCGCTCTGTTCATGACTCTGTTCATATTATATACATATATATTTTTTCAGTTTATGTCGGGTTTTAGAGGTTCACAGTATCAACAGACAACTTTATGATGAATTTAGTTAGACAAATAACCACATTCGGTAGTGAACATGGAGAGTTGGAGGTCACAGAGGGAATCACCTGTCTGCCCTAAAAAGGAGATGGATAGATAGACAGACAGACAGACAGACAGATAGATAGATAGATAGATAGATAGATAGATAGATAGATAGATAGATAGATTTAAGTATATACACAATATAAAGATAAACTCTAAGGAGGAAGAACGTGTGGTTCTACCTCTAAAAATACAAGACAAACACATATTGAACATACAGTACACTGTGGTTAAAGATTAAACTAAATATTTTGACACGAAGACATTTAGTAACATCTAACAACATTTTTAATTAGTTATTAAACTGTTGCTAACTCTGAGAGTGACACAACCCGGAACCTTTATCGCGCCTTCACAACTACACGGACACATCAGCACGTCGGACACGTTGAGCTAAGCGAAGTCCCAGCTGTGACCTGTGTGTTAGCATCAGAGTTAGCATCAGAGTTAGCATCAGAGTTAGCATCAGTTAACAACATTAAAATGGACTCGTGTCGTTGAGGAGGCGCCATGTTTGACCTGAGAGCTCTGCGGAGGAACCGGACCGTGAGATACGGACTGCCCATGCTCGTGAGGCCGTTTAATATGACGTGTTTACTTTAGCCTGCGAGCTAACACTCATGCTAACGCGTTAGCAGCAGTTATTTCATCAGTTTACTGACATTAATTCATAATTTATTGTTTATCAAAGACAGTAACACACGTTTGTGTTCCTCACCTGTGTAATTTAAAGGCTGATTTAGACAATAATATTAATATAATCTTATATTTCTGTCACATCCTTCCTTTAATTCACCTTTAAAATGAACTTTTTAAATTGAAATATTAAAGTAAAGTTTATCTGCAGTGATTAGTAAATGTATTAGACCACCTGATGTGAAGTTTGCTGCTCCACATTAAAGGTCCAGTGTGCAGGTGTTAGTTTGAATCTAATGGACTGCTTTAATGAAAGAATTAATCACACAATATTTAATTAATTTGTCATTAAAGTGCTCAATGTGAAGCCGCAGACTGTCATGAGCTCTGTGATGGTGGTTACAGTGCCCTCGTGGGCCCTCGTGGTGTCTCCCCCCTTCGCTGAATCAAACGCTCTTCATCTGTTTTCATGTGTATGTTTTTTCCAGCTGCTCGTTGTTGGAGGTTCCTTCGGCCTGCGTGAGTTCACACAAATCCGATACGATGCCCAGAAGTTCAAGAGAAAGGTTTGTAGCCTCATGTCACACATGTTGGATGATGATGAATGTTTCTAGAATCCAGTGGAAGGAACATCTGAAGGGTCGGCCGGGTGCAGTGACTCCCTCCTGTGGTTTGACACATAATTGGAAGAGCGTCAGTAAAAATAAGACGTGTAGAGACGGCGTGAGTGTGTGAGGCAAATGAATCAGACACTTTTGTCTATTCATCATCCGGCACTGCTCACTGACAGGCTTTTCTAACCCATCAATACGAGAGCGAGAAGTGAGAGCGAGCTCTAATAATTCATTAACTGACAGACCCGATTCATTAGAAATGACAGAAGACCGGCCCTTCACGAGAAGCTGTTACAGGCTGCGAGGAGGAAGTGGCTGCTTTGTGATATTTTACTCTGCTGCACGTCGTCCGGGTGGGATCCAGATGGAAGGAGCATCTTTTCGTATTACCGTCTACGTGAGGCGGCGCTACGCTGAGGATGACAGCGGTGACGTATCTAACTTGTGACAGTTAACTGCAGCCTTTGGCCAAGAGCGGATATCATCAGGTGGTGCGCAACCACAAGACTCTCCAGTTGGTGGGCCAGCAGTGGTGGCCCGGTCACTGCAGCATCTGCTCCTGGCTTCCAGCTTCCTCCTCCTGCCTAGTCGATAACCAGCAAGAGGCACGTTCTGCCTCCTCCATCCGTCGAGCAGCCACCAGATGGATTTGGCGGGGAAACCTCTGCAGCAGACCTGAACATCTGTCGAAGTGCACATGTTAAAAACACTTCATCAGCCCATTTCAATATTTTGTTCTCATTTCACCCCTGACTGATTAAAACCTCTGTGAGGTTACGTCTTCTCTCTTTAGCCTGGAGGCAGAGGTGAACCTGAAGCCGCGTTTTCCATCTTTGTTCCTCCCAGTTTGGTTTCAAGACTCGTGACTGTTAAAGAAAAGCTAATCACAGCCTCATTACAGGTATCATACTAATTACTTTGACTATTAATTCCCTGTTCTGAAGGCCGCAAAATATTCCATATATTATTTATTTGCCATAGTAATGTAGGTCTAATTAAAAATCAATCACAGGATTATGAAAGTCATCAGTCAGCCGAGTAACTGCGGCGTTATTGCTGTGAAATATTAGAACTCATTAAAAGTAATGATTCAGAATGGGATTCATTTCAGTCCTATTCTCAGGCAAAATCAATTTGAATTGCAAAACACAGAGAGCTCCATCGGACTCGACTCCTTCTCCCAAAACTCTCTGACTCATCATTTTTATGTTGTTTTTATGAATCCTGATGATTCTGATGTGAATCAAACAGATTCGTTGACAGAGTCAGAGCAGGTGAACGGGCTCCTCGCTCTCGAGACTTTGGTGGGAAAAAGCGATCTCTGCCACACAAGTCACGGGCCGACTCAAACTGCTTCACCTCCTCTGCAGACGTCGTCAGTTAAACATTAAGGATTTAATACACAAAGAAGACGAGGAGGAGGAGACGCTGCCTGAAGGAGCTCCAGTCTAAAGCTGCAACTCATTATTTAGTTGTTCATGTTGCTACCCAGCGTCTCTCATCCACACGTCTGCCTGCTCTTCATGTCTTCAGCCTGTTGTCAGTGTGTGACGTTTCTCCTCCTCTCTCTCAGCTGGATCCTTCACTGGAGGCCAGAGTGAACGTCGAGAAGCAGGCGGTCATCCTGGAGGAGGAGTACGAGGTAAGGAGAGAGAGGCCGGGGCCACCCGAGGGTGGAGGGGAGGGGTTGGTGGTGTGGTTCGTCTGTGATGGAGCGGTGCTGGTAAACATTATGAACACATCTGAGGTTAACCATGGTGATCTACATAACTGCTCACTTTGATAGATTTGAATTATTTAGAATAAAATAGTTACTGCGTCAGTGTTTGGTGAGTGTTACAGCCTCGAGAAGGGATCAGACTGTTGGATTCATGAATTATTGACGTCTTTTTTTGGTGTTGTCCTCTCCACAGAAGATGAAGCAGTTGAATTTGTTGGAGTGGAAGAACATCCGTGGACCTCGTCCATGGGAGGACTCAAGGGAGTATCAGGAGCAGCAGCGGGCCAGGATGCAAAAAAAAGAGTGAAGTCCAGCGACACCGGGCCACACACACACACACACACACACTCTGCAGCCAGTCAGACCAGACCGGTGTGTGGACGCTGAGACTTCAGGCCGTGGACTCTTTGTGTTGGACTTACGCAAGCCGTCGTCTCAGTCACGACGACTCGTCGCTAAAATGAGCCACAAACCTTAAAAACAAGTTGAAGGTTGATCTGAAATTTAAAAACGTGCACCTGTGGGTGAGTTGTTGTCTGCTCTGATCAGGAGGTTGTAATAAAAACAGCCAGTAGGTGGCACACACGTGTGTCCTTACCTTTCACACACACAAAGCAAGGAAAATATCCATCAATGTGTGATTTCCACGTCTCAATAAATGATCCAAATTGTTACTTTTACTTTTATTTTGCTCTTGACGCGCTGAGTCTTTGTTTACAGCAGCGCTGCATTGATTCACCAGCTCAAAGAATGAAAGAATGAATAACGGCGCGGTCCGGCCTCTCCTCAGGCTTCATGGCTCTCCACAGTAATCTATTTCTCTGACAGTTATTACTTTGCAACACGCTGGATTTATTATGTTTATGATGGAAATAGTATTACCTTTTTTTGTCCTACAAACCCAGAGAACACGATTTTAGCTGCGAGTCTCCAGATTGTAAGTAATGTTTGTGTGACTGACAGGTAATGTATGTGCTGCTTTCCCCTCGTTCAGGAGGTAATGAATATTCTTCAGGTGTAGCAGTCTGTATGAAAATGTGCCAGGATACATTTTCTAGTAATCACATTTTGTTTTTATGTTCATGATTTTTTCTCGGCCTCTGGACTTTATGACACACAAACAGCTCCTGCGTTGTACAGATGTAAATCACGCTCAGAGCTGCTCCCTCGTCGCCTGTTGGAGTCAGAAATTACCTCTGATCCACAGAAACACGTCTGAACGGCGCAATGAAGTCATCTGTCAGATCAGATTGAGCTTTTCTCGTCCAGCTACGTGTTGATTGAAATGTCTGCCGCCGTGTGCTCGTGCTGGTGCGTCTGTATTCTTGGAGGTCAGTCACGCTCACGGTGGACGCTCCACAGGCTGTTTCTGAAAACCGAGAACTACAGAGAGGAAGCTGCTGTTTCTGACTGTGGGAAAGAAGAAATATTGAGTTTGGTGACGGTCGATGAGCCAGTCTGAACTGAACTGTGGAGGTTGTGGCTCACGCTGAAGATCAGCTGCAGTATCAGGACCTGAAGGCATGCAGAGAGGACACATTCAAACCTGAAAGTACTCTGTGCTGCGTGTAGGTGTTCTACAAACAACAGGGAATGGATTATTGTGGTTAGTAAAACCTTTACTGAGTGATCTCAACACACGACATGATATTTTAGATTCAGTGTGATGTGCATGCCGTAATTGAAAGTAGTTCTGGTGTTTCCCAAAGATGTCGGTGTGACTGAGGCTCTTTATTATCATTTCTGATGGGACCTGTTAGGACGGCCTGGAAGAGGCCACACATTAGATGAACCACACTGGGTCAAACCATGTGCTTCAGGTCATGGGGGCGTTTGGGTTTAATTAGTTTAACTTGTATTTAGTTGTAGTTGGTGTCCATCTTGTTTCCCCCCTCATGTGTTGTTTGGTTTGACCTAATCAGTATAAATATGTTCACTCAGTCAGGAACGGTGAAGACCAGGAGGTGGCAGTAAACGCAGCAACATGGATACAAACTGCTGTAAAAGTCTGAAGTAGAAGAAGATTGAGTCAGGTTTGTACCAGCTGTCTCAGAGAGAAGCCTCATGGAAGCAGAGTCAGTCAGTCAGAAGCTTAAAGACACAGACTGTTCTTTGAAATCAATGCTCAGACTCAGAGTTCCTACATCACACTGAGCTCTGCATGAGGATCTAACTGCAGTGATGGAGGCGCACGGATGACCTGTGGAGGGCAGCAATGCGAGCAGTCTGCTGGACACTCAACAGAAGAAGACAAATTCAGCCAGGTGAGTTTGTTCAGTTAATAACTAGCTTTTGTTTCATTCTTTTGTAACACACACAAGTTAACAGAGGTAACAGGTGAACACACACTGGACAACAAACGAGCAAAATCTCTGTTTCCAGATAAACCACATGGAAAGAATCTCCATGATGCTTAATGCTCCAGCTTATCTTCACTGAGACGACTTTGAGGCTCTCGAGGATGAACTGCTTCCTTTTTTTAAAATGAGCTTCTTAACAAAGCGCTGAGTTTGATGTGATGGAGGAAGTTTGCAGCGCTCTTTGTCGTGCCATGCAAAGTGTGTTTGCTTTTAATTCCAGACTGCACAGCCACTTTCTGGCCTGTTTCTCAGCCGACCTTCCACCTTCATTGTTGTACTCTGTCCTCAGCGGTGACTCAAAGCTCCTGCAGAAGCTTCAGTCTGTAATTAATGTGCAAACACTGACTGAGAGCAGCGGACAGAGTCGATGTTCAGATGATTCTGAACATTAACAGCACACAAAATGGTGTCTAAATATTATTAAACATTAACATCAGATCTTCTACTTTCCACGCCGTCCTTAAACGTACACCATATGGTCTTTATTTCACTGTGTGTTAGGTGAACCGTCTGTAACCTCACTAATCGTGCACAGCCTCGCCGCCTCACATCTCCTCCATACAGCACTCGCTTCAAATGAACCATGTAAGGGAGACTTGAGAGCGCTGAAGCAAAAGATATGTTACAGCGCACTACAGTTCTGTTCTGCAGCACGGGGTGTTAGTCGTCAGAGGCCAAACTGGGTCACTCTGCGGAAAGCGAGCTGTCAGGACATGCGATAAGTT
Source organism: Nibea coibor (assembly GCA_023373845.1). Lineage (NCBI taxonomy): Eukaryota > Metazoa > Chordata > Actinopteri > Sciaenidae > Nibea > Nibea coibor. The sequence continues at coordinate 23,855,816 of CM041722.1, forward strand.
GGAGCTCTAATTTGAAGAGGTCCTGCCCCTTCACGTGCTGTTAAATCTTTCATTTCAAAATGCAAGAAAACGCCATCAAATATTCACCAGACACGGCTAAGAAAAGAAGGAATCAAATTCAATATTTACTATGTCGTTATAAGAGCGGGAGAACTAATGAGGTCTGAGAAACAAGAATCATGTTAGCCGGGTTGAAATTTGGGGCCCTGTGACAGCCGAGGCTCTTAAACACTGAATAACTATAATCCCTGTAATCTTCTAGGGGTCCTTCACGGCTCCGGGGCTCCTGAATCATTCAGATTCTTCCTTCTAATCTTGCAACATTGAGTTTTTAGTTTTCCATGAATCAAACTGGCTGCTGCCAGATCATCACGGCTCTGATGTGGAAACACTCAGCAGCAGCAGCAGCAGCAGCAGCAGCAGCAGCAGCAGCAGCAGCAGCAGCAGCAGCAGCAGCAGCAGCAGCAGCAGCAGCTCTCCGTCTTTCTGGCTCTTGATGAATGAAAAAATCCTCCTCATCCCAAACACACACACACACACACACCAGATGATGATTAATTACCGCTGGCGTTATCTCACAAGAAGACATTTTTCACAAAGATTAGAGATGCGATCATTCAAGTCCCGAAAGTGAAGTACAAAATATTCGATCACATCCTGGGAATCGACCGGGGATCCCGGGAAAATCCTCAAACCTGATGCCAGTTATGACTTTGTGCTGTGAGGATGGGATGTAACGTTAGACAGCGAGAGGTCGACCTTCAGTGAGAAAAGCTTTTTTTATAGGAGTTCGATCACGATCTCCCCAGGAAATGTCTGTAATCTTTATAATCCTTAAGATTACAAAAGTTTAGAATATTTTTACAGTCACAATTTTTAAACACATTTATAGTCAGCATGATAACTGCTGTGCCAAAAACTGCAGTTCCTCAAACGTCCACTTGAGGCTGGCTGCAGAAGTGAGTCAGTCTCCATAAGTCCCCATGTTAGACAGCAGAAATAAACATGTTTACAGCCTGGTACAAAAAACAGTTTTGGTCTCTGTAGCTAATTTCCCCGTTCATGACAACTGTACTGAGGGTGAATTTATATACAACTCACCTGTTTACATTATAGAGTCAGGAGAGCCGAGGTTAAAGCATTTTTAGCTGCGGTTAAGTTGCTCTTTAAGGTATATTTTCTGTTTAAGCATCTCTGTTTTATTTAGATGGTGACAGGAAACAGGAAAGACAGGAGAGCGAGTGCGAGGGGGCGACTCGACATAAACCCCGTCCACTTCAGGAAGGACTCAGCCTCGATGACCTACTGAGTCATGCCTGTTTAAAATATCCAATATTTATATATCAGCTGATTTTCATGCACATTTTTTATGAGGATGCCTCAATTAGATGTTATGATCTGGATACAGAGTGATGTCTTAAACTTGTCAGCGCTCTCTACTGGTCAAACTGTGTAATGGAGACTTTCCTCAAACACGTCTTGGGACTGACTTTTAGTTCAGAGTATCAGTCAGGCTACGATAGAACTACAACTACAGTGAACACATGAAAACCCAGCACCTCCGTGCTCAGAGAGAATAATGTGTTTGTTTCCAGACTGTGTGTGTGTTGGAGGTTATCGACGTGACGAGTCATTTATTAATTAAAATATCTCTCTCATAACTGTGAATGGAATATCTTGTCATACTGCACTGTAGGAAGTTGTGACAACATTTTCTGAACTTTTAATCACTGTAATGATTAATTAGAATAAAATAATTGAGGTTAATTCTGATCAAAACAAACATCAGTGCAGGTTGAATATAGCCCATGTGTGTATTTTTATCAATCTCTTGTCCCAGATAGGAAACAAAGCCAATGAAGCTGCCGCCGGCGGTCAGTGCAAGCCTCAACCTTCACTACTGACTCACTTAAATGTCACTTTGAGAGAGCTACTGAATCAAACAACAAAAAAATAGAGTCTCCTGCACGGAGGGAGGGAGGAAAGTGATTGGGGAAATGGCCCCTGTGCTTATTTTATTTTGCCTCTCTCTTTCTTTCGTTTCATTTCTATAAATAGACAGACGCTTGGCAGCTGAGGGGTAGTCCACGCAGAACAAATGCACCCCCTGGCTGTTTCACTTCATTCCCCACATAATGAGCCAGACGGAGCGCGCACAGATCACCACCGTCACTTCACTCTCCTCCAGGACGGAGGCAGGGGCCACACGTTGCCATGGAGACGTGGCTGTTGGGCAGCAGCAGCAGAAGGGCCCGGGCGGCGCCGGCCGTCGTGCACGCATGCAGACTCTGACCTCCCTGCGTTGATCTCTGTTGCCCCTTTTTTTTTTTAATTCTCTGCGAGTAGATGCAGTCCAGCCTTCTGTGCACGGCGTCTCTGATGTAATGGAGTCAGTGCGGGTATCCCTCTCTCACCCATCTTCCTCTGCAAATATATTCCGGACCAGTGAACCACTGAATGCTCAGCTCCAATAGCTGCAGCTGCAGAAGGGGCACTCTCCATAGACGAGCTATACTACGTGTGCACATACCGGTCTCTATGGATATTATTTGAGCTGAAAGTACATACACTGTGAAAGCTCATATAGCGCCGGGGCCTCTATCTGCATTGCACTCTGCATATTTATGGACTGTCAGGGTTTTTTATTTAAGGAGAGGATTTATTAGTACAGGGTAGTCAAGGTTATGTAGCGTTATATGAAGAGTAACCAGTTCTTCCTCTCAGTGTGATTATGTGCATACCCACTTATCAATCCAATGCATGCATGTCTGGATGATGGGATGACAGCGATGGCGCTGGCTGGATACCATGAGTATGTTATCTCTAGTGCAGCGGCTCCTTTTTGGCTGGTGGCTCCATAAAATGAAACAAATATTGGTGATTACAGTTTATAGTCTAAGGCAGGAGTTAAAGCTATCTAATATTACAGTAAAGATCCTAAAAATTAAACAGAATTTCATGCCTCTTCCACGCTCTTAATCCTGAGTTGTATATAAATTCACCCTCAGTACAGTTGTCATGAACGGGGAAATTAGCTACAGAGACCAAAACTATTTTTTGTACCAGGCTGTAAACGTGTTTATTTCTGCTGTCTAACATGGGGACTTATGGAGACTGACTCACGTCTGCAGCCAGCCTCAAGTGGACGTTAGAAGAACTGCAGTTTCATGCTTCACTTCACAGCCACACAGGTTGCTGTGCCGAGCTTCCATGGAGTCTCAGTTTCAGGTGACTGACTGTAAACCCCCTCGAGAGTCTACGATTCAGGATGCTGTTGTGCAGATCGAGTCGATCATCACTTTTGTCACCATCTTGTTCACCAAGACGTGTAAATAAATGTTGTGCCACATTCAAAATATGAAATTTTACCTCTTAATCCTTCTTTTATTCAACTGCTAACGACTCGCAGACATACAAGGAGACGTAGCTTTGTATAAATGGGTCACAAGCACAAAACTTTAGGAACTATTGTCCCAGACTAATGCTGGATTTTGCTGCTGAAGTGTTGTTATACGCTTCATGGTGCATCACATGAACACGTGTAAGTAAAACAAATTATTTGGGTAGTACAACTCAGACACTGATGCTCCATGCATCTTTTTAAACTGCGACTTCGAGGCCGCTCAGTGCTTTGCTTTGTGTCTGACCGCCACCAACACACCACCCTGCAAACACACACACTGACCAGTGACAGGAAATGACCCTCCAGCCTCAAGCTCTTCGGATCCTTAATGCAAGGTGACGCGTTACCTTTCTCATTTCACAACTTCACTATTCATTACCGACTGTCATAATTGGACGTCGCCCATGGGCTGATGTCAGTGTTAACTCCCCCGGTGACCCTCCTCCTCCTTCCTCTCACCAGCCCGGCCTACTGTGTCATTGCCTGACTGTTTTTTTTCCTCCAGTGAAGTTGTTGCAACTCGAGCCTACAAATTATCAGCATGTGCAGAGTGCCGAGCGCAGCACGGGGAGAGAAAATACAAATCACAAAGTGCAAGTGCAGCACTATTCTCTTGTGCTATACTGTATCGTTCTCTGCTCCAGATTCTCTGCTGCTCGCATGCACGCTAGACGTAATGAAACCCATCCAGGGCCTCCGCAGCCACCGCCGCCGTCCTGTAGCAAAGAAAAGGAGTAAAATACAGGAAGGAGAGAGGAGGTGAAGTCACGTTTACTCTCAGAGAATCAATGCAACCAGTCAGTTTCAGAGTTTCGGCCATCAAGCCTCCCAGTGTGGAAGCACAAGCAGGCCGGGTGTGTTGATTACAAGTATAATCCATTAATCATCAGCGAGCACATGGAGGACTTTGATGTGTGAGAGGCAGGAGCTGATATTGAATTCCAATCATATGATGCTCGCTGGCTGCAGGTACACTTAAATCTGTCCAGTGTGTCTGCCTCCATCCTCTGTCCTGCAGATAAGAAAACTTCATTAAATCATCCAACCATATTCTCCATACTAATTACAGCATTACACAGAGAGGAGAGGAGGATGGTGGTGGTGGTGGTGGTGGTGGTGGGGCTCCCTGGCCAGATTGGCCCATCTTATCCTCCCCACCCTTCCTGTCCATTTGGGGAAGCGATTGTTTTTGAATTTCATATTTAACGAGCATGGAAATCTGAACAGGCTAATAAGATTCTGAACCACAGCCGGACTGTGTAATTAAAATCAGATCCAATCGATTTTTTTTTTCCTGCTTTGCATACAGGCGCCATCCCAAAAGAAGAAAGGAACTCTGCAGGCTGCACTAAGATGACCGCTCCAAGTCTCCTCATGTTGTTTCTGAGCGGATTAATGATAATTCATTATTGATTAATTGCTAATTAATTTAAAAGACTTGTTTAAATACTTGTATTAATCTTGCATACACTTCGGTTTGCCCTGGGACTTTTAGGATTTTTTCCTCGAGACTTCAGGCCTGTATGATTCTGTAATTAGAGGTGGTGGCAGTGTCAACATCCTCCTGCTTTGCTCCCGTCTCCGGGGCTTTGTCTGTCTCATCAGCAGTGGTTATGGGTGATTGTGCTGCATCAAGGACTGTGTGCCCAGTGAAGCTCATTATCTGCTATAGTAATGTATCTAACTGGAGTTGGAAGCTCGTTGGGTTGTGCAACGCAACTGCAAGACGGGAGACACAGAAAGTGACGAGTGTTTGTTTGCTGAGGGACTTTAATCTGCATCAGTGTGTAATATTCTGTTTACCGCTCAGCCATCATTTTGCATGTCACACTGAAAATACAGTACATTTATTACAGTATTTTACCGTATAAGTCACAGTCTGTAATATATGACTGTCTTTTACTGTATGCAGGGAAACAGTCATATTTCAAAGCCTTTATTTATGCAGCATTTTAAGGGACTTTACACAGAATGAAGTATTTTATATCTGAGACTTCATTTTACAGTAAACACTGTAATATTTTATATATATATTTATATTACTTTTGCTGTCAGTTTCATTGTAAAATCTACATACATTTTAAAATACGTGAAATCAACAGTACTGATTCTCATTTAGAAAAAGTTATACTGTACTTATTATGGCAAGATTCTGGCAACCACAGCTGCTGATTATTTACCTTTTTAAAACAACAGCTTTTCTTTTTACTGTCATATTTCATGGCCAAACCTTTATTTATTTATACGACATTTTAAGGGACTTTATACAGAATAAAGTATTTTTTAAATATTAGATACAGTGACAGTCAAACACAGTAATATTTAATGGCATATTTGGGTATTTTACTGTTGTAATTTTCTGGCTTTTCACTGTAAAATCTACAGTACAGACATCATTTTACTGTAATATTAAAAAAGGTTCCACTGTATTTTTACAGTAAAACAACAGTTGAGTTGTAACCTGATTAAAAATGTGAATGAAGTTGTTCAGATTCACAGTCTGAACTCCTCATCTGGCGTCAGTGCTGTAGAATATGTTTGTTTTTATTATTAATATGTTTTTACATTCAGTCTGTCTGAGAGCAGCTTCTCTGTGACTCCGTGCTCATCCTCCTGCTGTCTTATTATTTCTGCGTGTTGAATTAGCAGCATGTGGCCAACAGGGCATCCTCAGTATTCAGAGGTAAAATAGTCCCATAGTTTGACGCTGCTCCCTCCTTCCTTCCCTCCTTCCCTCCCTCCTTCCTTCCCTCCTTCCCTCCCTCCTTCCTTCCCTCCTTCCCTCCCTCCCTCCTGTTGTGAGCAGTTGTCATGGTGGGCTGTGGGCCTGGATGATTTTCATGGTTTGTGGTGCAGGTTTCTTCTCTCAGCCGATGGTGACGTAGCTGCGCGCCTAACCGAGCCTGTCTGTGTGACTTTTAAAAAAATCATAAAAATGGGGGGCGGAGGGCTGTAGCGCGCGACCATTTCACACCTCCACCGGCGCGAGGAGAGGCCTGATATTAATAACAATCATCTGGGGATGACAATCCACAGATAAAGCTCATCTCCAGCTCCAGGAGCGGACTCGCAGTGGTCACCGCATGTTGGTCATTCCGATGGTGCGCAAAGTCCAGCTGACACCGGCAACTTAAAACCCGGTGTGACAGCCAGCTGAGCGTCTCTAACGGAACCATCGCGGTGTGCCATTAGTGTGGAGCAGACAGCCGGCGAAGAGGAGAGGAGGAGCGCGGAGGAGAGCAGAGGAGCTCCACGGGGTCCACCAGAGCGACATCACAGGTTTCCTGCGCTATCGCCGCGGACAGAGGGGGAGGAGGAGCGCTGATTCACGGCTTGCAGGAGGAGGGAGAGCCGCGCGGACCGGCTCGGAAGATCCATCTCTTATCTTAAAATACCGACCCCCCCCCCCCTCCTCTCTCTCTCTCTCTCTCTCTCCCCACACATACACACACACCTACCACCCCTTCCTCCTCCTCCTCCTCCTCCACCTCCTCCCTCGTCATTGACAGCTTTGCGACCCGGTCAATCCGTCAGACAGGGAGGATCTTGGGGAGGAGGGCGCCAAGGCAGGGAGAGGACGAAAGGCGATCACCTCTGGCCGGTTTGATCCAATCGCCAATAACCACAGCAGGCTTGGGGGGGACCTGCGCCTCTCTCTCCGTACATGAGGACGACACAGCGGCTTCACCGGCGGATTTTCACGTTTGTGTCCAGAGATCCAAACGGCGAGATCACACTGAGACTATTGGCAGGTTGATTTGAACGGCACAAACAATAATCCAGGGGGGCGGACAGGAGCTATTTCGCAGCAGTCTCCACATAAACTCCCCGGAATACAAATCCAGGTAGGTCCCGATGAATAACGCATGATGCAAACTCTCTGTTCTAACAGTGTGTGTGCGTGAAGGCAGTGATACACAACGTGACACACACGGGTTACATGTGTGACACATGATAGAAACCGTGTTAGACCCAGCGGAGCTGCAAACCCAGTCGGGGGAAGTGATGGAGCTGGGTGATGTGGTGGTCCGTCACTCCGGGAGCGCATCGGGAGCTTCCTCCTCTGCTCACCGCTCCATCATCATGTGTGCAGATATGATCCATTGCAACGGGCTGGGAATGGGTTCGTGATACCGTCTATTGGGTGTGCCAGCTCAAATAATTGGCGTCTTGTTACAAATAGCGGTGGTTACAGCCTGGCTGCTGCTGATTGGCTGAACACCTGGATTGTTATATATGTTCGAGTCTTTACCTTCCGCTCATGCACGGCCTGTCACTGTGTGGAGTGTTGGCTCGGCTCATACAGGCTCGGGTAATCTCTGTCCACCTAAGGCCTGTGCGCACCCTTTAAGTTACCACGCAGGGCCTATGGGTGCTCCAGCAGGGATTCCCCCCTTCAGGTAGCACTGACAGCGGTTATAGTGAGCGAAACGGGCCCCTCCATGATGATTAATCAGCAACAGCTGAGCCTCTCCGTGTGTCTGCTGAGTCCATGTTTGTGTGCATCTCGAATAACCTCTTTAAACAAGAGCCCCTCTTCCCAAAATAGGAGAAAGTGAGAGGTGAGAGCTGCTGCTGCTCTGCTCACAGATCTGTCATAATGCTGTGTGCATCAGTCAGGGAGCACAGCAGGGTGGGCACTTAAAGATGCATGAAATCCAACATTAATGTGCACTGATATGAACTATATCAGAGGTGTCAGTCATCAGAGGTGCAGCAGGTTAGTCGGTGAATGGTCTGCTCCATTAGATGAATCAATATTCACATGGCATGTTTGTTTAGTTTGATATCAGAAGAAGAGAAACGAGATTCAAGCTGCACAAAGAAAAATGAATGAACCATTAAAATATAATTGCTGATTAATTTTCTGTCCATCGCCTGATCGATCAGTCAAGACTCAGAACTGTGCAACACTGGACATCCATCGCTTGCAAAACATTTTATTCACTCAGGTATTTACATCATATTTTATGAATTTCCTTAATTTGCTGTAAGTGATTTCCTGTCACCGGGGGAAAGAAAATCTGCCTCAAAGCTCCTGAACCTCAAATAATTTAATCATTTTGGTCTTAAATGAGAATTATTACTCTGATGATGACGATGGTCCAAAATGCTGATTGAAGCCTTCACATTAATAAAAACTCAAAGAAATTATTTTTTATTTTGTGTTTTAGCAACAAAATACTTCAGTATGAGAATATTTACACAGATATCCAACCACTGTTATTAATAAGTTACTGTTTATCTGCTGTATTAGCTCAGAGATCCATTTTTTAATCAGATAGATACTTGATTGATCCTGAGGGAAATTCAGGCATCCAGTAGCAGCATGAGAGAATAAACACACATTAAAATTAGACTTATGAAGATAAATTTGATTTAAATTAAACCTGTGCAAAGATACAAATAGAAAACTTCATCGTACATGATCTGTCTATTTTAGGATTTTTCCTGTTTGTCTTCCTCACTAAATAAATATTGAGTTATTAACATTCTTTCCGTCTTTTACATGTTTGAGGAGAAGAAAGTGCTTTAAAGTTGTAAATGGAGTTTAAATGGAGTTCACCTTCAGCTATTTGTGGTTCAGGAGGTCAGTGCTGGATTTAATTGGAATACGTCAGAGCTGAACTTCACCTTTAATTCAGACATGTCAGCTGCAATGTGGCTCTTTAAGTTCCCGTGCGCTCCTGGCTGAGCAGCTTTGTCTTCTCTGCGTTGATTTTAATACTTTTTGGTGGCTGCAGAACGCTCTTGATTACAACTTTTAAATTATAACTCGGCTGACAGCCCGCCCGTGCATTCACAATGCAAAACACAATCCTTAAAACAGTAATTAGTATGCAAATTGTTTTGTGTAGCTCCTAATTTAGGGGTCACGGCTCTGAATGTTAGTACACATAGAGGAATGGAATCGTTCGGTCTCCGTCACCTGACGGCGCCTAATGCAATTTGTGTGGAGATAGAAAATCAATTATTCAAATACAAAATCCTTGTGAGGTCACACACACACCTGAGCGGCCTGTCCGAGTGCTCGGATGTCAGTATTTTGATGAGCTTTACATTATTACAAGAGCGCGTGTATCGATCAGTGAATCAACCCATCCATCCGTGAAGGAGTGTGTGATGCTAGCTTAATCTGCCTAACTACATGTACTTTAGCAGCATCGCCTGTTTGTTGACAGCTCTGTTTGCACACAGAGATAATACTAAGATAATACTTTATTAATACAAAGCTGCAAAAGGATAAATGTCATTATCCGGATAATGTGACCGGATACAGATCACACGTTAGTACCACGTGTAGCGTTTTCTGATCTGCTTTAACTGGTTCCTTTGTCAATCGTTGCTGGGAAACGTAACAATTCTTCATGACTGTGCAACATTTGTGGTCAGGTTCAGGCAACAGAAGCATTTCGGTCAAAGTTTGTGGCTTCAGTTGAACGTGGTGCAGAAAAAACTGTGTGTGTGTGTTGCTCTTGATTTTTCCTGTTTGAAACCGAAAAAAACATTTTTTTTCTAACCATAGCCAACCGCTGTGAGCGCCTGAACGTGACCCACAAAAGTGTTCAGTGTCTTTATTTCACGAGCTGCTTGATGTGCTTCTTTTGAATCATGCAGTGTTTGCTGTTGCATATTAGCACTGTGTGGACGCGCTTTCAAGGAGGCAGCAGTAGTAGTAGTAGTCATGGTAGAGTTGGTGGCAGTATTACTTGTGTTTTTGGTTGTAATATTATCCACAGTAGCAGTAGAGGCAGTGGCCCTAACCCTTTACATGCAGGAGATATAAATATAATGACATACTTGTGATTAAAACGGCTCCTTAGCACGGTGTAAGTATCTCGTGTGTGTTTTGGGAGATGCTGAAATGAGCACGACTATAGTTTACTACGGTCATTTTACTCTGCTTGTGAAGTTTATACGTCTAATGGGACGAGGCAGGAGGTGGTTAGGCTGAATTGACTCCGTCTGTCCGGGGTTACTGTACGGCCTCTTGTCTTTAACATTCTCCGTGTCACTCTGGTAGTTTGCTCTTGGATTTATGGGTATTTGGCTTGTTTGCCGTGTTGTTGCACGTTTGTTTGTCCAGCGTAGGCTGACTGAGCACATTTACTCTTTTTCATCACCGCGTCCTCCTCCGATACCGTCATAGCACACATTCATGAAGACACGACAGTCTCCAGCTGTTTGCGTTAAAGCTGCAGGAGATCAGACAGGAAATTTCATCTCGTTGTTTCAGTTTTTTGGCCTGAATCTTTCAGCTGTAGCAGGCAGCAAAAAGCAACATTAGACGTAGCATTTAGCAGCTAAGGAGCAAGATACTTCCCTCAGGAGGAGGTGGAGACCAAAAATGGAGCTAAAAGAAGAGTTAATATTAGATTTACAATTATGAGATGGACAGAAAAATGACTCCAAATTAATGCTAAAGTTGCTCCATGCTGGACATGTTTGCCATGATGTTCGCTGTTAAACTTAAAGGCGGGGTCAGTCAGTCTGGAGAAAGATGGAGGATTATTAAGTCTCATTTCCTGGTTGTTAAATATTGTTGAAGCCGGGCTGGGAGCACGAACACCACCTGATGTGATGTGTTTGTTTCCCGTTTTCCAGAACCCGAAGTGTTGACGACCTGAGAATTATGTCGCTCTCACACCAGGATAGTCCGGGCTCGTTTTTTGGGTGGTACTGCCCAAAACAAATACCATAGGAACAAAAAGTCCAACAAAGGAGTCCTGCGTTTTCAGGCGGACCAGAGTTCGGATGAGTTTTCTCACCTGCCCCAACAAACCGGAGACCAAACCGTGCTGGCGTCAAAGCAGCCGTAGTCTCAACAATCAGTTATCTTTCCCCAGAATGACAGTCCTCCTTATAGCCTGCAGTGTTGGTCAATAAAATCAGTAATTGTAGGATTAATGGAGTTAAATTACTAAAAAATAATTATACTAAAGTTACAAATGATGTAATTTTAGTAAATATAAAATGTGTTAATTATAACTCAACATTTTGGATTGAGGATCTTAGCTTTAAATTTCCAGCTCATGTAATCGTTCCCGTCTCACGCTGACAGGCTAGCCTTTTAAACTCTGGCTGCTTTCGTCTATTTGTGCCTCATTGCAGTTTCTGCCCATCCACCCCAGCGAGCCACCGTGCAATAAAACAGACAGGGAGAAGCTTGCAGGTCAGCAGTGCTGCTCTGATTCTAAAACAGGAAGAAGCACTTTCCCTCCGCCTGCCGGTGCCTTCACAAACGTTTCCCTGCTGTCTGTTTTAACTCGTTGGAGGTTCGTGGCTTTAATTCGAGCACGCCGCACATTTTCTTCATCGCTAAAGGTTTTCTGTGATGAATTTCTGTGTTGAACTTTCAGACCGATACAAACCACCAAATAACTGCAAAATCCATCAATTTCAGAACTCAACTTTTCTCTCATTAAGTTACAACTTTGTCACTCAATTACCTCCCGGTTGTTTCTTTACTTTGTGCTCAGCGCCGTCGGTTCTCGCAGGGATCGCAGAGCTGGCCTCCGTCCACGTAAACGGCTCTGCTGATTCAGTTAAATTGAAGTTCCTCGTCTCTTCGCTGTCATCCCCCCTTCTCCTCTCCTGCAGATCGGTGCCTGCTCTGCAATCAACATCTTTTAACATCGGAGGAGTTTCATTTCAAGCTGAGATATCCGTCATTTCTAAGTTTTATCGCCACTTCTGGAGCAACATGAAAGTTATTGAGGTTCTGATCCCTCAAAAGACAATAACACTCCCAGTGATGCAATTATGTGTATCCATGAAGCATTAAATTAGAAATATCAAGAATCATTTATTCCAGAATAGATTAGACTAGTTTTGCTAATGCACACAAGACACTGATGGAAACTTTGGCAGTTTATTTGCAGACATTAGGTCTGTGTGTGTGTGTGTGTGTGTGTTGACATTGTTCAGGTTCCAGAGACAATATTTGGCGTTTAAATTGGTGCGAGTGCTTTAAATGTGCCACCTCCTGTTTATCCATCCACACCTCCCATTGAAGATTTTTGTCAGCCGTCCAGCCTGGGCCGGTCTGTCTGCATGATAGATATCACTCCCAGAAATATCACCCAGGGGATTAGGTAGTCAAAGTTATTTTGGATCCGGTGCACCGCGTCAGAGTTCAATCTAATAAGAAATCTGCATTACACAACATGACATACGCCATTTAATTGCTGCTTTTATCCAAAGTGCCTCAAAGTGCCACGAGTGCGTGCTGTACACATTTTAGTGCGGGCGGCCCCGGAGGTAATCAAACCCTTTAAGCAGGAATCAGAACACAAGAATGCACTTTTAAGGTAGAAAACACAGAGAGACTCAAACCACATTTAGCTCAACAGGAGCAACAGAAAACAAGCGTGACAGTAATAAAAAATTGTAATCCTCCGGTGGATTCAGGACAGAATGATTAACTTACACAGTGTGTATCCCTCTGAAGAGATTATTTTAATTCAGACTAAACTGCCTGTGTGTCTCAGGGAGTCCAAAGGTGTGGTGGAGACTGCAGAGAGGCTCCACCCATCCTCCTGAACCACTGAATAAACACAGGTACCACCGAGAGGAACGCCCTTCCCTTCCCGCTCCGTGTGTTGTGTCTTAAAGCAGCTCACATCTTCTAAAGTTTAGGCTGGTTAACTTCTTCATGCTCCCGTTGCCTCTGGCCTCAGCTGTTAGCATCAAAAGAATTGTCAAGTTCGATCTCAAAAGAGCCGGAGAGGGTGCATAAGTTGCTTAGCCCGGGTTTTTATGAATTCGGACAGTGTCTGGATTGTTAGTGTAATGCTGCTCTCTCTTGTGGAAGTGGTAAGTGTGCATTTAGGGCTCGGTATGTAATGAATTTGGACGGGACATCTGTACCCTTTGTTTCAGTTTGCCTCTTGACGGTCTCCTGCCTCCCCTCTGCTGTTTTTTTTTTTTTTTTTTTTTTTTTTGCCAATGCGACATTTTGGACAGTGCTTAGTTTGGCAACATTGCATGCCTGCTGAGCGAGCTGTTCGGTTCAGAGCTGTGCGTATTACCCCAGAGATTTCAGACAATCACGCTCAAATCCACATTATTGGACGCACGTATCCACATCTGAAACTGAAAATAAACTTTATGATTGGAAATGAGCCCGCTGGCTGCATGACTTCATTAAACGAATGTTATCTACATTGTTCACAGAACGCTTTACAGACCTCTAAGCCAAGTGAAAAGAAGTGTGCATGTTGTGTATGTATGTGTGTGTCAGCAGTGTGTGTATATAATATTTTCCAGCCCACTTCTCATAGATAACATGGAGGTCTCATGACTAGAAGGAGCCGAAGCTCATTGAAGTCTTACAGAAGGATAGTGGGATAATCTGAATTCTTGCACTCATATAAAATTTAGAAATTCTTTGCCGGCTTCAGACGCCGTGTGCATTTCTCCCTGTGAAATGCAAACACACAGTCTCACACACTTATACCACTATTGCTCAAACTTTAGGCTTTAAAACCATGTGAAAGCACCCTGAGGTTGGATAACCATTCCATTATGTGATTACATTAATTATTGAATTATTATGTGGCTGAAAAATTCATGCATTGTAAGTAAGTTTGCTAAGTAATGCATTAAGAAAGTCCAATAAATATTTATTGAGCAATAGATGTCGTTATCTATCTCGTAAAAAGATGCAAAGCAGCGTGATGCAACTGTCTTTGTACCTGTCTTGTTCTAAAGGTGTGTCTCTGTTGTTTCTGTCTGTTGTGTTCAGGTGGTGGTTGGAGAAAAAGCACAGCCCAGTGCTGGATCCCAGAGGGACTGTCAGTGTGGTAAGGACCCTTGAGACGAAGGAGGGTGCATGGAGGGTTCAAGGCCTGTGAAGCCAGGTTCGTCAGCCTGCCTCTGGTTGGGGCTGGTCTCCGTGGCTGTAGCCTTCCTTTGTACAGAGGCCCGGACCACTCCGAGCCCTCTGCTCAGCCCCAGCAATGCAACCTGCGCGGGGAACTCCAAGTGTCATCAAGGGATCATCCTGCCCATCTGGTATCCCGAGGATCCCTCCATGGGAGACAAAATCGCACGGGTCATTGTATATTTTGTGGCGATGATCTACATGTTTCTCGGAGTGTCCATCATTGCCGACCGCTTCATGGCGGCCATTGAGGTCATCACCTCCCAGGAGAAAGAGATCGTCATCAAAAGGCCCAACGGAGAAACCACCACCACCACGATCCGAGTGTGGAATGAGACGGTCTCGAACCTCACCCTCATGGCCTTGGGCTCTTCCGCCCCTGAGATTCTGCTCTCTGTTATTGAGGTTTGTGGACATGAGTTCAAATCTGGTGAGCTTGGGCCTGCCACAATTGTCGGCAGCGCAGCCTTCAATATGTTTGTCATCATTGGCCTCTGCGTGTCCGTCATTCCCGAAGGAGAGGTACGCAAGGTCAAACACCTCAGAGTGTTCTTTGTCACTGCAGGCTGGAGCATCTTTGCTTACATCTGGCTCTACATGATCCTGGCTGTGTTTTCTCCTAACGTAGTCCAGGTCTGGGAGGGTCTACTCACTCTGGCCTTCTTCCCCATATGTGTGCTCCTTGCCTGGGTAGCAGACAGACGACTTCTCTTCTACAAGTTCATGCACAAGAAGTATCGCACCGACAAGCACAGGGGTGTCATCATCGAGACGGAGACTGAGCGCTCCAAGGGGATCGAGATGGACGGCAAGATGGTCAACTCTCACTTCATGGATGGCAGCGCTGCGAGCAACCTTATCGGTTTGATTGAGAGCAAAGAGGTGGACGAGTCCCGGCGTGACATGATCCGCATCTTGAAAGACCTGAAGCAGAAGCACCCAGAGAAAGAGATGGATCAGCTGGTCGAGATGGCCAACTACTACGCCCTCTCGCACCAGCAAAAGAGCCGTGCCTTCTACCGCATCCAAGCCACGCGCATGATGACCGGGGCGGGAAACATCCTGAAGAAACACGTGGCAGAGCAGGCGAAGAAGAGCACCAGCGTGCAGGAGGTGCATGTGGAGGAGCCAGAAGAGTACGTGTCTCGAATTGCGTTTGAGCCTGCCGTCTATCAGTGCCTCGAGAACTGCGGTGCTGCCATTCTGACCATCACGAGGAAGGGTGGCGACATCAACAAGACGATCTACGTGGATTACAAGACGGAGGACGGCTCGGCGAATGCCGGGGCTGACTACGAATTCACAGAGGGTACGGTGGTGTTCAAACCAGGAGAGATGTTCAAGGAAATAAACATTGGCATCATAGACGACGACATCTTTGAAGAGGACGAGCACTTTTTTGTGCGGCTCAGTAATCTGCGCGTCCTGGAGACCGAGGACGAGGTGCTGTCCGCCAACAGTCTCCCGTACCCAAAGGCCATGCTGGGCTTCCCCACCGTGGCCACTGTGACCATCCTGGACGACGATCATTCGGGCATCTTCACCTTTGAGAGCAACTCTGTGCACGTCAGCGAGAGCATAGGTATTATGGAAGTGAAAGTGCTGAGGACTTCTGGAGCAAGGGGGACGGTCATTGTGCCTTATCGCACCATGGAGGGACTCGCCAAAGGCGGAGGGGAGGACTTCGAAGACACCTACGGAGAGCTGGAGTTCAAAAACGACGAGACCTGGTAAGACGGCAACTTGTTTTTTACTCATGCTTGTGGAGCAGTTGCTTTTTATTAATGTGTCGTTGACAATTTATTATTGGCTATCGCCTGATTTTTAATCAACCAAGGTCACTGAAAATGCTGATGCGATTGAAAGTACATTTAGTCGGAGTCATAAATAAGTAATTTTCTTTGTGTGCTTGTTTTTGCATCCCTTTGATTTATGTTTTGTTTCTGATGGCGATAAACTGTCGAGAAATGATGGCTACATTATGTACGACATGATAGCTAGCTTCAAAGCTGTTTACCAGCGCTGGATCCGCGTCTCAATCAGCATTTCCTCTTGAAACAAAGATGTTGTCGTCTCTGCCATCTCCTGACATCGTTTAATGTCGAACACACTTCTTTGGTAACGCGTTCATGTGCCGTTTGCTGTGAATTTTAAATGCTTCTTTCTTTACATGGTTAGACAGCGTGTAGCGTCTCATCTGAGCGTGCACTCTACATCCCCTTGTTTTCTTGTCAAGAGATTTTGCTCTCATCAGAGAGCAATCCTCTGTGTGTGTGTGTGTGTGTGTGTGTGTGTGTGTCGCCTGCGTGCAATGGGGATTCAACTTTGGGATTCGTCACACAACTGTGGAAACAGGAAGTCCTTAAGTAACCCCCTCCTTGCTTCTCTAATCCCTGCTGATTGTGCTGTGTTGAACTCTCTTTTTGTTGTTGTTGTTTCTGTGTCGTGTCTGCCTCAATTAAAAATAAATCAGCCCGTTGGAGTAAAGAGAGTATATTACAAATGTCAAAGGCCGATGTAATGACGTGTACGCGATCGGGGAGCGTTGTAGCTGAGCGCCGTTTCATGACTGGAGTGGAGGTTTGATTTCCATTCGAGGGCAGCCATGCTAAAAAAGCTCTCAGTTTGGTCGTAAGCGTCTGAGTGATAGTGATGTTTAATGTAAATTGCATATGTTATGTAGCCTTGTCAGCTGCGCCATCTGTGTACAATACTGTGCTACAAAACACATACACTTGCAACTGAGTGGGCATATTTGGCCCGTGTTGCAATAACAGCGCCATACTGTAACCGTGGTACAAACAGCGTCTCGGTGCATTGTGTGATACTATGCAGCCTTTTGTCTCATGCATGTCAGGCAGTGCTCGGGGATACTGGCATGTGTACAGAACCGCGCCTCTCGAGAAATATTGATTTGTTTATTTCACAGCTTGCATCCGCTTGCATCTCACACATTGGTCTGCAGGCACTGAATCAAACTGACATGCGTCTCTGACATCCCCTCTCTCAACCTCCACCCCACCGCCCTCCAATCAGGACCCCTCTCAGCGTGCTGTGGCTCACTGGCAAGGTCTGTCTTCCAGGGTGTTGCGATCCTGAGGGCTGAGGCGGCCCATGAGACCGGCGGTAGGGGGGAATGAGTGTTGGGAGGTGATCAGCATGCTCTTGGGGCCCCGCTGAGCTCCGAGGGGTTTTGTTTGATTTATGTGAGAGATTCTTTATGGGTCGAGCCTGAAGGCTGCCGGGGGAGTCGAGAGGGGAGAGAAGGACTATCATTATGAGGCTGTTGTGATGTTGTTGGCATTGTGAGGGAATGCCGGTCTTATCGATCTGTTCATTGTGTTGCGCGTCGTTCTGCCAGTTAGACGTTCTTACAGTGCAGCGCCGCTCCTTTTGTTAGCGTGCACTGTGAATTGATAAACGCAGGTAGTGATCTGGGAGAACAATCAGACCTGTGTGGTCAAATTATAATCGCCTCAGAACATTTCAACATCACAGTAAGGTTAAAGAGTTTCTACAGTTAGGTCAGTTTCGTGATCAGACAGAAGTGAAACATATGAAACATCGAGTTGACGCGATGCTGGTGATCTGATTTTATGGCCAAATAATTATCACTTCAAACCAGAATCACCTCTTTAATTCGCCCAATTCTGTCATCACACGTTTAATGAACTGAAAAACAATCTGGAAGAAGAACGCGGATACAAATAATAAGTTTTTTGTAAAAAAGGATTCCATGTTTAAAACACACAAAAGTGTAAAAATTTGAAGTCGCAGTTTTTCATTGAGTCTAGACAGTCTAGATACAAAATGTTCGTGAACTTTAGACGTGCAGGTAGGTGGATTTTGTTTGTGTTGGACAAAGTCAGGCTAACTGTTCCTACCCGTTTTCAGTCTTCATGCTAAGCTAAGCTAAGCGGATGTCGGCTGTAGCTTTGACAGACATGAGAGTGGTACCAGTGGCATCCTCCGTGGCTCTGAAATGAAGCCAGTGCTAAAGTGCTAAAAACTGCAGTTCCTCAAACGCCCACTTGAGGCTGGCTGTAGAAGTGAGTCAGTCTCCATAAGTCCCCATGTTAGACAGCAGAAATAAACATGTTCACAGCCTGGTACAAAAAACAGTTTTGGTCTCTGTAGCTAATTTCCCCGTTCATGACAACTGTACTGAGGGTGGATTTATATACAACTCAGCTGTTCACATTATATTAAGGCTGAAAGTTATGCAGGATTAAGAGTGTGGACGCTTTGATTGACAGGTGGGTGCTGTCACAGATGGCTTGTTTGAGCAACCAGGCTTTAAACCATCTGAAATCAGGGAGTAGCAGTATGAGGCAGACGCAGGCATACGTGAAGATTTATTATTTCATCTGCATGTAGATGAATTGTTAAAGGTTGAAAGGTTAAGAGCCGGGCCAAAGGTCACAATGTCTGACCTTTGATCCTTTTAGCAGGAACTAAAATCACATTGTTGCTTTTAAATCGGTTATAAATCTAAAGTGTGACATGTTTTAGTGATATTACAGAGAACAGGCTGCGTGCGTACAAAGGAAGAAATCATACGAGAACTAATAAGTGTCAAAATTACCATCTGTGGAATGATCTCTGTGACATATGTGCGGTCGTATTGACAGTTAATGAGCAGTTTTATGGTCGACACTGTCACACGGGCGTACAAAACAAACAGGACTTTCACAGCAAAGGGACAAGCTGAAGACATATTGTGGATATTAAACTAAAGTTACACAGTCAGCCCTGATTAATGCACTCGCTATAGACTAAATGATTAATGTTATATGATTTCTTAAAACATACAGGACATTATTCAGCCGAGCTGTTAAAAGAATGAAAATTGTTCATATGCATGAACAGACTCGAGTATTAATATGAAAATCTTTCCTTCAGAGACTTTTGGATCTTTTGTAGAAATGGCAGACTGCTGCCGCTGTTACAGAACTCCCAACAAATCTCCAGAAATTTCCATAATTACACTCGGATAGTGATGAATTAGATTTTGTGCGCATCCATAAAAAAGTGACAGCTTCATCCAGAAGCATGCTGGAAAGATTCATGAGAACATTTCCATACACAAAACAAAAGGAGGGGGGGTGAACGTGTAGAATATTCACTAAAGGCATAATTACAATGATGTTTCTTCCGCTGCCTTGAAAGCTCTCCTCAGGGTCGTTTTCATGCTTGTGACAAAAAAAAAACTGAATTTATTTGCCTCTGTTGCCTTCGCATTTATTCTCCAACTCTGTCTGCACGGGATTGTGACAATGGAAATGTAATGTATATTTCCATTTTGCATAGATGTTGAAATAACAGAAGGACTCCCTCCTTGGCACATGGTTAAAACAGTTTTCCTTCCCGCTGCTCATTGAGTCTTAATTGTGACGACTAAATGAGGGCAGAGTGTGCCTCCTCGTCTGAAGGCCGACGTCCTTTAGGACAATTAGACCACATAATGCTTCGGCTCTCATGCTCTTCCTTTCTCTCGCGCCCTGTTTTACGAGGCATTGACTCTCAATCTCTTTTGACACACTTCGGGCCCATTGTTATCAACCAGAGTGGAAATTTATTACAGTCCTAATCTGGAGCTCTGGAATACATCACTCCAATTCTTAGCCAGACAATAGTTCTCAGCACGAAGGATGAAGTTTAATAGTTTCTTGGTGGCAGCGCTTCTGCTCCGAGCTAATGGATATGAACCTCATCTAAGGCACCGCGAGCTCCTTAAATGTGAAAGTTAATGTGTAACCGAGGCTAACAGGGACATGTTTGGGAGTCGTGCACAGAAGAAGTCGTTTCCAACCTTTCTGGCTTGAGTCCGGAATGACTCCCACCCACCTGTCAATCAAAGCGTCCACGCTCTTAATCCTGCATAACTTTAAGCCTTAATATAATGTGAACAGGTGAGTTGTATATAAATTCACCCTCAGTACAGTTGTCATGAACGGGGAAATTAGCTACAGAGACCAAAACTGTTTTTGTACCAGGCTGTAAACATGTTTATTTCTGCTGTCTAACATGGGGACTTATGGAGACTGACTCACTTCTGGAACCAGCCTCAGGTGGACGTTTGAGGAACTGCAGTTTCATACTTCACTTCACGACCATGAAGGTTGCTGCTTGACTAACAATAACTTTCAATTCTGTTTTTAATGTTTATCATTTAATCAAATAATTATTTTAACATCAAAATCACATCAAAAAAATCTGCCTAATACTTTCCTGTGTCAAATTAAAAAGATTTTTTTTCTCGTGTTGTTTAATTTGTTTGATTTTTAGAGTTGAAAATATCCAATATTTAACATAAAAAGGGCAAAAGAGCTATTTTGGCAACTATTCTGACGATCGACACATCCAGCGTGATTACCTGCTGGTTTCTACAGGTGTGTGCTGAGTATCTTTGGGTTGTTGGACATTTGAAGATGTCACCTTGAACATTTTATCAACATTTCTCAATATTTTCTAGACTTATGACTTGAAATAAATCTTTAATTGCCACCTAAAAGTACTTAAAAACTCTTTTCAGTGCTGCGTGACCTCTCAGATTTATCTGCCGACCCTCACGTTGGGAGCCGCCGGTGTGGAGCGAGCTCTCCTGCTGAGAATGTTAAACGGCTGAAGGTTGCGGGCTTCTGTTTACTTTGACCCGGTGAAGATAACACAGCTGTTAGGTGGAGAACCTCCATCCCCAGGGAGACGGATGTTTAACTAGGCGCTGATGGATTCATAAACAGATGAGTGGTGTGCAGCGACACACCAGAATCAGTTCAAGTACGAGCTGGACTCTCCCCGTGTAAACCTGCCTTATATTTTTAGACATGGCGTCACATAGGGAGGCTGCATTAAGCTCACCTTAGGAGCTGCCCCTTCACCTGCTGCCGTTTTCACCTAATATCTCCTGCCTGTGTAGCTGTCACCCCCTCTGGGCGTCATGACTGACAGAACACATGTCCACGCTGATCCTCATCCTGCTGACCGCTCAGCTTTTCTCCCTGCCAGCACTTTTCCAGACACCCTGGAATAGACCCGTGAGGTTTACCTTACCGCCGCTGCAGCCGACCCTCGTCGTCTTAAGCTCGGCTAATCATATTCAGTGCTGCACTTCTGTTGTTTTATTCATGCCAGCCTCGTAGTTTCTGCTCTCTCAATAATTAGTACGTGACTTTGTATTTTTTTTTTTTTTTTTTACAGTGCCTCGGGGTGCGATCGCACTTTGTTTTCTTTGGTAATGTGTTGAAGTTTGTTTTGTAGTATTTTCATATTTGCTTCGTTTCTGTTTAAGTCCAGTAAAAAGTGAAGCAGGGCGAGCGAACAGAAGTCGCAGGAGTGAGACGTGAGCAAAACAAATCAAATTCTAGTTCTTGTAACTTAACAAAAGATTGATGGACTGAAGTGATGATTTGCATCCTGGCTTTTCTTTTTTTTAAAGATGTCTTTTGAAGCTTTATTTTGAAAGCGGCAGCTGAGGGATGAGAGAGTAAACTGAACCCTGGGCCGCTGCAGGACGGACAGTTAGGGTTTCCAGGTGAGCTCCCATGTTTGGCATAAATCTGTGAACAGTGTATGAAAGTATGGAAGTGAAGCAGCTTCTAAATATAACCATTTAAACAGTTTGAACTTAGACTGGAGATATATCTTAACGTGCAAATCATCAAATCAGAATTTACTGGCGTGTTTTCACACCTGAGGCATGAAGATACGTTCTGATGAATTTCTTTACTCGTCCCCCGTCTTTGTACCTCACCTTTCGCCCACCTGCTAATGGCGCTAGGTCAGAAGTCTCTCTCATCCTCTGGGGACCATGAACTTCTGTACTAAATTTCCTTACAACCCGTCAAACATCTGACCCAAAGCGATCGACCGGCGCCGCCACAGAGCCGTGCGTCTATCACGGACAGAAACAAGTGAAGTGAACGCATCCTTAGCTGCAATTACAGCCCATAAAATGGCATGAAATTGTTTTTCTGTCTCACAAACACTTTTCTCTCTGCTATCATCTGAGATCACACACACACACACACATCCAGAGACATACAACACTGGAAGATTCACGAGAACATTTCTTATCTCGGGAAACTTATTGTAGCTTTTGCACTTTGGCTCCTGCTTCCAAATACTGTATAGACACACACACACACACACACACACACACACACACTAACTCACACACAGGTTGAGTGGCAATAAATATGCTGGCCCTGTGTTTGTTCCTCCCAGTTGGGGGAATGCAATTAAGTTAAAGCTTATTTATAACACAATTCAATTGTCGCCGGCCCCGAGCCTCCCCCCGAGTGTTTGTGTGTAAATCTGACTGAGCGTCATATATTCAGGCTCCCCCAAACTTTTGACAGCCTCTCCGAGCCTAATAGAGTTAGGATGGAGGTAAGTGCATCAGTTTGAGCCGTTTGACTGTCAAAGCGTTTAGCTACAATGTTCTAACAAATAAACACGCCGCTGTCTGATAATTCAGTTTGATCCTGGAGGAAGATGACGCGACGCCGGCTCTTACACGCTGACTGATGGTGCGAACTTTAAATAAGTTTGTCTGTAAACTGAGTTATTTTAAATGCTCCGTTGACAAAATGGTAATATTTCACAGAGTGGATCCTCCAGAGGGTTTAAAGTTGCATTTTAGGGATCTTTCTCCCCCCAAATATACAAACAGCATGTGTCAGCGTTTAAAATAAAATGTTTAAATAATTAAGCATCGATATAGAACATGTTTGTTCAGTACATGTAAGGATGGAGGCAAATAAGACACTGGAAAAAATGATTTCACTGTGAAAAACTGTCATGAAATGTTACCGTACACGGTAAAACACAGACAGGCTTCAGAGCCTTTATTTACACGCCATCGAGAACGTACACAGAATAAAGAAGTATTTTATACTAGAGACTGTTAATTAAAAGTTAGTTTACAGTGTAGTTTTGGGAGTATTGTGTTCTTGTAACTTTAAATTGATACTTGAGTGTTTTAATGTTGCACTTCTGTAAAGCTGAGGGACTGAGAAAGCAGAGGCTGAGATATTCTGATCCTACATTTCCCATCATGCAACTCAAAAACATCTCCTGCCTGGCACCTTCAAACACTCCACCTTCAGACTGTAAAACGAGCTCTCTGTTGCGGCTGAGATTATTTTTCAGACTTCTTATTTGTTAGAAAGTGGGCAAAGCAAAGCGAAAGCAGCTGCTGATCCTTGAAACTGTATTTAGCTCTCTAAACGGCGTCTTGAAGCTTCTCGTTGATTCAGATCTAAATCTCTGTTTCACTGAATTCAAACGAAGCCTCCCAAACCGCGCCGTCCTCACACTTTAACCACATCCTGACGTTGTGATCACCTGCAGCCCGAAACCTCGGCGTGCGCTCTGCGAGTATCAGAGCCGTTTCTTTAATTAGTGTGAGCTCGTTTGTGAGCTGACAGCTGAAGTGCTCTGATGTTGCCTTCAGTTATGTCAGATGTGCTGTAAATAGGAAGCGACTGCTGGGAAAAACTTTTCATGTCGTCCTCCTCGAGGTGACAACGAGGAAATGTTTTATCTGCTCTGATATTTCCAGCTTAAAGCTGGAAGAGCTAAAACCAAGAAAAGGATCATTCTAGTTAAAGGGGCGCTGCTTGTCGGGGAGTAACCCTGCTGATGTCATTGCAGATGTTTGGATGTTGATTTTTCAGTCGACAAAATGTCAGACAATCATGAAAACTCCCATCAGAGCTTCATGAAGACCGAGATGACATCTGTTAATGGCTTGTTTTATCTGAAACTTGTTTCTCAGCTCTAATCACAAACTCTTGAAATCATCATGCTCGCTTTTAGGTTTTGCACTTTGTAAGAAAGAGATGAAGAGCGGTGCGTTCAATGCAGGTCGCTGCTCTCATTTCATTCCCAGGCTGGGGGGGTGGTGCCAGTGGAGGTGCCTCTTCCCCTGCTCCTGCTCCTGCATCCACATCCAGCATCTGCATACTTTGATAAAGGTCAGTCCCGCTCCACGGCACCTTCCTCCGTGCTACTGTGCAGCAGCATTAAGACGAGAAATCGATGAAGCTCGGGAGGAGAGGGATGCGCCGAGGATACGGCGAGGGGGCTGCAGCAGATGAGAAAAACTGTCGGCTTTCACTTTTTTTTCTCTCTGCTGTTGTCTTATTTTTCACGCCTGAAACAATAATAGAAAAGCATATGAGAGGCGCGGCGTGTGTTTGCAAATTCTCAAACGTGGAATGGTGATTAGAGTGTGTGAATTCGGCTCACGGCGCCTGACGTCTGACCAATATACAAAATGCTTCAGTGAGCAGCCCTGAAGGCAGACGAGGGGCAGTAAAGCTGAATGAATGAATTCAAATGAGGAACTTTTTTCTGTTCTTTTATTTTAGCTTGGCCATAAAATATGAATCTGTGTCACGTCATCTTTTCACCCTGCACACGTGTACCGTGAAACCTCTTCGGATCCTGGCAGATTCTGGTGAAACGCTGGTTAAACGTGGCGGTTTATGGATTTGTGTTTGAATCGACAGAAAATTAATCACCGCTTTAACAAATTTTATCTTTTTCAAGCAACAAAGCCAAACTTCTTCTGGCCCGTGTGAAGATTTGAGCTTATCTTGAGCTTGAGCGTATTAAAAATTTTGCACCTTATGTTCAACATTTTTCTTCCTTTCTTTTGTTTTCTGACTTTTTAAAGCCCAAACAAGATTCAAATTTATGTCCAACCAACAAAGAAAAGTCGTAAATCCTTTTAATGGAAGCGGCTGGAACCATCAGTTGACATATTTACTTGAAAAATATTTTTAAATCTGGTATCAGCATTGTTGTTTTCTGACATTTTAAACTGTTAATCTGCACTTCAGCATCAAAAACGTGATTATACAGGAGAAATAATCGTTAGCTTTGGCACCTTTTCTGATTGTTTCATTGTTTGTTTCTTATAAGACAGAAACGGAGACATGAAAACCTTTTTCCATCTTCCTGATAGAAGCACTTCCCCTAATCCATCACTGTTCTCATCTGGTCCTGTCAGTCAGTCAGTCAGTCAGTCGGTCGGTCGGTGACGTGCATTAGTGCTGTGAACCCTGGAACTATACCCTCGGCTGATACTCTTCTCTATTTGCCCCCTTTGACTCCCGACAAGTTGTCCTGTCATGAGTCGGTGCGTGTGTGCGGTTGCAGCAGTTGAAGCTTCCCACCGAGCCCCTGAAAGTGACACTGAGGTTTTTATTTTTCCTGTGTATGATTTGTGGACTTGATAAAAAGAAGTCAAAGAAAAGGAGTTACCTCTCCCCTTCGTTCAGCTGTGAATCACAAGAGAGGCTCGCACCAGCACTCCTGTCTTTGATGAGCAGCCTCCTCTGTCCTCCACATCTGCAGTGGGGGTGTTCTTTCCCTCAAAACACCCTGAACCGATACTCGCTGTGATCTCACTCCAGTTTTCACTCTGTACGCTCTCCACAGTCCCAGGGCTACTCTTCTCCTCTCTCCTCTCCTCTCTTTCTCTCCGTGTGTCAAGCCGGACCAGCATGCTCTGCAGGCAGCTCAGGGGACCTCCTTTAGGGGGGGAACTCGCTTCTCCATATTATTCCCAGGGTGCTGCAGCAGAAAATGCGCCAGAATGCATCAGTAGTTTCTCGCTACCCTTCCCTATCCTCACCCCCACCACCACCACCCTTCATCCCCTTTCTTCCCCATGCCTCCTCTTCTTCTTCCTTCTCCTCCTTCCTTTCCTTTCTCATCATTTTTCCTGTTGGGGCAGCAGCTCTGTGGTGCAAAAGCACAGGAAGCAGGCATGGATCTTAACATTCATGTATCAGCTGTTTTAAAAAAATAGCTTGATTTGATTTCAGAGGTAAATTAACTTCTGCACTGCCGCTCGCCTTGCAGGAGGACCGACGCACAGAGCCAGCAGGAAAGCTACTTTAATTCACAGTGTGCTTTCTGTGTGGATGTCTGCTTCAGATAGCCTTATCGCGGATTCATTGTATTTGCCGATGTGTCCCGTCCTGGAAGCCAGCTGCTGATTAGCAGCGTTTATGATGAGCGCGTGTGATGGTGTGTCCTAAAGATAGCGAAGGCAGCACAGACACAGATGAATCTCAGACGAGGGGGAAATCTTTATTCTGCATCCTTCCTCCATCCTTGACTCCTTCCTTTTTCCCTCCGTCTGTCTCGACTTTGCCTCCTAGAGGAAAGTCCCATCCCAGAGGCATAAGTTAGCCAAACTCTCTCCCTGGTGCCTCGAGGACAGAGTCAAAGACGGGCTGCATGCTCAACACATATTGGATGTTTGTGTGTGTGTGTGTGTGTGTGTTATTTCTCCTTGATGCATCTGTGCCGCTGGGAGAGAAGGCTTCACTCAGGAGAGGAAATGGGTCTTTTGTGTTCCCCCCTAATCCTCCCTGTTGATACTGGAGTGGCAGACTTATTAGGCGACTTATGCTCTGCAGCAGGGGAAGGGTTACTCTCAGGGCTTTCCACGCTCTCCTGAATGATCATATTTACATCAGACTCAAAGCGGGTGGGTTGCAAATGGAGGGGTCCTTTATGCAGAGTGCGCCGCATCCCTTAAGAGGTTTGAAAAATGAATGTGGTAATAGCGCAGCCATCCCTCCCATTTACGCTCACAACAGGGGGAGCGCTGTCTGATAACTTGAAGCCCTGAGGATTTTGGCAGACAGCACAATACAAATCGTGGCAGGAGAGGTTGAGTACAGGATGATGTTCGTGGCGTCTTGACAGGAAGGCGTAAGCAAAGGCTGCGGGGTGGCGTAAACAAGCTGAGGTTAAAAGGTAGCTCCTCAGAAGAGGAGGAAGGAGGAAGAAGCCCCGAATTCAGGCAAACGCCTGGGCCGCGCTCGTCTTCACTTTTGTCATTATGTGCGTTTCTATTTTCGCCCACGCCGAGCTTTGATGTCAGTTTTGTCTTTTGGGATGAGCTGCTTCTTTTTCTGTCTCACCTGTGGAGTTTATATTTATGCTAAGATAGAGTCGATCGTCTTAGCCCTCAGAAATGTTGTCATACTTCACCTGCCCCGGGCTTAGACTCCCGTTTTTATGTGTTTGGGTTGGAAGACTTTCTGAGAGCAGCGATGGATCATCAGTCCTCAGTGTGCTGCTTGTTGACTTCTGATGTTTGGTCTCTTCTTCTCTTAGTCTATTCTCTTTTGTCTTTTTTTAAACTCTCTGGGTTATTTTAGTTTAAAATAATTTAACTTCAGAACGCCGCAGAATTCTTCGTTTTGCTCGCATCAGGTGTTAAACAAGCCGAGTCAAAGCGTGTAGAGTTGGAATTATATTTGCCCATGATTATGCACAGTGTAAGAAACTCCACATTTCTTGAAACAAGTGGATAAATCTGCAGGTGCATGAAGAGTTCAGTCGGAGGAGACCAAAACAGAGCTGAACACGCATAAATAATGCAGCTGTGCAGCTGTTTGCCAACTTTTAACAACTTTAATTTTTTATCTTTAAGTTGCGTGTCAGAGAAATACTTAATTATCAGCAGGTCTGTGGTGCTCTCTGCGGTAAATTGTCAGTTGGTTCCTGTGTGGCATTAGCTGTTGCTAAGGGTTTGATAATGGAAGTGGGGGGTGGGTATAGGAGAGCAATGGAGGGTCAGTTTGGCAAACAAATGTGCCCATGCGGCCCCTCTGGGGTCCAGAGATGGGTAGAGCTGTCATGTCGAGGGAGCTGGCGAAAGATGAAGAGGTTACGCTGCCGGGATCGCAGCTCTGCCAGGGCCTGCGGGACCCCTTTCTCTCTTTACAACACTCAACCTAATCTCCTCCACTATCGCTCCTTTCATTTCCTCCTCTCCCTCTTTTCTTCTTTTCATGTCCTTCTGCCTCTTATCGTGTCGGGGGCTCTTGTTCCTGGCTCACTTTCTCCCTCTTCACCTCCCCTCCCTCCTTCCTCCTTCACATTTTATCTCCCAGCCTGTTTTCGAGCAACCTTTTTATTTCATCCTGCTATTTTCTCTCCTTTTATCTCCGTCTTCATTTATTTTCATTTGAATCGTTCTAATTCCATTTCATTTCTCCTCACCCCTCCACCACCCCCCTACTGTTCATATTTATTATTTAAGCCCTCAGCACTGCCTCCGTATGTGCTTCCCTCTCTTTATAGATGTTGGCCTACTTCTGTCTCAACCTGTAATTGCGGTTTGGATTGAGGATGTCACAGTGCTGCAGATGAGGCGTCAGACTTGTGGCTTCCGACCGGTTGTGTACACTTAACAGAGTGCATAATTTAATCATCATATTAACATGCATACGCTGCTGTATATTGCATAGATGACACCGTCTTACAGCTTACATTTATTTGTATATCACAATACTTAACATCAACATTAGTCAGCTTTAAACTGAGCAGCTCACGGCTGTAAATTAGATCCTTTAAGCGATGAAACTGATACTGGCACGAAGCCTTTTTCGGACCACACCAGGTGACTGGCTGCAGGCTGTGTGGCGGTGTGTTTATTCATGCTAACTGCTGTGAAACAATCAGGAAATAACTTTCGCTGATTCATCGGCTTTCTCGAGACCGCTCGCTCTCATTCACTCTCTCCGTCGCCCAACCATTGCTCTCTCCTTCTTTCTCTCTCAAAACACACGACACAAACTAAATTAAACTTCTTTGAGTCTCGATTTTGCAGCGTAAATGTGAGTCAGACAGATTTAAAGGGGTTTTGTCCATGAATCCACCTCGATAGTCTCAGTTTCAGAGACATTTCAGGCTGACCGTGGAGGTTTGTTGGATTGACCGAACACACAGTGACGTTGAGTTGTGTCAGCCAAAACACGCCACCCGTACGCATTGAATGGAAAAACACGCTGCTGAGCTCCTTCTAAATTTCTTTTTTGAGATGTTTGATGTTTCAAATCTTTCGGCAGAGGAAGTCATCCTCTTTTTTGTTTCATCTTGTAATTTCTTTCTCAGTTCTGCCCATGAAATGTAAAATTTAACAGGAAATAAAGCTGCTGACGTGTGATGTGCCTACTGTAAGTAGTGCAGGCTGTTCCCAGCCTATGTACGAGCAGGTTATTTTTGAACTGCAGTATTTATAGGGAATAAAACCTTTCTAACCTTCAGACCAATACTGAAAGGAAATGAGAGGGATGTAAACTTCCTGCCACAGTCATGTTAGATTCCATCCAACCCGGTGTAACAGCGCTCTTCAACATGCCACCAACTGAGGCAGCAACAGGACAGCGGGGACGAGGAGGAGGAGGAGGAGGAGGAGGAGGGGAAATGAAACATGCAGGGAGCAAGAGGAGATGGAGAATAGAGGGAGGGAGACGGACAAAGAGGGAGAAGGGGATGTGAGAGAGAGAGGCGGCATCAGAGGGAACAAGGTGCAGGAAGATAATGATGGAGACACAAAATGAGAGTCGGAGTGTGTTTGAGAAAGAGAGAGAGAAAAACAGCATCTGAGACAGACGGGAGGAAACGAGAGGAAGGAGGAGAGACGGAGTGCAGGAGGCGAAAAGAAAACGGTGGAAGTGAGAAGGAGTGAATAAGGAATGAGAGAGAAAATGAGAGCTGAGCCGCCCAGATTTCTGTGCAGCATGTTGGCAGATTTGATGAGGCTTGACCAGGTGTGGGGAAGAGAGGAACACGGGGAGGAGGAGGAGGAGGAGGAGGAGGCAGGAGCCTGGTTACTGTAGATGGGATTGAATTTCCTGACGACAAGCGTTGATTATAGCAGCTAACACCGTGAAAATCTCCAGTCATGGCGATAAGAGGACGACGTCAGGCCAGATCTGTGCGTGCGATCAGCGCGGTGTAAAATGTAAAATGCCAGAAAACAATAAAGTGAGCAGCAGACTGACGCTCCGATTCTTATTTATTCTACAATATTATGTCCTTTATTGGAACAAATCAGCACCTACTCTAATATCATAATTATTAGCACATTAATTAACACTTTATAAGACAGTGTCTTAATTAAGCCTTTGGTTGAAGAGATTAAATGGAGCAAAACCTCAAGCTAATTCAGGCAGAACGTGTGTGTGCGCGCGCTGCTGCGCTCACACATGACAGTCAATTTAAAGGCACCTGTTCACACTGTTTCATTGTGTTATGGATCTGCTGCTCCACACGTTTGATACGTGCACACCGGAAACCTCGACCGAGGCATCGACTGTGACTGACCGTGTGAGCTGAGGCGCTTTGTCACGGGCTGCGACTCACAGCTGGAAAGTGGAACTACTTTATCTCATGCATAAAACCTTGGAAACACAAATTTTACAAAACGTAAGTCTGCGTCTACGTAACAATGCTGCATTTGTGGCTGCCAGCAGGGCTGCAGATGGGATTTGTCTGTGGTTGAAGTCTTTCTACTTTACTTTATCTTCTTTCTATCATCTTAAATTTGAGACTTCTGATGGACCAAGCAATTTGAAGATTAAAAAAAAAAGTTCAGACACGTCTAAAATGTAACTAAATCCATGAATAAATCATTTTGTTTGTTAAATATTTAAAATAAAAATGAAAAAAGAAGTTTTTCCTTTAAGCTCTGATCAGATTTTTCCCCTTTGAACCAGATGATCAAACAAATTAAAACTTATTTTATCTTCTGTTTATTTGGCGATGGTGAATGGACTGTAATTATGTAACACCTTTCTATTCTTCTGACCACTCAAGGCGCTTTTACACCACATATCTCATTCACACCCTGATGGTGCAGCCTTTGGGGTTCAACATGAGCCGGGGATCAAACCGCCGATCATCTGACTGGTGGACGACCCGCTCTCCCTCCTGAGCCACAGCTCAGTGCTAGCTTGCACGTCCACTTCTGCGGGTGCCCCTAAATGAAAACATCTCATGGAGAATAAAGTCCTGGACCTGTTACCGTGAGGCTTCTTGGTGCGATATCAACCAGCAGCCAAGCTTTTGCTGATCACACATATATCACACACGGCACCTCGTTTGTACCATTAGTGCATTCATTTGTATCACAAGTGGCTTCCGGTGGGAACAAACGCTGCAGGCTTCTCATTGAACTACACAGGGCCGCAGCAAAGTGGGTGTCAGGAGAAGGAGCCGGGTCTTTGAAAGCAGGAATAGACAGGCAGCACGTGTTTCTTCTTCTCATTGTCAGAGCTCAGAGAGAGAAAGCAGCCATGCTTTAGACAGACCTAATTAAAACTTCCATTGCTATGAATTCTCTTTGATCTCTCTATACGGTCCCAGTGGATGGGCTTCAGTGTCACGCTCCCCTCTGTACTTCTGTCCTATAACTCACTCTTACCTCCTTTATTGTCACTTTCATCAGAGTGTTATCTGTTATCTGCTTTCTGGGGAAGAGAATCGGTTTTACATGCGTTAAAACTATTGAATTTTTCAGTTTCTTTTTTTGTACCTGTTTAAGGAACCCCGGGGATACTTCCAACATCAAAGCACCGTTCACACCGTGGATCTGTTAGCGTGAGCTGACGCGCTTTCTTTCTTTCTCCTGACTAACTCTGTAACTTTGACAGCCCGTGACTTAAAGGTCCAGTGTGTCGGATTTAGTGCCACCTAGCAGTGAAGGTGCAGATTGCGCCCGAATGAATGCTCTCCCTCGCCTCACCCTCTTCTTTCAAGCAAGTAGGAAAAACTTACATAAAAGCAAAAGGTCAGGTACTTAAATCTTACATATTGGACACATTGGGTGCAGTTCCTCAAACGTCCACTAGAGGCTGGCTCCAGAAGTGAGTCAGTCTCCATAAGTCCCCATGTTCAAATGTCCAACAAATGAGTTCACCTGTACTGAGGGTGAATTTATATACAACTCACCTGTTCACATTATATTAAGGCTTAAAGTTATGCAGGATTAAGAGCGTGGACGCTTTGATTGACAGGTGGTTTGTTTGAGCAACCAGGCGTCAGTCGTCCCGCCTCGGGTCTGCAGGTGTTTTTTAGATTAGCCCGTATGTATGTGTAAAGACAAGAAGCTGGGTTACCATGAAATAATATTAATGCTTTAATTCTCAATCATCTCCTTATAGATTGATTATAATAATTAAAACTTTGAGCAGATGATAATTTACTTGCTAAACTGCAGAGTGAACTGAGTCCAGCCCTGCCTTACAGTAATGATGCTATTTTTTCGGCAGGAACTGGACGTTTTAAACCGATTATGTAATTAGGCCTCAGAATTTACATAATAAGTCTGAATATCTAATATATAATATATGTATTAGAACATTTCCATGATTATTATTATTCAGGGAGCAAATTAGAGAAAAACAAATT
Source organism: Nibea coibor (assembly GCA_023373845.1). NCBI lineage: Eukaryota > Metazoa > Chordata > Actinopteri > Sciaenidae > Nibea > Nibea coibor. Next base: position 23,888,335 of record CM041722.1, read on the forward strand.
GTTATTTCACGTCTCAATCACCAAAAATGAGAAAAAAAAGAAGCAGCACTTTGTGTTTGACTTCTCGGCGTGGAGATGAGAGCCGGCAGAGATGCAGGCGTCTGTCGGTGCGAGAGACGCCTGCTCGCTCCCTCCTGCTGGAGCGTCAGTCCTCTGAGATATTTAAAACAGCTCGTCTTTTTTGAAGCCCGCCTTGTTTCTCATCTCTCCTCTTGTGAAAATCCGTCCTTTGATGTCTTGACATCCTCAAAATTGTTCTCATTCCTTTCGCCACTATTTATGAAACTGTTAATTGAGCAATTACGGCGGTGCCGATCTGTCAAAATTACCAGTTGTAATCCTATACCGTGGTTTTTTGTTGTTTTTTAAAGTGATCTGCTTCCTCCAGCCGAGCGGACTCTGACGAGGTAATTTGGCATCGAGATAAAGGCAGAAAGCCGAGACTTTTAATCTTACGATGTTTGAAGTTTGGCCTGTTTCTGAGTCACATTAAAGATGGAGCGTGTGTGTGTGTGTGTGTGTGAGAGAGGTGGAGGTGCTCCTCTGTTGATGGAGCCTGGTTAAACATGCTATATCTTGTCTTGGGGAAGCGGCGGTGCGCTGCATGGCAGCCCCGGCTAATGGGAATCTGCTGCCTGTCATCTACGGCCAGGCCATTTCATCAGAATGTCAATAAGGAGGAGAAGAAGAAAAAAGTAGTATAGAATTTCTGTTGCCTGCTGATGAATGCAGCAATGGTCGAAGGAGAAGGAGAACAGAACAAATGTGGCGCCCGGAGGGGAGGGAAGGCCGGCTCGGCCGACTTGGGGGAGATATAGATTGATGAGGGATTGTTCGCTGGGAATGAGATTTCATAAGAAGCTGTAGATTTTCTCCCTCCAGCTGCAGGTATGAAACAGAGTTGTGTCACAAGAGCAGTGATACAACCTCCTCCACACACACGCACACACACACCTGATGTTTACCATTCAGCCACACTGTCAGGACTCGAAACTCAGACGTTTACAGGCTATATGTGTGTGTGTGTGTAAGAGCTGATAGAGCTCTTTTGCCTATGACTAATAGATGAACGGCTGAAAGAACTGCAGCTGAATAATTGAGGTCTTATGTAATGATAATTGCGGCCCATAAATAGGGATTCACCTTTGGCAGAGCGCAGACTCCACATCTCCATTTCCTCTCCGTGTGAAGCCGAACAAACTGTTTCTGTCTGAGATCTTTCTTTGGGCTAGACTCTCCGTCTCTCCTTCATCTCCTCTTTACGTCTCTCTGCCTGTCTTTATGTCTTTCAGGGTTTTTTTTTTTTGTCTGTCTCAGTCGTTGTCAGTTACACACACACACACACACACACACACACACACACAAGTGACAGTTTCAAAGCAGTGCCTTGTGGAAGAGTCGGTATTGAACAGGAGCCTCAGTGAGATTGGTTGCTTTAATTGCTGTCAGAGGCAGGATGGGAGTGGCAGCGAGCTGGAACAGCTGAAAGGTTTCAGTCCAAAGCTCCGTATAAAATAAATAAATAAGTAAAAAATAATAATAATAAAAAAGGTCCTGACGCCTGAAAGTCTTTAAGGGTCGATCCTCGCAGGATATGAAGCCAGTGTGTTCGCTTTGACCACAGACGCTGTTAAATATGGACGACGCACCCGCAGGCTTCATGAGCGCGTTGCCTCTTTGTGGGCAAAGGTGTAAATCATCTAACGCAGGGGTCTTCAACCAGGGGTCCGCGGCCCCTCGGGGGTCCACAGAGGTGACGAAATCCAAGAGGACGAAATGAACTGAGCGGCAGTCAAACCTCAAACCGTGAAAATATAGAAAAATGTAATTTACCGAAGTCATCTGAGGTGTTTCTTTTTTCAATTTTGGGTGAAGCCATCCTTTAACACTGACCTACAACTTCCTGTCATAGTTTTGTAGCCGGAGTTTTTCCTTTTTCTCTTCAGCTGCAGCAACAGCAGGACACGTGTGACCACACACCTGCCCGGTCACTGGGTCTTCACCCATAATGCCCCACTTTTTGTGGTTGCATGCTGTGTGCTCATCCCCGTCCTCTCTCTCTCACCTTTTAGCCAAAAAAAGTCGAGATTGGCGCGCTGATGAATGTTTAGTTCATAACAGCGATGCGAGTGAGGGACGCGGGGGTAATGATTCAATCATCGTGTAATGGATGGAGGACATCATTCAGGCCTGGATTAGTGCAGGTGTTTGCCACCCCAAGAATACTCTGGCTGATGAATCTCATTGTCAGCGCTGAAAGTGATGGTGTGGTTTAATCTTCACCGTGAACTGCAAACACAAGCTATTTTTGAAGTGTCAACGATTCATCTCCAGCAGCAGATGCATGAGAATTAGCTCAAGTGTTCATTTGCGAAGGCATTTTGCTTTTGAGATCGGCTCTTACGCTTGACTCATGATTTTATTTAACGCCTCTGTTTCTATGGCTGCAAGTCATGATTATTTTCACAGTGTTTCTTCAGTTAGTTGATTAATTGTTTAGCCTGTGAAATGTCGACTTTTCCAAGGTGATGCCGTCAAAAGTCTCAAACCAAAAGATCTTCAGTTCACAGTGACATAAAGCAGAGAAAAACACAAAACTGTCACTTTGAAGAAGATGAAACAAAAAATATCCTGACATTTCTGTTTCAGTTGTAAGGAGGGAATCAGAATTTACAGCTTACAGTGTGGTAATAATAAGTGAGCTGGTTATTTTAGACAACAGTGAGGAAATAATGAACGACACCCAGCTCATGTTATGCAAAAGTAAAAGCTGAGAATGTTTAACATAAGTCTGAACATTGAGAATGGACGGTGTGTATGCACCAGGCTGTAAACATGTTGATTTCTGCTGTGAAGTTGGACATTTGAACATGGGGACTTATGGAGACTGACTCACTTCTGCAGCCAGCTGGCTGTGGCCTTGAAGTTTAAGATTTAAGTTGATGTAGTCAGTGATGATTATCCAGGAAAGTGAAACTTAAACACGGTAGTAAGACTCCTCCACATCGCTCGCATGATGAAAATAATAATTAGCTGCATTCCTCGTAAACAATAATTCCATTATTATTATTATAATTCTGAATTAGTGAATGTGGCCTTCATTTATTTATTTATTTGTGAGCAGAAATGACATAAACAACATAAACTTCTTCTCCTTGTTTTTCACGTTCATAGTTTTCAAAGATATTATATTGTTCCATCCACAAATTGGGACGAATTCTTCCTCATTTGTGTTGTAAAGACTCACGCCCTGTTCCTCTAACACCCACGCTAATAAAACAGACAACAAGACTCGCAGTCGATCCTCACGAGCCTCAAAGTCATCTCGGATGAGAATGAACGAGTGCATGAAGTGCTCTTTGTGCGGCGTCCGGCCTTTGAACGCGGCTGTAATTGGAGAGCTCGACAAAAGGAGGAAAAGAACGAAGAGGGAGCGCCTCTTGAATCGGGTTTGGAGACAGACTTGTGTGACAGAACGGGGAAACACACACGGGGGGAGAGAGAGAGAGGCAAATATGTGATGTGATAGACGCACACAGACACAGGGATGGGAAAATAAAAGACCTGTTGTGTACAAGCTTCCTCCTCAGCTTGAAGTTTTCATGCCAAATCAGATATTTTTAGAGCGTCTGTGAACAAAATCTAAGCACCTATTTTCTTTATTTTTGTCAGCCTGTCATGATGTCAGGCAAGCCACGTCAACTTATGCATAACAGGCTGTCTGCATCGTTCACAGGCCGTGAGACCGTCTGAATGAGCAGCTTTAGATGGGAGACGAGTCGCTGCATCGTACAAGTACCTAGATGGCCTGCGAGTATCTATGTCTGCGCGTACTGCCGTGGCAGCATTTTACAGGCCGGAGAAGACGCTTTGGGACGAGTAGTAAAATGTGTAGATGGCTGGCCATGTGAGAGCGCGCCTTTAGGTGCCGCCCAGGCTTTAATTTGTGGCGAGAGATGAAGGGGATTTTTGCAAGGTGAGCCACGCGGTTACAGTTTCATGGTGCGTCCTCTGTGAGAAGAGGATACGTGTGTGTGTGAATGCCTGTGAGTATTTAGACGCACCTACAATGTGTTTGTCTGCGTGCTGTGTCTGCTGTACGTGGATGTGCTTGAGTGTGTGAACTCAGCACATTCTTCGTTTGTGGTCCAGAAGGGGGCCGCCGCCACCTCCTCCCGACGAAGCTCTACGGTTACAAGCTGTCCGAAACCTTCCCGTGACCAAATGTGGATGAGTTCTCCATGCCGAGGCTTAATCATACCCCCCTGAGGATACATTATACACTACGAACATCATCTGTGGTATGCAGCGAGGAGCCGAGCTGTGAGCAAAGACTTTTACATACTGTAAAGGAAGGCTTCACAATAAACTGTGGCTTTCTGAAATTTCTTTATAGCCGGTTTCTGAATTATGTAACGTCTCTTCCGGGGGTCACGATGGAAGTCTTCACGTCTCAGGCAACAATGACTGTGAATGTCAGATTGTTTTTCTGGCCGTCCGATGAGAAAATTGTGTTTGACGTGGCTCATTTCTGAGCTGATTCGGCCTGGAGCTGATCGTTTTGCTGCTGACACATCCGATCAGAGTTGATTTGATCATATTACCCTGTTAGCAATGTTAGCTAACTACCTATTAACGGGGTCAGCTGAGATCACTTTTTAGATTTTCTTCTTAACCCCTGATTCACAAACCAGCTGTTATACGGAGCGGAGGAAAACTCCTGGTGGTCGGCTCAGCAGCAACTTCCCAACGAGATCCCAGCGGTGACAGAATCCAGGCAAACGTCCCAAAGTACTGCAGCACGACGCTCTTCTTTACAGCTGACCTGTACGTTCACTAAACACTCGTTTTCTACATCATTTCTGTGAATGCGTGCCTCCCTTTCTCTGCCGCTCTGCCAAAAGTGGCAGCTTTCCTGATTTATTTGGGGAAAGTCCCAATTGTTTCAAACATACTGAACATATGGATCGACAGCAGCGGGGCGGATTACGCTGCAGGAGTCGTTTCTGTGCACGTTTCTGATACTTCATTTCCGATGTATCTCGGTTGCCATTGGAATCTGTCGCATCCGCTGCGAACCCTCCAAGACTGCAGCTGTCGTACCCGAGAAGAAGGCAAGCTACACAACTCTTCAAACCTCGAGAGGCTGAAATTTGGAAGTGTTCCTTTAATAGTGGTTAGAAATGGCACATTAACGTTAAACGAGGTGTTTAAATCTGCAGATTTATACATGTTTGAGTTTCTTTGTCGCCTTTCTGTGAATTTTCCGGTAGAAACATGTTGAATATCAGCAGACTTTTCCTTTAACAGGTCCCTTTGCCACCCAATTATCCCTGCTGGCAGCTGGCAAAGCCACAAAATGGTTAACAGAGCGGCCTACGCTTCAACTACGACGGCTATTTACAGATTCCTCTTTTTCTTGCTGCATTTTTATATATTTAGACATTATTTTGAGCACAGATGATTTTCCAGTGGACCTCCGGGGTGGCAGCGGCGCAGCAGTTGTTGCTAGGGAATCTGTGATGTAACTGCAAAACCTCTATAAAGCCAGTGTGTGTGTGTGTGTGTAAATATAGGCTGTGAGTATGAGAGTGTGTGAGAACATCTACTGTATGTGTATCACCATTATTTTTGGAGGGTGCACATGCAGAACAGCACCTGTATTGTTTTACTGATGGGGCCGTTGGTGTGTGTGAATGCGTGTGTCCTCATTTTGGAGAGGAGAAAAAAAAAAGAAATTCACCTGAGCCCCGCTCGTGTTCGGGTCACTGCGCTGTCACCACAGCTCCAAATGTCAGCAGGATTGATCACATGTTTCCGGTAAAGCCTCTGCACGCACTCATGTTTCCTCCTCCCGGGCGTCCTCCTCCTCCTCCTGATGGAAGCTGATGTGATGTGGTCCTCGGCCGCAGGAGCAGCGCTGCTAAAACAGATGAAACCGGCTCTAAGAGGCCCTCGTCTCCTACCTGCCAGGCGCTTATAGAGATGGATGGGGGGGGGGGCACATCACAAGCACCACATGAGGGGATTACTGATGAAGGTGTGGTGGAGGGGGGATGAGCGGCAGCCTCATCCTTAATTCTCCTTTGGCACAGCAGCTTCACTCGCACGCCCTCCTGGCACCCGGCCCCAAAGCCAGCGAGGCCTCTCTGGAGGGCTGATGATGGTACTTATGAATAAGCAGGGTGGAGGATGGATGGATGGATGGATGGATGGAGGGGAATCAACTAAACACATACACAGAGAAAATAAGAAAAATGAAACTCTCGGTGTGAGCTGGAGAGGAGGAAATTAAACCAGGAGAGGAGCAGAGGAGAGGGCGATGCTGTGATGCCGCTTGGTGGGAGCGCCTCTGCTCTGCTCTGCTCTGTCCCTCCAAGAAGTCGTACCGCTTCTTCTCCTCTCCATCTGAAGGAGGCTGTGTCGCCATGGCAACCGGAGAGAACCTGCGCCCCGTCTCCCGGCTCGCCGATGTGTTGGGCTGGGCCGGGCTGGGCTCGGGCTGCTGTACGTGCGCACGCATGAATGTGTGTTTTGCGCACAAAAAAAAAAAAAACCCACACACATCGGGGGGCTCATCGGCCACCACGTGCGTGCGCCTCCGTTTGATGCGTCACTGTCATTCACTCGGTGTAATGTGTGTGTGTGTGCAGGCATGAGTGTGCGGAAAGGGAGATACACACTTGTGCGCGCGTGCACACACACACATAGCCTCACATTCACAGTTTGTACTGCAGGCTTTATTTTTAGCACGTGGCACTTATATAATCAGGGTGACACTGGGGGGAAATAAAAGGAAGAGGAAAAAAAACATCTCCTGCGTTTTCTTTACCCTCTATCTGCCGCTCTCGCTCTCCGTCTCTCCTCCTCTACAGTTTCCCTCTTGCTCTTGCTTTCTATCTTTCCTCCGTAACATTTTCTTGTTTCCCCACCCCTCTTCTTTCGTCCTCTCTGAGCATCTCTCTCTCTCTCTCTCTTCTCCCTGGTGCGCCCCGTCTCATTATATATTTGACTCCACATTTTCTCTTCCCCCTCTCCCCCTCTCCCCCTCTCCTTGCGCATCTCTGTCTGTTTCCCCTCGCCCGTCATCTGTCTTCCTCTTTTCTAGCCTCACCTCCATCCTCACCCCCTCCTGCCTTCGCCATGACACTCTGCAGCCGTGGCAGCGAGAGGAAGGGAGGGGGGGAGGGAGATGTAGAAGACGAGAAAGTCGGAGACTGATGAGTAAAGAGGCAACAGAAAGAGAATGAGGGGATGCACAAGGAGGTGAGCAGGGATCCTCTCAGACAGGCTTCCTCGCTGCTTTTAAAGACTCACATTCCCATGTGGCCTCTGCTCCACACTCTTGTTTAGCCCTTCCTCTTCCTCCTCCACCTCTTCCTCTTGTCCCGGCCCATTCTTCAAGGTAATTTGAGAATAGATGACATGCCAGGATTACTTAGTGGGATCGGTGTGGTGTTGGAGTGTGGGCTCCAGGAATACCCCTGCCAAGGTGGCGGGAATAACCCGCTCGGCCTTACATTCAGGAAGAACACAGCTTCCCTCGTAAACAGCCTCCCCGCTGTGGATTAAAGTTCACTTTGGGAAAACAGCCGACACACGCTGCACCGTATAACCGAGCTGTGTTTGATGTGATCAAGTGCTACGCAAGCTGAATGCCACATCTGAGGAGTCATCAGAAAAACGGTGTCTCCTGTATGTACAGCATCCCACTACCTCTGTGGAAATCGCTTACGCCATCACCTCTAATTACTTTAGCTTGACACGCAGTGGCGCCGGTATCACACATGAAGCAGCTCCAGCACTGGAGTTTGGGGAAACACTGCAAAGCAGCTGCTGACGTGCAGCTAAATTAAGTAGCAGTTGTATTCGGTAATAAAATATATTCACAGGTGATCGCGGCATACAGAGAGGTCACAGGAGAGAGCTGTTACGGCTCTAATTTGTCTGTGATCCGCTTCACCCCGCTGCCACGTTGTCTCTAAATAAGCAGTTTCTTGAACTAAATAATAAGACTGGCAATGTTGAATTTGTTATAGTAAGCAAATCACATGCAAAGACCAAAAGTAGCAATGCATAAATTCATCTCTCAGTAGCCTGTCTGCGGCTCTCACAGTCCACCGCTTCCTACTGAAGATGTGAATCTTTAATAATGAGTTATAAATACATAATTTAATCTTTAAGGAGGCTCAGAAACAGAAAGGCGCTGTGGTTTTTACTAAATGTTACTTCATCAGGACTGAAGACAAAGTGAGTTTATTAGGAACTATTTTCATCTGCGGATTATTTAGCAGCAGGACGGTGTGTGTGTTGATTGTAATAAAAGAACATGTCAGCCGGTGCAACAGTGTGACTCACTGATGTGTTTTCCACAACAACAGAGCTCAGTGACGCAGCGGAACAACATCTATCAGAACTATTGTTATTTTTCATGGAATTTATTGGCAAGAAAATAATCATCAGGCGTGGCCTTTAACTCTTTCTGGGGAGCTCATTGAAATACTTTCACTTTCACCCACCTACAATAACATTTATTTCCAAATGAACAGACAGACGTTATGGAGCTTATGGCGCTTAATTCAAAATATCACACACGTCATACAGTGTGTTTAAACATGGCGGACTCCACAGAAGAGGACCCGCTCCCACTGTGGGTATGAAAGACAAATTTTAAATTAACAAAAACAAAAAGATTCTTATTTTCAGGTGATTATAAATGCATCAAAACTATGAATATTAAATATCATATCTCATGACTGCCTTATTCTGAAAATAGAGGCGTCTAGTCTTACACACCGGACCTTTAATTATTGTTTTTATGATTATTGTTACTCTAAAATTCTTGATATTGTGCTGATGGGTACAATAATAGAAATAATGCTGCTCCTGTTCTGTAAAAACTAGCCCTGCTCCCAAAAGTGTACACAGTACGCGTGTGTGTGTGTGTGTGCAGACATTAAATATCCCCCTGTGTGTGTGGTTGCAGGTGTGTTCAGGTACCTGAGCGAGCGTGTCGACATGTTTGTACATCCATGCGGTGGTTTCGCGTGCCTCGTCCAGCGGTAGGCGCAGGTCTGAGACAGAAATGTGTCGGCACCTGAGGGAGCGCGTTCCTCTTCTTCACTGCTTCAGTCGCTGTCGGCTCCGGCCAAACGCTGCCTGAGCGCAGTGGGAATCCTCCACCATGCTACACATGCTAATCCACACACTGTACCCTACCTGCAGGATCCACACGCGATTGTGATCTTTACCAGTTCACGGATACTTTAATCTTTTATATTTTATATATCCGTTATTAGCCTAGCTTAGCTTAAAAACTGGAAGCAGCTAGCTTAGCTCTGTCTGAAGTTAAAATACACCAACACCTAATAGCTGGCACCTGAGAGTTAATTACTTTAGATGTGCTTCTAGGGATATTTTTGAACTTTGAGAAGAGTCAGGCTAGCTGTTTCCCCCTGTTTGTAGCCTTTATGCTAAGCTAAGCTAAGCTAAGCGCCTCCAGCTCCATACTTAACTCACAGACATGTGAGTGGTATCGACCTTCTCATCTAAGTCTTGGCAGTGTTTCTGTCATGTATCAAAAGTGTCACAGTGAACTGCTCCTCGTTGTCTCAGCAGCACATAAATGAAATCTGTAACATATCCCTGTTTGTAGGGTTTGTAAGGCGCCTAAAAACACTGAATTTTAAATCATAATGTGGTGTGGTTGTGTTTTAGATTTCTTCTTACCTGCTAACCATCAAATCGATGCCTGCTGGGTGTTTTTCCCCATCAACAGTGACACAGAGGAGCAGAATTTGTCCGTTTTGAGTCAGTTAAGCTGGTTTAAACCTCTACCTGGTGTTTCAGTGATTGTGTCTTTACCGAACTCATCGCTCGCCTACAAAGCCGCCTCTTTCATCATCGCTGTCTTGACCTTATCCAATGTACAAAACCTTGCATGCATGTCCCGAGCTCTCAAATCTGATAATATTGAAAACTATCTCAGGACAATCAGGAAATTACATCTGGCGGCGGTCCAGGGATTACGACGGCAGGCGTGGACAAAGCATCGCAGCGATATTGTTGATCTTGGATTACAGCAGGAGGCAGCAGAGCGGTGACCTATCACGTCGTTGTTGATACAGCTTTTTGGTAACGGCGGTCCTGCTCGAGCTTCTGTTGTGCACACGGTTGTTTCATCTGGCTGAAGCCGGGTTTGATGTTCACTGTTGCAGCTGAGTCGAGGGAAGCTGCACACTTTGCGAGCATCATGGAGGCACTTGATGCTTTGGTCACAGGCGGCTGCAGATGGGGCTGTATCTGTGTGTATATACGCATATATGGGTTGAGTTTGCATTGGGAAAAGCAATACGGAACGCATGGATGTGTCTGTTTACGTGTGTGTGCAGGTGTTGTGCAGCTCAAGCGTGTCTTTTTTGGAGGAATGACAGGCGGCCACGCTGAGGGTTTTTCCAGTGGCTGCAGTTTTTAGCCTGACAGCTCGGTGACACATTGTTACATATTGCTCAGGGCAGTGCAAGCAACAGTGACCTTTAATGCTGCTGCATGATGAGTGCTGCACATGTTCCCGTGCACGTATGTGTACGTGTGTGTGGGAATGCTGCAGCATGTTCGCATGCATGTGCATGGTGTGTCTGTGCGAGCTTCTCTTTAATTAACTCGCTCGTTACACACCTCCTCTGACGACTGTTCGGGTGTTGTACATTATGAATGGTTTGGCCATGTGCTCAGTTCAGGCGATGGTGGGGGAGAGTCACATCATTTTCAGTGGCTGTGTGTGCCCAATAAACTATCTCAGAACTTATCGATTATCGTTTGATGACAATTTTTAGGGGCTTCCCATGTACCCAGTGGATATCAGGACAACAGATAAAATATATGGGCCAAGACTTCCTCTGCAGTCTAATTAGCAACTTCATACGCTGCGAATGGCGAGGAGGACAGATTAATGCTTATCTCTATGAACCGATATCTGCTCATGAATGCAGATAAAAGCTAATAAAAAGCTAAATTGTCGTCAGATGCCGTCTCCTTTGCTTTCCACACGCACTGTTGCAACCAAAGCCCGCTCAAACATGATCGCTCAGTGCTGCTCGGACTACAAACTGAAACCTGCCCGCTCCGATTATCCAAATCTTGGCCTACAGATTCTGCAGTCGTACGCAGATATCTGTTCGTAGAGGTTATCCAATAACAAGTCACTCACGTTACGTCCTTTCCTCTCACCGTCTCAAATCAGGTCAGCCTGGCCTGCTCATCACGTTCATACATGTCACAGAACATGACAGGGTGTTAATTGCTTAATTGTGTTATGCATAACTGTATATCTGCACGGAGGCATCTGCATTTGTTCTGTCGTGTTTCTCCGCTCATTTATTCGGGTCATCGACTGGCGGCAGAGGTCAGGGTCAATCAGGTTGACTAGCGAGCTAATTACTGAGAAAAACACCAATAAGTGTCGGTCTTAACCAAGCTAACGCTCTGCTGTAAAGACCTGACAGTAGTTAAAAGGGCCCGCTAACACATGGCACCTGGTGTCCTGATGTAACCAGGCCAATAATGAAAGTTACATTTTGTCAAAAGCTGGTTTAAGCTTCAAATCTTATATAAAAATAATCAGCCAATGGGAGAGAGCACTGACACTGACTGGAGGTGTATTTTAAGCTGCACAGATGCTACTGAATGATCATAAAAGTATTTATAGTAATACTTTAGGCAGCAGTGTCTCTGTGATCCGCTCTATCACTACTACACTACTACTACTATAGAATATATAGGCTACAGTATGGTATAGATTTGTAGTGTGTTATAGTGTGTAGTTTAGAGAATATTATAGATCTGAGACAAAACAGAGAGAAGAGACAACGTCATGGATTTATCAGCACAGTTGGACGGCTGATATCTCAGAGCCGGGTCGGGCCATGGATTCTAACTCACCAGAACACTTCAGTCAGATAAAGGATCAATGAGTCAGGTTGGCTGGACTAAACATTCAACTAAACAACCTCCGTGCTGTGTGTATGCTGCTGGGAAGGAGGTGGCTGCGTCCAGGATGCCTACCGACCGAACAGTCCAGATCCCGTGCTTAACTTTAAGAGTGGCAGTGATGAGAAGATCAACACGACTCTTACATTTGTAGGGCAAATACTAATACACAAGACAGAGCAGCAGCTAATATTACTGATTCGTCCAGCAGCTGTCAGCCCAGCTCGGCGTCTGACCAAGCTAGCCAGATTTACTCGTCCAACAGCTTCTGGCTCACTCACTCTCCCCTTTTCTCCTCTAAGCTTCCTCCTCTAATGTCCTCTTGGGTCTTTTCACCTTTGTCATTATGAGGCCGCTGAGCCTGGTTACATTGGCTCCAGTTCTGGCACGACACTGGCTCAGCTTCCTGTTAGCGTTCGACAGTACACCGTGTCTGAAAACGTCCAGTGGTGGGATTAACAGACAGAAATCTGTGATTTCATCAGAGAAAAGTTGCACAATGTGTCTTTAAATGACAAATTGATGCTATGATAGACGTGTGATATGGAGAGCAGCACTCTCGTTCTGCTCTCCCAGGTCTAAGGCTATTATTGTGTTTTTTTCTGTCCGTCCTTTCATTCAAACAGGACTGACCTGGAATATTTTGGATGTGAGTGGTCTGCGATGGCATCCTTTGTCAAAATTCAAAGCGCATTTGCGTGTTTTTTTCCCCTCCTCTCGTCTGGCTGCGAGGCGAGGCAATATCGAGCGGAGAAAGTGTCGACTCAGGGGGGAAGGAAAGTGTCAGATTAATAACGAAGACGGGCCACGAAAGGCGGCAGAGGGAAGCAACAGAAATTAGACAGGGTGCCCTCACAGTTCAGCCAGCTGAGGAGCGTGCCATGTGTTTGCAATGTTTAAATCAGGTTCATCATGTGTCCCTCCCTTCCCGCTCTCTGATGAGAGCAAAAAAGGCAGACAACATTTTAATTTTTAATAAAAAAGACGAGTCAAGACAGGCGGCGGAGGAAGCGAGGAAATTAGAGTCCCTGGATGAGGAAAGAGGAAAGGAAGGGGGAGAGGCAGGTAGTGATCATTCTCATTATTGATTCATCTGTGAGTGATGGGAAGTAACTAAGTACAATTACTCGAGTACTGCACAGTATTTAAGTACAATTTTGAGGTAATATATCTCTCTCTCTACTTCTAATGAATTTATTTTAACCTCTGGACAGAGACAGACATGCCACATGTGTATGGTATTTAATGTAATGCTAATACTGAAGTATCTCTTTCTTTCTTAAAAGAAACATTTGTTTGTTGTTTTATGAATATTTAATCTTTAATCATTTGAAAAATGTCCAGTTTCCATTATTATTTTATAATAATATACAGAAAAAATCAGAAAACTGGAAATGTTTCACATTTAATTGTTGCTGATTCATTTTTCGTTGAAGGAGGGTAGGAAAGAAGCATCGACATGAGTGACAGAGGGCGTACATGTGACGAAGGAAAGATGGTGGAAGAGAAAAGAAAGCATCAATGGGAGGAGGAGGAAGAGGAGGAGGAGGAGGACAGCGGCATTATTGGATAGTTAAACAGAGGAGAAGAAAGAACAGAGGAGGCGACATAGGACCCAAGGGATTGGACGGAGTGGGAGGTTGGGTGTGTGTGTGTGTGTGTGTGTGGAGGGTTGGGGAGTGTGTGTGTGACACATACCATCAGACAGGATCAGGCAAAGCAAACGAAGTACATGGCCTCTCTCTCTCTGCGCCCTGCATTATGCTAATGAGCCTTCTAATGCTGCTGCTGCTCGCTGAGTTCATGTCGTGGATTCACCACACAGGGAAGCGAGCGGGAAGGCCGCGCTGTGCGAGTACCTGCACATGTAGATATGTGCACGCACAGACAGGCTTATATAATCATGCACACACACACACACACACACACCTTTTGCATGGCTCCACAGAGTTTGGTCCTCCACAGCTTCATAATAGGTGGTTTTTTTTCTTGGTGATGTCAGATGATCAGATACGTAATCCATTACTCATGTCTGCTAATAGAAAAGTCACTGAAGGTGACATCATCCACCTCCACCTCCTCCTCCTCCTTCTCCTCTTCACCTTCCTCTCCATCCTCCTCCTCCTCATCCTCTTCATCATTTTGCTGTTGGTCACGTGACTTTGTGTCACTCTCTGAGTCAGGATGTGCAGTCCAGGGCCGGATTCAGTTTCTGGTCAGAAGCAGAAAAAGAAGATGATGTGAAAAACATAACGAATCTATTATTTAATCTGAAATTCACCTTCAAGTTTTTGATTTTTTTATATTTTCCAGAGGGCTCCGTGCTCTATGTGTCGAGCACAGAGCTGCTGCGTCGTGCCTGATTGTTCGATTTTAAACTGCGGCAGACTTTAAGATCTCGGCTCACTCTCTCGTCTTCAAACGCACCTTTGCTCTTTGATTCTGAACGTCTGACGGTGAATCTGAGATTTTACTACACTCACCAGTCATCACACTCCATCGTATCTTTTTATCTAACACGATGTCATCAACTAGGTTTCGAGTGAACTGACCAATCCTGATACAAACAGGAGGAGAAGGCTTCAGGAGCCCACGTACGGTGGGCGAGTCAGGCAGCAATAAAAGATGAAATGTTGCTGCACGATTTGCATCATGAGGTGCAGCATGAAGAAAGGAGTGAGTGAGTCTGAATCTGCGCTGGTGTTTTGGTGCACAACAAACATCTCGATTTTCCGAAGGTGCCGCCGGATGTTGAACTGGTTCCGGATAAGAGTTCTGGCGTCTGTGTGGTCGTGGTGGTTTGCTCAGATCTCGCTCACGTGAGCGGTTGCGTTTGTTCAGCTGTCACAGCGACGCTCCCAGTGAAGGTTCATTCACATCCCGTCGGTCGTATTAACAATTTATGCCAGAGTGTTTTTTTTTCTTTTTGCTTTCTCAGGCTGAAAAAGGTTGACATGAATATTGACGATAGGAAATGTGCTGTGTGTGTGTGTGTGTGTGTGTGTGTGTGTGTGCAGCAGAGAGAGAATTAGCAGGTTTGTTTGGATGAATGAGCGGAGCTGCTGCCCTCCTGAAACGTTTGTGGATGTGCAGCGTTGTGTGGATGGATGGAGCTGGCTGAACCTGCATCACACCGGGAATTGGAGAGAGTCGAGGCCAAGTCCGGTCAATCACTGTGTCTTACACAGCTGACAGCCAGAATATGGACGCTTTGGACAGCTCATCAAACAGAGCCAGAGGGACACTCACCTGAATGTCTAAAACGCCTCAGACTTTATAATGAAGCACCATTAAAGGAAGTCTTCACGTGTAAATAATGCATTTTCGAGATCTGACATTTTGTTTCGAGCCCTCAGATCGCTCAGCGCACTTTAATTCAGCGTTGACACAGCTGTGAACTCGAGACATCGTCTATACAGATATATCTGTATAAATAACAGTTATGTAATGCAAAATAACTTAATTTACATTTTCAAAACAAACCATAAAAATAACTACATGTGCAGTTAAGCTGGATAATTCTATCACATGACAAGCATCTGTTATTTCATGGTAGTATCTGTTTAATTTAGCTTTAATTATTCTTTTTTGTCAATGACCACCTGACCTTCTCTGATCACGTCGACTCCACGTGCTCCTGATACAGGCTGTGTTCACCTCACGACTCGATTACTGCACCGCCCTCCTGACGGGCCTCCTGCGCGGTGAAACCACTTCAGATGATCCAGAACGTGGCGACTTCCCTGCTCTTCAATCAACCCAAAAGGTCACATGTCACCCCGCTGCTCATGAAGCTCCTCTGTCCGCCTGTAGCAGCCCACGTTAAATTCAAACCTCTAACGCTGACTACAAAGTACTCTCCGGTTCGTGAACGTCCTCATACAGACGTGTTACCTCCTCCAGTGAGCGACGCATCCGCTCAGGACGATCCAAACTTTTCTCGTCTGTCGTTCCCCATTGGTGGAACGTTCTACCAGTTCCTACAGATCAGGGGCAACAAACCTCCTGAAGACCTCCAGCTCTTCAGAGAGGACCTCCTCTACAACACCAACAGCTGGACACGACACATCTGTCCTGTTCTATGTCCGTGTCACACTGTACCTTCTTCTTAGAGCTGTTTCATTTTTGACCTTGTCATAGCGTTAACCCTTAAATATAGTGTCAGTGTTACATAGATTATATACATCCCCCGTCACGCATGTCCAGTGTTGAGTTTTGTGTATCTCAGTGTGCGCTAACACTGCTGCTATTGTCGACGGTTTGAATCTCAGCAGTACAATAAAGTAAAGTATTGGAAGAGCTGTTGAGCGCGTTTGTTCAGTATCCATAGCTGCTGTCGAGTCCAAGAGGGAAGCAGCGTTGAAGGACAAACTCTCCGCCCTGATCGGATGACACTCATTTAAAACATGTCAGCCAGCTCGGCCCTGCAGGCCTCGTTTTTTTTTTTTTTTTGTTGCCCGCCGTGCTCTCATGTCATTTATTTTCCTCCTCGTCATGTGTCGTCCCTGTTTGTGTTGATTTACATCAGTCTATGTCTGGCGGCCTTCCTGCAGAGAGGCACACATATAACTCTAATAGTAACTAACTAATGGTGCCCGGCTGTGGATTTGGCTCAAATTGAATGAATGAGGGTCTGTGTGTGTGCGAGGAGTGGAAAATCCAGGCGGCCACTGCATGCCAGACGGATATAGCAGGCAGGCGGTCTGTGTGTACCTCACGGGCAGATTGGAGGAGCAGGAGGAGGAGGAGGTTTGGATGTCTGAACAGCTGTTGACTGAATGAAGAGGGTAGGTTTGGGATGACGGTAAGGAAGCAGTGCAGAGAGGAAGAGATGAGAGGTCAGGGACGCTCGGCAGTAGCCTAGATCGGTCCTGATGTGAGACTAAAATTATATGAGCCTCTCCTGTGTTGGACATGTTACTTCATCAGTACAAACGGCCAAAAGTCCTTTCAGAGGAGACAAGGAAGCATCCGAGTGCTCATGAGAACAGCTGGTTATATTCTTAAAGGTGCTTCCTTTCCTACAAACCCCTCTGCAACTGCAACATCGCATCGTAGGAATGATTCATTAGTTTGGTTTGAAACGCGTGCATCCTCATTAGTGGCGCTGCGAGTCCGTACGTACTCGGGCGCAGTTGTGTTTTGCGCTAAATGCTAATGTCTGCAAGCTAACACACTCACAAAAACAAGCATGAAGTTTAGCATGTTAGCATCCTAACGTTTGCTAGTGCAGATAGCTTTACAAGTATTGATGAGTGTGCTAGATGAAAATTTCATGATTGGAACGTGAATGTATCAAATGAATTAAATTTTCTCAGAGAAAAACTCAGAGGATTCATCCTCTGGGGAACATGCATATCTGTACTGTAGGTTCATCTCATCGTCTAGTTGGTGAAATATTTCTATCTGGATCACAATGGTGGCCCGACCGACTGACTGACGGTGGCACTGAGATCATGAAGAATAGTTTCATCCATCGTGTGTTTACATTCAGAATTCAACATTTAATGTGTGAATGTGTCGCTTTGCTTTAAACTGTCTGTGCAGGAGTTTTAGTCTTGAAGACGGACTCGTCTGTTTTGTTTTGTGAGACAGATCCACACCTTTATTTCTGACTCTTGTCGTTGTTCCAGGGGCTCCGACATTGACCCTTTTTGATAGAGGTTAATCCCTCAAGCGTGCACACTGAATGAGCCATCACCAGCTGAGTGGCAGGTTTCGCTGTCGGGGGGGAGCAGGGGCAGCTGGAGGAGGACCGACTTCCTCGCCTCTCCTTCTCGAAACTACTTCCTTCCTTCCTTCCTTCCTTCTTTCCTTCCCTCCCTCCCTGCCTGCTCTGTGTCTGTATTCTGCCCAGCCGGCACACCTAGGGGGGGCTGTGAACAGGTGTTATTCCCCTGTCAGGGGCCACACTAGAAGGAGATGGCGAGAATGAAGTTGGCATGTAAGATGACTTGGAAATCAGGTCAGCATCCTGAACTCACACACACACACACAAACATAGCTACACACTGCCAAGAGTGTCTAAAAATAACGATGTCACCGACGGGGGGTGGACAGGAAAATAAAGTAAATGAAAGCAG
Source organism: Nibea coibor (assembly GCA_023373845.1). Classification (NCBI taxonomy): domain Eukaryota; kingdom Metazoa; phylum Chordata; class Actinopteri; family Sciaenidae; genus Nibea; species Nibea coibor. Next base: position 23,906,406 of record CM041722.1, read on the forward strand.
AAGCATTTGCTGAAGTAGAGGATGTGATGAGCGCAAAGGTGGCCTGGAGAGAAACAGATATGGAGGAGGGCAGAAGATATACATAAAATGAGAGTGTGGAGGAGGAGGAGGTGGAGGAGCGGGTAAAATGAGACAGGGGGGTGAGGATGGAAAAGGAAAAGCTAGCTGGACGGGGAAAACCACATCCCCCCTGATTGTCCATGCCACACCTTGTTAAGGCGTCCTGCTGCTGCTTGCACCAGCCCTCCTCTTTCTCCAGGCGCTGACACGCTGTTTCAGACAAACACTGTGAGGGGGGTGCACGGGTAAGAGCAGAGGGAGCGGAGGAACAACGGCTGCGGGAGTCGGCGCCGTATTGTTCAGGCTGAATTACGTGGTCATGCAGGGTGGGCAGAGAAGAAACTCCATGAACAAGAGAGGAAGGAAGGAGACACATATTGTAAAGAGGGATTAGCTCAAACAGTAGGGGAAGGGGATGAATATGGAAAGGAGTCAGACCTGGGTCAGAGAGTATCTGCAAAACTTCTGTGTTTGCTTTAACTTGCACGATGGGTGGGAGGCAGCTTAAGTACCATGAGGATAAATTTATGCAGAAAAGAGCAAACCTCCTAATGCTGTAACTAAAACAATAAGAGCCAGATTGCACTTTTCAACCTCAGGAGTTTTTCCAGGAACACGGGAGGCCTTTTAGGAACTGTACATTCTGCTGGCAGACCACAGGAAGGCCCTCCTCAGGGGGGATCACTGTCTGATGGGGGGTCGAGTTTGCAGTACTAACCATCACTAACTAGTCCAATATTGACCTGAAGGCCGCTGCAAGCTGTAAGCAAACCCTGAATGTCACGGTGTCAATATTAGCGCCAGAAATGGGACTATCTTAATCTTTACTGATGGAAATTTTAACATTTTGTTAAATACATTTTTTGTAGATGAGCAAAGAAGCAAAATCTGGTGAGCTAAACGCTTCTGAAGCGCTCCTGGTGCAGCTGCAATGTGACGTAGACGTGCCCAGTGCGGTTTCGAACGCCTCTAAAGCTCAATAATTAACACTTATTTCATCATCTGTACACAAACCGTGCTGTAAAAATAATCTGTGGGTTTAGGCGGGGCGGCATGCTGCTTCTCTTTCTTGGAGAAAAATAAGCCGGGGGCATTGACTTGGCCTGACTTCCTGTTGCCGTGACCAGCAGATACGTTTGCACAAATTTGTGGAGATAGATAAGAAATAATTACACAGCTGTGGAGTATGTCTGAGCTGCTTCTGGGTATGATGCTAAGCTAGGCTAATGGGCTCCCTCCTCTGGCTGCAGACTTGAGAGTGGTAACAAATCTTCTCATCTTACTCTCGGAGAGAAAAGCAAATAAATGTATTCCCCCAAAATGTTGAATAATTCATTTAAATAAAGTAATAAAGCAGTCTGACTAATTGCTCCAAAAAAAGAGAAAGATAAAGAGACGGAGGGAGCATTATTTCTTATTTATTTGCTGATGTTTCAATGTGGTTATGCACTAAAACAGAAGAGGAACACCGTCCTTTGTCCTCTCTGCAGGTCGCTGTTACGACACGCATTCACGCATTGTTTTGTGGGTGTTTCTGTCTCTAATAGAACAAAAAGGTAAATCAGGGTTTCTTCAGAACAGAAGTTTCTGACTCCAGTTTCTGGGTCGAGAGTTGAAGAGGGAAGCTGCAGACGAGGTCCGTTAAAGGAGAAACGGAGGCGAAAGATCAGGCGAGCGTCTTAATTGAATAGGCATGTACAGCTGTAGAGCTCGTCCTCGAGAGGTTTTCAACAAATGTCACAGTGAATGAGGAGAGTGATGGAGGACGGCATCGATCGCTTCAGTTCCCACTGATTCCTCCTCCACCTCTTCTGCCATACGTGCCTTCTCCTCTGTGTACCAGAGGACTTAAATGTCCCTTGACTGGGAGACCAGAGGCTGACTGGCTGACTGACTGACTGGCTGACTGACTGGCAGGCTGATCTTCGTCTTCCCTCAGGCAGGCAGAGCAGCATTAGACCTCTTCACCACCCCTCACTTCCGCCACTGTGAGTCCTTCGCCCTTTGCATGTTTCTTCCACATGGCTGCACGGCAGCTCGTCTTTTAGTGGACTTTACATTAAACAGCATCAGAGGGAGGGGAGGCTGTTGAAAGGCTTTAATGCTCAGGAATTAGTGATATGATAGGAGGTATAGAAGTGAGAGAGGGAGCCACCACGGCGAAAGCTCAGGGAGAGACGGCGAACTCCGACTTTAAAGAGCTGCTGCACAGTTCACAGATCTCCAGGATGCTTCATTTTCTTGTAGGTAAACTGGAAGAATTGAATTTGATATTTCAGCCAGCCAATAAATGGATAATCATTTTTACAGTGGGCCAAATGCATTTGGATGACCTGAGGGTTGTTTAAAAAATGTATGAATCAGGCATCAGGTTGCATGTCATATAACCACAAAACAACGATGAGCGTCAAATAATAATAATAATAATTCTCCAAGTCGGAGTTTTCCTTTAAAGCGGTTTCGCAGCAACACATTAACTCCAAACTGCAGACACTGGAAGTACAATAAGATGATCATGACATATTTCTTCCATTCTATTCAAGTGGAACTGTTTTTAATAAATAAACATCCTGTACATATTTCAGGGTCACTTGCGTTCGCGTTACGCTCGTGTGGGTTGTTCTGTCCAGAGGCGGATGCATCTGAACTGATTTGTCACGGCATTATGATAAACTGATGAACGTCCATGATATCAGTAGCTTATCGGCCCGTGCAGCTCATTATTTTTAATCAGCTCCGGTAACGTTGTCTGTCTGTCTGCCTGTCTGTCTGCCTGCACCTGCTGATAATGATAGAAGCCACACAGCCCCTCGTCTTTCCTAAAGAGGTAAAATACTACGAAATCTCCCCCCTTAGGTCTGTGCTCAGCGGACAGATTGCATGACTCCAGCGTCCAATCCGATCTCCTGCACTGTTAGCTAATGGTAATGAGGCTTCGGGAGAGGACAGATGATGGCAACACGCTCCATGGGATGGAATTAGCGCTGAGCATTTCAACTTTCCCTGTGAGGCAGTGGTCCTTTTTATCCTGTCATTATTGGCAGAGACAATGGTGTGGTTAATCTTTTTAAGACAACACAGCAGAGAGGCCGGGAGGGAGGGAGGGAGAAGGCGTCCAATAATCTCATCAAGAGCCCGGAGCACATACACTGTGATGGAGCAGGCTTCCTCCCTTTTACATGTCGAATCACCCTCCTGTTACTCCTCTGCCTCCCCCCTTTTCCTCTCGTGTGTGTGACGGGGGTATGAGGCTATGTGAGCAAGCTGGGAATACACCACGCAGCAATGTTTCCTCTGCATATGTGAGTGTGTGTGCAAGCCTCTTCCACCGCATTAAAGGAAGGTGTAACGTGTCGAGGGAGCTGTCAGATCTGCGGTGTACATGTAAGGTGAATGTGTGAAGGGAATTGCAGATGCTGTTCGTGTACAAGCTGCAGCCTGTGATGCCGTGCAGGGGAGACAGTGATCAGCAGATCAATAACCAGAAAACATCACAACACCGGGTTGGGGTCAGATTTCGGTTCAGACGTTGAATTTGTGAACTTTTGCACCTTTACTTTAAAATATGAAAACCTTACTGAAGGTTCAGTGTGTCTGATTTAGTTGCATGTAGCATAAAGGAGAAACTACAGTGGCTGTGAAATCCTATCGAGACCCAGTGTTTGGTTTGACTGCTGTGGGCTCCTGTAGAAACATGGCGGTTCAAGATGGCGGACTGCGTGAAAGAGGACCCGCTCCCTCTCAAAACATGATTCTTATTTTCATGTTATTATACACAAATGAAGCCATAGTTATTATATTTAAATGAATAGATATCGTCTTACGCTGGGCTCTTATGTGTGCGTGGAAATTTACATTTATGAGAAAATAAAAGGTAAATGTTCCTCTGGTTTCTTTTCTTCCTGCTGGTTCGTCTCTCAGCAAGAATATATATATATATAATGTAGAGGGAGATTGATTCAGAGATGGTTAACCTTGTTGTTAACACCCCTTTCCTCCACCCAACCCCCCTGCCAGCTGACGCAACAGTCAATCTTGCACCTGCTTGCCACACAGGGCTACAGTTTCAGGAGTGAACAGCAGGGGTGTAAATTAATGTAATGCACGAAGCAGGAGTTCACAGCCTTTGTTTTTTTGGCAAGCGGCCCTGCGTTAAGTCCAGAAACTCCCCTGATCCCAATAACTACATGTATAGAGGTATTTAGGTTGAGTGTTCGGAGCACATGCAGAGTTTTAATCCTCCAGAGGACGGGAAATGAAACTGCTCTCATAAGCCGGTCAATGGAAATTCATTGGCAAGCCGCGTGACATTTATAGCGCTTCTATGCAGCCCAAAGGCCACTGGAAGACGTTCCACAGTCATTTCTGTATAATTAGGAATTTATCAAGGGACACATTTTAACATCAGAAGACACTGCGTTGGTTGCCAGCCCTTAGGTTGGGGCAAAACTGCGATGCACTGTAGAGAATTGCGGTGTAAAACCTGGCTGTAGGCGTGATGTGTATGTGTACCGTGGAGTGTGTACCGGAGCATTGTGTGTACAGGACCCCAGGCTGTGAGGAGCGATCAGAATTTCATGGTGTGTTTTCAAGTGTTTGTGTCTAACTGTGTGTTTTTAGCGTGTGTGTGTATGTGTAGCCGTTAAATGTCAGAGAAGTTGGGGTGTCTCGATGCACACACACACACACACACACACACACAGTCTCACACCCCCCGCCAGAGAAAATCCATGTCCCTGTCTATTTTTAGCTCTGCATGCCTCCTCCTCTCTGTGCCATCCACTTCTCAATCAGCCATGTCTTTTCTGTCTCTGCAGCGAATCAAACGCACCCCCACTGCTAACCAATCACACACACACACACACACACGGACACACACTTCTTGTGAGGACTGCATTTCCTAACAGTGGTTACCGTTTAAATAAAACAAAGTTACGTGTGCTTGTGTGTTTTACAATATAACTGAAGACCGTGTTGACAGTATTTAGGTTAAATGACCTGAAACGATGGAGCCAAGACGTTATCAGAACCTTTATTCAGTTTACTCATCAGAAATCGAGTCAAACGGGCCTTTCAAGGTCCAGCCTAAATATCTCTCTAAAACTCACATGATCGGCACACACACACGACCCCCTCCCCACATCTGCTCCCTCCACTGGAAAAGTGGTGACATCCACAGAACGGACAACAAAAAAAAAAGGCGCAGTGCACACATGACAACATTTGCACCAACTCACACTCATAAATGTGCTTTCTGTTGCTTGATTAGACGTTCGCTGAGGCGTGACGCTGTGTTTTATTTCATTTATTTTTCCATCCCTCCTCCTCCTCCTCCACTCCTGTCTGCAAACGCAGAAATAATAGAACACGTGTAGTAACGTCGATGTGCAGAGCGAGAACAACGTTACCGATCAGACAGAGACGACAGGGCGGCCTAGAAATTATACAGAAGTGCTTTAACTTCATGATTCAGCTTCGGGGCTCATTGTTTTGAGTTTTAAGATCCAGAAAGGGGCCACGGGAAAGTTCACCTGCTCTCCCAGCCCGAGGCCTTGTGACACACTGCCATGCGCTAGCAATCCAGGAACATGCCGGCATGTTGTCTTCTTCTTGCATCCCCTTTTGGGCTTGTGTGAACATATAATCTGGGTGACGATGTCAACCTATTTTTAAAAATCTGTCTATTTTTGTGGAAGGAAAAAAAAAACATTGTTCTTTGCAGTAAAACGTCTCGAGTCTCCTGATTTCTTGCCGTCACTTGCAGTGCTTCTCTGTGGCTAACTCGTTGCCGCGTCCTCCCCGGAGAGGAGCTGGAAAGAGAATTTCTGCACAGCACATCAATAATGAATCACATTTAGCCCCTCCGGACAGTATCGTGACCTTTATGTTTGCTTTGTAAATTATGATTTGTGCAGTGGAGGTCAAACACGGTAATGTTTTATAGACAGTTATGGTCAATTCCAATGAGAGATTTGGGTCCGGGATGAAGAATGAGACGCGTTACCTTTTTATCTGGCCTGACATCTGCGATACTGACCAACACTGCGGAGAAGTGATTCTCGATCGAGTGGAATTGCGGCTCAATGGCCTGCAAATTTATATATTCCAACCGCTACACACTACAGCAGCTCATTTAACTGATTACTGCACCTTCAACCAGAAAAAAAGTAATTAATTAGTGAAATCAGCCACTGTACCACTTCTGTGGAGTGAGAAACTTCTCCAGCCGCGGCGTTACACGGTGTAGAGCATTTCTATCTTTATATAAGAAGCGTTGAAGGAATTAAATCCATGAAACGAGCTGATAGGGCTTCCAGGCTAATGAATAGAGAGAGTCTGTTGAAGTTATTACTGTTCAAATAGGGCAGAGCGACATATATGCATGTGGGGTATATTTAGAAATCAAGCAGAAAGTTCTAGACTTTAGACCTGAAGCCACACAAAGTTTAATTCGCCGTCTGTCAGGATTGAAAAGATGAAATAAAGTTCTGAAGGAATAAAGTCTGAAAAGAGATGCAACAGTATGAATGCCTTCCAGGAAAGTCTGTCCGTTATGCCCATATTTAAACCATTACTGCATCGCGCCCCTTTCTGTGACGGCCATCTTCCACCGAACGCGCTTCGAGATGTTTTCTAGCTTAATACGACACCGTACGGGCAGAGTTAACTGTAACAGGTCAGGTTTATCATGTTGCTAAGTTTGCAAAGTTGTAATATTTATGAATAAATAAATACTAAATGCATCTATATGCATGTCTCTGCTAGCTATGGATTAAGTTATTCACTGAAATCAGATTACCAGTTTGTAATTAGTCTCTAGCACCGTCCAATCAGAAGGAACAGACTCCTTATAAAGCCTTGACAAACATTTCTAACTTGGTTAACATTATAACCAGACTAAGTTATGTAAAGAACCGGCTCCAGTTACGAGTCACCGAAGGTGTTTAGTTGGTGATAAACACATCACTACGATCAGGAAGGTTTGGGCTCAGGAAGAGTTTCCACATTCTGCTGTTATTACTACAGTATATTATTATTATTACTTATTAAATATCTTGTTATTGTTCAACACTTCTTATGAAGCTAAATAGAGGGATTCAATTTAAGTTTCCCACCCAAGAAGGATTCATGAATCTCTGACACCGTCAGCCAGCTTTCTATTTCTGCAGCTTCAACAAGTTTGTCTGGTTTCCACACATGACGAGAAGTGTTATGTTTTATTATTTAAGTGTGTTACACTTCACTGTGCCGCGATGCAGATATATGATGGTGTTTGTCATTTGGCTGCAGGCGGTTTGACTTGGCCAGCTCCGGCTCGACACCCAGAATAGCCCTCGTGCATTTCTTGCCCTCGGTCCAACCCGTCTCCGTCTCCTTCACCCCCCCACACCCGGGATCTACTCTAGCTTTCATTCTGGAGGCCTGACTGCATCCTCTATTACTTCCCCCTCTTCCTCCTCACCCTCCCTTGTCGCCCCCTATCAGACACTTCATCTCTGAGTGTTTTATTGCATTGTGTCCTTGTAGAGGAGGACCTTTGGGCTCGCTCCAGACATCCAAAAAAATATAGCTCACTTTTTCTTTTTTCTTTTTTTTTTTTTTTTTTACCCCCTCCTGCCTGCCTCGCTCTTGGCTCAGAAAATATGGAGCATGGCTGTCTGTTTTTTCAATCGCTCCCCCCGTCCTCTCCCTTACCTTTGAGTGTCCTCTCCCTTTTTTCATCTTCTGCTTTTGTCTTTGTCTCCTTCAGCGCTGGCAGTCACTATGTTTTTATGGGGAGTGTTGCAAGGGTGCATGACAAGTGAAACCAACCAACTCCGCATCCCTCCCTCCCTCCACAGCCGAGCCTCTCTGTTTAGATCAGTGACAGTCTCTTGCCTCTCTAGAAAGTACATTTTATTCTCAGCCATGTCCCCCCGTATCTTTAGTATTCCTGCTTTCACAGAGCTCTCTCTTCTCTCTCTGCTCTCTGTCCAAAAATCTCTCTCTTGTCCTCTTTTTCCAAACGCATCGGAAAATAATTGTTGCATGAATCAGCCGGCTTCGTTTGAGATACGAGGTATTTGCTGCGAAGCGCGAGGGGATGAGATTTAAGGTCGGAGCCTCACAAAAGTGAGACCGGGCTACAGCATTATGTAATATTCTACTGATTATCATCGATCATTTTGTCTGTGTGTGCCTTCCTAAACTCAAAGATGTCCTCTAACATGTATGGAAATGTATGGAAAGAGAAATTTTGGATTGTTAAATAGGTTCCAAATAATTTTCTGTTGATTAACTAACTGATTCATCTCGTAGCTCTAAAGCTGGCTTCAGTTTTAATCCTTGTCGGGGTTGTGGGGGGATGAACTCAACACGCGTGTTAAATTAAAGGTGCTCTGTGCATTTCAAAGTTTATGTCGACTGACTAAAACACAATGTTTGTATCGTCGAGGTATTACATAGATTTTCTTCCAGCATTTCAAAGCTGATTTTTAAACATTTTGAAACCTGAATTTGTTCTAGATTTCCTGCATTAATGCAGCTTTTGATCTGTCATGTGACATCAGAGTGATGTGTCACCTAAAAACATCGCTGCACAGCCAAAAACTCCACAGGAAACCTTTAAAACAGCAGTTATTAAAAGTTTGTCATTGATTAATCTGTCAGTTTTATTTTGATTTATTCAATTCACATATATTAAAGGACACTTTTGGTCAGACAGACCAAAAGACGCGAGACTCTTTGTCAGTCAATTAATAACTAATCATTACCACACAACAAATTCCAAGCAAACTGTTGTGATCTCGTGGCTCAGGATGCGGACTCGTGGCTGCAGGTGGCGGCTCTCTGCAGGGCTCTCTGCTCTGTCCCTTTGTTGTTCACTGTGTTATCCGTCTTTGGCGTGGAAAGCATGTCCCCCCTGTACAAGGAGAGAGTTACAGTTGCAGCACAAAGGCGCCATATGCACAGCCTTTCTCTGGTGTTATTGATGTGTTTGGGCAATGGGTTTAAGGACTGGACCAGCACCAGTGTGTAATCTGACAGGACACAGGAAGCGAGCTGCCACCGTGTGATCTCCTTGGTTGTCCTCTTCCTCCACTTGCATCAGCTGCTGAGGTCTATGCGTGTGTGTGTTTGTGTGTGTGTGTTTGTCAGAGAAGCGTGCAGATGAAGTAATAGACTGTGTGTCAGCAGACAGAGGTAAACCTGTTAGGACACTTTATTCCCCCCAGGGACAGTTTCATTGTGCTGCTTAGCTCGGTGCAGCCGGATGAATAGAAATGAATGGAAAAGGTTGAAGTTTTACAGAAAGTGGTCGTGTGTCATGTGTCGCATTTAGAGAGCGAGCCGGGGCTGGTGAAAGGGGTTTTGTATCCATGACAACAAGTGAGAGCGAGAGCAGCAAATGGGAGCGGGTCGGGGCGCATTAGATATTTGAGTCCTCGACCTGAGAATGTGAGAGATCCAGTGGATCGGGTTGGGGGGGTGTATCTTGTCACTTAGGAGGCACATTTGATCACGCTGCACCTCTCTTAAATCGTAACACATACTGTAATCTGACCAGCTGCCCACTAGGTAAGCTAAATGAGAGATTTACTGTTCCCACCGAGATGGACACAGGTTGTGTAAGACCACGGGGCCACGTCGAAGAAGGTGAGACGGCTGACGGCGCGGACAGCTGCAGTCCTGCCTCGGAATTCGGATCATCCGAACTCCTCGTCCAGCTTCGTGACTACCCTCTTAGCAACGGTATTAATAAACCTGGCTGGGTCCTCGCTGTGAGCTCTCATCATGAGCTACACGTCCGTGAGTTGCAGGAGCACGCGCCTCGCTGCGAGGCTTCACCTTTCCATCTGGTTTTGTGTATCTGCGTGTTTATGTGCGTATCTGCCGCTGTTGCAACCCCGATGAGACACCCAGCCCGCGTCCTCTAACTGATATTGTAAAGTCATATGATATTTTATTGATCAGTCTGTCGCCGTGACCCCGTCACCCTTCCTCCAGAGTCAACTACAGCTCTGTGTCCCCTGAGCTCGCAGCGATTAGGGTGTCGATTGCTCAGGCTGAAGGCTGAACACACCGAGGGTTCTGACAGTAAATAACAGTGGACGAGGTGAATGTGGCATCAAGCACTGGTTTCTAACTGCTGGTTTTGAAGCTGACAGACTGTATTTATGGATGTTTTCTTTGGGAGCCTAAACGGGCAGAACAAAGCCAAAGTCATGCTCAGCCACATCTCAGTGTGGAGCTGTAGCTAATTATTATTTCCAGTTAACATGATAGAGATGAGCAATCACAATTTCCCAAGATGACATCTTTTTTTTGTTTTGTTTTATTTTGTCCGGCCAATCAGCTCACTGCGTCTTCTTATGTAAATCTACCTGAGCTGCCTTGTTTAAAGATGCTATACAGAGCGTCCACGCTCTTAATCCTGCAGCCAGCCTCAAGTGGACGACAAGAGGAACTGCAGTTTTTGGTGCCAATAGAGGAGGTATATGTAGCTCAACAGAGTGATTTTAGATCATGTTGTCCCCCCGCTGTCGAGCTAATTGATTTTCTTGACCTTAAATCAAATGTGTGTTGTCCATTTTTCTTATTTCTGAATTACCACGAGTCTGATCGGACAGTAGACACAAAACAAGAGTGATTGGACGTCTCACGAATCAATCTCTTTAGATAAATACTTCTGAATGTGATCGCACCCTTCATGAGCTGCTCAAGGACACTTCAGCAGGGAGGATGCTTGCCAATAACGGGGGCTTGAATTTGGGTCCTCTGGATGAACGATCGTCTCTCTGTCAGTACAAGGCCAGCCGCCGCCTCGGTGTGATTGAACATAACAAGGAACACTTAGATCGGCTCTCGCGTACTGGTCATTTGTGAACAGAGTGCGTACCTCTCTCTTGCTTATTTCTGGATGTGAGTCCAAACTGGGACTCGTTGGCAGCAGATGAAGTTTTTATTCAAAACTGGCACAGCTGCAGCGACTCGCTCAGCTTGCAATCAGAGCTCAGGCTCGGCCCTGCAGACTTTCAGGTGGCCAAATGGAGAGTTTTGTGTGATTGCATGACTCATTTTTTTGTTTATGTAATATTGATGTCTGACTTCAGCAGGTCAGTCGCCACTTGGATGAGGATTTTTACCTCCCTGTTCATAAAAGTTTTAGCTCTTTGTCGGCCGGTCAAGCATGCTCTGATTTGTTTGTCACGCTGCATGAAAAGAAATGAAGTGCGCAGGCTCGAGTGGTGTGTGTGTTCTATTAAATCTGATGTGAGTTTGTCATCTGATTGGCAAGAAATCATTGACAAATGTGTTTACTGCCTTTTTTTGCTGTGATTGCCGGGCAAAAGCAATAATCAGGACTATAATGAGCGAGGCACATAATCCCTGCGCTTGGTGACGGAAACCAGGCCTGCTTAATTAAGGCACTGATTTCCCATGAGGCAATGGGACCTTTTTTTTTTTTTTTTTTTACCCCGGCCCCTTGCCGTCTTCATTGGCTTGACTTTATTTGGGATTTTGAACGGAGGCGTCGCCACGATCTGACGAGGCTGAAGCGTTGTAGGAGACTAATAACACATCTTTTCATTTTCTAGCATGTTTAGGCTGGTTTACTTTCAAAATACATTCAATATGTTGGAATTAAAATCTGGAGTTAGAGGTTCAAACTGTTTTTCAGTTTGGGATTTTGGGGGCAGTCCTTAAAGGGTGGCTTGATGACACGCTGAGGCCACACTGAGCAGAGAGATAGAGATGAATTCAACCAGCTCAGTGTGACACCTAATTTCATAAACTTGATGATATTTTTAATCATTCAAATTTGGCTGCGTGGTCAATAACACTTTCTTCTTTCTTTCTTCTACAAACTCAGACAGACTTTATTCTGACTTTACACAGATTTAAAGATGCAGGTGATGTTTTCTGCTTTAGTTTTGAACTAATCCAGCCACCATGAAGTCCTCATAACTGCAGTGAAGTGAAAGTCATGCATGTTGTCCTGTTTAAAAAAAGCTTGCTCCACGCGTGCTTCAGCTGTGGTTAAATGCAGCGTTGCGTGAGGTTGAAAGACTGAAAAGCATTCAGTAGATTAAGGGAAGAGACGCGGAGGCGGAATATGAAAAGGTTGTCTTTGGTTCAAAAGCAGAAAAGCTCCGGGCCCGGGTCAGTGGCAGCAGGTGTTTTTCTTCAGAGGGCCACACAGAGAGAAAAGAAAGGTCGTATTTAATTGCGGCACTTTTAGCTGCTGTTCCTCCTCTCGCCTGGAGGTCAGAAGTCTTCCAAGGTTTTGTGAAAACCTGACAAAAATAGGAGGACAAGCTTTGCGGAGTGAAAGCGGAGCGATTTTTAGGGTCAGAGAAGACAACATTTTGAAGTGGAGATTGGATAACATATCACTTCCTCTGATGTGTTACTCCAGCACAGCGGTTTCACACTTCTAGCGGTTACACAGTATTATTTAGTGTTTGTGGAAAGAAAGCCAGAGAGGAGAGCGAAACAGTAAATCTGCTGTCGAAGAAGAAGAAGAGGCAGAACGAGGAGAGGAGGCGGGCAGCTAAAGCAAATTTCAGCCGCAGTGTGCTTTTTGGCCGCAGAACAGAGGCGAGAAAGAGACACTCTACATCTGCCTCTCCATCTCTCCCTCACTTGCCTGCACCACCTCCACTTTCATGTCTCATGCCTTCACTGTTTTCATCTCTCCTTTTTCCCCTCCTCCGTCTGCTCTGGGCTTGGTGGAAGGAAGGAATGAAGGAGGGAAGGCAGAGGCCGCTGGCTGCAGGCCGCCCAGTGCAGCGGAGGTGTGAACCCTCTAATCGCCTGTCATTACCCAGTGGCACTTCCCACACTAACACTCAACTTAAGGGTGCTATGTCTAGCATGCTAGCATCAATAAATCATTAACACGTTCGTTTTTGCACATTAGTGTAACTGGCATCCTTTATTTACTTTTTGGGCGGATGTTTGTGGGTCTCCTCTGTTGGATATCTTGGATAGACCCTCGCTAGCTGTTTCCCTTTGCTTCCAGTCTTTATGCTAAGCTAGGATAATCAAACTGTGTACTAAAATGCCTGTCTGTCTGGATAAAGAGATGCCAGTGTACCCAAAACAACAGATGAGAGAACATGCTTCGACTCCACAGTGGAGCCTTTTTCCCATTTTGTGTCGCTGACAGAACCGATATCACAGCAGCTCAGGCACAAAGCTGAGAGGGGTAAAAAAAAAAAAAAAGACATATCAAGACACCATAAATAAAAACAGCACGCTGGAGACGTGTGAGCATACATGCATATACCTGTGAGTCAGCGTGAGCGTGCATGAGCACGCCATCTGCCGCGCACTGTCGCACCCCGTGTGTCTTCTCTGTCAACACGCCGCCGTGAAGCCCATTCATGTTACGCCACCAGCACCGTGCACCGCACCGGCAGCAGGACAGTCCCTGTAAACACTGCACTGTGATTTGTGTTTGTGTGAACAGCAGGTGTTTGATTGTGTCCCTATCACTACACACACACACACACACACACACACACACACACAAACACACACACACAATCCTGCTTCCCTCAGAGTGGCTTTTTGCAGCTTCCACAGCGGCTGATGCCAGATGTTGGGATAGATGGATGAATTATTGATGTTCGTCATAGACAAATGCAAATGTTGTTTAATGTTCCCCACTGCACTGATCCGTGTGTGTGTGTGTGTGTGTGTGTGTGTGTGTGTGTGTGTGTGTGTTGTGCCTGAAGGTGTATCTATTTCTGTATGAATGGTATTTGTTAGCAGTTGCATGTGTGCCAGGGGCGTGCATCAGAAAAACGGGTCAACTTAGTAAGACACAGATACTCGACAAATGCAACACATAACCTGCGAGTGTGTGTGTGTGTGTGTGTCTGTGTGTGTGTGTGAGGACTGTCACGTATCTTCTTCTTTATGAATGAGGCGCCGGTTAAAGCTGCTATGCATTTATACCAATGATGGGATAAAGAACAGAGCTTGAAACCAAAATATGCATCGATGATCACCGCCATGTTGCGTCCACGCTGTTAATCCTGCATAACTTTAAGCCTTAATATAATGTGAACAGGTGAGTTGTATATAAATTCACCCTCAGTACAGTTGTCATGAACGGGGAAATTAGCTATAGAGACCAAAACTGTTTTTTGTACCAGGCTGTAAACATGTTTATTTCTGCTGTCTAACATGGGGACTTATGGAGACTGACTCACTTCTGCAGCCAGCCTCAAGTGGACATTTGAGGAACTGCAGTTTTTGGCGTTTCCACATTGGTTTAAATTTCCAGCCACTGAGGTTGCCGCTCCATTTAGACCAATCAGAAAACGCGGGTAAACAAAATAAGCATTTGTGTCACAATCTGTTAAATTCACGTTAACACAGCAGCTCGGTTAGCTTGCCGTACATGATGTGTGCTGGAGTTACGGGTAGCTCGGTCTCGTCTTGGAGGAACACGACAGTGTGAAGTGTAGGTGACAAGTTAATTTATGCTGTTGGCCTCCAGAGAAATATCACGCAAAGGTGCAACATGTTGTTAAGGTGTGAAGCGGCTCAAATGATGCTAACACGGCTGTTGATTGTTTTTTATTGACATCCATGAGTCCCTTGTTAAATTAGGGCCACATGACTGAGGTGTGGCACAGAATCAGATCTAACTGGACTTTAATTATGTTTTTAAAGTGTTAGATATTGTTACTATATTAAGTTTGTGAGCAGATCCCTGAGGTTCCGTGCGTCAACTGGTTTGTGCCAATTTAATGGAAATACGCAGCAATAAAGCACAAATATCATTTGATATTGACATGATGGAGGTTGTAAGGTGGGTTCTGCTTTATTACTCAAGCCTTCCTCTAATCAATATTTCATAACGACAATGGATGAAATGACCTGTTATCAACCGGTTTGTCCTTTCTCAGCTTTTTAGCGCCTTTCAGCACGTTGTTTTGGTTTCATGGCTTCACAGCTTTACTGTTCGTCATCAGCTCCTGTCAAGGAAACGCCTACAGCAGACAGACGACATTAGCAACTAGAGCCAGATACTTATTTTGCTGTATAATTTATTCAATGATGAAAAATCAATGTCTGCAGGTTTAAAGAGGCCGTGTGACAAAAGTAGTTTATATTACTTTAATGAGCTTCATCTGTTTTGTGTTTATTTGTTGTATACTCCTAAATTACTGTGTTTAATCAAATCACACAGCTCAGGTATCACCCTAGCATTGAGAAGCTGTGTGCATTGCACAGTGAGGGAGGAAACAGGAGCCGAGCAGGAAAAAAAATGTCCCCGGGGTCCTTCCAGCAGGTTAATCAGCCATGTCGTTAAGTGTATGGCTGTTTATTGCATGCGTGCACGGTGGTGCGGTAATCGTCTTGTGGTTTCTCCCACATGCATGTCAGACGAGCGCGTTCATTACCCCAGCGTGTGTGTGTGTGTGTGTGTGTTTGCCAGATCCCACTCGTCCATTAGACTCCAGTGCTTTCTCTGCTCATCCCTGATGGCGGTAGCAGCACTGCAGACATCTCGCCCAGCAATCTGAGGAAAGCTCTGCCGGTGGGACATGAAGAGAGAGAAAGCGAGATGGATTGTTCTGCTGTGTGTGTAGTGTGCTAACGGGATTTCAGATAGCCGACTCCCCCCCTCAGCGAGCGGGATGCACATCCAGAACTACAAGCACACCGGCCAGAGAAAAGGATTTATCTGTGCATTACAGTACTGCTACTAGAAAAATACATTTTAATTCCTCTACAAATGCTCAGATTAATAGTTTATTTACACGTTTCTTCAGTGTGTGTGTCTATAAATATCTGTGTTTGGGTTTGTGTGCATGTGAGTAAAAGTGTGTGTCAGCGTTCTGACTGACACGAGCCACGCTGTGTGTCACGGAGCTGCAGGTACACGCAGGATGTCAGGGAATGAGCTGCTGTTTGACTCCATACACGAGCAGCTATCCATAATGAATGCCGCCGTGCTGCTTACCCTGACGAGCTGAACTCCCGCTCTCCAAACGCTCTCGCTATATAACATCCGTGAAAAATTGTATTTTTGCTCGGATGAAGAGGAAATACATCTTCCCGTGAGACGTCAGACACATAATAAAGTATGTCATCCCTATTTCAAGGCTAGCTGCGCCGCTGTCGACTATTGTTGACTCGTCTGCCGCTCGCATGGAATGCTTTCTGAGGCCTGAGAGAGCGGCTGCGATGGCGGGCGAGCGTCATGGTTTGTTGTCATTTTGCATGAGTCCAACTGAATTCAGCAGAGCTTATTCCTCGAGGAGTTCCTCCCCTCCACCCGCTGCGAGAGGGCGAGGCGGCGGCGGAGACATCTGGGGTACCTACTGACCACTTAACTGCCTGCGCTCGTCAATAACTCTTTAAAAAGATCAATTAGGGCGATCAGTGGCGAGGACGCCGCCGGGCTTGCTGAGGCGCCATATTGAGCTGTTTTCTGCGAGATGATGTCACACACCAGCTCTTCTCCCACCTCCAGACATTTGACTTCATTACAGGGGTGTTCTTCAATAAACTCAGCAATAAGCTGCTCCTCTCTTATCTGCCTCGTCTGCGCCTTCTCGAGGCGGCGGCGGCGGTTGGAGGGGGGAAGTCCTCGCGGTGTCCAGCCAGCCGTCTCATTGAAAGTGTTCTGACTGAAACATCGAGCCATAAAAATCGATTTGGATGGCGACAGTTTCTTTCATTCATCGCTCGCTCACCTTTTTGCCCTTGTGAAATGTCCGTTTACACATTTTACAGCCTGATTGATTACACGCTGCTGTTTTCGCTTCATTGTCTTCTTTTATCCTTCCCCACCATGGACTGCTTCTCCAACCACCGCTCACCGCCTGTATGAGACGCCGTGATGAATGTTGTTGTCATGACAATCTGTGGCTGCCAATGAGCTCACCGGAACCTGTGCGAGTGTGTGTGTGTGTGTGTGTGTGGAGTCCGGCGGGCGACAGACAGCGGCGAGCTGACCTTTTCACCTCCTAACCTTTCTTCCATGCTGATTATTAATCCTACTTACAGCGCACTTCCTGTGTCCCTCCATCACAAATTAACCTTTCTCTTCTTCTCTTCCCCCCCTTCTCTGTCCTTCTCTGTCCCCCTTTTCCTTTCACGCCCCCTTCCCCTGTTATCCCCCCCCCCCCTTTTGCAGCAAAGTTATTCACGTGAAAATTATTGACGATGAGGAGTATGAGAAAAACAAGAACTTCTTCCTGGAGCTGGCCGAGCCTCGCATGGTAGACATGAGTCTGCAGAAAGGTGCAGTACTGAACCTTCTTTCTTTCTCTCTCTCACGTTGTCAGTGTCTTTTCTCTCATTTCCTTTCCCCCAAACTCAGCTGTATCTCCTCCATTCACCCCCTGCCTCCCTCTATTTTTACACCGCTGTGCTCCTAAGGACTCCATCTCATAGCCGACGCTTTCATATTACACCTAGAACTCCCACACAATCACACCACAAAACGCTCCATCCCCATCATAATGACAGGCTCCCCAGACGACGCCGTCATCTGCATAAAGAGAGAGAACAGGGAGTCTAGGAGGAGCTGCTATGATTTACCATCTCCACGGAGCAAGTAGCCATTATTATGTAAAGACACGTTTTACCTAAATGCGAGCGTCCAGTAGGTATTTTTAAATGCATGCGCCTTCTCGGGGCGAAAAATACAAGCAAATATCTGACGGTGAAATGAGATTATTGATTTATTTTTTGCTATTAGACTGTGTAAGTCACAGTTTAATAGTTTAAAGTGTAACTTCATGAACCTGAACTCTTTTTCTGATGGTATTTTGTGTGCAGCTCACGCTGAGGTCGTGCATCCGTTGGCAGGGGCCGCGTTACTCACTGCAAGATTATATTCCTCTGCACAACAAGCTTGTCTTCAGGCTGCAGCAAGGTGAACGCAAAAATCTAAAAGTAGGACGGAGAAGAATTCAAATCAGAGCAAGTTTTCATCATAAGTTTTGTTTGTTTTGTTTGCAGCCTGTCATGTCTGCAGTAATGTCTGCTGAAAGAAGCCGACAGGCATTTTCTTCTTAAGATTCTAACGCAGCGTTATCTAACGCAGCGTTATCTAACGCGGCGTTATCTAACCGCGCTGAAGGCCAGGGGACGGAGAGGCTCACGAGCTGGTGCGCAGGGTGCAGAATCTAACACTTGGCTGTTGCCTCTAAACACTCCAGCTCATTATGGTTACGTTATTGGGTCTGGCAGCTCAGTCTGAGTCTAGTGTCGGCTCCCCGCGTTCTCGGAGTCAGAGTCATGATGAAGAGCGGGTTACTATGCAGGTCTTTATGAGTGACGGCTGCATCACTCCAAACACTCCTCCGCCGCTCTGTGATGCTTCTTGTTTTTTCATTCTCTTTGCGTGTCTGTAAAGGTTTTACACACACACACACATGCTGATAAACACACACACACACACACAAGCTGTCTGTCACACTTCTCTTTTTGGCTCTTTGTAACAAAATTATTCCACTCCTGTTTTGTTTCTGTGAATAATAACGTGTGAACAGGAGCCAAATTAAGTTCTTATAATGTGAAATTTAATGTCCATAAATACACTCAGATGTGTGATCATAACGAATAACATCTACGTGGAGCACTGTACATTCACAGCCAAACAGCTGCCTGTAATCTTGAAGGGAAGGTTAACTGTTTCCAGTCTTTGTGCTAAGCTAAGCTAACTCACCTCACACCTGGTAGCTTATGCGGCTAATATTATCTAAACTTCAGACAGACATGTTGCATGCAACCAGGAAAAAGACCAAATCCGAGCATGTAAACAAAGTCTGGCCAGCTGTAAAGATAAATGTATGTGTACTCGCTTTATCTCTGTTAAGTCTCCAGTCTCTCTCAAGTAGCTCCAATCAAAAACCCCGTCAGGTCTGCAGGTGCCAATACAAACACACATGCCGTTCTTCACGAGGCCTTCCATCAAGGTTTCAGCAGCAGGACTGATGCTGAGTTCAGTGCACCCAACACGAGTCAGGATCGCTCCAGACAGAATAGGTGTGGAGGAAGAGAGAGAGAGAGAGAGAGAGAGATGAAGATATGTAACGACAGCTGGAGCTGAGGATGACACATGGATGAAGGTTTAGTCTGCAGAGATCAGAACATCTGCTTTGTTTGGGTTGAATTCTAACGGGAAAGCTTCAGATGCTCCCGTGACTCCTGTTAGATTCCTGATGAAACTCTGGAGTCGAGCTTCTCTTTCTCTGTCACGACTGAGTGGAACGCGGCGATACTGTACGCCTCTGCGCCGTCTCCCTGCTGACATATTTGTGTTTATTTACCGCGCAGACTGATTAAAACGTTGCTCGTTGTGATACAAGAAAGATGACGACGCGACTGTGCAACCGTTAATGAAAGTGCAGCCGGTGTTGACAATGAGTAATACGGGTTACGTCGAGTCACTTCTTTTTTTTTTTAATGCAGGAGGTAATGAATGTTTGATCGAGGGTAATAAATGTTTGATCTATATATGATGAGGAGGTAATGAAAAAGCTTTTCTGTATTATTTCCCGTGCAGGATCATCTTTTATGAATGTGCTCGTGCTGATGAAATCTGTGTTTAGCAGAGAGGTTACATATATTTCCTCCTGTTGGATCGCAGCGATGTGAACGATATGATAATTTCATACTTTTTCATATATATATATATATTATGTGGTGATTATATTGTTGTTCATAAGCGCTGATGTGGGGCTGATTGGGTTTGTTTTTCTCCTTATTAAAGCCGGAGTGGAGGAGCAGCGTTGATGAATATTCTATGAGAGTCTTTGTTTTGTTTGGCTTTTTTCATATGCAACAGCCTCGCTCCATTTTCCTACGCAGCCTCTCCACCAGTGATACTGTGCAGCAGAAAAACGCGCTCCTTTACCCATTATTCCTCTATTATAGATCACCAAATAAGATCTTATTGAACTCTCAGGTCTTTTCTTTTTTTTTATTTATTACCAGCGGTTGCATCACTCATTGCAACTTTAGATTTGTTCATGCACCGGGATGCTGATAGCAGAACCTGGCAGATGTGAGCGAGTCCTAAGCTGGCAGGTCTGACTTTGGACAGTGTGTGAGTAATGAAAGCAATCAAGCCAACAGTCACCCTGACATGTCAGTCTGGAGTTGTTTACTGCCGGCTCCAGCTATGCCCTTCTCTAACTTATACTGAAGTGGTCAATGCCATTAGCACCTCTGGTGAGGTGGCCAGGCGAGCCACTCCACTACCGCTGCTGCTGCTGCTGCAACAATAACACAACACTGCAGAGTCACATTGAGAGTCACTTCCAAGTTTGTACATGGACTTTATTTTGGTGACTGTGAGACATTTATCACGGAGGGACGCTCGTATTCAGGCTCATGCCTCCAAAGCAGAGCAGCCTGCAGTGCTTCTCATATTTAGCAATGAGAAGGGTCCTGAAGCGTCGTATTGGACCTGGCTGGATGACGCCTGGTTGCTCAAACAAGCCACCTGTAACGACATCCACCTGTCAATCAAAGCGTCCGCGCTCTCAATCCTGCCTGACTTTAAGCCTTAATATAATGTGAACAGGTGAGTTGTATATAAATTCACCCTCAGTACAGTTGTCATGAACGGGGAAATTAGCTACAGAGACCAAAACTGTTTTTTGTACCAGGCTGTAAACATGTTTATTTCTGCTGTCTAACATGGGGACTTATGGAGACTGACTCACTTCTGCAGCCAACCTCAAGTGGACTGCACTCACACAGAGAGGTTGTTTCTTGGCTCGAGTTAGGGCCTTTTGTGTCTTTCACAGTTTTGTGCTTGGAAGTTGAGCGTGAGGTGAGGGGTATTCAGTTCACTTTGGGTTCTTCTTCTTTCAACGGCTACTGCTCGTTAGTCTGGAAGCAGCTGACTGAGAATAGATTGAGGCAGGCATCTGGATGCTTCACCTATTAATGAACTACGGCTGCTGCTGGAGACGGCGACGATGATGACAATGAGCAGCGCTGTAAAATTTTTAGGTGAGTGCCGGATTGCAGTTGTGTCTCCGACTGATTGAAGGCCAATCTAATTTCCTGCAGAGTCATTTTGGTCTACACCCATTTACAATGCCCCAAACCTATTACAATACCTATTGACGACGATGAATACAGAGTAATGAAGGCAACTAAATCATTTCACTTTCTTAGAGTGTGTTTTCTAATTCAAACTTCATCTGTCCTGGAGTTCAGACCTGCTTTGGCTTCACATTTCTCCACAATATGACTCACAGATTTAGAGGTAATGATTGTGTGCGCGCGTGTGTGTGTGTGAGAGATGAAGCTCAAACAACAGCATGTGAAGTGCCCTTAGATGCCATGAGAGCTCACTCCGAGCGAGGGGACTGACGGGTGGCACATTTCCCGCTGGGCATGATTTGAATGGAAAGTGGCAGGGTGGGGAGATGGATTACCGCAGGGAGGGGGAGAGAGGGGCATTAATCCAACGGTCACGCACGCCTGCATGCATGCACAAACACAATGACACATGCGGACGCACGCACATGTTGATAAAACGCCTCCAAACACGCTCGCACTGGTGCACTGCAGCGTCGCTTCTCGGGGAAGAAACACCATGAAGTGCGTGAGAGCCGCACACCGCCGTACATGAATGATGACGCTGCCAGCTCCGGCTTTGTAGCACACTTTTTGCAATGTCACTTGAAGGTCCCTCACTTCCAAACCTACACCCGACCCGCCCTACCTCCACCCATCGCTTCCTCCCGTCTGCTGACACTTTTCAGCCGCTCTGTCCTCTGTGCTTTCGTTCCTCTTATTCTCAATCTGTCCATTCTTATCATTTTGTCAGCACGAGTGTGTGTGTGTGTGTGTGTGTGTGTGTGTGTGTGTGTGTGTGTGCGCTTTAGACCTTGCCATGACAATTTTCATCCTCAGGAAGAAGACTCTCCAATTCTCATCATTTATTGACTGCATCTTATTCGCCTTCGTATCCCTTACTCATAGCAAACTACAGCAACAATTAACTGGACATTCAGCACATTCTGATCCTTCATCCAGGCTGCGAGCCGCGCTGAAAAGATTAGACGATCATTCATCAAGCAAAAGTGCAAAACAATCCCCGAGTTTATGTTCACAATGTGAGGATCTGTTTTTTATTATTTAATGTATCGTGCAGTGAATGCTTTTTATTTATTCGACTGTTAGTGGGAGCAGCACATGAACATCATTTCTTACAGTTTATCAAGAATAATTAATGCTACTCTAGTGAGACTGTATATAATATTCATTGATTTCTGTTGCAGGGGTGGTTTTAGTAGTGCCTTGCTTGAGGGCGCTTCAGCTGCACAGATCCTTACTGACACATAGCATGAACTCTGACTCTTCATCCTCTATTAAATGTGCGTAAACAGATAAGTTCTGTGCTGGATTTATGAGGTCTTGTCCTTTTGTCCTTGTGTTTTCTGTGTCAGGACGTCGTCCTAATTTGAAATTAAGCAAACGGACAGCCGCGCTGTTTGTTTTCCTCTGTCCACAGTAAAATGCCAGAGGTCGCGTTGTTGCTTTTTTGCTGTATGGTATGTCGCAGCAGTAGTAATTCTCCTGTAGCGATACCAGTAGATAGTAATAGCAGATGTTGTGTGGTCAATGTTTGGCAGTGACTCCGTCAATTAAATCAATTTATAGCCATAAAATCCTCTAAAGTGAAACCAATTCAGGAGATTCCCCCTTGGGAACCTAACAATGGTTTTAATGTGTGTGTGTGTGTGTGTGTGCAGAGGGGGAGGGTTTTACATGTAACACCACTACATGTCAGTATTACTGATTTGATTGCATCCCTCCAAGGTTTTGTTTACTATCAAGTAACCACGTGAGGCTTCATGTGAGCCTCCGCCTGGTCTCCTCCAACTCATCAGCTCACGAGTGAACCACGCCTGAACTTACAGCTCATTACATTCCCTTTTTCTGAGGTCACGGGCTGCATAAATCTCTATGAGTCAGTGAGTTTCATGAACCTGCCCTTTGTGTTGCTTTAAAAGTCAAGCTTATCATCCCTTTGTTAGCAGTCAACCCAAATCTGACCTCGAATGAATCTTTCCTTTCAGCGTCGTCTCCGCGTCCAGAAAAAAAAAAGTGCTGTTTGCTTCCTCGTAACGGTGGAAATGAAAAGCTGCGGGCGATGTAGGATCAGCACCAACAAATCCAAATCCAGGTTTAACATTGTGATTTGAATCTTGTTGTGGTCTTCAGTGGTAAAGACAACATTGAACTGTAACTCGGCATGACTGTTTATTATTTGTAGAATATAATATAAATCTTAAATATTCAATTTCAGATTGTTTAGTTTCCTCATAAAATCCATGTTAATCTAAATTTATAGGAATTCTCCTGGAAAATGTTTTAACATCTGTGTTTCATCCAAATTATGGGAGAATATTTATATTATTTACAGTAGTACATGTTATTGAAATGAAGCTTTAGAGAAAATTGCAGAATATAACATATAACATACATACCTGCATTATCTGTAAGCGCTTATCCTCACTAGGGCTGGAGCCTATCCCAGCTGACACTGGGCAAGAGGCGGGTACAGAGGCAGAGTGTTCTGGTGGTGTAATGAGCTCTTTAAGATATGACGGTGTCTGACCATGAAGATCTTTGCAGGTTTTTCCATCAGATTATAATCTACGGGCTTTGAGGGGTCGAACTCTTGCTCTCTCGCTCTCTCTCCCCTCTGGGGATCTCACGTCTGTTCAAAGGGCTGAAGTGCTCAATCCTGGGCCTGGAGGAACTCTAAATGACTGGTATTGAATCAATTAGCTGCCTAATTGGGCTGAGATAAAGACTTCATTTCCTTATCACCAGCCACACCAGCCATTACAGATGGCAGTGGGGATCTCCCAGTGGATGTGGCAGTAGGTCACAGTGAGCTGCTGGTGGTTTTTGGCAATCTCACTGTAATCCAACAAGAAGGAGGAAGTACATACTGTCAAACATCAGACTTTATCAGTGGAATCATCAACTTAAAATTTGGATTTCACTCAATTCAAGTAAATTCAACTTCAAATTTCAATTTTTTCATCATCCGACAGTTTCAGAACTTTTTTGACTTGAAGTGCTGAGTTGACTGAACGTACTGCTGAGAGTTCAATCAACTTAAATTAAGTTTCTAAAGTGAAATCGACTTCCCAGCATGCATTGTTTGAAGAAAACAGTTTAAAGACTGGGGGTGTTTTCAGAAGAAGGCAGACATGGAATATAATATTAATGACTCTGTTTTCATGCATGTGTAATCATCTGAAAGTATGAATATTTTTATTTTTGTTACTTAAAAATTCTCCTTTTATATCTACAGTGGGAGCGGGTCCTCTTTCACGATGGCCGCCATGTTGAGCAGACAAACTAAATACTAATGCAGCGATTACACCGCCTTAGTATTAAGATGTCATTTTTATTTCTTTTCATAATAATGAAAACAATACTAACCATGTTGATGTATTGGCTAGTTTTATATTCACAACTTTGGGCTAATTATTCAGATTTAGTTCAATTAACTCGTTTTGGGGGGAAGCAGGGAAACATTTTTGACCAGTTTAAAGCATTTTATATTGTAGAAATGTGGAGGCAGTGGAGTAGCTGACAGACAGACAGACAGACAGACAGACAGACAGACAGACACAGGATTAATTCATTTTGACCTCAGTCAGTTTGTCTGGAGGACGACGCCTGCTGTAGATTTTCTACAAAATATTCTTTTCTCCTTTTTTATGTCAAGCTCATCCTGATGAAAAAATGAGACCTCTACTGTAGCATGCTTTGTACTGTATGTGTGTGTGTGTGTGTGTGTGTGTGTGTGTGTGTTTGGGTGTATTACACCATTTACTTGATTGTACAGTGGAACCTCCCACAGCAACACCAGCCTGTAAGGACACATCTGTTAGCCGGCGTCTCCTGGGAAAGGCGTGCACGTTTTCCAGCAGAGGAAGAACGAGCTGCTGCAGAGCTGATGAGTGACAACCTGAAGATCTTTGGATTAAATGTCATTTGCTGATCAAATGACACATTTTATGTCCGCAGAAATTGAATTGTATTCAGTGTCGGCCTTTAACGGCGGCTTACGCCATCATATGCATCATTACACAACAGAAGCTCGTACAGAGTAATCCATTATTACCTTGGCTAATGACACACCGGAGCCTGTGATCTGCCGCCGTCTCCTGGAGCTTTCACCATCAGTCCTCCGGAGGCTCGCTGAGCTTTGCCCTTGTTTCGGCGGCTGACAGCGGAAGCGGTGAAACCTGGGTGAGTGAGCAATGGGGAACAGCTGTCGCTCCTCGCAGGAGCAGCAGTCTCGCCACCTGTTGGCAGGCGATTCAGGGATGTGACCCCGCGACCTCGGCCTGTTTTGTAACCACAGCTCGGTTTAGGAGGAGCAGAGAGAAGGATGGAGGATGGAGGATGGTGACACTGAACTGACATTGAAGACGTCCAATACAGGAAAGTTAAGCAATATTTATGCTGCAGCAACAACAACCTGCAAGACTGAGGCTGCTCGTTTCCATCTTTGTGCTAAGATGAGATAAAATAATAAAGCATTTACCAGAAAGATCAGCCTGGTATCAATCTATTTATTTAACCATAGGCTAGAAAGTGAGTGAGCATGATTGCTCCAAAAAGTTAAACTTACTTTAACCATGATTTTGCCACCTTTGGTTACTTACAGAAACACGTGCGATGAAATGAAGTTTAAAACAAATTCGAGGCGCTGACGGCGGAAAAATGATTGTCTCTTGCTGCTGTTTTGTCTCAGTCCTTCAATTAAATGATTCTCCCATATGAAGATCTGCGGTGTGCTCACTCTGGAGCTCGGTGCACTGAGGTGAGAGTCCTTAAAATCAGCCATGATGGAAATACAATTCAGTGCTTTTTTTAGTACTCTGTTGCCTTCTCTAAATCACCACCTTGACATTTGAGCTCAGAGAACATCTCTGATGCACTATTTTCTCTCTTGTCGTAATTGCCCGGGATTTGTGTCGAGCGTTGCACACCTGCCTCATGAACTTGCATCAGTCCTGATGGGGGTGTTAGCAGTTTGCTCCCAGACAAAAATCTGGTAAATCCCTCCTCTGTTGTCGGAAAAGTCTGCGGGTTCATTTTGGGCTTATTTTCAAAGAGCACGAGGCCCTCTCTGAATACAGATGACACAATTAATACAGAAATCTGAGAGGGATTACCTTAATATGTCGAGAGACTTCCAAAATCAGAATGCTGTGACACTGATACTATTCCCCGTGCGAGAAATTCAAGGTTTTTACTAAAGATTATTATGTAATTGTTAAATACGCCCTGAGGACTGTGTGTCACAGGTGACCTGCGAGATTCAGTCAGTGAGTCGGAGATATGGATGCAGGTTTGTTTGCGTCTGTGTCTGTGTCTGCTCATGTGTTTAATTGCAAAATCTGGAGGTGTGTGTTCCTCGTTTCACCCTCCCTAATAAGAGAACAAGTGTGAATATGAGCGGCGACACATCTTACTTACACCGCACGCTTTTCTTTCACCTCTTATCTCTCGCGGCCCAGTCAAAGCTCGCGTACTGCTCTGGATTTGGAATTGGTGGTCAGGGATATAGGCAGATGGGTGTTCACCTCCCTGCCTGCTCCACCAGCCATGGCACAAATGTCACGACTCAGAGGGCCCTTCGGTTGCCTCGGTACCACAGAGAAATCACACTGGCACGGATGAATAGATTTAATTCAAATGGGAGCCCAGCTCTATTCATGCATTCACAGACCCCGACTTCATTAAAGCTTCACTTCTTTCTGGGGGTCACAAGGAGGAATGTCAGAGGCAGGGTGTGACATGATAATGAAGGTTATGAAGAGTTAATGCACTTCTACATTACTGGACTTCCTTTGATTGTAAAGCAGTCGTTCAAAAGTTGGAATTGGAGTCATTAAAGTTGTAATCTTAAGACTTCAGATCCCAGAATGCTTCTGAGCGGCTACGCTGATTACAATGCAGCTTAAAAAAAACACAATTTTACATAAATAAGTCTGGAAAATGTTGTTGCACTTTGCATTTCACAATAAAAGTCAGCGTACGTTTTGTCATTTTAACACTTGCCTCATTTCCTGTGAATCCGTCATGTATGTGAAGGATTTGAATCCAGATCAGGAATGGCGGACTCCGACACTAACAATGAGAAGTATGAGGTCATTACAGAACGTATTTATATTTCAAAAACGTTTGTTTTTATTCCATGACAATCTTTATTTATACAAGGATTAAAACTTTCAAAAACTAGTTTTTAGTCATCTTCTAACCTCACCAATGTTCCATTATTTGTGCTGCTTTTAAAGGCAGCAATCATTTTGCAGTGTCACTCCATTACAGAGAAGAAATTGAAGACGCTCCTCTCCCTCTGCTAGCGCCGAGCTAACTGTCAAAGCAGCATTGATTGTATCAACATGCAATTAAATGGTAATTCAGCGATGCACTGTTATTGTGGGAAGTGCTGCATGAACGGTCCCTTTTAATTATGCCTGATTGTGATTACAACCTTGCGTATCGGCGGCGTGCATCTTTATCTGTATGTATATTGTTTGGCCAACTTTCTGTGAATCAAGACAATGGTGGAGCTGCAGTGTGTGCTTACAGCAACGCCTCCTGAGCGAGGAGGTCAGAGCTGACTTTCTGCGCTGTGATTACTGTGCTGTTGTACAGTAGTTAGTGTAGGATGGGAGACGACGTGTTGGTGATTTACTGTGTCTTTACTCTTTCTTCAAGGACAGAGTCATGAAGTAGGGCTACTTCAGTCATCTCTCCTGCTGCTGCTGCTGCTGCTGCATTCTTATCCACTCTTCTCCAGCAGCATCATGCTCGTGTTTGCAGCAGATAGGAGGGTTACAGGGGCAGCCGTGCACGGGGAATGGCAATAGAAGGTTGGCGTATTGTTATCAAATTAGATTCATCCCCCTGCACCGAATCGCCATAATGCTGCTTTTAAACAAATACGTTTCATTCCGTCAGCCAAATGTGATTTATGTTGCAATCTCTGCCCCCTCCTCGCAGATTGAGGTCGCAGTTGAAGGACGGGACCCGTCACTTAGCGAATGACACAAGTGTTTACGTCAAAACACCCCACCACACGCCTGTTCAGTGCATCTCCCCGCTGCCGGTTGGCCTCGCCACGGAAGCAGCGGAGTCACAGCGAGATTGTTGTCTAGTAACGGTTACCATGGATGCCACACTCTGTCAGGGGCTTAGGTGTAATGGATTTAAATTGAACTGTTGAATTCCGAGCTGGTGAAGAGGCAAGAGAGGGGAAAGTGGGGAAGGAGGAGGAGGAGGAGGAGGAGGAGGCTGTAGAGGCGGCAGAGGGAGGAGGGAGCGACAGAAATAGTCTGAGCATAAAAAAAGACAGAGAGGTGGAGAGAGACAGACACAGTCAACCAAAGAGACAATGAGCCACAGATAGAGGAGAGAGGAGGAGAGGGTGGAGGGAGGGTGGTGAAGGAGGAGGAGGGGGGGGGAGTCGCGCTCTGAAAGCCCTCACCATCTGTGATGAGGAGCTGGAAGAGCAGTAATTGTTCCTGAGAGGTGTGTGGGGGCTGTTCTCGGCGTGGAGATATGGATGAGCCGCGCTGCTACCTGCCATGGCGGTGGCACACCACAGTGTCAGGCCTGTCTTAACGCACAGGTGAGGGCCAGCGGGGACACTAACCTTCAGTGTGGGCTCTCATTAATGTCGATGTCAGTGATGACCTTCTCAAACCGCTCCTCCCTCCCCTCCTCACCCTCGAGAACCTCACTCCGCACTAACACACCTAGCGCACCTCTCTGAGGAGGGGTCAGGTGCTTTGCGTCTTTTCTCACGGTGGTAAAAGTCCATTTCTTTCATGCTGGACCGCTCCCAGAGATGATTTGATTTATTTTGACCCCAATAGTTTATTTCTGGGTGGCTCAGCAGGCGCCTCGGAGGTGTGAATGGAGTGTGTGTGTGTGTGTGTGTGTGTGTGGCCGTGTTGCTGTGAACAGCCATGGGTGGATGGATTACTAGAGCGGGTCCACCATGCACAGGCTTCAGTTTGAAGTCGAGCTCGGGATGCAGTGATCACATCTGTCAAACAAATCAGGCTGGATTACGTGCACGCCTCATTTCTTGCGAATCCCTTGTGTGTGAAGGCAATTTGAATCCAGCATGGGAGTGGCGGACTCCACCACTAACAGTGAAAACTAATAAACAGAGACAAAAATGGGCTTTGATTTGAAACTCCTATGTAGATTCAGAGCTATGGAGTCATATTAGTGTGCTTCCTCACACTGCTAATGGTTTCACACTACTGCACTGATCTACAGGTGGCACTAACGGGCCTAAAATACTTTGTGCAGAGGATTGTCAGTCTGGATCCAAGCGGAAACCACCATGGCCTTGGAAATTAAGCCAGCAAGTGCTAAAAACTGCAGTTCCTCAAACGTCCACTTGAGGCTGGCTCCAGAAGTGAGTCAGTCTCCATAAGTCCCCATGTTCAAATGTCCAACTTCACAGCAGAAATAAACATATTTACAGCCTGGTACAAAAAGCAGTTTGTAGAAGAAGCAGGTCAGCCACGACGGCGGTGTCCAGCAGATTTTGAGCTTCAAACTGAAAACTGTGGGTGACGTCACGCGTACACTCTTCATTCTTCATCCTGCCGTTGTGTGAATCTAACATGGCAGGAAACAAACGAGTCATTTTTCTACGTAGGAGGGGTGGGGAGCTTTTAATGTCTGTGCCCAGGGGCTCGTTGTCTTATAATCCACCCATGTGACAGGACTAAATGTGTAAAAAGGATGATTGAAAAAGTTTATTTCCCGGACGCTCGTCCTTTGTAGGGAACAGTCACATGAAAGTCATTAAATCTAGAATAAACAGAGGAGTAAGTTTTGAACGCGCTCATTATTGTGTCAGCTAAAGACTTACACAGCTTAAGCATTTGTTTTAATTGTGCGGTGGAGGATGTCCCATTTAAGGACAAAATTCTTTAAATACACATGATAAAATATTCATGCGCGGGTCTGTCTCATACCCAGAGGGTAAGACATGAAAGTATTAAAGAAAAAAAAGTTACTTCCACTGCAGTCCTCTGTGGAAAATGGATAATAATGTTGAAGTTATTAATGTTGCGTATGATAAGTGGATTTCAGAAGGATCCTTGGAGCCTCGCCCGTGTGAAAAAGCCGATGAGACGTCTCAAAGGCGGCCGTGGCTCTCTGTCTGTCTGTGTGCCCTCGGCCGAGCAGGGCTGTTAATCAGTGCTCAGGGTTATATCAATGATGTCAGCGCAGAGTCCACAATACATCACACCGAGCAGAGACGCATCCCTCCCCGGTGAACTAAGCCAGCGTCGCGTCTCCAGAGAGAGAACGCCCCTGCTGGAGTGTTTACCTCTCTGCAACTCCAAAATATAAAGACATGGACTGCATGTAGAGACTGGATGGCAGCTAGTTCTCACTAGTTTCTGCCCTACGTAACTTTGTGCTCCAGGTACGAACAAGTCACAAACAACAACTACTTCACTGACTTGACTTATGGAGAAAATGTTGCACATCGAACACATCGACTCTCTGTGATTTACAGAGTTTCCTGATGGACAGTGAAGTAAACTGTAGCTGCTGTTAGCTCAGCTTGTTATCCGGGCTGTGAGCTCACAGCACTGAGGAGAGTGTTAGTGTTTGTATCACAGGCGTTTCAGACCATCAGAGGTTTTCAAGCCTGGGGCGTGAGGGAATATTGACAGGGAGTGGCGTGCAGCCAGTGTCGTGCCAGAACGGGAGCTGGGCAAGCTGGCAATATACACAGACTCTATGAGACTCTATGAGAAAAAGTAGCCACCAGAGTAAATCTGAAGCAGCTGTGTCTGCCGTTGGTGACCTGGTTGATGTTAGCAGTTGAAGTTGTCGACTTGCTAGTTTTTTTATCATAAGTAATGTAATCAGAACAAATACTCGAGTACAGCTGAACATATTAACTGAATAAAAGTAAATTTCTCATGCGGTCGCGACCCGTTGATGTCGGACAGCGTATGAGATCATTTACCAGAACACACAAATACACATAGTGCATATGTGTGAGTGTGTGTGTGAGCATACTGTGCACGGTGGTGAGTAAGCAGCAAACTTGTGAACTGTTTAAATCCAAATGTGTGTGTGTATGTGTGTGTGTGTGAAAGGCCTGGTCTGATGACATTATCAGGGCTGGTAATCTGCTCTGTAATTGCCTGCTGCTGACAAGGCAGCGAGGCTGATATGGCTGCAGAATAAACAGACTGTTAACAAGCAGAGGGAGCTCGTCTCCACCGCTTGATCCGCACGGCACAGCGTGACATCTGCACCGGACGAATCAGGAAGAGGAGGAGACGGAAAGACAGACGGACGGACGGACGCGGGCAGCAGGGAGTGACAGATGAATAAAAACAGCAGTGAAACATGAAGCTCAGAGAGATGTGGACGGGAGACAAGAGGAGGTGGTGAGGTCTGGAAATTTGCGCTATTGTGATTTATATGAAAAAATAATCAGCTCACTAAATTGCTTTTCTTTCTGCAAGCTTTGGTCAAATTGAACCCCAGAAAAAAAAACAATCAAACCGAAGAAACACATTTAGTTTCTTTCTTCCAGTTACTGTGTATCTGTGAGGAAAGAAGGAGGACAGAAAGCTGCAAAGTCAAAGAAGAGACTGATGGATATTCAAGTCAAGTCGACTAAAGATGATGGAGAAACTAAATTTAGATATTTCTTTTTGAAGTTCTGTTTTGCTCATTTCCAGTCGCTCCCTGTGAGGATATTCTGTTTGTCTGTTTTATGTCATCGTGAACTAAATATCTCTGCGTTTGAGACTTTTAATCGAGCAAAACACGACATGTAAAGACATAATCCTGGGCCAAAACAGCAGAGAAAATAATCAGCAGAGTAATGGGTAATGAAAATAATTGTTGATTGCAGTCCTAGTATTAGTTAGCATTGGCCAGAATATTCTTCAAAATAGTAATAAAGTAATAAAGAGTTAGAGCAGGAACATTTCAGATCTCTGCTCTTGTTTTATGTTTCACATATCTTGAGTTAATTACATTACAATTTATGTTACAAACATTAATAATTTTTAACACATTTGTTGGCTGATCTACCTCGGATAGGTTCACAGCAGGACAGACGACATTAAACCCGGCCAATAATAATAATTAAAACAGCAGAGAGACGACAGCAAACCAGGGAAGAACACTCAGAAAACAGTTGAATATCACACGTTATATAAATCACTGCATTTTCACTCACATCACCAGGATTACTAGGACACAGCGCCAAGACAGCAAAATGGAGGGATGAGTCGAAAGACGAGAGAGAGAGAGTCTGATACAGAGAATTAAAACCAGACAAAGAGATTCAGAGAGAAACAAAAAGGCCGCGGACGGAGAGGCACCAGGGGAATCAGGCGGGAACAGCAGAAGAAGAACAAGCACTCTTGTTAATATGAGAAACTGTCCCATGTGAGACGCAGCATATGGGCCGATTAGGAGTGTCTCCAGTGCATCCAGAGGCCGGCTGTCTGCGCTTTGTAACCAGCCAAAAGAGCCGAGATGGGAAGGGAACCAAATATGGGACCTCAACTGATTTTACATACATGCATACATTGATACATTTGCACGTCTCAAGTTTGTTCTTTTGGAAAATATACTTAATATTTCCTAGAAATTAAATCCGTTTATTAAAGTGTAAGAAATATGACACATTTTATCTTTATGTCTGGGCTGGGCGGCACGGTGGTGCAGTGGTTATCACTGTCATCTCACAGTAAGAAAGTTCCTGGTTCGGACCTTAGCTGGGCCTTTCTGGACTTTGTTATATGAGGAAGTAAAACATGTCTTGGCCAGCAAAGTGTCTTCTTAGCTGTTTATGCTAAGCTAAGCTAAGCAGCTGTTGATATTTCACATATGAGAGCGCTACAGATGTTCTCGTCTAACTCTCTGCATGCAGCAAGTTATTTCTTGAAAAGGGGGAGGCAACATGTGGTCGTATTTAACAGCTGACTGTGATGTTGCATCAACATAATGGCTCCTGTCGTTCTAACACTGACCTTTTCCTTTGTGCTGTAAAGCAAACCACCTGATTTCAGGCTAAACTTAACTCGCTGGCGCACAATATGAAAACACGGCGTTGTGACTAGCACAGGCTGCCAGTTTTCTTGGCAATGATTGTATTTGTTTACAGTAATCACCCTAATATCTCAAAATGAATGTGTTAAAGATTTATTGATGTCAAAATGCTACACGTAGCGGCTTTAATTAGCACAGCGAGATTAAAAACATGACTTTTCAGCCGTGAAAGGCCTTCATCAGGATGCTCGAGTGAAATCATCCAGCATTCAGTTAAATTATCAGTTCATTCAGTCTAGCAGCGCCGCCTCAGAAGATGAAGTATGGCGTGTGCTCAGCGTTCTGACTCCTTCCGATTCCATGCCGTCAGAAACATGGATACAGCATAACAAGATGATGGACGCGTTACACTGCCTGCATATTGAAAGATAATAAACGGAGCCGGAGCATCCGTCTTTGTCATCTCCGGCTGTGTGTGTTTGGTGCGAGTTTCGGCGGCGTGGCCGCTCAGCTGCAATCCTGAACCGTTATTATTTAACACATCACTCTGCAGGAAACACTCTGATCGTCTGCTGCGATCCCAGTACAGCGTGTTTTCACTGCACAGTTTGTGCCAATATGTCTGTAGGTGGATGTACAGTTTGGGTATAAATATCCTCATACGTGCATTTGTGTATCTGTGTGGTGGTGACTCATCCTCAGTACAGTAGATTATGTCTTTGTAATGAAGCTTCATGATTGGATGGCTGCAGAAAACAGAGGAGCATCAGTCCTCCCTCCGTGTCTCTCCATGCCTTCATCTTTCCACAAACCTTTCCACCCTCTCGTCTTGTCATCCATGATCTCCTCCTTTCAGACTTCACCATCATCGCCCGTCTCCCATTCATCAAGTTTTATACAAACCTTCATGCTCCTCAGAGGTTGAACCCGAGAGACTGACATACCTCTGCTTTAACATCCATTGTTGCATTCCTTCAACGAGTCTCCCACCTTCAGCTTCTCTTTCCCCTTAATCAGTCAGATGTTTCCTTCCTAACATCTCCATTTAGTCATTTAGGTGACGCTTTATCCAAAGTGACTTACAAAAAAGGTCTTCAGGAGGTTTGTCGCCCCTGATCTGTAGGAACTGGTAGGATGTTCCACCAACGAGGAACAACAGATGAGAAAGGTTTGGATCGCCCTGAGTGTACGGGTGGCAGAGCCAGGCGTCGCTCACTGGAGGAGGTAACACGTCTGTATGAGGACGTTCAAGAACCTTAGAGTACTTTGTAGTCCG
Organism: Nibea coibor; assembly: GCA_023373845.1. Lineage (NCBI taxonomy): Eukaryota > Metazoa > Chordata > Actinopteri > Sciaenidae > Nibea > Nibea coibor. The sequence goes on from CM041722.1 coordinate 23,940,829, forward strand.
CGTTAGAGATTTGAATTTAATGTGGGCTGCTACAGGTAGACAGAGGAGGTTGATGAGCAACCTTTTGGGTTGATTGAAGACCAGGCGTGTCGCCACGTTCTGGATCTTCTGAAAGGGTTTCACTGTATGCTGGTAGGGGCGAGACAAAGGGAGTCAGTTCTGATCCTGATATCATGGTGTATCCAAGGTCCATTCTCCTTCTGCATCCCTTTCATTCATCCTTCCTCCTGCCCATCATTCCTCCGTTCCTCTGTCTTTTCTGTCATATTCCTTCTTTCTTCCACCCTTGTGTTGGTTGTGGCACGTTGCCGTTAATCTCGGGGTTGGTGGTCCCCCGGCTTCTCTCCAGCACTTTGCGTGGTAGCTCTGCAGCAGGTGTGTTTGTGTGTGAAGCACTTTGTCCTGCTTAGTCCATTTAACATCCATCCATAAGTCAAACTCTGTCATTATTCCTCCATCGCCTTAATTCTCCACTCCCACCTTCACCGATCCCTGCATCCTCCTGCCTCAAACATCCATCCATCTATCCATGTTGCTATTCGCCCGTCCCTCCATAAATCTATTTACTATCTCTCCACATCCCATCCTTCCTTAAATATTCCTCCTATACCCAATTGTTGCTTTCCATAACTACTTCTTGCTCTCCTGTTTCTGTCAGTCAATCCGTCAGTCCGTTCCTCTACACCTCCATAAATCCATTCGCCAATTTACCCATTCGCCTATCCTGCATCCATCCGTCTCTCCATTTATGCATCCATTCATCCTGTCAAACACTGACATTCACGTGACATTCATGACGTGCATTTCCGTGCTTTCCTTTCCTTCTCGTATCATTTCATCCCTCTATACCTTCTTCTTCGTGTATTCATCCTACACCAGCACTCGATCGCTCCGTAGATTCACTCAGCCGTGTTCTTTCTTTCATGCATCCACCAGATTCTCCAGCCTTTGCTAAATCTTTCCTCCCTCCACCTGTCCACGCATGCAGCTCCGGGCACGAGCCCAGAACCAACCAGAATATCCCCGATAAGTCGAACAGATGATTCTGTCTTAATGAGCTGGAGAGAGAGAGACAGACAGACAGACAGACAGACTGACTGACTCACTCTTTTGTAATGGGACAGATCTGATTCGGCCGAGCGTGCAAGAGAACACGCTGATGATGACAACGGTTAAACACAGACACCCCACCCTACTCCTACACACACACACACACACACACACACACACACTCCTCCACCCCTCCAATTACATCCCTATGGTTAATCTTCCCTATCACAATTGTACCGCTGGCAGAGTGACAAGTCTTTGATTTGTGAGCATGATCGGTGCCGTGAGTCTGATTTTGAAACATCTGTCAATACGTTATATGTTGTGTGTGTGTGTGTGTGTGTGTGTGTGCAGGTTTACATCCGTGTGTGTGTGTGCAGGTTTACATCCGTGTGTGTGTGTGTGTGTGTGTGTGTGTGTGTGAGCTGAAACTATTAGTAGATTAATCGATTATTTATTTGAATTACTGAGTTTACTTCACACAAACATTCATCTGTTTTGTTTTTAAAAGTTTCTCCTTCTCTGACTTTCGATGGCTCGCATGCAAAAACTGCAGTTCCTCAAACGTCCACCTGAGGCTGGTTCCAGAAGTGAGTCAGTCTCCATAAGTCCCCATGTTAGACAGCAGAAATAAACATGTTTACAGCCTGGTACAAAAACAGTTTTGGTCTCTGTAGCTAATTTCCCCGTTCATGACAACTGTACTGAGGGTGAATTTATATACAACTCACCTGTTCACATTATATTAAGGCTTAAAGTTCTGCAGGATTAAGAGCGTGGACGCTCTAACATTTTCGTCGAGGGCCAGTGCCACAGAGTGTCAGTCCATTCTTTTTACTGCGACTGGTCCGCTCCAACTGTGAGTCACTGTGAGTCTATGGTTAAAAAAAACAACCTTCACAGCTGTATTGGACCACGATGCAGCAGGAGTGCCAGCACGCAGGAATCTGGCAAAAACAAACAGCAAGACCAACGATGGCTCGATGCCACGGCACGATACAACAACAGACGGCAACGCAACTGCCTTAGCCGGTGGACCTTTTTCACAGCAGCCATTTTGACATGAAACAGTCGGGTCAGCACCATTTCCAGTGACACTCATCAAGGCTTCATTTGGGTCAAAATGGCTGCTATTAACAAGGACTTTAAAGATTTCATCTAACAATTAATCAAAAGAATCACTCAGATTAATCTAAAGTAAAGTTTGTCTGTGCTCATATCTCTGTATATTCAGTGGGTGGTTTGCTTTAATCTGTTCTCGTTTGTACCTCTGTGTGTGTGTGTGTGTTTTACTTTACCAAATGACGTGCTGCCATCACTGACTCGGACGCTCAGACTCGCCACAGCTGGTTTTTACTCCACACTCGGCTTCAGATCAGCACGAGTCGGCGAGTACTAATGATAATGAAGCACGTCGCCCGCAGCAATTAATGCACTTATCTATTAATGATGATTAACTGTGCACTGTGTCTGATTTAGGAAGTTGATAAGCTGCCTCCGAACACAAACAGGTTAATTAGTATCATGTCTCGGTGAAAGAGGTTTCAGAAGGAGCCGGGCCATTCATGGAAGATGTGAGCCGCTTCGTTTTTGTCCTTCAGAGCTGCTGATCCCTTTAAGACTGTGAAAAGTTTGTCCTTGTTTTCTGAATGTAAGGAGACTTCATGATAAAGACGTCAAAGGGAAGAGTTGTCGACGTGAATCTCCAGAGGCTGAAAGGCATTCTCCTCTCTCTTCATCCACTTACGGCGTATCCTGTCATGTAATTATATCTGCCTCGCTCGACTTTTTGAGCCTCTTCTTAGTCTTAATCACGTTGTTTTGTTACGGTTTACACTTTGCCGAGGGCGTCTGAGCGTGCTGCGCCGTGTCACTGATCTGCAGCTGCAGCATGCAGGTAAACGCTCAGAAAGGGGTGTGATACTTCTGAGTATTTTACAGTGTGTGGACGAACGTGGTCGTTTGCAGCTGCATGATTAGCAGTGTCGCCCCTGTAGGGTTGTTAGAATACCAGATCTGAGTGAGCGCGTGAACAGAAATCTGGTCCCTGGTTGAATAACTCCCACTGAAGTGTATTTTTTAATCACAAGCTCAGACTGCGCCACTGAAAAAAGTCTGATCCCAATATGAGACGCAAAGGGATTTAAAAACTTTAGGATGTGAGAAAATATGGAAGGAACCTCACAGGAGGAAATTCAAGTGCTAAAAGCTGCAGTTCCTCAAACGTCCACCTGAGGCTGGCTCCAGAAGTGAGTTAGTCCCCATAAGTCCCCATGGTCAAATGTCCAAGAGGCTTCAAAAAGTCTCTTCAGAGACCTGCGTCTTTGTCTTTACAGTCGCACTTGTTGGGGACCTCAAAGACAAAAGTATAAACAGTTGGTGGGCTTGTGTTGCCGCTGTCGATATGTTGGAGGTGAGGATGACAGGAGTCAGTTTGACAGCTGCAGCATCTAAACTACAACACAACCTGCTTCAACCTGCCATGAAAGGAAGTGTTGGAGAGGCCTGAACATTGCATCAGATGATGAATCTTTGTCATTTTTTAAGAATCTGGTCACATATAATTAATTATATAAAGCTTAGATTCTCATGTTTATCATTTGAAGGCCGGGTTCTGGCAGATCTATATATTGGGCCAGCTCTATTTCATACTGAAGCTGTTAAATGAGGGTTTATGTGTAATTATTACCTCTGAACTCAGTCGTCTGGCAGCTGAGAGTAATAAAGCTCTGAGTTAATGTTACGCTCATCGCTGGAGAGATCATGACACGAAACATCCTGATTTCTATCGGACATATCCTTTAATAAACCTCGACTGTGCCGTCGTGCCCATAAAGAACTACAAAATATCTCGGCCAATTGATTAATCAGCGCCGTATATATCACACCTCGGGGTCGATACCCAGCATTCACATTCTTCTCCTCCTTATCAACCTGCATTTCTGCTGCTCATCACATTCTCTGTTTCCTCCTCTTCCCTCTCTTCCACAGCCATGCTGTTATCTGGCGGTGAGTTGTCCATTCCTCCTCTAAGCATCTCCACTAACCTTCACTCTGTGTGTGTGTGTGTGTGTGTGTGTGCTGTGGTTTAAACACCAGCTAACGCTCTCGGTTGCATGATGTGGAATCAGAGTCGCTCAGATGACTGTTCAGATTTTGAGTCACACCTTGCGAGGTTTGATAGAAGCAAGCCGCACGCCAGCGTTGCTCTCCTCTTCTGCTGTCATTGTTGCAAACACACGCCTCCTCTGCTGCTCTCTCACACACTTAATGATGGATTTGCACGCTAATCAGCTGATAAATTAATCATAAATCCATAAATTATGTTCTCCGGTCGAGAGCAAGGTACAGACACTTGATAACCGTCGAGATAAAAACCTGCAGTTCCCAAATTAGAAATTTAATTACCTTTGTAGGATTGTGTGTTTTTCCTCCTTCCTCGTCGAGGAGGTTGTGCCGTGTGGCGGTGCAGCACGAGCAGAGGAATGGCTGGATAATCAAATTTTAAACATGAGCAAAAGAAATCCTGTCAGGACTTGAGGGTACACACTGTCTTGGGTGTGTAATTGATTTAGCTTAAAAGTGTGTGTGTGTGCAAGGACTGGTATATTATGCATGCCTGTGTGTGTGTGTGTGTGTGCTTGCTGACACGCCCTCCTATCAAGGGGACTTGGCTGTGATCTTTAATGGCAACGTTAATATTTAATGGTAAGCGTGTTGTCAGCAAAGAGCAGCAGGCTGGGGCTCGGGGCTCGAATAAAAGGCGACAAGGTCCCCTGCACCAGGTGGCTCGGCGGGGGTGTCACACACAGAGCGGGATGAGAGGCCTTTCAGATGCACGAGCGCTCCTTCTTGATCGAGTTTGACAGCACAGAATTGATGTTATGGCGCTCTTTGTAGTGTGCAGTGCACTCAGAAGCTCTGTGAATCATTCAGGCTTCTTTCTGCAACACAGTCGCCCAGGACAAGTCTGATAGACGGACGGGAGGACTTCCACGAGCCATGCAGATCATTTTAGATCAGATGAGGCCTGGCATTGCATGGAAGGCCTTGAAAGTTCTTCTCTTCACATGCTTACGATGTAGATTTGCGCTGACAGCGTTTAAAGGGTCAGTTCACCGAAACCACATCACAGAAACAGTTTGACGTGTGCGAGCTTTAACCGCGTTACACTGTGTCCATCGACAGATGGAGTTTGCTCAGTTGTCATGGAGATGGATCTGTTGACATGCAAGCTCAACAGCTGTTATGATTTCATGGATGATACCCGTCAACAGATCCGTCTTCATGACAAGCTGAGCTGTATTCACTGATGAAGACCGTGCAGCGCGCGGTGCAGCTGAAGGCTCTGGAGGAAGCGAGCGAGCCAGGACCAGGAGCTGGGATTGTTTTGTCAGGACACAGAAATATATATTTCCTCACTTCACCCTCAGCAGTATGTAGCCATGCAGATAGTTTTTTGGTTTTAGCTGCAGGGATTTTGAGATTTCTCCAGCCTGACGTTGGCAGTGAATGGAAATTTGTTTGTGGCGCTTGAAGCGTTGACAAAGACGTTTGATTGGAAACTAGTTCCAACAAAAAAACGACTATTTATACTGGTCCCAGACCACAGAACCATCTGTCAGCTCTGGTGCTGTGCCCATTATTGACTTTATTGTTGGTTGTTGGAGAAGCAGTTGACCAATCAGAGCGTAGCCGGTGGGGATTGAGAACGAGGATCTTCATACGCAGCATCGTTTGCTGACGAGCATGGATGAGATCCACGCAGCTGTGCGAGTTAAAGCCTTAAATCGCCATATTTAGCTGAACATTCTGCAGCGTCCATGTTGTCAGCCGGACGGTTAAAGGTCCAGTGTGTAAGATTTAGGAGCAAGTATGATTTCATGAGTGTATAAACACCTGAAAATAAGAATCATTGAGTTTTTGAGCCCGGTCAGGATGAATTTTGCAGCCAGAGTTTATCCCACATGCTTGGGCGAAGAGGATGAAACGTGGGCCGAGTATTCATTTGGTTGCAATCTGCAGTTTCATAGCTAGGTGGACACACTGGACCTTTAAGTCCCTCAAAACAAAACAAACTAAAAGAAAGCAGCTAACCTGAACTCAGAGTCTGGATTTAGGTGATTCGGTTTATTGGCTCTTTAAAACAAAGGATTTTGGTGTTGCTCTTTATGACACGTCGGACTTGAAAGTCAGTGTAAACTCCAACTGTTTGGGATGAAGGTAGAGTAATGAGAACCAAAATAACAAAGACATAGATCTGCACTAAATATTTGCCTTTGCCATGTTTGTGTTTTGTGCCGGATTGATCCAGCATGTACGTTTGTCTAACCTCCACGCAAAGTTGGACCACCAACCAGCTAAAAACCAACTATTCTACAATAAATCACAAATTCTTCTGGTCATAGATGTGCTGCTTATGAAACATAAAGCCTGGACATTAAAGTCTAAACGAGGCAACCCTCTGATGTTTTGTTAGTATGCTGTGAAGCTTCAATGCAACATGCTAATCAGCTGAGCATCCTCTTCTTTCGGTTGCAATCTGACCGTGATTTCTGTTTTCATTTTGCTCCCTCTCGCCCTCCACGCTCAGATCTACCAGACAGGAAGCTGACATCAGACGAGGAGGAAGCCAGGCGCATCGCAGAGATGGGAAAACCGGTGCTGGGGGAACACTCCAAGCTGGAAGTCATTATTGAGGAATCGTACGAGTTTAAGGTGGGGAAGGTTCTTCTTCAAACGGAGCAAAGGCAGCATGATTATTACAGCTGAAACCAGTGTTTCCCGTGCAGTCACACAGATGTACGCACTACTCTAGATGCCACCTTGCCTGAGACAGCAGCTACATGTTTCTAATTATAGCAGAGGGGGACTGTTGCTCTTCAGAGGCTTCCAATCCACGCAGATCTGCATTTCTGGAGCAGATATGGTTTATACGCATCCTCTAACCCTCTCAACCATGAATACACCCACCATGTTTGTTTCTGCTGTGTGGTTTTCATCACGTTTCTGCCGCCTGCAACTTGATGCCACTGCCATCATGTGGTGGAGCTCATGTACTTGATCTTTTTTTTTTTTTTGAAGCGTCAACCACTGATGCAGATTTCAGTCTGAGGGTGTAAATAACAGAGAGGTGTCTTTCTTGTTTTTTTGGTGTGGTGTCACGCAGAGCACGGTGGACAAGCTGATCAAGAAGACCAACCTGGCGCTGGTGGTGGGAACAAACTCCTGGAGAGACCAGTTCATGGAGGCCATTACAGTCAGTGCAGGTAATGTAGAAAAACGCTGTGTACTGCACACATGGTCATTTATTTTTATAATTTGCATCAGAATGCTTAAAAGTGATGCATGGTGGAACAGGTTGGTCAGACTATCCCGCCATATTATCGAGATTTTTTCAAACATTGTTGTAAATATTGAGTTTTGTCCTGTGCCAGCGTGATCGCCACTGTGACTGTGTGCAAAATGTGAGAAACTGTTGGTGATTTTGCACTGATTATCTTTGCAACCAGCATGTATTCATCCATGGATCTACTGCTGGGTTTAGTGCTGTTATGTAACGAGTCTTTTTGGGATTAAGAGCTGCTAATTTTGACAATTTCATTCATTCCAGAGCCTAAATGTTCATTTTCAGGCTCTTAAAAGGAATAATTTGACATTTTGGGACATGCACGTATTTGTTTTCTTGCTGAGATGATCAATACCAATCTGCAGAATAAATATGAAGCATGTTAGCTTCTCGGATTTTTCCACAAATTCAGCAAACAAGATACAAAGTTTCGATAAGTGAGCTTTAGAGGATCCAGGCTAACTGTTTCCAGTCTGTGATAAGCTAACTTCTACTTGCGGTAACTTCAAATACGTGAGCGGTATCTGTCTTCTGATCCGCTGCAACCCTAAAATACTGGTGTCAGTATGAGCCTTAATCGTCCTAGTGGAATCTTCCCAGCGGCAAAGCTCTTGAAGCTCCAGAAACATGTCATGTATGTAAGCAAGAAGCCTCATGCGTCATGTCAGGCGGCCGCAGCAGCATCAGATCACCCTGCAGTCACAGCCTCCACACGGCGAGCACCGTGAAGGCCTTCGTTTGTCACTTTGCTCCTGAAATATTTAATCCAGCGGCGCTCTTTATTTTTTCATCATCCACTCGTGGTTGAAAAATGCATGCGGCTCACACGGCCTGACACTTTGAATCAGCGCAGCGTCGCTCCTGCCTGTCCGCTCAGTTTCCTCCTGGCACACAGAGGACGCCCCGCACCCCTCCACTCGAGCAGGAGGATAAAAAAAGTTTACCTTCACGTTTTTTTAGCCGTTCTAAGATGACACCGCTCTGCAGAGGAGCTGACTGTGAGCGTGGCTCAGTTTCCTCTTCGAGCTCAGTTTGACCTTTAACAGCTGGTGCGCAGACTGGATCTGTGACCTTTAGGTCATGAGAAACTCTCCCTGTGACCACTCGGTCACCATGTCAACCTGCGTGACCTGCAGCTGCATATTAATTATCAGTCATAGATACTGTTTTAACAGAGACAAACTTCACTCCCTTCTCTTCACAGTTAGATTTCAGACTGGACGTATTTAAAGCGCCGACCTCGGGCTGAAGTGATTTGATGTCTCACACTGAAAAATAAGTCAAAGTGCCATTTCTAAGTGATTGTTGTTCCCTTCCTTCCCCTCTCTCTGTCATCCCTTATCTCCTCCATCGATCCTCCATCTCGCCAACGTTTCCAACTCTTCTCGGGCTCTTTCCCCTCTCTGCTCTCTCTCTCTCAACTTTGTGCTCCACCATCTGTCTTTCTTTCTTCCTTCCTCCTGTCATATCTTTTTCTGCTCTCCGCCTCTTCTCTTAATATTTACTTCCCCTCCTTCACCCCTCCTCTCTTTATCTTTGCCCAAATATTCTGCTATCTCTTCGTCCTCTCTCCTTGTCATCCCATTACGCTTCAATCTATCCCACCTTTCACCCCGCATCATCGTCTCGGCTCCACTTCCACCCAGAAGATGAGGACGAAGAGGACACGGGGGAAGAGCGGCTGCCGTCCTGTTTCGACTACGTCATGCACTTCCTCACCGTCTTCTGGAAGGTCCTGTTTGCTTGCGTTCCTCCCACGGACTACCTGAACGGCTGGGCCTGTTTCGTCGTCTCCATCATCATCATCGGCCTGCTCACGGCCGTCATCGGGGACCTGGCGTCTCACTTCGGCTGCACCATCGGCCTCAAGGACTCGGTCACTGCCGTGGTGTTTGTGGCACTCGGTACATCTGTGCCAGGTGAGTCGAATACATTCATGTCTGTAACGGTTCGTTATGTGCTTCTTTAATAACTTCATGAGCTCTCGAGCTCCTTCCAAACATGCTTTGTCATCAACATGGCTGATATTCTTATTTTCTCCAAACTGACATTTTCACCCAACAGGAACAATATGTCACCAAAAACCTCGACTCTGTCAGCAGATTTGTTATTAAAGGTCCACCGTGCAGCATTAATAAATCATCACTGCATTCCTTTTTGGGAAAAAATATATACATATATATTATAAACAAACAAGACAATACAGGAGAAGATTGCCAACCTGCTCTGGCCTCCTCGTGCACTTTATATTTTAAGGGACAGGCGGTGTTTGGCAGGAAGTGGAAAATAAGGAGAGTCACTTCCAGCGTGTAGCAAATTTGTCTTTGTCAGGAAACTGAAAGGTCAAAGGGGAATCACCATGAAGAACCGCTTTATTTTTAATGTGCAGGGTCAGATATGTTCATCTCCTACACACAGACGCTTCAAAATATTATCTATGATAAAAGTTTAGACTGCAGAAGGTTCATTTATTGACTGTTCAGGATCTTCCGCAGCAGAGAGGTTTGGCTCAGCGTTCAGATTTTATTATTTTCTGAACATTTTAAAGAAACTGCTCAACATTTTTTGAAATGCAGCTCGCTGAGGTGAGAAGATTGACGTCACACTCATGTTTGTACCTTTGTACCTGTTTGTACAGGACCGGTAAAAAATAAAATAAATACGTTACTGAGACCTTCGACCTTTGACCTTTTAGTCAGATTGTCTCAGCTACATTTAAAACCATCTGACTTCTCTCTCCACAGACACCTTTGCCAGTAAAGTATCCGCGGTCCAGGACACCTACGCGGACGCCTCCATCGGGAATGTGACCGGCAGCAACGCCGTCAACGTCTTCCTCGGAATCGGCATGGCCTGGTCGGTGGCGGCCATCTACTGGCACATGCAAGGGAAGCCGTTCGTGGTGGAGGCCGGCTCGCTGGCTTTCTCCGTCACTCTCTTCACCATCTTCGCCTTCCTGGCCATCTCGGTGCTGCTTTACCGGCGCCGGGCCCACATCGGAGGAGAACTGGGCGGGTCCCGGGGACACAGACTGGCCACGTCAGCCTTCTTTTTTGGCCTCTGGTTCCTTTACATCCTCTTCTCCAGTCTGGAGGCCTATTGTCATATAGAGGGCTTCTAAAACAGACCTCAAGTGAGAGAATACACACATACAGGGGTTTAAAGTACAACTTCAGAGGTAAACGAGTGAATTCTCACTGTGGAATTTGGGTCAGTCTTGTACGGTATGAAAGGACAGGAGAGGTAAACCCGGGGTTTTTCCCAGACACCCCCTCTCCCTCTCTCCCTCTCTCTCTCTCCCTCAACCCCTTCTGTAAGGACGCTTGGAGGTGTGCATCCTGCCCTCTAGTGCCGACAGGCCGGCTGTAGGAGAGCCGTCCTGAGCCTGAGCGCGAGTGTGCTTACAGTTGGGATTGGGTTACCACCAGAAGTCCAGAAGATGCCGATTCCCGGGGGGGTGGTCCTGCATTCCACCGGAAGAGACTGCAGTCTTATTATCGGAGAGAGTTGAGTTAATCAGAGGTATATTTTTTTCTCAACATCTGACGAGAACGACTTTTTTTAAAAAGTATTTTGGGGATAAAAACGCAAAAAATAAACAAAACAAAAAAAAAAATCAAACAAATAAAGACACACGCGAACACACACACACACACACACACACACACACACACACACACAAAGAGGAATAAAAGAACTATTTTCTGATCTACGCTAAGGAATAATAAAAAGATTATATCGTATATGGGAATATGTTGAGTGACAGTGGGATGGATTCATAGTATTTATTTTTATTTGCATAGTTTCCTAAGGAGCACTGCAGAGTTCTCAGAAATCACACAAAGACGAAGAAGAAGAAGAAGGAGAGGAGCGACAGTGACAGTTCATACTGGCAGATGAATCAGCATTCAAACAGGCGAGGAGGACGAGGTGGACACAGTGAACATGGTCAAACTGCCCTGGACATTACTTCCGTACTCTATACGTATCTATATATAATATATTTCCATATTTTCTGTATATTTTGAATATTTGTTTAAATGTGGTCACCTTCTGCTCTAACAGAGGATTTGCTGTGGCTAAAGCGGGACGGGGGAGGAGGGCGGGGGGGTCAAATTATATACTGGAACGATGTCTTCACATTTCTAAGAGTTATGTATCTTGCCTAGGTAAAAAGTATGACATTGTATTTTATTTATTTACTGATATCTTGGTCTCACTCGAGTTTTCACCTTTTCAATCAGAAATCCGATAAAAGAAAAAAAAAGAACAAAAAAAAAAACAACGTGTTGCTGCAGAGGTAAATTCAGAGGTATTTTTGTACTTGTTCCTTCCATGCACTTTGCTGTATAGATCTATTTATGGAGACTTCTACTTGTACATGTGCAAAAAGGCCAATATTAAAGGTGTCGCTATGGACAGAGTGCCTGTGGACGGAGAGGCGACGAGCTCTCTGAAGAGTTTCTACCTAAAATGGTGCAATAACCATTTTTAAAGCTGCATTAATACTTTTTTGGACACTTGGGCGCAGCAGAACTAGCTAAAAAAAACAAAACGTGCCATATTTTGACCTCGAAAAACGTCCTGATGCCACAATCTGCTAGCTGCTGTGTCTCAGTGCAAAGATGAGGGCTTCTTTCATCTGGATTTCTGGAAAAAGTTCATCGTTTTCACACTTTTTCAAATTAAAAAAAAGCGGACAATTCATTTGTTAGCACACAAAAAACTGCAGCCCGTTAGCTTATGTTATTATAGCTTAGTTTCAAACACTCTTATGATGTTATTTTTCCAACTTTTTAGCTCTAATTTCTGACGTCTACAAACATCTACACCCTTCAGCGTCTGTGTCCTACTACTGTTACGCTGAAGCACTCATGGCTCCTGATTTTTAACCAATCGTCTGGGGCAAAGTCCCACTAAAAACTGAAACATTAAATTAGTTATATATAATATAAATTATCCTCCCTGACTGAGCAACACAACAAAAGGTCAGGTCATGTTCAAAGGCTGAAATCACCTTTTACAATCATACATAGTTAAAGATTGTTAAAATCTGTATTTTCTGGGCGTTTCACTGACGAATGACACGTTTTTGTTCATCGTGTGCAGAGTGTGTGTCAGCGATGCTCATTTTGGATTGAAACTCTTCAGTGAAGCGGCTGTGACGAGGCCCCCGTCGTGGGTTGTCAGAGCAGCAGGTAGCTGCTTGCAGGTTGAATTTGAACGTCTAGCCTGACATTGATACTGAATGCTGTTTAAACACACGACTGGTGCTTTGTTTTTAAAAAAAACTGAAGATATTACACGTTTGAAACTCCCGAGAGCAGCAGAAAAATCTGTTTATTACCTTCATTTGCATAAAGGTGTATGTTAGTATATAATCAGTCAGTTCTTGGCTAATTTAAAAATCACCCAAGAGATTACCAAAGAGGTGGGATGCAACATCTGTTTTAAAAAATGAATAAAATAAAAAGTTAACCAAAAAAAATAAGAAAAAAAGTGAAAGTTAGTGGCAGTGACACTGTATTTCCACAAGGGGGATGTCAGTCTCCAGTCCCTGTGGTCGCCCCTTCTTCTACTTCTCTACTTAGCACCTCCTCCTCCTCCACCTCCTCCTCCTCAGTGTTCTTCCTTTGTGGTGATCAGTGGTGTAAACACGTCTCGTGGCTGAATCGGATGCTCTTCCTCAGCCCTGGACCACCACACCTGCTCACCCCCACTCTCTCTCTTACATGTAAACACTCACACATTCGGATCAGGAGCGACAGGTCCACTGCTGCACAAGGAAGGGAGGAACAGTTGGGCTTGGCTGTCCCATTCAGAGGCAACACACACAAAAAAAAACCCACGTTATGTACATAATTTTCAGTGTATGTTTACATAGACATAGTATAGGTGTCCTTGCTGGGGGGGGGGCATGTCAAACACTCATCACATCATCTACAGGTTATCTGCAGTCGCTTCATCTGAGCCAGCAGTGTCAGTGGAAATCTTTATCTCCGTCACCTTCTTCAGTTCAGCAGGTGTTCATGATGTCAAGGAATTTCCCAGCGTTCTCAGTTTTCCCTCGGCCCTCGTCGGGCTGTTTGTATCATTTATTTGGTCGTATTCTTCTTCTTTTGAATCTGCCGGGATGTGTTGAGCGGGACACCGTCGGCCAGTGTGTTGGTGTTGGTGTGATGTGCATGTTGCCGTGCTGAAGCCAGGCTGTGCGTCCTCTTCACACTCGTGTGCACAGGTGCTGGTGTTGTGGTTGGTCTTCACAGAGGCTCTAAATTTTGGCATTTTTGTCTTACAAATACATACATGTCTTAATTCTGTAAAAATCTATATTTATCTTACACATCACCTCTCAAGGCAGCAGTCTCTCTCTCTCTCTGTTTCTTTTCTCAGTCTGAAGTGAAGTCTCACCGTTCAGTGATAAATTGGACTTGTGGTTGACGATGTTAGACACTGAGGAAGGTTTCATTGATTAACTTTGTTTTTATTTGCGTGTGTAACAGAAACGGGGCACATTTTAATGGATGGATATGTTTTTGTTTGTTTCCTGGCCTGCAATGAGATGTCAAAATAATAAAAAAAATAATAATAATTTCCAAAACTGACGGCGTTTTTGAGATCAAACCGTTTTGGTTCTTTTCCTGTGGAATAAAAGCAGCTCTCTGCTTCTGAAGCTAACACTGCTTGCACTGCTGAAATCGATGAATCTTGGAGATTTTGAAACATCGTCACTGTCACAGAGTCTGTCAGGAGTGAGGAAACGCAGCCTGACATTATATTTGTGAAATTAAATGATTCATGGAAGGTTTCCACAAACGAACAAACAAAAATACTTCAAGGCCCGGTGTGCAGGATTTAACATGTAGGAGAATCTAAAGTGGACGCAAAACTCAAAAAAATAGTTTGTCTGTTGTTGGCTCCTGTAAAAATAAGTCTGTGTGACATGGCGGACTCCTCAGTGGAGGCCCCGCTCCTTCTGAGGAAACACAATTTGCAGGCGATGATACACCAAAGGAAACTTTTCTGCTCAGAAATCCTACACACTGGACCTCTGATAACAGAAAAACATCCCCTGAAACTGGCCTGGTTAGGTGAAACAGCAGCGATGTGTTGTGTCCGAACATGTTGTGGTGAAAAAGCACAAAGTGTGTCGACCCAAACTCGACACGTGGAGATTTCTTTCAGGGTTCCAGGCATTCATGAAATGAAAGATGTTTGTTTGAATTTTTCTGATTCTGGCTTTTCATTTTTGCCATCAAAGGAAAAAAAAACAAAACCAAGTGAGTTTTTATATATATATATATATATATATATATATATATATATATATATATATATATATATATATATATTTACATCACTTGTTTTCTGTCAGTGACTTCCACGTCTGTTAATTGCACTTCGCTGCGACACCATCTCGGCTGTGATCTTCAAGCCTGATCACATTTTGCCGGTCGTGACTGGATTTGTGTGTTTTTCATAAAGCAGGCTGCTTTGTTTACATTATGGAAGCAGCAGAATACACACACACACACACACACACAGACTTGTTTTAAAACCAGCACTGCAGAGAAATCACTCCACTCTATCTGTGATTCATCCAGCCGTCCGTCGACCGTCACAGTGTCCTGTCTCTTTCACTTTCTGTCTAAGGTCACTAAAGTCTTCATGTGGAGGCTTTGGGTGGTTTCCATTGTGACGATGTCTCAGAGAAGAGCTTCATGTTTCCAGGAAGTCAAAGTAAAAGTGGATCCATACGCTGTTTGCATGCATGGAAGAACATCAGTGTCAGACAGACTGAAGTTAGTCACAGTTCAACTTAAAATGTTACTACAGTCAAAAATCATGTATCACTGTCATAATTCTCACTTATCAGTCTTATAGTTCATCATTTTTATTCATCATCACTAACGCTTCATCAGGTTTTGTCACCATCGTCCCAAATACCACGTGTCTGTACGTATGACTACAAACACAGATCCTGGAGTGTGTGTGTGTCAGGAAGTGGACCGGCTCATCCTTATTATTAATAACACACTGAACATGTAAAAACACTGTTACTGTTCTCTCCACTGTGTGTGTGTGTGTATATATTCCTGATCTCACCGTGTTTTAGTCGTTTGTGTTTGTTGTCCGTGGAGCTTAAAGGTCCGGTGTGTGTAGACATTTAGCGACATCTAGTGGCGAAGGTTTCAGATCGCGGCCGACTGAATACCCCTCACCTCTCCCGCTAGGTTCAAGCATGAAGGAGAAGCCACAGACGTGGAGTCAGTGTTTGGTTTGTCCCCGCTGGGCTACTGTAGGAACATGGCGGACTCCGTCTGTAGATATAAAAGACTGATTTTAAGCTGACATGAACGTGATTACTCTTTCATGTGATTATTCACTCGTTAAGACAAAATTCTGAATATTACATTTGGTTTCTGTCAATAGATCCTCTTAAATGTCGCACACCGGACCTTCTTTGAATCCTTTGAGTCTGTTTCTAACACGTATGGACGGAGGGACTTTGATTTTTAACACACACACCTGATCATCACATCACTCACACAGTGGGATTGTTCATTTGTTGACTGTTTTTTACTCCTTGCTATGGATTCTGTTTTTATTTCAGGGAATTGTGCATGGAATTGAACCTTTGGTTGAGTATTTTGTTATTTGTTTTTGGTTATTATCATTATTTCTGTTTTTTTTTTGAGGGGGGTCAATAACTAAATAAAGGAGACAATTTGAAGAAAACCAACGCTTCCCTGTGTGTGTGTGTGTGTGTGTGTGTGTGTTTAATTGGCATGGGGCAGGTTCACGCTGGGAGAAAAGGTGGCCAGCGTTTGACGCTGCTGGAGAGAGGAGGGATGAACTGTGGCTGACGGGGCTGTGCACCAATGGGAGGCCGTGGATGATTCGCACGTTGGCTCAATTGGCTTAGAATAAAGACCACTGCGCCCGAGGAGTTCCGGCGATGATTGGTGAAGGATTGGATCTGTGTGTGTGTTTGATAGCAGCCAGCCAGCCGAGCCGGGGGTTGGCGGGGACTGGATGAGAGGCAGACGATGCTGCAGCATGGTGCTTTCCTGCGGTGTTTGTGTGCGGGATTAGCCGCTGCTTAGCTTTGTGTGTGCGTGTTTGGAGACGCAGGGCGCACCGAGCCGCCAGCCAGCACAGCCGCGTCAGGTGGATGCGCCTGCAGTGATCCAGGTCGCCCCTATGGATCGCGTCCATGGATGTCTTCAAAACCGCTTTGGACAATAGTTTGAGTCCCAAGGCGTGCGTTTCCTCCACGGAAGAAGCAGAAGCGGATGTTTTTCGCTGGCCCACACCGGAGAATGGCTGCCACAGCGCCGCGCCGGTTGCGGGACCCGCCGCACCTGGCTTCTGGACGGCCGTGTTCGACTATGAAGCGACTGCGGACGATGAGCTCAGTCTGCGGAGAGGGGACCTGGTGGAGGTCCTGTCCAAAGACTCCCTGGTGTCGGGAGATGAGGGATGGTGGACTGGTATGATAGCGGACCGGGTTGGCATATTCCCGTCTAATTATGTGAGCAAAGGGAATGGCATTCCGGAGGAAATACGGGACAGCCCGGAGCAGCAGTACTCAGTGCCTCCTCTGCACCGTGAGTATCCCATTGTGCTTCATGCATGGGCAAATCATGTCACCGTGCCATGACTAGCACAGAGCGCACAGGTCTCCCCTCGTCTCTCTGCCCGAGAAGGCCACAGAGACCCGCGCACAGAGTGCTGTGTCATGGTAGGCGCAGCGCAGTGCACTCCTGTTGGCCTAGAAACCAGGCTGGCCCGAGCATCCTCGCAGCTTCAGGACCATTATTCATCACACTTGTCTGTCAAACAAACAGCCAGCTGCGGTCAGTGATGCACCCCCGCCTCAGCACTCAAATTACAATGCACAACGTGTGTGTGTGTGTGTGTGTGTGTGTGTGTGTGTGTGTGTGTGTGTGTGTGCTGCATCCCCTGAAAGCTGAAGGGATATGTAAGGGAAGTGGACATCCATCTAAACATGCAGTACTGTCAGTAGCTGTCATAACCCTTCGCTGAGCCGAGTTCATTCTGTTTGCACCAAATTTGTGCTGCAAGAGAAAAACATGACAACAGAGACAAAGCTTCTGCAGCCAAACGTGCAGCCAAGGCCTCCAATTATAGACCCAGTAAGCAGAATTAAAAGCAGCCACAGTGCACTGCCCAGAGTGAGAACACTCTGACTTCTTCTGCATCTGTACGAGCTGTGTGGACACATGATTTCAGGTCTGATGTCCGTATCTTAGCATGAACAGGCTAATAAAGTGTGTGTGACCCACATCAGCGCCGGTTGTTTGGGTGGAACACACACGCCGCCTCAGCTGTCTTTGTCGGCCGGCTCAGTCTTTCATCTCTTCATACTCAGATGGCCTACTTTCACATCCCACCTGAAATATTCATCAAGGTCAGTCTGCTTCGTGGAGAGTTAACATCCACGGACACAAAAGGCTCGTGTTCACACTTTGGATTCAAACACTTCAGTGGAAAGGATCTTCCTTTCTTCTTCTTCTAACGTCCCAGCACATTTATAGAAGGATGCTCACCCTTGTGTAACAGCAGCAGAGTCTGTATTTGGGGCAGCAGGGTGTCTTAGTGAAAACATCCTTCAGCTCAGTGACCTCGTTTTGAGATCCTCGTTTACGAGCTTTAGAGTAAAACTGAGAATCATTGCCGGCTCCAGACGGGCTGACCCTGACCTCCAACGTCCTTCAAAGGACGTGTGAAAAACTGGAGCAGCTCCGTGAAGATGAATGTTACGTCAGGAGGGATGTGAGTGTGTGTCTGTCTCTCTAAAAACTGTGTCCTCCTTTCCTCCTCAGTCCTGGAGATCGACTTCTCAGAGCTGACCCTGGAGGAGATCATCGGGGTGGGCGGTTTTGGGAAAGTCTACCGCGCGGTGTGGCGGGGGTCAGAGGTGGCAGTGAAGGCAGCACGGCGGGACCCCGACGAGGACGCCGAGCAGACTCTGGAGAGCGTGCGTCAGGAGGCCAAACTTTTCGCCATGCTCAACCATCCCAACATCATGGCTCTGCTGGGGGTCTGTCTGCTGGAGCCCAACCTGTGTCTTGTAATGGAGTTCGCCCGGGGAGGACCCCTCAACCGGGCCCTCGCGGGGAAACGAATCCCTCCGTGCACGCTGGTGGACTGGGCCGTGCAGATCGCCCGAGGCATGCTGTACCTCCACTGCCAGGCCATCGTCCCCATCATACACCGAGACCTGAAGTCCAGCAACAGTAAGATCGCCTCTTTACTGTCATCACATGGTTGTTTCTGCATCTCGGTGGTAGTTTAGAACCAAGAACTAAGAGTTTATCATTTTAATGAGAGTGCATGTAGAGCTGCAACTAACTTATTGGGAAGCTTGTTGATTATTTTCAGGATTTTGTGCAAAAAATGCTGGAAAATAACGAGAAGTTAGATCACAGTTCATGTCAAGTCTTCATGTGGTTTTACTACATTTCTGTAGATCAACAAATTGTCTCACATCACTTGTAGACTTACTCTGAGTCAGACATGGGAAGTTTGAAACACCACTGTGTGTCTCATTGACTTCTGATGTCCACATTTGAATATTTTTGTTAAATTATAGTCAGTTATAAACAGATACATAATACATTCATTCATTCTCTGTAAGCGCTTATGGTGAGGCTGGAGTCTATCCCAGCTGACACTGGGTGAAAGGCGGGGTTCACCCTGGACCGTCACCAGCTCATCACAGGGCACACAGAGACAAACAACCATTCACACTCACGTCGACTCCTACGGACAATTTAGAGTCACCAATTAACATGTTACGATTCACGTCTTTGGACTGTGAGAAGAAGCTGGAGTACCTGAAGAGAACCCACGCAGACACGGGGAGAAAGCCGAGGTTCGAACCAGGAACCTTCGTTCTGTGAGGCGACAGATTTATGTAACAATAATAATAATAATAATAATAATAATAATAATTGTTATTTACAGCTGAGTGTTTTTGCACAGTCAGCCTTTTATCAACTCTACGGGGGGAAATCAAGAATCAGCATTTTCATTGTTTGTGGCAAAACTTGTAGTATCCTGTGACAGGCCGTAACATAATCATGCACCGTCACAGCGGTCATCTCTCCTGTTTTTTCTCAGGAGATAAATGCCAAAGAGGCGGCGGCTTTAAAATCAGAGAGATGTCAGGAAGTTTGTCTTTTTTTTAAAGCCATGGACTGAAGAAGTAAAGACGTTCTCTCTGGTGTCAGACTCCTGCGGATGTAATTCACGTTCGTAAAATGAAATTAAAATGAACACCGTCTTTAGTCCGTGTTAATATAATAACATTACAGAGTACAGTCTAGACCGGCTCTGTGTGAACAGTGAGATAACGCCTGTTATAAATATAATTGAATTAAGCAGGTTTGATCTGCAGTGACGATGAGCGCTCTTCAGAAATGACAGCAGAAAGCAAAAGCAGTTTGCATGTATGTTTGTGGAGCGGTTGTAATCTTGTGTTTTACCCAGCTGGATCCCCTAAATCCCAAGCCTATTACAGAGGATTTGCCCAACGTTCTGCCCCGGCCTTCCTATTGGACGCTCGGACGATGCACACAGCCGGCTTCTCGCCTGCCATTGGCCCGTTGTCTGGTGATGAGCTCAGGCGCTTCACTTCTGATAGGCTGCTTTTAAAGTTAAGTCAGTCTAACTAGTTGCCATCCTGAACCTTACGCCCGCTTCACGGGACAGCAGCAGTGCAACACGCCAGTCTAATTTTTATACAGGAGTGTCCAAAAGTGTCTATGCCAGAGTCTTTCTTGTCTGTGAGCCCAAAAATGTAGATTCCTCTGAGGTCTTTATGTGATTCAAACAGTCTCACATATTTATTCTGCAGCAAGCCAGGAGCTGTTTGTGCAATATGCAGAATTCAATTCCCATGACCTAATTTTCTCGTCGAGTGAATCCTGCGAGGTCCAAACCACTTAGTCGGGAAACTCTCAGGATGTACTCGGATGTGGCACACAGACTGTGATGCATCGCTGTGGTAACGATGGTGGTGGTTGGTGGCAACATCATGAAGCTCAGTCCCTAAAAAAAGACACGCAAGTCCGAGATTTCCTTCTTGCATCTGCATCTTTTCTTCTTCTCTCAAAGTCTCAGGAACTTTAACGGTGTTATTTTTAGTCGTGCCAGCGGTGCGGTTCAAGGCATGAAAATGTGGGTCAGTTAGTCAGTCGGTCCACCGCTTCGGTCCAGATGGAAATAGCTAAACTTACCGGATGGATCGTCGTTACATTTTCTACAGATCAACACGAAGCACAGAGGAATGCCCTTTGTGATTCCTCTGACTTCCCTCCAACACCGTCATGAGGTCCATGTTGGATAAATCACCATGTTACCCATCATCAGGTCAACATTTAATACTTAATTACTTCCTGCTTACTTAATTACCTGCAAAGCCACCACTTACCTGTCAATCAAAGCGTCCACGCTCTTAATCCTGCATAACTTTAAGCCTTAATATAATGTGAACAGGTGAGTTGTATATAAATTCACCCTCAGTACAGTTGTCATGAACGGGGAAATTAGCTACAGAGACCAAAACTGTTTTTTGTACCAGGCTGTAAACATGTTTATTTCTGCTGTCTAACATGGGGACTTATGGAGACTGACTCACTTCTGCAGCCAGCCTCAAGTGGACGCTTGAGAAACTGCAGCTTTTCACAGCCACAGCGCTAGCAAATTAGCAAATGTTAGCATGCTAAAATGCTAAACTACAATGTGGAATGAGGAAATCGTGTTAGCCTGCTAACTCAAAGAGTCACTGTGCCTGCACTTGCTAATAAAAGCCTGGTTGCACGCCACATCTCAGTGTTTAACACTCCACAGCTCAGTGAGTTTACTCTGCACACCACCATCGCTCCAAACACTCTGCTCAGTAATCCTCATCATTTTACCTTCAACCTTTCAACTGCCTCCCTTCACAGAACATGCTCCTCTCTGAAGCGCCGTGCATTACACTGAGTGCATACATTTGGAGCATGATTGGCCTCGGGGGGGAATCAGCTGTTTGTTTTCATGTTCTGGCTCTTGAGCTGCACAGGAGCGGGACTTACTTCAGCCACATGTTTAGGCTTTAGTCTCTTTGGAAACTGCCTCTGTAGCATTAGAGCCACACGAGCAGCAGATGAATCGGGGGGGGGCCCGGCTTGATGTGTACCGCAGCCTGCAGACACACCCTCTCCACTGGGCACAGCCACAGCAGATGGCCTGGCATTGTGGAGCCGAATGGGGGAGAGAGAGAGAGCATGTGGTTAGGAGGAGCAGTACTCTGCTTGTGCTTGTATGGGTTGTTTGTTGAAGAGGCTCTTTCTGTAGTTTAACTATTAAAAATCCGCAGTGAGGTCATTAACGTTGATCCAGGTTGGTGTTTTTCATCCTCTGTTGTAGTGTCTGACTGTTTCTTGCTTTCTCTGTTTGTTCTCTGCTTTCATCCTTCCAATCCTTTCATCACGGCCTCCCACCAACCGCACCCTGTTTTGTTCATCCACCATGTGTCTAATTTTTACGTTTCCACATGCATTGTGTTTTATCGTGGGCCTGACCCCCCCTCCTGCTGCCGCCCCACCCAACATCACAATGCTGATGATGATTACCTGAAACCACCTGCCAATCCGCACGCATCCCCCTCCCTCCCTCCTCACCCTTCCCCTCCATATCCTCATCACCTCCCGCTCCCACCATTCGCCCGGACCACTCTAGTCCTCATCCTCGAGAGGGTTGAGATGGAAGACCTCAGCAACAAGACTCTGAAGATCACAGATTTCGGGCTGGCGCGGGAGTGGCACCGCACCACCAAGATGAGCGCCGCCGGCACCTACGCCTGGATGGCTCCCGAAGTCATCCGCTCGTCCACGTTCTCCAAGGGTAGCGACGTCTGGAGGTGGGCAGAGGAACGGGGGGTTCATGCCAGAAAGAGAATCAGTCTTATCCATCACGTGCAACGAAAAAGTTCAGCTCGGGGGAAGCAGTTGCCATAGTAACAGACTGGCACATTAAAATAAGGACAGAATGTGTATTGAGATGTACAAAACTAGAAGAGAACACACAACTCTGAATATATATTCCACATTAGCTGTGTGTGTGCTCGTGTGAGAGTCCTAACATGGATGACACGGCGCTCTACGTCTTCTTTTTCTATTTCATGACTGGCAGGTTTTATATATCACGTTCTCCAGCAATGTGACTGTGACAGTAACAGGTAGAGGAAGAAGAGCAAAAACATGGAATACACAGGATGAAAACGTGTGTTGGCCCCGTGTAGGTGGTGTGTCGCAGCTATAATCATTTTGAACGCACAGATTACACTTCAGTTTGAACGTTTAGGTCAGCGTGAATAATGTGGACGGCGCAACTTGACATACTCGACTGGAGAGATCTGTTTTTTGCAGTCTCATTGGTTATAGTACGGCTGGAAAGATAACCTAATAATTTGATTAGTTGATTGGCATCTATTTTAATCATTAATGAAGTCGTACTGTGAGCAGTTGTGTCTCACATTATTAAGATAAGCAGACTGTCATTGGGTTTTGGACTGTTGGACTCTGAGAAACTGATGCACGTTTATTAATCTTGTTATAGTCTTAGATATTCATGGAATAAACGAGCGAATAATCAGCAGAATAATAAATACTGTGGCAGTCCTGCAAACCTGCTCTGCGTTCACATTTAGTCATTTAGCTGATGCTTTTACTCAAAGCGACTCACAAAGAGGGAAACAGTCAGCGCGACGAGGACGTGTTGGTGCAGCAGTAAATGCTGTGACAGTTGTAGAGGGGGCAGATGTGTCGTGTCCAGCTGTTGGTAGTGTTGTAGAGGAGGTCCTCTCTGAAGAGCTGGAGGTCTTCAGGAGGTTTGTGGCCCCTGATCTGTAGGATCCGGTAGAACGTTCCACCAACGAGGAACAACAGACAGAAAAGTTCAGACCTTTGGAGCTGATCAGCTTTATCTGTGAGTGTGTGTGTGAACCTCGTGATGTTTGGCAAGTTTAGACAGAAGAAGAAGAATTCTGATCTTTTTTTAACACCAAAGAGAGCGTAGCATGTGTGAACATCTAATCTGAGCATGTCGTTCGCATGTGATTGATTTTCACGCTGCGGCGTTGATGTTATGAGGTCGTTTGCCTGTGCAGTCTCTGACAATGTGTCGCGTTCGCATTAGCCGTCCAAGCTCAGCTGTTCCTGACTGAACGTGGAGTTTCCCAGATTAAAGTGCGAGCAGCCAGAGAGCCGAGAGAAGGCAGCATGCTTCATGACAGTAATGAGGAGTGCTCACCAGGAAGGAGATTCACTTTGTCATCCTAATAAATGCTTCCTTCCTTCTTTGACAATAGTTACGGCGTGCTGCTGTGGGAGCTGCTGACGGGAGAAGTTCCATTTCGTGGCATCGACTGTCTCGCAGTGGCTTACGGAGTGGCAATGAACAAACTGGCTCTGCCCATTCCCTCGACCTGTCCCGAGCCCTTCGCACGTCTCATGGAGGGTGAGAGGAACCAAATAATGCTCAAAGCGAACCAAAAAATCAAAATCGGATGGAAATGATCGCATAATTATGGCAGAACTGTGTCCAAATGTTTCTTAACGGAGAGCCAAATATAACACAAGTGTCAGTTTATGTGCCAGAAGGATACCTTTGAACATTTATTATGGAAAAAGCAGCAAGAAAGCAGGAGATGTGTGTGTGTGTTTATCCACTGCAGCCAGAAAAAGCCTCTGAAATCTCACTGAGACGCATCAAGTAAACAGAATATATTATCAGTTTCTGGAAACACTTGAAGGGCCAAGAATCATTTTTGCTGAGGCGAACCTGGCGCTGGTTTTTAAGTGTTTCTCATCTTGTGCCACAGAATGCTGGAGCCCGGACCCTCACTCCCGACCGCAGTTCACAACTATTCTGGACCAGCTGACGGCCATCGAAGAGTCCGGCTTCTTTGAGATGCCGGTAGAGTCCTTCCACTCCCTGCAGGATGACTGGAAGCTGGAGATCCAGGAAATGTTCGATCAGCTGAGGACCAAGGAAAAGGTGAAGATGTCTGCGACTTACATGGTGAAATCTATTTGCATTAGTAGGTTTACATCAGGGGAGTTCATCGCTTCTTTTTGTTCCCTGCAGGAGCTGCGATCGTGGGAGGAGGAGCTCACCCAAGCCGCGCTGCAGCAGAAGTGCCAGGAGGAGGCGCTGAGGAGGCGCGAGCAGGAGCTGGCCGAGCGAGAGATCCACATCCTGGAGCGAGAGCTCAACATCATCATTCACCAGCTCTACCAGGAGAAGCCTCACGTGGAGAGCCGGCAGGGCAAGTTCCGCCGCAACCGCCTTAAACTGAAGGATGGGAACAGGATCAGCCTGCCGTCAGGTGACTGCACCGATCTGCTGCACTGATCAATGGTTGCTCTCGACCTCCATGTACTGTCCATGTGTTCACGAAGTGTCTGTGTTGTGAAATTTAGATTTTCAGCACAAAATCACGGTGCAGGCGTCTCCCTCGCATGATCGGCGGAGGAGTCTGCTGAGCAGCGGTTCCAGTCCTCAGACCAGTCCTCCGATACTGCCCCGCCTGAGAGCGATCCAACGTAAGCACCACAAGAATAAATTAAGATTTCCTTGATCGTTATGACCACGGGGAAACTCGCTTTTCCTCTTGGTTCAGTTATTATTCATTCCGACATATTTAATATATCAGTTCTCAGTGTAATCTCTCTTAAAACGTCTCGTTTCGCAGTCACTCCAGGGGAGGGATGTACGGCCTGGGGTCGCTTTCAGCAGGACGAAGAAGACGACGAGAGGAAGGGGTCCAGGAAAAAGGGTAGATCCCGCGGGTGTGGCCCGTACAGGGAGCACAGCGCTGATGCCACGTGAGCTTCAACTCGAATGAGGTGTTCAGCCCTTTTACTTTACGTTGTTTCTTCATCATCTCCGTCTTTATCTCTTCTGCCCCGACAGTGTGAAGCCTCCCCATGAAGGCAGCAGGCAGCGGTCCTGCAGCGCCCCGAACCTCCGCAGATCCCCGAGACACAGTCCTGCAGTGCCCGGAGTGCCCAGCCTTGTGGAGATGGGTAAAGCAGCAGCAGCTTATTTAAATCGATTTTGCCACTCTGCATAATAAAGCAGAGACTTCACTCCCACATGGCTCTTAGTGGTTGACCTGAGAAACGCACAGATGTGTGTTTGTAGCTGTGTGACTGTAAACGGCACACAGACGTTTGGGATGTGGCTGCGAGGACTGAACTGTGTCTGTGAACAAACCTGCATTCTGACACGAACCTGTGAATGATCCTGTCTTTAGAAAACGAAGACTGCTGCTTCACTACTGAGTCAGGAGAAGCTCCTGGTCAGTCCTACCTCTGCATCCCCTTCCACAAGGAGAACCACACGGGTGCTGCTGCCGAGAGTGACGGTGATGAGTACTGCCCGAGCGGCCAGGTTCCAGGAACGCCGCCGTGCAGAAAGAGCCCCGGTGGAGGCCGGCGGTCCGAGCTGGTCCTGCTGGGCTGCGGAGCTCTGCTGGCAGCCGTCGGACTTGGCTGCAACCTGCTAACTTCGGCCCAACCGGAGGAGAGCATCAAACCGCGCTGGGAGGGTTTCTTCCACAGAACAGGGGGCCAGAGGCGGAGCACCAGCCCCCAGACTCGCAAACTGTTCCGACGGGAAAGCCCGCTGAAACCCTCGGCGCCCTCGCTGCCCGAGCGAGGCCTGCCGCCCTCTTACACGCTGCTGTCCTTATCATCGGTGTCCGACTGCAACTCCACCCGCTCGCTGCTGCGCTCTGACAGCGAGGAGTTGTTGGTCTGCCGCCCTGCCTCGCCGCTTCCCGTCTCACAGCATCAGGCCGTCCAACCTCCGATCAACCCGCTGGTCAACACACACCTCGAGAGCTTCAAGCGTAACCCCCGCCAGTCCCTCACACCCACACATATACCCTGCGCTCCAAGTTCCTCTCGTGGCCTGCGTCGGACTCCGTCAGACGGGGCCATCAAGAAGAGTTGCCCTCCGAATAATCTGCACCCGCTGCCAGAAAAAACAGCACTAGAGAACACAGGTGAGGTCTTCTGTCTTCTTCTATTCCAGCTATGTTCATCGTGACAGCCGGATGGAGTGCGTTTCCTCATTGGTTAAACTGCCACACGGATGCGACACGTTTCCTGTGCGCCGTGGCCATTTTGGTTCATGTTTGAAATCCCACCAGACGCCGTGCTCCAGAAATGTCTCTTCCTAAAATATGAAGAGTTTTTTTTTAAAAAGGGAAAAAGAATCATGTCGAATTCAAATGTTATTGAAGGTTTTCCAGTGTCACTCGCTGTATGTAGCTCTAGGCAGCCTCCAGCCTCAGTCATGCAGTATTAATGATGTGCTTTATTGGTTGACACTAGATATTTAATGAGTCAACAATACTGGCCTCGCAGCGACCAGACCAAATATTGGTCTAACCCAATAAATTCCACTCTGGAAATGTAATACTCGACTTTCTCTCATTGATTTTCACCTTTCTTTGTTTTTCTGCATCAGGTGGCTTCAGAGGTTTAAAAGAAGACTGTCCGGAGGTTCCCCGGCTCCCCGATCCAAACGTCGTGTTCCCTCCAACTCCCCGCCGTCGCTGTGCTCCCGAACGCCCCAAAACCCTCGACTTCGTGGCCCGACCTCGGCCTTCACCTCGGGCTCGCTGCGACGTGTTCTTGGCGGAAGCGAGGCAAAGGGGAAACGGACATAACCTGGGTAACGGCGACTCCCCCGCCCACACGTCCAGCACAGAGACTCCTCCGACTGTAGAGTTTGGCAGAGACCCGGCGGTGCTGCCCACCCCCATGGAAGCACCGACGCCGTACTCCCCCCGCAGGAAGGAGAACCTGCTGGATCAGCTGGACGAGGGACAATCCCGGGATGGAACCGTCCCGCTTTGCAGACCAGAGATCAGCTTTCCTAAAGACTCTCCTTACCGCTACAGACCCGGATTCTGGTCCTAACTCAGCCCCCATGTGCATACAGGCCCGGCTCGTCACCTTCCAACACAAGAAGGAGACTGTCCCTGCTGTTAGCCTCTGGATTGTAACAGGTCTGGTCCAATTAACCTACAAATGAATCTGGTTTTAGCTTTAATCAGTGCTTAATGGGGGTGGATCACCTTTACCCAACTAGAATACTGTCGCAAAATTACAGGAAGACATTTACTGTGAATATTTAACATTCTGACCATCTGTGATTGAAAAAACTCAAATTTGGCATCTAAAACAGCTCAAACTAAAGTTTTTTATTTGACCCAGGCCTGGCTCTCAATGCAGGCAGAATACTTTACTCACTTTTTTACGTTGAGAATAAGCTAACTTTATGACTTTATGGCAGAATGGCATTGAAAGCTTTACATACTTTCCCTTGAGTTGAAGATTGTGCATTTGACGAAGTGCACTTTTGGAAAGCGTCATGAATGTAAAGCTTCAGCTTCATTTCGTCTGTTCCACTGATTTCTGATTCTTTGTAACTCGTCTTGCATTATTCAAACTCCACGTGTATACTTCACTGTCCCGTGTTCGTGATGGCTGATGGATTCCTGTTTTGTACTGAGCACCTGTCGTCACAGTCACCTGTACAGAGTAATATCCCAGGGGCGGGGCGGGGCGGGGCGGGGTGGTGCTGATGTATATTACACTTCTTTGCATTTGTCTTGAAACGGTGTCGGTACGAGGACGTCTGACGCCATCTCGAGTCGCGTACGGTGAACTTAACTATGAAGAAGAATGTCACGACTGCTCGGAAACAACCAAATATGTGAAAGAACTGATTAATGTGTGGAGTTGGCTCTCTGTTTGTGGTTTGGATCCGACCCGGGCGGTTCAGAAACATTTCTCCAAACTAAAAAAAAAAGGGAACTTTGTATTTGTAACTCTGTAAATTGTCTGTCTCATAAATTGTTGATCAAGACAGGATGAGCGACGTGACAAACTGTTTGATTATGTAAGAGGCAAACTGCATGAGTGCTGAATGAACGCAGGTGAAGCAGGCCCTGGTGGCATGTGGAAGTTCAGTCCTTATAATTTCTATTTTTAATGGTTTTATTTCATTTAATTTATTGATTCATTTATTTTTTATAATTTATTGTATTTGCCTTGATTTTTTTGACACTCACTGCTGCTGTCCATGAATGTTTTCCAGAGTTAAATGTGTCTTCCAGCTAAATGCAGCCACATCTGGCTTCATGTTCACATTTATTTCAGGCATTTTAAATAAATGATCTTCAGGTTTAATAAGGGTGCAAGTTGATCAGTCCAACTATAACCTTTAAATGACACATTTAGTTCAATAATCAATATTTCATTTGATTGTTTAAGTCACTTTTTTATGTAAAGCAACCAAACATTCCTTTATGATCAGGGACATTATTCAGGATTTTCCTCTCATACACGTGAAATACAGTGAATGTTCTCACACACTCTCATACAATATAGTGAAATTCAGCATATTGTGTGAATGTGAGGAATGTTCTGCATAATGTGCCCAACGTCGCCTCATCTTCCCTGGTTTCATCCTAAACTGTGAGAATCTGCTGCTGCTTTTCTTCATGTTATCGACACTAACTGAATTTTGTGACAGGCAATGTGATGACAACAATTTGGGCTCAAGGAAGGGGTGAGCTTTGTTTAATTTATAGACAATTAATCAACTCAGAAAATGATGAACAGATTATTTAATGATCCAAATGCCGCCCTGAATAGAAGGGGGGCGGTTGACGGAGCTAAACGCATGCAGGTTTGTGCACACTCGTTTTTGTTTTCACATTTCACTTGTGTTTGACTGGCCTGGACTGGGGTTAGATATTATTTTAGAAGAATTCTTCCCATTATTTTAAACTGCTTGAAAAGGAAATTCACTGTACTGGGGGATTTGAGGTAGGTCCGGTCTCAATGCCTGTTTTTCTCATTTTGTTTTCAAATGTCAAGTGACCTCTGAGCCTGCAGGGCCGCATCCTCTGATATCTGATCTGTCTTTGACCCAAAGTGTGACCCGATATACATGTAAATGTGAATGCTTTTCCTCTGAGGACTGTGCAGAATGTGATCATGCTCAATGTACAAACTCAGTATTTTCAACTAAGGGTGCTAGTTGAAACGAAGCTCTCCCTCTGAGGTGTAGCCCAGGTGTCATTATCTGTGTGAAATGTTACCACGAATAAGCTGATCTTACCGTTGCTGATGGACATTGTTCAGGTTGGGAATAATACTGTTACTGACTGACTTGTATTTGCACTGGAACACACTGATTTGAGTAAAATCATAGCAAACAATCCATGTGGGTCACCAGTTCTTTCACGAGGCTCTGTCTCCTTGTTGAATTGTTGAGTGTGGATATAAATATGTCTGTTTCTTGTACTCTGTAGTTCACCCTCAGCAGTTCTCCTTCATATTTAAGCATCTTTCAGCTCATTGTTTTGATTTACTGGCCCGCAACTTTTCTATTTTAGTTCGCTCCCATTGCTCACATGTTGTTATGTGCGGCAGCAGACAAAAAAAAAAGTGGGAAAGAAGCTATAAATCTGACTGCAGCATTTCCTCAGCACAGCAAACAGTCAGAGATTAGCTAGTGAACAAAGTGGAGCATTTAAAGGTGCAGTGTGTGAGATTCAGGAGGCTCTATTGGTTTTCATTAGTGTGTAATCAGCAGGTCCTCTTACATGTTGAACCACCGTTTTTCAACAGCATCCCTGAGCAGACAAACCAAACACTGATCTGGATACGAGTTTGTCCGACACACCTGGAAGGAGAAGAAGGAATGCTAAAAACTGCAGTTCCTCTAACGTCCACTTGAGGCTGGTTCCAGAAGTGAGTCAGTCTCCATAAGTCCCCACGTTAGACAGCAGAAATAAACATGTTTACAGCCTGGTACAAAAACAGTTTTGGTCTCTGTAGCTAATTTCCCCGTTCATGACAACTGTACTGAGGGTGAATTTATATACAACTCACCTGTTCACATTATATTAAGGCTTAAAGTTATGCAGGGTTAACAGCTTTGATTGAAATGGTGCTAATGTTAGCGTTGCGTTCACAGCTGGTGTCTTCTGCCCCCAAGTGGCCAAAAAATATTGCAGAAAAAAGCCATTTAATTTAAAGGCATCCTTCCACTGATTATGTTTATTATATCAAGATGTTTTTCTGCTGTTATGTAATTTTTCACCATGGCAACTGCCAATGTTCAGCTTTGTTTACACGTGCTGACATCAGCATTTCTCCTTAGATCTATTTTAGCTTATGAAGAACACAGAAAAATAAAAATGGAAACAGGAAATCCACTGCTGCAGCACAAAGTATTTCAATCAATAGACACATTTATTACACGCATACCTTTACAGTAAACATACAGTATTTGTTGAGACAGAAAATGCTGTGAGTGAAGTGCTTTGTTTTGGCATTCATAAACACAAATAGCTCACCTCTCCATTAGATTTTTTTAGTGATTTTTTATAAAGTAGCCTATTTACATTTTGTGATATGTCTCTTAAGTTTGTACTGCAATTAGCCACCATGTGCTTTTGATGTCCTTGTCCAGGCATTTTGTAAAAACCTACTTCCCGAAAGCACCTTTGACTTCGGATATAATCGAGAGTATAAAAACATTTTGGACCTTTTGTTGTACTTTCAGAATCGGAAGTACGGTGACAGAAGTGTAGGTGGTTGTTACTCATTTACTCCATGCCATTCAAGAGACATCTTGTGCGAGGGCACGTGCTAAATTACAGCGACACTCGCCTGCAGACGTGCTGGATTCACTCAAAGGACCTCGTTCCTCTCTCTCTCTCTCTCTCTTTATCACAAGTGTTGGCCTGTATGTGCAATGTTTGGACTGGCAGTGCATCAGTTTGTAAAGGTTAAAAAATACTTGGAATTCGTACGAGTTAAATTTTGGCGGAGAGACAGGAAACTCAGTATCAGGTACAATTTTTTTTTCTAAATAAAAAATGCTTCTAGCACACAATGATGAAGATCAATCACGTAACTGGCCACCAGATGCTGTGCAAGGCAAAAGCAAACAAATATCTTTTCACACCGAGACCTCTGACTCGTGGTGTGTAAGGTCTGGGTGGCACACAGTAAGGGCTGAAATTTTATGACTGGGTGAGACGGTAAGTGCTTATGTCGCCTCTTTCTTGTCCCTCTGGGCATTCCGGCGAATCTTCATCTCTGTCAGCTGGATGTAGCGGATGACATTGGTGTCTGAAAAACAAAGACAGGAAAAGGCTGATTTATTTCCTGCTCAGGCAGGAAGTGCGCATCAATGTGCTCGTAAATCTTCCACCTGAACAGAGCTCAGTGCGACATTTGACATCGTAAAGTGGCAGTGAAGCTAGCGCTTTTTTCTAGAGCTATAAATAAACTACAAATGGTGAATAATTCTGTCATCGATCAAGTGAAACATAAACGTGATGAAAAGTACATTCACAGCCAAACATGGAGGAACTATTTGAAGATCTTAGCTGAAGACGGCTTCAGGATTGAACTTCACCTTCACATGGTGGAGAAGATGAGCACGTCTTCGTCTTCTCTGAATAAATCTCTCGCTGATTACTCAAAGAACATACATGCTCTGTGGTGTGGATGAGTGAAAAGCTTGTTATGTTAGCTGTGTTGCTAAAAAATGGCCTTGGTGTCAGTGCAGCTCGCTGAGAAAACGTTTCATTTCTCTCTCCGGATGTTAGTGGAGAAGAATCTATGAAGTAAATGTTAGAGGTACCCCAGAGGGACGGAGGAGAGTGGTGCGATAACGTACGAGCAAAGCAGACGACGTGATGCATAAAGGCAGAGAAGAAGACTGCGAGCTCGGCTACATTGCATTAGTTTTCCTGTTGTCTGCTCTTCCTCTCCTGTCCTGCAGCAGTCTTCAGTGTTTCCCACCATCAGTCATTACCTGGCTTGCACGCCCACCTGTTTCCAATCTCCTAATTAGCTCCCAGCATTCACCTCTTCCTGTCTGCCTGTTTGTCAGCAGGCCATGTCACAGCAGGAAGAGCACAGGTGAAAATAACGAGATCAATAATGGTTCAATTCCATTTAGCTGCTTCAGTTACGGGTGTCCTGGTCCTCAGGACGCATGCTGCTCGCTGTCACACTGCCACGGTGTGCTGAGACAGGGACTGGGTCAAAATGTCTGCTGAGACAGACTCTGAGACGAGAATCTCCTTCACCTCAAGATGACTAACTCTGCACAAACACAGGTAGACAGACGGACATTCATCTTTGTTTTCTGATTATCTGATTTATAGATTTGTCTTTGATTTCATTTTTCTTTTCTTGTTGAAGCCCCCCAGAAGTTATAATATATTACTGGACTGACTATAACCTGCTGTTGTTTGTCTCTATGTGCCCTGTGATGGGCTGGTGACCCGGCCTCTCACCCCCTAAGTCAGGCTCCAGTCCCCCCGATGAGGACGAGCACTCACAGATAATGGATGGATGAAACAGGGGAAAGCAAGCAGTGTACCGTCAGCACAGTAAGCATGTGCATGTTTGTCATGGAAGAAAAAACAGACACGGCACAGTGCGATGGAATGGACCGACGAGCTCGACCCTGACCTGATGGCTCCTGTTTGTGTGACTCCTTCAGGTAGTACAGGGCCTTCTGGAAGTCTCCCAGGTGGTAGTAGGCCACGCCGGATCGGTACAGAGCTTTGAAGTTCTTCCCCTCCTTGTGAAGCACTTTGAGGCAGTACTCCTTCACTCGCTCATAGTTCACCAGCTCCATCTGCAACAAGCAGGCTGGAGAGAGGACGAGGGAGTGAAAAGTTAGAGATCAAACTGCACACGTTTCATTTTACAGCAGAAGTGGGTGATGTGTATCTGTGAGGCACCAATGGGTGGAGTTGCTGGTCCGTTCTAACAAATAAAATGACTGAATCCACCAAGGGGGAAATAAATATTCCACCGATATGAAGTGGATATCAAAAGAAAGTGAGGGCGATAGTGGGGTAAGCCTGAGAATGACTCATACTGTTTATGAATCATTCATGAGTTCTGGAGTATTCCCAGTATATTTCTGTGTTGGAAAGAGGACAGATAAGTGCTGTGTGTGTGTGTGTGTGTGTGTGTGTGTGTGTGTGTGTGTGTGTGTGTGTGTGTGAGGGAGAGAGAAACGTCTCTTACCGGCCAAGCTGTTGTAACACTCCAGCTCTGCATTCTCCATGGCCCCCTTCTGCTCATCTGTCAGCGTGGTGGACTTGCTGATGGTGGGCAGGAGGGGGGACGGAGGCTTGGAGCTGGTGTCCGGGTCTCCCAGCACCCTGCACAGCCCCTTAATCTCCAACAGAGCGCGGTGATACTTGCCAATCGCCTCTCGGTACTTCTTATCCTTGTAGCACTGGGTGCCTTGGCACTTGAAGTCCAGCGCCCGCCTCACGACGTCGGCTGGCTCGTTGTGAGACGGTTGTTTCAGCATCGACCCTCCATGATGCCTCTGCTGCTGGAGCTGCTGATATCTGGCATCTTTGGTCCGGCTGCTGCCGCTGCTGCTGTTGGGAGGCAGAGCGCACTGCTGGAGCCTCGGAGAGCCGCTGCCGTTGTCGGTGTGGCTGCCTCTTCCACCGTCCACCCTGCCGTCGTGCCCAGCTTTGATCACGCTCATTTTTTTCGACGTTATTTCTCTGTCGCTGCCCCCGGCGGGCACTGGCTGTGGATTAGCAGGGAAGTCTGAGGCTCCTCTTCACTGCATCTTCTCGGCCGGTAGTCGCGTCTTCGCCTCGCCAGTGTCGCAGCTACGTCTCCTCTGTGCGCAAAAGCCTGCGCGACGCGCGATGCGCGCTCCTCTGTTGTAGCCAGTGCTCCTATTTTTCCCGTCCGACGAGCCGATTGGTCGATAAATACAAGGCCAGTGGTCCCATGGGGGTCCTCCAGCAGGAAGAGGGGAGGTTTGATCATCAGTTTATCTGGAGATAATTTCATTATCAGTTTGTTTGCAGAAGGAAATTATTCAGCAAACCATATTATTTTATTATTTAGGGAAATATACACTGTAAAAAATGGCGTTTTATCCCATATTTTAAATTATCTCTGGATTTTACAGTGAAAAACTGTCAAACAATGTAAAGTATGCCATGAAGTATGTCAGTATACAGCAAAACACTGTCATATTTCAAAACCTTTATTCATGTGGCATTTTCAGGGAATTTACCCAAACAAAGTAGAATTCACATTAGAGACGGTTCATTATACAGTAAAACACCGTAATATTTAATGGCATATTTTGCAGTCATGGTTTGGCACAATTTTAGCATAATAAACACAGTATAACCTTTCTAATATTACAGTAATAGGACATTAGCAGTGTTGATAAGGTTTTATTCCATATTTTAAAATGTTTGTAGAATTTACAGTGAAAATCTGCCAAACCATGACAGTGACTGTAAAATATGCCTTTGAATATAACAGTGTTTTTCTCTGATATACAGTATCACTTTACTCTGTATAAATTCTCTTAAAATGACGTATAAATAAAGGTTTTGGAATATGACACATGGCATATTTTACGGCCTTTTACTGTCATGGTTTGGCAGTTTTTCACTGTAAAATGTACAGACATTTTTTACAGTGTAGTTCTGCCTCATTGCACCTCAATCTATTTTGTGTCTTCATCTTGTATGTCTTCTATTATTGTGTTAATTAGAGCCAAATAAAAGACATGAAACCTTATTTGACTCATAAATAATGGCTCATTTTATCAGATTTCTCTGCCTCTCTGGGCCTTCCATTGGAAACTGGGCAATATTTCAGCCTCTTTAGACTAAATATCTTACAGGTAGGAGTGTCAACTCCCTCTTTCCACCTAAATGCCCCTTCCAGTCTGCCGCCCTCATCTCAAATTGGAGGAATGCACTCATCTCCACTCAGATGAATCAGATAAAGATCATCCTGCCTGTCGTCTCTCGCCCGAGCAGCTTGGCTGCTGTTCGCCCAGACTGCTCTCCTTCTGCGCAGCCACTTTGGACAGACTCATGACAGGCCACAGTCTCTAATGACAGGCTATGATGTCATTCAAACCGGGGTTTATGCTGGGTAATAGTGTTAGGAGCCTCTATTATGAAGGGGGAAGGCACTCAGCTAGGTGATGAATATGCTGTCTTTGGCCGTGACAAAAGAACCTCTTATTTTTGACTGCTACTCTCTCCACACTGGAGTGAGTGTGTGTGTAAGCTTGTGCATTCACCCTGCTTAAATCCATCTGTCCTGTCACACTCGCAGGGCAGTGAACTCAGCTGTCTGGGTGTGTCTCGGAATTTCAGCTCTCTGGAGCAAATGCTGCTGATCAGAAATAAAGACCATGAACCATGAAAGCTATTAAATGTGACTGATTGTGCAATGCTCAGACTGGTGCTTAGAGGTCTGGATAGACAGTTGTTGTGAAGGAAGATAAACATGTGTCAATGAAAGTGCAGATATGATATGAATAAATTAGGTATAAAAATAACATGAATAAGATTTAAGATTACATTTTAAAGTGCCAGTAAAGTAACAATAATGTATTTTTTGTACTTTATTAAAATGCCTTTACAACCTTTTATTCCAACTTAAGTAATCAAGATGGTTAAAGGTCCAGTGTGTAGGATTTAGTTGTATCCACCTCACCTTCACCTTTACTAGTCTGAAGGAGAAACAATCAGGAGAGCGAGCTCTGTCCTGGACTGTCCTCTGGACTCCATAGACGAAGTGAGGGTGAGGTGTTGTCCGTGATGGATGTTAGCTAAGCTGACATCACCCCTACATGACACTGTGGAGTCCCTGAGAAGCTCCTTCAGCAGAAGACTACACCCACAGTGTAAGGAGGAGAGGTTCAGCTTCATCCCTACTGCTAACACCTGCACCACCTGATCATGTTGTAGTTACTGTAGATACAAAACGCTAATCTTAAAGTAACAAAAACAAAAAGATAAAATGCCTCTGGTGATTATACACCAATGAAAACACGGTTATGTTGATTATTTTCCATCTCTGCCATATTTTGAAATTACAGCCTCTCAAATTTGACATACTCTGGGCCTTTAAGACGACGTCATCTCATCGCGACCTGACGTCCGTACGTATTCTTTGTGAGACAGTGTTTGTTTACAACATGGCGGCGGTGGATTTCAGAGGTAACTCTCTGTTTTTAATGTTTATTTTAATAAAGTCCACTGAGGCATTTCTACTTTATTAATATTAAATAAACTAATAACGCAGTTAGCCGTTGAGACACAGCTGCTGT
Source organism: Nibea coibor (assembly GCA_023373845.1). Taxonomy (NCBI): domain Eukaryota; kingdom Metazoa; phylum Chordata; class Actinopteri; family Sciaenidae; genus Nibea; species Nibea coibor. The sequence continues at coordinate 23,977,487 of CM041722.1, forward strand.
GTGTGTTTGTTTCACGTATTTGTGCTAGCAGCTAGCGTTAGCCACGGTTAGCATCCTCTTAGCTCTGATTAGCAGCCGGCTAATTTGGCTAAAGCTAACTGTCTGTCTGGGTGGTCTCAGATTAGACAATAAAGCAACGAAGTCTGTATATGTATGTGTAAATATGTATATTATTCTGATAGAATGGGATTAGAATGACGTTATACAAACCATGCGAGTCAGTTAGCGTTACTTAACGTTACAACGATGAATAAGTACTTGATAGATGGATACGAGTAGCAGTCTGTTGCTGAAGGAGCTGTTTGAGGCCTCCGCAGTCTCCTGCAGGAGGTCGGCTCCTCACATAGACTTCCTCTGTGGAGTTGGACCTCCTGTTCAGTTTTATAAGCCCTAAGGCTCTGATGGTGACGGTATGAGGAAGAGTGTCTGCTGCATCAGTGCCTTAAAAACATCCAGTGTGACGCTAATATAACCTCAAACTTCACACACAACCAGTGTCAGGATGGTGGTTACATTTTTCATTGGATTCACAGACAACCTTCTCGGGATATCCTGGGTGGACAGCGGCTGGGTACCGATTCTTAACCCCGGAAATGTGCTGGACTACTTCTCTGAGAGAAGCAACCCCTTCTATGACCGAACCTGCAACAATGAGGTGGTGAAGATGCAGCGGCTTACTCTGGAACATCTGAAGTAAGTTCATCTCACCCGGCGTGTTCTGCTGCTTCACATAAATGACAATGAAGAAACATTAAACTAAGAGCAGACACAGTCTTTATGGTGCTGAGTGATATAACACACTGTGTGTGTCTTGTTTTCAGTCAGATGGTGGGAGTGGAGTACATTCTTCTTCATGCTCAGGAGCCAATTCTTTATATAATCCGTAAACAGCAGAGGCAGTCACCAACACAAGGTGAGCAGTGTTACATCTGATTGAATTTTCAGAATTCAATTGGAGCGTACTGAGCGGTCAGTGTACACAGCATGTGTATATTACTGTGTGATAAAGAATAAATGGCCTTATGAGAAACCTGACAGCTGCCGTATCATTACCACAGTCAGAGCATAGGACAACAATCTGAGACTATTTTATTTAAATGCCAGTCATTAGATTTATGATTTCATGAGCTTATGCTAATTACACACAGTCTTGCACGTGAGGATCTTATTGCCACTTCTACTGTGTGATCTCACCCTCCAGTAATTCCCATGGCCGACTACTACATCATAGCAGGAGTGGTGTATCAGGCCCCAGACCTGGGAACGGTTATCAGCTCCAGAGCGGTGAGGCTCATTCATAGTATCATCACATAATAATCATTTTTGATAAGTGTTTTCATTGTGAGTGACATCCATCACATCTGTTTCAGCTCTCTGCCGTCCACGGCATCCAGTCTGCTTTTGATGAGGCCATGTCATACTGCCGCTATCACCCATCCAAAGGATACTGGTGGCACTTCAAGGATCAGGACGAGAGAGGTTCGGTTTTGGAATAAAGCTCCAGACAGAATAGTTCCTGTAAAAACAAAAAGAGCAAAATGTCTCAGAATGTAGCTAAAAAGTAACTTGTGTTCTACAGAAAAAGCCAAACCCAAGTCGAAGAAGAAAGAGGAACCAAGTTCACTGTTTCAGAGGCACCGTGTTGACACGCTCCTTTTGGACCTCAGGTCCAAGTTTCCACCAACATTCTACCAGGCACGTGTGATTCGTGTGAAATCTTCTCAGTCTTTTCATCTGAAATTCCCTCTGAGCAAAAGATCGGATTGAAGTAATGTTGTTTTTTCTTTCTGCACTTTCAGCCTAAGCCCGGTGAAAAGCCGATTCCAGGTAATGATCTTCAGATGCATCAATAGTGTCAGTCTGTGGATGTGTGTAACACTGAGGAGGATCAGTTTGCATAATTGTAATGTAATATTCATGAGTAGTTTTTCATTAGCGTGTACTCACGCAGAAATTAGAATCATTGTATATTTATTACGTTAGAACGAGCTCTTTATATCTACACAGAGTGTAAGATGGATCGGTGGGTTGATACGCCCTCTGCAGCGTTGTGGCTCTTGTTTTTCTCTCACCTTTGGTCATGAGCTTGAGATTGAATACAAATGAGATAGCCGATACAAGCAGCTGAAATGAGCTTCCTCCACCGGGTGGCCAGCCTGAGCCTTAGAGATGGGGTGAGGAGCTCGGAGTACAGCCAGGTGCCTCCTGGGTGCCTTTCTTTGGAGGTGTTCAGAGTAACGGGGGGGAGACCCTGAGCCAGACCTAGAACCTGCAGGAGGGACTACATAGCCCATGTAGCTTAGGAACACGTCGGCATCCCTCAGGAGGAGCTGGTTGTCCTCTAACTGCATGTTCTTGTTTTGCAGTGGAGGTGAAGAAAGAGCCTGAACCTCCCGCAGAAACTGTAAAACAGGAGGAAAGGGAACCAGCCACAAAGTCCTCCGCCCCAGCTCCACCCAGCAAACCGCCTCCTGAGAAGAGAGCAAGACTACAGTGACATTCTTCACACGCTGTCGGGAGAAATGGAAAGACCGACAGAACGAACTGAAGGAACAGCTCAGGAGTATTTTTGTTCCCCATCCACTCATCAGTTTACCGGATGCTAAGAACGATCTGGCACGTCAAGCATCGGTTGCTTGTGTCTGTGCCAGGGCTACTTTTACACTGTAACCATAGTCTCGTACACGTGATAGGGTTTGGCATCATGGGCATCTCAGGCAGCTGTACTACGAACAGGGGTTAACTGCTTGATGTCAGCAGGCATTTAGCAGTATTTGCTAAGGATGAGGCTTTTTCTGATGGTAAGCTGACCTCAGCATCAGTGTCGGTTTACTGTTGACATCAGCGTAATATTCGCCTCGTAATGACTTCACAGGGCGGTTTAATTCCAGGCACGCTTCATGTGTGTCAGACAGGATTATCTCATCTGAAAAGCAAAACGCATTTTGACTTGAGCACCTAATTACAAACACTTTCATCTGCTTTTTTTTACACTGCTTTTCTGTGTTTTTGTATTAAAATGTATCAGCCACTGTGTCCTGACGTGTTTGATTGTTCACAAGTTACGGTCTCGAGTCTCACTTGAACAGTTTTTCTTCATGATCTGAACAAAATATCACCTAAAATAACATTTATAGACGCGGGTCACCTGCATTGGTTTGTCTGTGTGGGTTCTTGTCCAGGGTTTATTCTCACCCTAAGTCAAAGGCGGGATGAGCTTCAGCCTCACGCAACCCTGATGAGGCGGTTCCAGATAATAGATATTTATAGATGAGTCATGTTCAACACATTTATGTCCGGGCTGACGGCGTTCACCTTTGGGTGCTGTACTACATTAATCAAACATGATAATCTTCAGTGATGCAGTGAAGTTTTCATGGCTCACCTGGCAGAGCGTGCACCTGTCAACTCTGACCTGCAGCCATTTGCCTCATGACGTCCTTATTTGTAACTAATTGATTTTGGCTCTACCCTTGATACCTTCAGGGACTGAACCAAGGAGGCCAATCTCCGGGTCACCTTGGAGAAACACTTTTCAAAGATATGATCAATTTTGTGGTCCACATTTTCTCCTTGTCATGTTAGCAGGCAGTATACACCTAATTGGAACTGAACCTGAATTCGTATCATTTGAAACACTTGTGTTGACTATTTCCTGCCACTGTGAAAAGGATGTATTAGATCATTTTGCCTCTTTGAACAGAAACTGTGAAATATTTAGAGGAGCTGTGTCATTTTGGAGGACCTGCTAATGTTTAAACACATGACGAGGAGAAAATGTGGACCACAAAAAAAAAAAGTTACATCCCTGTCTAGGGAAAGTAACATGACCAACACTGGTTAATAACCACAAACAGATATTTATTGACACTCTGAAATATGATAACACAACCCCTCAGACTAAAAATGGTGCTTCTCTTCAGAGTGAGCTCGCCCAAAATAACAAACTGGCAGTTGACAAATGAACCCTACAGCAGAAACAAACAAAGAGACTATTCCTAAGTCCTAAACTAACCTCGAACAGGAGACAGGTGTGCCTGTGGTACCTGTGAGTGTTTGAAGTCATTACACCGTGCAGCACTGACAGTTTGCAGTGATGCGGTTTGACCGGTAGGTGTCGCTGCTCGGTCACGTTTGGTCCGAGCTGCTAGCTGTCAGGTAATTCATCACCTGTAATGTGTCCGAGCTGTCTGTCGTCACTGAGTGTGGACTCAGCTTCAGGTCAGATGTGCGCAGTCACTCCACAAAACGCGAGCTCTCACCCCGAAGAGGGAGGAGAGACACCCCGCGTTCATCTACCGTGGACGGGTGTAGCGTTAGCTGCTTCCATGGCTACTACCGCCGGCGTCTGCTACCGCGAGCGGATGCCACGAAGAAGAACGTCCTCGCAGGGCGTGGTGGGATAAGGAGTCCTTCCTCTGTGGAGGACTGGAAACAGTGCCCCAGCTGGCTAGCAGCTAGCAGCAGGCAGGCAGGCAGCAGAGAAGATGGCTGCAGAGGGGATTCTCAGGCCGGCCAGTGTCTGAAAAACACCGTTTGTCATGTTCACCGACGACTAGCAGCCCCCGGCGGCGTGTCACCCCCCTTTGGTCGGTTCCGTTGGTCGGTTTCGTCGTCGGAGGGGTGATAACAAAAACCCAACATGGGGTCGCAGACTCTCCAGATCCTGAGGCAGGGGGTCTGGGCTTCAGTCACAGGCGGATGGTACTACGACCCCGATCAGAACACATTCGTCAACGCGTTACATCTCTACATCTGGCTGTTTCTGCTGTGTTTCCCCTTCACGCTGTACATGGTGAGCTGGGTTCAAGTCCCGTTTTTTTTGTGTGTGTGTTTGTTTGACTGCTGGTAAGTTCGGTGTCCGTTAGGTTAGCTGCCCGCCGACAGGACACTAACGGTCGGTCTCTGTCTATTATCTGGAGCGGGGACAATGTAGCGGCTCGTTAAACTTCAACCAAACGTGACGGAATATTGTCAACACGGTCCGAGGATGTGTCAGGGAGCAAACCGAAGGCTGTCTGACCGACTGAAATAACCTTTAAACGGGCTGCCCTTCCCCTTTTTCCACACAGCACCAGAACGCTCCTTTTGTTTGATGCGTTTAAGATCCGGTGGGATATTTTATCAGCCAGACTGCACCGTGTCAGGCTGTAATCAGTGAATTTAACCCCCACCACCTCCATCTTATCTGCCCGTTTCCCTCCTGTCTGTAGTGATTTGCGGTATCACCCGTTTCCAGAAGCTCACCAGCTGACAGAGGATGCTAACAGCAACCTGCCAACTTCAATGCTCATCTTCACTCCTTAAACTTAGACCAGATCAGTTCAAGTTCCAGTCCACCTGTGCGACAGCACACCTGAAACATCAGTGTGTCACGGTGCCTTTTTTAAACATGCACCCAGGTCAGGAAGCATACTAACTTCTATATCGAGAAGCTTGGTTTGTGGTTTCCGATCTATTCCTGGAGTGGAAATACGCCGGTCAGCTCTGTCTGTGGCTTTATATACTGAGCCACAGGTCTCGCTGGCTGCCGTGTTTGTGATAACTGCAAAACAGATGCAGAGGGATATCTCAAGGACGACACAGACGCAGGAGAGAGATGGGAGAGCTCAGACACCTCGTGGTGACAAAAAACCCGTACAGGTGCTCGGCAGATGATCGCATCCTTCCTTGGCAGCCTCCCTGTTAAAAGAGACACTAAACCGATGATCGAACGCAGCCGTGGTTTTTAAAGTGCTGCCAGTGTGCGTCATCAGTAATTGCGAGGCATTTTAAGTTTTCTTTCAGCTGTGTTTACTGGAGCTGCTGCTGCACATCCTCAAGGCCGAATGTCCTTCAGCATTGTCGTTTTGGATAAAAATATCTGTTTAAAAACCAGTGGGAGCTTCACTTTTGTCCTTCTTAACCCAAAACCAACAAAATAGCACAACCTTGGGCTATAATATGACTTCTCAGTGTTGCTTCTTGGTCCTTGAGAAAATACAACAGGAAGGAAAAAGGTGCAGAGCTTATTTAGTTAGTGTGAGTACGGTCTGCATCACCCTATCCCCTCTACAGTATTAAAAACAGCCCACATAAGTTCACTTCTGCTCCTCTCTCTAATCCCAGGCCCTGCAGCCGACCATGGTGATAGTGGGAATCTACTGTGGTGTGATAGCCGCCATGTTCCTGCTGCTGAAGACGGTGAATTACCGCCTCCACCACGCCCTGGACGAGGGGGAGGTCGTGGAACACCAGGCCAAGGAGAGTCAGGGCAGCAGAGGAGGCACCGAGGGGGCGAACGACGGCGGCGTTACCCGTCGGCAGGACAGCAACGGCCCGGGGTGAGTTCACGTCTTTACGCAGCAGCCGAGTGGATTATATGTCTCTGGATTGTGAGTCAAAGCTGACTAAGGCTGCTCGGACGATGAGGCATTGTGTGAAGCTGTGGAGGAGTGTTGGGTGTTTCCTGATCTGTCACATGGTCGTGGAGTCGATACATTTAAAGGTGATGTAATCTGTGTTAGAGCTGAGGTCGAAGGTCCTCGACTGGTGACATGTGAAAAGACTCTACGAGGAGAATCAATAACTCTCTTTAAAGGCTTCAAGCTGCAGCAGCAGCAGTGATGGGGAAGTCATTAGTAAGCTAGTAAGATCTTTACTTTGTCTGCTGTCCACCTGCAGAGAGAGACGTGTCCTATCACAGTTTATTAGATGATCATACGCTGTTGTCTGTCCCACACTATGGAGACCAAGTGTGTGTTGTTTAGCTTTGTTTTCAGATACACTACAAGGCTGTGGCTCGGTGTAAACACTGGAAGCCGGCCTCATTCATTCACCTTTAGGTACTCTGCAGAGTTTTCCTTCTGTTTACATGCAGTCATTCAGCGTTATCCACCAGAGCACATTGTCAGTGTCCTCAAGGCCCAACAAAAGTGGAATGCAAAATCATCGTTTACACTCCACCGTCCGCTTCTCGTCCCGCATTTCTCGGCGCATTGCTGCCACCTGTACGCGAGCGATACACTGTGGTGAGAAAGCGTTGGCAGGAATACATGTGCGGCATCACCCACGTGCTTGTGCACAAGAACAAACAAAACCGGGGCCCACTCACAGCAGCATCCCCTCCAGAGCGCTAGTGGTGGTTTTTAAATCTACAGGGTACGTGTGTGATCATTTCTCTTCAGATCTTTACCCAGTGCACCGCTCGTTCTTCATTTATCCTCACGTTTTTACGGTCTGTCCTGTAGCCGTGGTGCATGATTGTCAGATAATGGTAATAGTAATAGCTTTGACAATATCTAGCACTTAACCCTAACCACTGAGTTAACAAAGTGCTTTACAGAGACAGGCACAGAAACAGACAGTACAATGAAAAGAAAGATTAAAAACCAGCTTGTTGTTGATGGTTCAGAGGAGAGGCTGACATTAAAAATGTACGTCTGGCTAAAAGTAAATGCATAAAAAAATGATAAAAACACCAACAATTAAAGTTAAAGAGATGAGAGGATAAGAAAATATTTAAAGAGAGTAAAAGCGAGCTTCGTCTCCTCGGGTAGGTCGATCCAAAGTCGAGGGATCCTGATGGAGAAGGAGCAGTCATGTCTAGTTTTGAGCTTCAACATTTGGTCGCCCCACCAGAGGATTAAAGGCTACATGCTGGCTTACACGGGTTAGCATGCTGACAGTGTAGTTAGGTGATTAGTAAAATCTTAAAATCAATCCTAAAACACACTGGAATATCTGTCTATCATGCACGAAGCAGTGGGAAGATACAGAGTGTTGATGAATTCAAAATAAAATCGGACCTAAAATTGAGCCTTGTGGTACACCACAGGCAGACACAGCTTTAGAGGTTCTTTCTAAAAAGAAAGTAATAAAACCGCTAAGCTAAGAGCCCAACGTCAACCCAGGTCCTAAGACGATCAATTGATATGTGTGTGTATGGACACATGAACATGGTGTTATAGAACATGTTATAAATCACAGGTTCCTTCGTGGAAGTTCCATATGGAACCCATATGTTTTAAAGCCAAGTATGCTGACAGTGTCATGTGCTAATTAATGCTTTGATTAGGGTAATTAAGGACCTCATTAATATGAAGGGTATGTCTAGAATGGTTGTAGGATTGCAGGACTTTATGTGCTTCAGCTTAATATAACCAAAACACAAATTGCAAATATAATTTGCATAATGTCATGTCATCGGTTACCATAAATAAGAAGTACTGACATATTAAAAGCTACAAAATAACATGTTACCCCAACTCTGAATTCCAGGCGTGAGTCTGTCATTCAGGGGGAACAAAAGCCAGCGAGGTTTCAGCGTTTTACTGCCCATGACTCGAAGAAGTGACTCATATTCACATTCCAGAGAGAGCGCTTAGCAGGACGCTGAGAGAGGGGGAAAGGCAACAAGAAGAATGAGAGCTCCTGACCACAGGGGCAGACACAGACGCAGTCGCAGTGTTGCCCACACATCTGGAGTTACATTCCAGGTTGTTTGAGTTTACAGTAGAGCAGACAAGCCGAGCTGAAGTTGATTAAGGTGTTTTCGCAACGCCGCCCACCCATTTTCCCCTGACTGGTCGTTTTCCCAGCTTCAGTTTGAGTCCAGCTCTACGTGTTCGAGTTCATTACTTGGAGTGTTTGTGTTGCGGTTTGACCCGTTATGAAACATTTTTGGCATATGGAAATGATTTATAGACAATCCCTGGCAAGTTGTTTGTTTCGACATACCGACTGGTTAAACAAGCACGTCCGTGGCTAAATATAGAGCTGGACAAAATCTACATGGATGCTTTCATCTGTTTTCCCTCCTTCACTTTATTTTCAAAACCCAAATAAAGGATTAAAACCACAGGCCTGTTTCATAAAGTTACATGACGAGTTTTCCTCTAAGTTGAGCCAGTCACGTAACGGAGCCCGACGTTCACATCTTCTGGACGAGTGACACCTTTCACTCTCACATCACCCATTCAGGTTTAAGGGAGGGAGTGCACCGTGCATGTTGTGGTAATACAAGCGTGTGCATGTGTTTGTGTGTGCAGGGACCCTGGAGGGGGAATCGAGATGGCAGACTTCATCAGGCAAGAGACTCCACCGGTGGACTGCAGCTCCAGGAACTCCTATATTGGGATGGAGTCTAACCAGCAGGTAAGCAGAGCACAGGCCTGCTGCAGAAGACAAATGTACAGAACATGTTCCACATAGCAAATCAACGCTGATGCATCTTGTCTGCACTCAAAGTTAGGTTCAGTTACGTTTGCTGGAGTCTGTTTAAAATGAGTGCACACCATTTAGTTGCTCAACAGAAAGTTCATTTTTGATTAATAAGGAACTAATCTGCCAATCCAGACTTTTCTCGTCCGCGTTGGTGGAACGTCCTACCGGTTCCTACAGATCAGGGGCGTCCCTCTCTACCTTCACAAACCTCCTGAAGACCTCCAGCTCTTCAGAGAGGACCTCCTCTGCAACACTACCAACAGCTGGGCATGACACATCTAGACTAAATGAGGAATAAACAGACTGTAAACATAAACTCTATTTACTGTCCGCCATTTTATTTGAGCGTCCAAATTGAGTGCGAGTGTCACATGTATGCACTATATATAGGTGTCTATTATTACAGGGAGTAATAAATGTGAACGAGGGAGTCAAACTGTCGTTGGGCGTACTACAGTAAATCAACCCCAGTTAGGCCGAGCGGACATGAAACACACATTCTGATGTTTTTACTGGACACTCGATCCTAAAGTTGTGATTTAGTTTCACTGAACTCCATGTGACTCATCAAACATTGGCTCGTGAATGTTTATTCACAAAACCGTCCCGTGATTCACTACTTGTGTTACAAGTGATAAATAATCAGTAAACTGCCGCTACAACACTGCTGGGAAACAATATGCACACCCCCCCTGCAAACAAGCATCATCTGCTGAGACCTGACGGCGTTCAAAGCTCCTCCAGTCTCTACTGTGTTTACTGTAACCATCAAAGATGCACACAAGCTTTTGTTTCATCAGCTCTGATCCTCACATAGCTGTCCATCCGCTGATATCTCCTTTAATATTCAAAGTTATTTAGCTGTTTTTATCCTGTGCGATATATTTAACCTCTGAATCCCCAGGGGTGCCGTGTTCCACGTCTTTGTACTGCGTGTCCTTGAGTTGCTAATCAGCCAGCATGTTCTGCTCAGCTGCTGCTGTACCGAGTACGAAGGGGGGGAAGCCAGAAACTTTTCAGACAGTGACGAGGCGCCGGCTGTTTGTGATGCCTTTGGACGTTGTATTCTTTTAGTGATCACACGCCTTCATGAACGACGTTTGACCGTCGTCTTCAAGAGACAAATTGCCTGACTTATCTTTTTATTCACATTTCAGATCGCACCCACCCATGGAAGAGCAACAGTAGCCAAAGGTAACTATGACTACATTGTAATGTATAATTAAATCAGTGTTCTCTGTGCAGATGCAGCCTCAGAGTGAAGAGAACAGACTTTTTTTTTTTTTTTTTTTTTGCGACCCTGTGATACGTTTCCTTTTTGTGGGCTCACCACATCCCGACCACGATCACACCAGCTGCCCGGGAGATGTAGTCTGACTCAGCATTACTGTGACCTCAGCAGTCGCACCGAGATGAGGCAGCTCTGACGGGCACTGCTGAGTTTGGAAAGCAATAACGCCGCTGTAAGACCCGACACTGGAGTCACTCTCCAGGAAGAAGACGACAATAAATGAACTTGTAGCTCCGCTTTGGGTCTATTGTTCTGAGTGTTAGACTGAGGCGGCTGCGTCGTGTGAATAATTCAGTGAGTCTTTTCGATGCCATTCTAATTAGCTGGCAGTTTGCAGTGACAGGAAATGGTCTGAAGTGGGACAAGGACTCTTCTGGGGTTTAGTGTTTTAATCCTCTTCCCTTCAGACTGAGACTGTCTGTCGCAAACACGCGTAGAAGCATGACCAAGTAAGACTCACACTGTGATTGCAAAGAACAGTTTCTATCAATGTTCAAAGATTATCTTGCACAGCCATCGCAGCATTATATTTTCATTATCTTAGAGCACCTCTCAGTGAAGTGCTGATTCTGAGAAGAAGGTCGGAGTATCTATTTATTTATCCTCTATGTGAGGGTGCCCAGGGTTCGTGCTAGTGGTTGTGAATGTATTAATAATTCATGGAACATGTCATCTCTTAATTGCTTTCTTCCGATCTTTGCAGGAGATGTGGGAAAGACTTCAGACGACATCAGTTTGACTCTTGTTGAGAGCTGCAGCCACGATCACGGTAAACATGCAACGCCTCTGCATCTTTCTCGTGTTGCCGGCCGTAACATTTCAACCTCGTCCTGAATGTTTGTTTTCTTTGCATCCGTGTAGATCTGCTGTCAGACACAAAGATGTACTGCCTTGTTCCCAACGACTCCTTCGCCTCCATGCAGCCGTCAACCTCCTTGTGTCCCTCTGAGCTGTCCAGGGAGCCTGCTGATCTCTGTAACTCTGCTGCTTATCACTTCAGCCTGTCACACTCCTCTTGTGACACAGAGGTGACCCCACACGCATCCATGCAATCTCAGACTTTTAGGAAGGAGCTCCGTTCTCGGGGCCTGCCTCGGACCTCTAGCTCGGCGGGTTCTGCTTTCCCCGACCCGTGTCTACCAGACTTTGCTCTCTACCCACCGCCCAGGAGAGGCGGCCTCGACCCCGTCTCTGAGCTGGAGACCGCCAGACCTCACAGGCCTGGGGTGTGCAGCAGAGAAGGGGCCGAGCGGCTGTACCAGCAGGACCAAGCTGTGCCCTCCACCTCGGGGATAGAGTGCTACAGACACAAAGAATCACGTAAAGTAGCCCGCTCAGCCTCCAGGGAGGCAGGGGAAGGTAGCTCAGGACTGTACCAGGTGGAGGTGGGTGGCGGGGGTAAAGGCTCTGGTGGAGGAGGAAAGTCCCAGGGAGGAGAGCGCAGTGCTGATAGCCTGAGGAGTCTGAGTACTCGCAGTAGTGGCTCCACTGAGAGCTACTGCAGTGGCACAGACAGGGACACCAACAGCACCGTCAGCAGCTTTCACAGCGAGCAGACCAGCTCGACACATGTGGAGAGCCTGCTCTCGCTTTCAGGAGATGAACGTGTACGGGACAGAGGAGACGCTGTATCTGCTCCTGCAGACGGCAGGACTTCTAGCCTCGGCAGTATTAGCTCTCGAGGTCTCAGCAACCTTCCCTCAAGGGAGGCCAATAAAAATCCCCATGCCAATGAGCTGACTGCTAAACACCCCGCTGACGCACCATCCTCTGCAAACCAAGAGCTGGTAGAACCTGGCAGGTGCCAGGAAGAGCCTGGCGTCCGGACCAGTGCTGATGGCTCAACAGGTGTAGCTGCCACAGAGCAGGAGCAGGTAAAAGATGACACTCAACCAAAGTCAGCCAACATTGTTCAGAGGACTTCCTCCCTGTCAACGGGGCGCAGTGGACGCCGGCGGACCGGCAAGAAAAGGGCAAGCAGCTTCGACGCCAGCCGTCACCGGGACTACATGTCTCTGCGTGGTGTGGCCAAGCCTTGTAGTGCTGTGTTTACTGGGGGTGGAGAGGAGGACTCTAGCGATCAGAGTGAACTTAGCTGTGCCTCAAGTCTCCACTCCACCCACCACCTAAGCACAGACAGCTCATCTAGCACCTCCCGCTCCTGCCACTCACCAGAGGGCTGCTACAGGGCGCTGAAAGCCAAGCACACTGCAGCCAACGCAGCCTCGTCCTCCGCAGCAGCAAAAGCCGTGGTGGGATCCGGGGCGGGAGCACGAAGCGGCAAGCGGCGCACATCTCGCCGTACCCCCAGCACAGGCAGTGCCAAAACACACGCCAGAGTGTTGAGTTTGGACAGTGGTACGGCTGCCTGCCTTAATGACCCCAGCCGCCTAGGAGCACCGGCTGGGCCTCGGCCTCTCACCACCTCCAAGTCTGACCTGGAAGCCAAAGAAGGGGAAGTCCTGGACGCGGCATCCCTGCTGGGTCGTGCCTCCCAACTGGAGTCAGTGACCCGCTCCAGAAACAGTCTGCCCAACCAGGCAGCTTTCACTGAGCCTCAGGATGCCACTGCTGCTTCCCTGCGGGGTACGTACCACACACTGTGCTCTAACACACTGTACACACTGCATTCTGGCTGGTTTACTACTACTGTTTGATGACTCGTCCATATTTTCTGTTTATGTCAATGTAGCGACCGTGTAACTCTATCCACATTTAATGGTACTGAGTACGCCAGTCTCCAGTACTCTTAGACATGCACTCTATTTTGTGAATTATCAGCAGAAGTGTATTATAGTTAGACAGATGTCGTCTGCTTTTGTTATTTGTGCTTGCTTTGCAGGTTTGGATTGTTTAAGTCAGACCTGAATGATGCTATAGATGTGAGCTGAACGCTCTGCTGCTGTCGGATGGCAAGAACTGACAAAACAGAGATTGTTTTTGGTGTAGTCCTCCGCGTTAGGCCTGCTTTATTATTGGTTTTGAGTGTGTGTGTGTGTGTGTGGCTGCATTAGAGACGTTGCCTGCCTTGCTCATTCAGTGTAACCATGGTTAGTTTCCATGGAGTGACAATCATGACCCAGGCAGAGTGTTCCTTGTGTAGATCAGTATTAGCATGATGGCACAGTGTGTGCTTTGTGCTGAGGTTAGACAAACAGCAGCTCTCTTATTAGTGTCATACACACTGAGTCTGGCAGACATTCCCCACACCACATTCTTCAAACTTGTATTCAGTTCTTGCTCTTTGGCTTCTGTGGGCTCATGAAGTCCAATTTGGTTGTTTCTTCATTTTGTTCTCCTGAAATTAACAACATTGTCATCAGGATGTGCTCAGACATGTCAACAGAACATTTCCAACTTAGTGTTTGATACCTTTGATTCCTTTTATCAATTTGACTCCATGTTGGTATTAGCGTAGCATATAGCATACGATTGGTTGTTTAAAGGTCACGTGTGTGCTACTTAGCTGATTGCAGTCACCACGCCTCATCCTCCTGTAAACTCCTGTGTCCATGAAACACATGAAAAACACGAAGAGACGATGTTTAGTTTGTCCATTCCAGGCTCCTGTAAACATGGCGGACTCCGTGGCAGAGGACCTGCTAATTAGCATGCTATGCTGAAGAGTTGATTTATCGCAGCAAGCCTCAGTGTCATTTCAGTGAATTCATTTAATAAACATGCAAATAAAATGTTAATTTTCAGAATATTTTTTAACACACTTGAGAGTTTTGTCTCTACAGCCTGACCTTTTGACGTTAGCTGTTGTTAGCTAGAGTTAGCCAACCTTAGCTTGCGTTTGCTGAGTCATTTAGCCTCATTTAATAGCTTTTTTTTCTACATGTGCTACTGTTAGCTTGTGTTTCAGCACATGTTGTAATGAACAGTAAAGTTCATCTGCCTTTGGTCCCGTTTCCAGCAGCTCTTGCTCAGTGGTAACGTCATTACAGAAATACTGTGCAGCTTTTGTTGAGCGCCAGGCGCTGTGGCCATAAGTCTCAATAACAGTATGATGGTAAACACTGAAATGCAGCACACAGCAGAAGCACAAGAAGAGTCATAAAGTCAGCAGACTGACTCAGTAATGGCAGTTATACAGCAGTATCTATTTATAGTCTGCTAACATTAGCCGCCATGGGCTACTGGTCATATCAGACCAAAGGAAGCTGTAGCAGGAAAACCTGTTTGTGTGTGTGTGTGTGTGTGTGTGTGTGTGTGTGTGTAATGAATCGAGCAATGCTGTGTTTTATTGCCTCTATTTTTTATTTGTCAAAGGAAGAAGGTGTTGCAGCTTTTCAAAACTCACATTGTCTGGCTTTAAAGGAACTGACGCAAGAGAAATTCAGCGCGCCGTTAATCATTTAATCACCACTGCTGTGGCAAAAGTTATAAAGCTCGCTCCTCTCTTGGAAAATGTCTCACTTGAGACGTGTTTCAGTGTTTTTCTAAGATTTTTCTTGGTGATTCGATAGTGACAGCAAAGACACAGACAGGAAATCAGGGGGGGAGTGAGGACAGGGATGAATGGGATGTTACGGCTCACGTCTTAACCATTATCCCACCAGTACAGTAGCGCCTGTGTTCAGTGTCCTGTCAGTCATGTTGTCAGTGTCTATATCTCAATAGCTGCTCTCATTTAGGAGTGAAACTCTTGATTAGTGTCCTAAAGTTCCAACAGCAACACGTGGAAGTGTCACCTCATACTAGTGTCCAGCTCTCCAAAAAAAATGAAACCCAATCTGACTGGGCGATGATGTCTCTCACCATGACAGCCCCGGGGAGCGAGGAGACGGTCATATTTCGGCGTGAACGTAGCACGTTCCGTCGGCAGGCGGTGCGGCGGCGACACAACGCAGGGAGTAACCCCACCCCACCCACCTCTCTCATTGGATCTCCTCTCAGGTACGCCGTTGCATGATGGAGCAGGGAAATCCTTCCTGTCGTTTCTTGTTGCCTGGCATATATATGAGCATGTTAAACCAGGCGGCGCTCTTTCCTGTCCCCCACATCACAACACCCATTTGCGTGCATGACATCGAGCAACATTTCTCATTGGATGGGGTGTCTCTCCGCTCTCTGCATGTGATGTCTTTTTCGTCCTCCTTTTTTCTCTCTCTCTGTCTGAAGGCTTCACTCTTCATCCTGCTATCACACTTTAAATTCCACATTTTGAGCACGGATCAAAGAATGGAGTCCTTTACAAACTCTTAAAGGCACAAGGCCGCAAAGTCTGACTAATCTACTTGGTTGACACGCCGTCTACCCTCAGACCTGCGCATGATTCGTTCAATAACACAGACATCCTGCTGTATCGCATTGCTTTGCCCTTTCAAGCGACCTTTCTCAGGAGAGAGATGAAGATGATATTGATCTTTTTTTTTTTTTAAAAAAGAAAAAGGTTTATGTCCGTCCCCGCAGGAGTATACAGTGTTTTTGTTTCTTATTGTGAGTCTCTAGCCGCTCATTAATGGATTTTTAAGACACCTCACATCGTCTGTAACGCCATAAATTATCAACATTTTCACTAACGGCTATTTTTCCTGTTGTTTCCAGTCGTGTTCCTGTTGCATAATATTATGGGTGCAACCTTTCCTCCCTTTCATAACCTTACATGGGATCTAACCTTGAAAAGACCTCTTTGGACAGAGTTGTGTTTTTTAATCGTTGCTGTCAAAGACGGCAGCGACCCGACACGATTGACTACTTCCCCACAGAACACTTCAGATGAACAGCCTGATTCGGAAAGGTCACCGGCTCTCTATGGCAACAGCTTGTGTGTCCCTTCCTGTCAGATTAGCAAAGCATAAAACCCCTCAAAAAGGGCGATTTAAGCACCGTTAGCACTAAGGCTGCATGTTTATGTCCCACTGGTCTCAGGCTGTGGTTATACATCAAGTTTCTCAGTTCCTGAGGTCTGTATAACTCCTCCAGCTTTACTGCAGGCAGCTATGTTTTTCCTGCGTCTGTCTAGCAAGGTCACATTTTAAATGCTGAGCCTTGAAAAATGTCAAGCAAGGAAAACAACTGTGCAGCCTGCCAGGGGTCAATAAACTTGCAAAATGCAAAACTGTTCCTTCTTCCACCGATCCCGCTACCTTCCTTCTTTCCTTCACTCCTGAACACTTTCTTGGCTTTCCTGTAGAGCACAGGACGTCCTAGAATTTGTTTACTCAGCGTAAGATTCTCTTCGAATCTTATTAATTAAACTAATTGGACAGCTATTTCATTTTTAGACCCCGCAGTTTCTCTCTCATTATGTAACATATAACACTTTGTGTAGAAGTCTTAGAAAGTCTTACAAGTTTTACACTCTCATCCATAGCTGGTGCCATCGTGGAGGTTTACCTGCATCTAAATGCACAAAAAATGAAAAATAAGTGTGTTGTTGGTACATTTTAGTCTCTGGTGCAGATCACTAACATTTGTAGTTGTTAGTTTTAGTTGTTATTTTTTTAAAGTCAACATCTGCATCCAGCCATTTTCCAGAGTTGGGAACCTCCACTATGACACCCAGCTCGTGCATCACATCACCTGAAATCCCTCTATTCTGAAAGTACCTGTGTCACCCTCCTCGCCCCTCTCCCTGTGTCTCAGCAGTACTGCCCCTGTGGCCTCCGTCACTTCTCATGTTCCTCCCCTTCTCCCTTCTCCTCCAACAGTCTTCAGGAGGCTCTCAGCCAGGCCTCCCAGCCTTCTACTTCCCAGGTGAAAAGTCAGCCATCCAGAACCCCGTCCCAGGTGACTGTGCTGAGCACAAGCGCCTCCCTGCTGGCCAGGAATGGAAGCACGCACCTGGAGGGTTCTCAGGACAAGGCCTCGACCGTGGGCGCTACCAGCTTGCAGGATGACTTCGGTAGGGAGCGCACGAAGAGAGCTGAGATGTTGAGATGGAGGAATGAGAGCTGCTTTGGTAGATTGTGCGGAGGTGGAGTTTTTCATTGTTTTTGGCTGCTTTGTTCTGGATTTAGATGCTTTGGTTAGAAAGTTTTGAGGGTTTGGAATCGCCTGAAGAGAGCTGGTCACAGATATGGAGTGATTGACTGCAGTTCTCGGGGAGCTCTATTATCCACGGTCGGTGAACTGACGCAATCAGTCAAAGCAGAGAGCAATTACCCATGCTCCATTTATCGCTGTCTGTGATATTGTCTGTTGCCAATACTTGACCTCGCTCGGATGTTACCCCTTGGTGACAGCGTTCCCACCCCCACTCGTATCGCTGGGACGTCTCTGAGCTGGTAACTGGATTCTTAGTCAGTTTGGATGTTAAGATAAACCCGGTGGTCTGTGTGTGTGTTTCTGTGTTTGTAATTCTCATGCATCTGCAGATGATTTCACCACTTTGACATTGTTTATATGCAGCCCTGATGTCAGACATGGGTTTATTGAACACGTCTGTCTGGTTGCATAACGCATCTTAAGAAAATATTTTCCTCTTGTAGTCCTGTGATGATTTCTTTCTTAAGAAATTCATTGCGCAAATTTAACTTGGGTCCTCATCAAAAATCCTTAAATAAATAAATATTTAGTGAACTGCAGGAATTTCTAAAAGGTCATTTTCAGTAGCACAATCACGTTTGGTGATTGTCTTCACCTTATTAATTTATTATTAGCTGATTCACACCGACACAAGACTCAACTTCGTTCCAGCTCGGCCTTCTTTAACATATTTTTCAGCATTTTTAATAATCAGACTATTAAAAGCAAGTATAATCTAGCCTATTAACAATTCTTGGAATCTATTTTAGGTGTTTCTCGCAACAGAAATGAGCACAATGGAAATAAAATACATAATAATGTAAAAGAAGTGCTGTTAATTCAGAGAAAAGGTTGTTTAATTATTTCACTTCATTTGTTCTTATAATCTGCAAGATACCGTGTGGACTTGCTTCAACTGAGGCTTTCTATCAAGGTGTCGAGTCCTGTTTTCAAAGTCTTATCACAGGATAAACTGCAATAAACCTCCACTGAACTAACAGAGACGCCATGGGAGCAACCTGACTGCAGTTCAACACGAGCAGGAAATGACTGACGTGCTCATAGCCTCCATGGGAGGAGGCACATTCACTCACTGATCCCATTAGCTCCGATGAACGCAGCAATATTACCAAAGATATCTAATTCCCTGCATACAAACAAGTGTAATGAAATTATTCCCACAGACAGAATTAGTCCTGGCTTGTGATTTCCACGGTCTGACTTTCTGTTTCTGTCTCTGTGTTTTTCTTCCAGGAAAGCTCACACCCTCCTTGTATGAGGTCGGCGGGTGCGACATGTCCCTGGTCAATTTTGAACCTGCAGCCAGACGAGCCTCCAATAATGTATGGTTAGTGTCGAACCGAGGAACAGATCATCTGATTTGTTTAGTGGGATGTCAGATGATGAAACACACCCTCCGGCTGCTGTAATGAGCTCTGTTGTGTTCGCTCTTAGCTGAGCTGTCTCTGCCTGATTTAAAAAAGATCTTTAACTTCTGCATTGTTCTTGACTGGGAAAGGATAATTTAATCACTGAGACATCAGGTGATGCATATAGCAGAGGATCGTAGTGTAGCTAGAGGTTGCATATAGTATTGGCTGAATTAATCTGCTTCCTAGCTGGTTAAACATTTGTTTAAATGTACTAACCCTAAGCTAGACTCCTTTTAGGGTTATAATGAAATTAATTCTTAGTTGTACTTCTAAACATCTGATGTCATTGGTCTCTACAGAAGAGACTCAGCTGTCTGCGCTGCTTTAACTCTCAGCTGAACTGCATCGAGGTCCTACGATCCTGGGTGGCAAAAAGCTTTCTTGTGTTTAATGAGAATGAGACGATGCCCTCCTCCAGCACCCTGATCAGTCTGAACATAAACTCCCATTTGAGAAATCAGTGTCATCTTTAAATCTGCTTCAAGTTTTGACCTTAAATAAATTGCAACCTTAAAATCACTCCTGTCCTTTACAGTGTTGAGACGACAGTGCTCCCTCATACGATGCTTGACCTGCATTTATTGTTTTTAAATGCGCTCATAAATTCTATAAACTGACTAAAACATACCTCAGTTTATCTAAATGCACGACGTCTGCGTGAGAGATGGCTGAGAGTTTGTCTAACTTTATCTTTACTGTACACGAGCAGATCACATAGCCCTATTGGCTATTTAGTTCACCAGGAAATGAATCATGATTTAATACAGTAAGTGCTGCAGATGCTTTTGTCTCATCAGTGTTCTCATTTTGTCTAATGCCCTGCAGGGACACCGACTCCCACCTCTCCAGTTCTACCTCAGTTCGCTTCTACCCTCATGACCTGGTGAGTCCCCGACCAGTGCAGAGCGAGTGCATGTATGTGTGAAAGAGAGAGAGAGGCTGAAAATGGACTTGCAGAGTGGCTTTTTCTCCTGACGTTCATGATTGTCACATTGTTACCTCAGGCAAAAAACAAAATCACATTACAGCAGATTTAAAAATCACCACACTGGCTACCAGAATGTTTTTTTATTGGATTTCAACCCCCCCAACATCCTGGCACCTACATGCTTATGTGTAGGTTATGATATGTTCTATACGACCAAGGTGAATTCCATCATCTGTTGCTAGCTTTTTAACCATTTTTGCAACAAGGATCCAGATGGCTGGGAGTGGGTGGGGCGGTGGTGGTGGTGGTGGCAATCTTTATCCTGTGCAACAGCCAAAACAGTGTTTAGAGATTTCTTTTCTTTCTGTATTTATCCTGTCTTATCTGTAAAATGGTCGCAATGCAGCATAAATAAGTTGGACTGACCATGAGACAGATCTCCCTCCCTCAGATCCGTCTGAACCGTCTGCTGACGATGGACCCGGAGCTGCTGGAGCAGCAGGACGGGGATCTGAGCCCGGAGCTCCAGGACGCACCGCTGGGACAAGAGGACCCGGCAGCCGCTGCCGCTGCCGCCGGCAAAGCCAGGCAGTACTACCGCTTGTGGCTTCTGCCCTTCTTGTGGGTCGGCCTGCACTTTGACCGGCTCACTTTGCTGGCATTATTTGACAGGTAAAGACAAAGCACAACGCCGTTTTACACTTCGGTGCGTCAGGGAGAGTTTGTCAAAGTTCATTGCCCATGAATGTGTCAGTGAGTGTTTAACTTGTCGTGTAAAGTCAATCACGATGCTTTCTTGTGCGTCTGCTGCCATGTTTGATACTTGTGATGACAACTAACACAGTTTGTGAGAAAAACAACAAATTCCTGTACATGCATCAACGATCAAGGAAATGTATTTATCATTCTGCCATTCATGAAAGTTTGCAGTCCCTTCACACACATCACCACTGTGACCTCGATTTCCTTCCCAGGTGATCTCATCTTGTGTACCTGACTTTTGTTCCCCAGTTTATTATTTAGACTAATAGCACAATAACACACGCATCTATAAAGTACATTAAAGCACAGCATTAAGCATTTATTTAATCAGGTCAGTCCCACTGAAATTAAGGACAGTCCAAGATTGGTGCGCCAGAGTTTCCAGCAAGAGAAACAAGGCTGAGGCAGCAGCATACAAATAGAGCAACTCATCTCTAACGAGTTAATCTTCATACTTTAAAATCAGAAATATGTACAGCTTCCTTTAAATATCTCATTTCATTTCATATATCATCACATGGTTTAACCTGAGAGAAGGAGTGCCTCTTCATTGTATTAGTTTGAAGGCGTCACACTACAACCAAGTGGTTCTTTCTCTCCACCTATCCACTGCGGAGTACCACAAGGTGCCATCGTGGGCCCCTTTTTATTTCCTTTGTTCTGCTGCTGTTTGGCTCCCAGCTGGTTACACTCATTTCCACCTTCAGTCTGATGTTGCCTCCACTCTAACTGATTTCCCTCGAGGCAGTGGGCTTACATTTTCCTCAACCAATTACTAGAGACCTAGAAACCGCTTGAATCTTAATGCCATTTTAAATCAATGCTGATATGTAGCTATGACAACATACTAAGAGTGGACACTTATAGAGAATACACCCCTACATATGTTAAATGTGGGATGCCTCAGCTCCCGCGTTGTTAGGTGTAGCACCAAATTAAAAATCACTCTTCCGGAGACTGTGCCTTTATCTCTTTTTGTCTCGATTACTGTAATTCTCTTCACGTGGGAGTCTGTCAGTCAGTTCTCACTGGCGCCAAGAACGTCCATATCTACCAGCGACACACAAAACTGATTTTAAGATAATTTAATTTGTTTGTGAGGCACAGCATGGATGGAGCTAGTTCATACCTCCTCTGTTAGGTCTTCTCTTTCAACTGACGTATTTAAATACAGTTTTGAGGTCCATTTTGTAGAGGTGCTGTTGCATCCTTGTGAATATTTTCCCATCCTCGGGACTCCCTCTATGCCGTCTGTATAACTGAATGTGTTTCTGTACAGTTATACAGAAACACAGTTAATGTTTCTACAGACTCACAGGCTGACATTTTTCCCCCCTCTTGTCTTACAGGAACCGTGAGGTTTTAGAGAATGTGCTGGCCGTCGTGCTGGCTGTCCTGGTGGCCTTCCTGGGTTCGGTGCTGCTGGTCCACGGCTTCTTCACTGACATCTGGGTCTTTCAGTTCTGCCTCGTCATCGCGAGTTGCCAGTATTCCTTACTAAAGGTGAACGCTCGACTTAACGGCAATTACATTTTTTTACTGCCAGGCTGAAAGCCATAATTGCATTTTGACAATTATTAGTGAATTCAAAGATGATTTTCTTTATTGGCAGAGTGTTCAACCAGACTCCTCTTCCCCTCGACATGTAAGTAATTATCATCCATAAATCATTTTTCCCTCTGACACTCTTGGAGCCATTAAAATCTTCACATTTCAGGCTCAAAGTTGATGCTTGCTCTGAGTGGTGATCATTAAATTCCTGAGTGTCTCTCACAGCCGTTGGGCACGAGCACCAAACGCTAAGAAAACAACGCTGCGCGCTTTAACGCTACACAAACACGGAGTCCGTTTTCTTTCATCTATAATTTGACCTGTAGTTATTTTCCTGCTTCTGTTTTGGTTCTTGAAAATGATGTTGCTTTTTCCCCTGCGAGGTGTGTGTGTGTGTGTGTGTGTGCTCTCTCCCTCCCTTGCGTCAGTAGCTTGCTCTGAAACGGCGTCTTTTATTAATGCAGCTCCTGCTCAGCTGCAGGCACAAGCTTTAAATAGCTGGCCAGAGTTTAGACCACAGCTCGCTCTCTCACTCTTTGTATCTCTCTCTCTCTTTTTGCTCCTCTTCCCTCTCGCCTCGTCCCCTTTTCCCTTCACCTCATCTCACCTCACCCGAAACGACTTCTTTCCTTCCTCCCCCCCTTTTTTTTCACGACAGTGTTTACACATTTGGAGCGAAGCTGCTCCATTTAATCGGGTTGTTGGTGTGTAAAGTGTTAGCGCTCCCTTCGGTGGGAAAGCAGGACAGCTCACAGCCTCTTGGGTTGAAACCTGTACTCTGCAGACACGCATCCTCTCCCTCTCCCTCTCTCTCCCTCTCTCTCTCTTGTGAAACCTTACACTTGATGCTATTTTTGTTTATACCTGTGTCACTGTCCCCGGGGCTCATATGACACGGATACCGCTGAATGAATTCTTTCTTTTAGGGATAATTCTTGTTCTTGTTATATTATTGAGTTCGGCACTTAATGTTATTTGTTGTGACATGCTTGTATCCACGGTGTGTCACGAGGCCACGTGTTTTTAGTATTGTAGGGGCACGGTGGGAATTTACTTTCTAATTTTGGCAGCGTCATGCTCCAGAAATAAGAGACGAGCCGCTTGTAGTCTGTGAAGTAAAACACACTCAGAAGAAATGTTATTTGCAGTGTGGTATTTGAATGTTCTGAATGCCGAGCCGTGCTGGACCGCATCGCGAGGCCCGGCTTCCAGAATGAACCATTTGTTATATCCCATCCTTGTTTCCCCCTGCAGGGCCATAATCGTATCATCGCATACAGCCGGCCCGTCTACTTCTGCCTGTGCTGTGGCCTCATTTGGCTGCTCCACTACGGCAGCCTGAGGACCACTTCATCCCGCTTCACCCTGTACGGAGTCGCACTCACAAGCTCCCTGGTGCTCGCCTCTGCCAGGGACCTCGTCATTGGTGAGTGTGCACAGCCCCGGTGTGATATCACGACAGCATCCAGTTTGATTTTTCAAAATAAAGTGCCACAACTATGAAATGATTAGGGCGATACAGAGAAGGTAAACATAACGGAGAACAGAAAGAAGGCATTGAGACAACCCCCCGCCACACACACACACACACACACACACACACACACACAGGCTGTGTGGTGGAGTGATCACATAGCAGCACCCTGGGTTCGATACCTTGCCCATCAGAATTTCCCGGGAAGTGAACTGGCACCCCTCCATACTTTTTGGTCCACGCTGAACTTGAACCAGCCTCCCTCCTGTTCCCGAACCCCTACAGAGTCCCCACAGACTGAGCCACTGAGCCGCTGCCGCCCAGAGAGGTCAAAAAACTGCGTGGCTCCACTCTGAATAACTTAATTACCTTTGAGTAATAACCCCAAACTCCCCTCATCATGAAGGACATCAGAGGATGTTCCAAAAATTTTAAATAAACAAATGAAATTTACACATTTCAGTTAGAAGTTAAAGAATCATGCAGTCAGCCTTTAACATCACTGTAAATATTAACTTTAATCACTCAGTAATTAATTAACTGTGTCTGTGACAGAGCACCAGGTTATCAGCTGTAACACGGTTTAAGCTGCAGGTTCGTTGTAGGTAGGTGCAGCGAGTGAAAGCAGCACATTTAAACGACACGTTCACTCCCACATTTCTATTGTTTTCCCGACACAAGAAACATTTTGTGCTCCGGTTACGACATTAGAACATGCACACGAGCCGCGACGCCGATCTGCTCAGAGCGTATTAAAACCACCTTTCATCAAACAACAATCAGCAATAATTGCGGCAGTTGCCCCGGAGACATGCAGCTGCGCCCCACGATGGATGTTAGTGGCTGATGTTTGTGGCTCACATTTCAAAGATGGAGATCAGTAAACAACGAGTCACTGAAACCTCCCGTAAGAGAATAAAATCAATGTTTGATTTTTGTCTCCCGGCAGTCTTCACTCTGTGTTTTCCCATCATCTTCTTCATCGGGCTGCTGCCACAAGTCAACACGTTCGTCATGTACCTCTTTGAGCAGCTGGACATCCATGTGTTCGGGGGCAACGGTGAGTGACTTATACATGCATAACGTCTCAGCGGGGGGTTGACTTTGACCTCTACAGGACGAGACGACACACACTCTCTCGCCTTATGTATTATTATGTGACAGGCTTCATAAGAGTGCTGATTTGCATTCTGCCTGGCGCCTTGTCAGGCTGAGCGGCCTCGTCGCTGACGTCCTCTCTGTGCTCTCTGCAGCCTCCACGAGCCTTCTGTCAGCGCTGTACAGCTTCCTGCGCAGCATCGTCACGGTCGCTCTGCTTTACGGCTTCTGCTACGGAGCTCTGAAGGTGAGAGAGAAGCCAACGCAGTTTAAATATGATTAACTAGATTCATTCAGCTGTCATTAAAAAGTAATCTTATGGCTATAAAATGACGTCATTCTCCTCCAGAGACATTACAGCAACATTTCAAATGAAGGTAGAGCAAAACTCAGCGATGATGTTGGAGCAACTTGTTGCCAAGAAATATTCTTGGGTGAATAAACTGGAATGGTTCAGTTTATTACCAAACATATTACAGATGATAAAAACGTAATCATCTGAAACTGAGCAGGAGTCTTCAAAGTTTCTGTGGCATGGATGTTAAAAACCCCTCAGACAATTTACCATGTTTGCCTGAAGTTCACTGTAGTTGTTATAAAGTTAAAAAAACAGAAATATTAAATATACTGAAGCGTGTTGTTTGTCTGTGTCTCAGGAGACGTGGGAGCCTCATCACATCCCCGTGTTATTCTCTGTGTTCTGCGGCCTCTTGGTGGCAGTGTCTTACCACCTGAGCCGGCAAAGCAGCGACCCGTCTGTCCTCCTGTAAGTTCACCACCTTGCACAACAAACCTCGACAGCACCTGGATAGTATTTGCAGCATCTCAGAGTTTTTAGCGACTTCTCAGAGAAACAAATCAAAGTGACGTTCAGATATGAGCCTCAGCGTGCATAAAGAAGTCACCTGTCCACATCAGTGAACAATCTGTGACTTTTCTACTCTGCTGCAGACTGCACACAAACACAAGGGATTCATTGTTAACACATTCCCTCTGAGACAAATCTCCCCGCGGCTCATATTTGTGTTTTTTGCTTCATAGCTCGCTGATACAGTCGAAGATTTTACCCAATTTAAAAGACAAAAACCCGGAGGACCCTCTGTCAGAAGTCCAGGACCCTCTGCCTGAGAAGCTCAGGGCCTCAGTGGTGAGTTGACCTTCATCGTTTATCTAATTAAAGCCACGACTGGCCGGGAACCAGTTTGGATAAACTCCTTAAAGCTGCACAGGTCGATGTTTTTCCATTCATTTCTGATTCTGACGCACAGAATGAGCGTCTGCAGTCCGACCTGATCGTCTGCGTGGTCATCGCTGTCCTTTACTTCGCCATCCACGTCAGCACGGTGTTCATCGCACTACAGGTACAGTGAATGTTTCCTCATTAAAAGGACGATCTCTTATTTCTGTGATCAAACGATGACGACAAACGTTTCCCCGCTGTCTCCGTGTTCCCTGCAGCCTTTCCTCAGTTATGTCCTGTATGCACTGTTGGGGACAGTGGGCTTGCTCACCCACTACCTGCTGCCTCAAGTCCGCAAGCAGCTGCCCTGGTACTGCTTCTCTCACCCTCTGCTCAAAACGAAGGAGTACTATCAGTTTGAAGTCAGGGGTGAGTACGCTGGATCGCACATAGTGACCAGGAAGTGACTGCAGACACTCTAAACTATAAAGCGTTGGATTCTCCTGGACAGTTTCTCTTTAACGCCCGTCTCTCCTGTCAGATGCGGCTCACGTGATGTGGTTTGAGAAGCTTCATGTGTGGCTGCTGTTTGTGGAGAAGAACGTCCTCTATCCACTCGTCATCCTTAATGAGCTGAGCGGCAGCGCCAGAGAGCTCGCCAGCCCGAAGAGACTGGACACAGAGTGAGAATTCTCACGTCCTCAGACGTATCTGTATGTTTCCTTCATGGTTTAGTCCTACGCACGCTAATGATATTATTTAAAAACGCCCTGCAGGGTCGGCGCTCTGATGATCACAGTGGCGGGCCTGAAGCTGCTTCGTTCCTCCTACAGCAGCCCTACGTACCAGTACGTGACAATCCTCTTCACCGTCCTCTTCTTCACCTTCGACTACCGCCATCTGTCCGAGACGCTGCTGCTCGACCTCTTCCTCATGTCCATCATCTTCAGCAAGGTGCGAGGAATACACGACGAGCTCTGCTCTCCTTCACCGTGCATATATTTAATGTCATCTTGTAAATGAAATATGAATAATTCACACTTATTTTTGTACATTTCAGGGTGTATTTATACATATTTATATTATGCAATGCTGTTTATCTGTACTGAAGCTCGCTGTTTTCTTTTCCCTTCAGATGTGGGAGCTGTTCTACAAGCTGCACTTTGTCTACACCTACATCGCCCCCTGGCAGATCACATGGGGCTCAGCCTTCCACGCCTTTGCTCAGCCCTTTGCTGTGCCTCGTATCCTTCCACTGCTGCCTTTTTATCAACACATACTGGACTCTGAGTCACCAGTTTCAGCACCAGATCCTGCCTCTGTGAAGCTGATAGTGTTTTTAGTTGATGCTGTTTCAGATCTGCTGGCTTGTTGTCCCTCGCTGTCATGAATGTACAGAGTTTTATTGGACATATTTTCCCAGTGATCCTTGACCCGAGCCTCCTCCAGACTCTGCCATGCTGTTTGTCCAGGCTGCTGTGTCAGCGATCTTCTCCACGCCGCTCAACCCCTTCCTGGGCAGCGCCATCTTCATCACCTCCTACGTTCGTCCCGTCAAGTTCTGGGAGAGAGACTACAAGTAAGGAAAAAGACTTTAAGATATTATTCCAGCTTCAGATCTGATATTCTCTTCCTGTCAATATCTTTTGTGATTTTTAATCTTGTGTGTTGGCAGCACTAAGAGGGTGGATCACTCCAACACTCGACTGGCCTCTCAGCTGGACAGAAATCCAGGTGAGGCCATCGTATTTCTTTGATCTGATACAGCAGGATGTTATGACTGCAAAGAGGAAAAAAATATAATAATATGACATAATAAACTGTGTTATAGCACAGGTATAACACAGTTACAGAGTGAGTTACAGTAGAGCAGAAAAACAAACAATTACTGAGCTAAATAAACTAAAATAATAAAAAGTGTCATAAAACATGGAGAGATCGTTTTATACTTCTCTTCTCTTCCCCTCTTCAGGCTCTGACGACAACAATTTGAACTCCATCTTCTATGAACACCTGACCCGCTCCCTGCAGCACAGCCTGTGTGGGGACCTCCTCCTGGGCCGATGGGGCAACTTCAGCACCGGGGACTGCTTCATCCTGGCCTCGGACTACCTAAACGCTCTGGTGCACCTCATCGAGATCGGCAACGGCCTGGTCACCTTTCAGCTGCGAGGGCTGGAGTTCAGAGGTGAGGCGTGTGTGTGTGTGTGTGTGTTGATGGCCTCTGTAGCTAATAAATGAATGTGTGGCACTCAGATGTGAAGGTGGAATGTTCGGAATAAGATGATAATTATTGCTAGGTATTTAAAAGAGGTGAGAAGAGCTCAAAACATACTTGAAAATCAACGTTCTGTTCTTTTTAGTGATGTCCAACTTCAGTTTCCAAATCATATTTGTACACCTGTAATAAAATTTCACTCCCATCCAGATTATTAGCATACTGCTCAACTTCCTCATTCACGGAAAACAATTGAGGATTATTAACCAGGCGCAGTTTCCATGTGTGATATGAGCATTCCAGCCACAGCTTTATCTGCCTGTTAAACACACCTGAGTGTGTGTGTGAGTGTGTACGCTTTATCAGCGTGACTCCAAGCTACGGTATTCTGCTATACAACAAACAGTGTGCACGTGACACGCTGTGACTCCTCAGAACATGTCGCACATCACCAGCCCGTCAGCGACGCTTCCACTGTCTGATCTGTTGTATTAAAGCGCTTTATGTATGTGAGACTCAGACGGTTTCCCTCAGGTTGCCATAGCTGCTGTGCAGCTGACAGAAATAACCTGGAGTTTCCACGTCAGTTTTGAGCTGCCTTCTGTATCGTCTATATGAATCTGTCCGTTTCCCATCGCAGGAACTTACTGCCAGCAGAGAGAGGTGGAGGCCATCACTGAGGGGGTGGAGGAGGACGAGGGCTGCTGCTGCTGCGAGCCGGGTCACCTCCCTCACATTCTGTCCTTTAATGCCGCCTTCGGGCAGCGCTGGCTCGCCTGGGAAGTGCTGGTCACTAAATACGTGCTTGAGGGCTACAGCATCACCGATAACAGCGCCGCCTCCATGCTGCAGGTGTTCGATCTACGACGCATCCTGACCACCTACTATGTGAAGGTGAGTGTGTTATTATTTAAATGTGATCTCACTTTGACCTCTGTGGGTCTGATTATCCGCTCGCATGGCTTCTGGTGACACCCTTTCAGATGATCCATAAAAGCGTCAGCTAAATGTGAATGTTTGATCCCTTCCTGATCTCAGGGCATCATCTACTACGTGATCGCTTCACCAAAACTGGAGGAGTGGCTGGCTAACGAGACCATGAAAGACGGCCTGCGAGGTTGCGGAGAGAGAAACTACGTGGACCTGGATCCCACCTTCAACCCCAACATAGATGAGGACTACGACCATCGGCTCGCGGGCATCTCCAGGGACAGTTTCTGTGGAGTCTACCTGGGCTGGATCCAGTACTGCAACTCTCGAAGGGCCAAGGTAGAAAAAATAATAAATACATGTTGAAGATTTTTAGGAGAAAGCTGCTCCGGGCTGGATTTGAGTTTCAT
This sequence comes from Nibea coibor, assembly GCA_023373845.1. Classification (NCBI taxonomy): domain Eukaryota; kingdom Metazoa; phylum Chordata; class Actinopteri; family Sciaenidae; genus Nibea; species Nibea coibor. Next base: position 24,006,941 of record CM041722.1, read on the forward strand.
GAATCTTCGTTTGTCTTTGCTTCGTTTGCAGCCTCTGGACAGCGAGAAAGACTCGGCCCTGGTGCTGCTCTGCTTCGGCCTGTGTGTGCTGGGGAGGAGAGCTCTGGGAACAGCAGCTCATCATATGTCAAGGTTGCTGAGTCATCTTCAGTATAATAAGTTTTTATGCCTTTTATAACACGCTAAGGCTGAGTGAGAGTTCACCTATGTAGGCCAAACAAACAGACACACGGTCATCTGTAGTTAACGACATACACGTGCCTGTTTCTGTCTGTGCTTTGTTAAACCTCGTGAGTCATGACTAAACTAAATGTCCTCCACCTTCTTTCCATCACAGCAATCTGGAGTCTTTCCTTTATGGACTTCATGCATTATTTAAGGGAGATTTCCGGATCTCTTCAGTGCGAGACGAGTGGATCTTTGCAGACATGGAGCTGCTCAGGAAAGTCGTGGTGCCTGGAATCCGAATGTCTCTCAAATTACACCAGGTGAGCTGCCGCAGGTGCCTTTGAAAAGCCGCCTGACCTCATTCGCAGGGTCAGATCTCATCTGTAACACGTGTGTTGCGTTCTTTTAGGACCACTTCACGTCCCCGGACGAGTACGATGAGCCGGCGGTTCTTTTCGAGGCCATCACCGCGCACCAGCAGAACCTGGTCATCGCTCACGAAGGAGACCCGGCCTGGAGGAGCGCCGTGCTCTCCAATGCCCCGTCGCTCCTCGCCCTGCGCCACGTCCTCGACGAAGGAACCAACGAGTACAAAATCATCATGCTCAATCGACGATACCTCAGTTTCCGCGTCATCAAGGTGAGGACGGATTCAAATGAGCGTTTGATTTCTTGACTGATGCCGTCTCTAAGTCACGACTCTCGTGCTGCAGGTGAATAAAGAGTGCGTCCGAGGCCTTTGGGCCGGGCAGCAGCAGGAGCTGGTGTTCCTGAGGAACAGAAACCCGGAGCGTGGCAGCATTCAGAACGCCAAGCAGGCTCTGCGCAACATGATCAACTCCTCCTGTGATCAGCCAATCGGATATCCCATCTACGTGTCTCCACTGACCACCTCCTACTGCAACTCACACCCCCAGCTCGGACACATCCTGGGAGGCCCCATCAGCATCGGGAACATCCGAAACTTTGTCGTCAGCACCTGGCACAGGTTTGCTGCTCATAAAAATATAAATGTGGTCAAACATTCTCACACTGTGTGACCTGTTAATGTTTTCTTTATTCTTTATTATTAATATTCACATTTTCTTTTGTAGGTTACGGAAAGGCTGCGGTGCTGGCTGTAACAGCGGGGGGAATATTGAGGATTCGGATGCAGGGGGGCTATCCTGTGGGAGTGGGAACGGGATGGGAGGTGACTCTCAGCAGAGCTCGGTGTCGCAGGGTGGCACCTCTGGACCTGTGCCCTCCCACTCGTACCAGCCGCACGCTCTGGGTGAGAACTGAACTGAACTTGACGACTGCTAACACTGTGAACCTTTAACTTCATTTGGTCTACGTCTCCTTGTGTCCAGGCACCAGTCAGAGCTCCCAGTCCGTTCAGTCCGGCTTGGTACGCCACTCTCCCGCCCGAGCCTCCGTCGCCAGCCAGTCGTCCTCCTACCGCTACAGCAGCAGCCGTCACTCCTCCCTGCGCACCTCCACCACAGGCCTGGAGCCCTGCCGACGGTCTTCCACCAGCCAGCTCTCTCTGCGCACGCTCCCCACCTCCCTGCAGCTCCGCCTGGGCTCTACGTCGGATCCCACCGGCCCCTCCGCCTCGCTCTCCAGCCACAGCATCCCTCCCTGCAAACGCCACACGCTGGTGGGCCTCCTGGGCAACGACGGCCTCTGCAGCACCGTGACCGATCCCCTCAGCCAGCAGCACCATCACCATCACCACCACCACCTGCAACAACACAACCCCACCGTCTCCACCGTGCGCAGAGACGACATCTCCTACAGAGTGCAGGTTTGCTCATAAAGCTGGAAGGAAATGCGGAAAACAAAAAGAGCTCTGGCACAGCGAGCAAGTGAAATCTCACAGCTTCAGTGTCACGAAATAATCTGCAACAAACAGAAAACTGAGCCAGAGAGCTTTGACTGTTTTTACTGAGTTTTTTAATTTAAATAACATTCCTAGAACTTCAGAGCAGATCATCCTCCGCTTAATACTCTGTAAATACATGAATACTCTACTGAAACTATCATTTGCCACAAAACGCAGAACCATTCTGCTGCATCATCTCGTCTTGGCTCTTATTAATCTAAGCTTAATCTAAAAAGCGTCAGTCCTGCCATGATGTGAATTTTATTCTCTGCGATGTCGCTCAGATCGTGGACGTCTGCCACGTGCTGGAGACCATCAACCTATCGAAGCGGAAGGAGCTGCAGTGGCCCGACGAGACGATGAGACTGAGGGCAGGACGGACCTGCTGGAGGGACTGGAGCCCCTTAGAGGGCATGGAAGGACATGTGAGTCACTCCCTGCCCTCTCATGCTATAAATGATTGTCTTGTTTGTACTGTCAGTGATCTGCTTGCTCTGTAGTAAACGCTTCATGAATTTTATTGGACGCTTCCTCTCCTGTCGCCCTCCGCAGGTGATTCACCGGTGGGTGCCTTGTAGCCGTGACCCAGCCAATCGCTCCCATATCGACAAGACCATCCTGCTGGTACAGGTGGAAGATAAGCTAGTGCCCATTATCGAGACTGGGGTCATTGAGTTGGGTGCAGAGGTTTGAGACAAGCAAGCACACACACACACACATCACATCACACACTAAAACACACACACACATACACAATCGCTTGTGTGAAGACAAAGCCAGACCTCCCTGGCTTTCAGCAGGACACAGGAGCCTGCAGACAGACAGGAAATGGGAGCTCTCCCCCCTCCCCTGTTCCTTTATCGCTGAGGGGGAAAGGAAGCCAGGGAAAAGTGCAAGCAGAGGCAGAGCATACGTTCATCCAAGAGATCCTTTACCGCATCGACACACACACACACCCACAGTATCTGCCTTGCTTCGCGTCTCAGAAATGCTGCATGACAGTAAACTACCCTTAAGTTAAGTTAGTTCTTGCTACTGGTAATTAATTTCTATGCATTTCATCGACTTTTGTTGGTAATTCTGACAGAGCTGAGTGTAAAAGAACGTGTGGAGATTTCTTTTGTGTTTTTGATTGTCTTTAAATAATTTGCCAAAATAATGGTATTGAATATCTGCCATGGTTTCATACACGAAAGCTTTTTTTTGTTGTTGTTGTTTTTTTTCGCTGCCAAGACTACGGAGAGCGTTGCGGCGTAGAACAGAGCGAAGTCAGAGACTTTACGGTGCTGTGCTCAACAAACTCCTTTTGTTTCATTGTTGTCATTCCGTTCGGATCACTTTTGAAATTTTTGCAAGATTACTTTGCGCAAAGAAAAAAAAAGAACTTGCACTATTAATTTTTGTTTTGTTTTTGTTTAATTTACAGTGATGCACTACACTCTTTAGATAATATCACATTTTATTTATTACAGACTATGAATGGCCATGGTTACAGATGCCTTGGGAATGAAAAAAAATGCAATCGTCATTCTGTTTTCAGCCATTTTTATTTGACTATTTTATGTTTGATAAACTTGAAAATAACTTTTTACTGTATATGGTTATATCTATATCTATCTAACTATGTATATATATATATATTTACACAAATATATATATATATGTACATAAAATAATGTCAATGTATAAAAGATTTTGTTTTCAATATTTATTACTGTGAACATGGTATTTACACTTTGTTACATCTTCTTCTTTTTTTCTTTTTTTCATTTTGGGACAAAGGTTAATGTATTAAGGACCATTGGTTGAAAACAAGATGCCGAATTTTTGATGGACTGTTTCACTATTTAACTTAATTCTTTTTCTATATGGAGAAATAAAAGTTTGATTTATTGCTGACATCTTTAACACGCCTCGTCTGATTGTCTCTGTATGCACACACACTGAGCTCAGCTCAGCTGTCGACAGGGAGAGAAACGTGTCACGAGTTTGAAGTGAAACCTGATGAGCAGCTGCAGTGAAGTGAAGTGAAGGGGTTTTTATGAGTGACCTGCTGTTCTGCTTTATTATAATTTTATGGTACACAGAACCATATGGATCATATGACTTTTCTTTACTGAAATTTATTGAAACAAAAGCTAACAACAGTGGTCAGTACCACAACAAAACATTTTAATGACTCAGTAACCGTCTCACGATGTTCACAAGTCGACTTATTCTAACCTGCTGATGAATCAGTGATAACTTCCCTCTGAGTACTTCCTGTTTGAGGCCTCACACTGAGCAGGTACTGTTGATGGATTGTTAGCTCTCATTGTGAGTAGTGACATCTCACTTTCTACAATATGCTGCCTTTAAATTAGAATAAAATAAAAAATATAACAAAAAAGAGAGAGATGTATTTTATATTCTTTTTACCTAAAATATTTTTCTATTTTACTTATTTAGTTATATTTTTCTTAATGTAATGTGCTGTTACACAGTTGGCGCTAAATGCTGAGCTGGCCGGTTCCTCCCTCGTCCAACACATTGCACTCTATTGTTGACCCAGTGTTAAACTGCACGTGACAAATAAACCTGAAACCTGAACTTGAAACTTAAAAAAACCCACAATATTATTTAAATGTACTGATTACGTTACATAACAAAACATAAAAAGTAGTTACATTTAAACAAAGCCTTTTGATTTTTCTTTGTCCCTTCTGACGCCTGATGTGATTACAACAGATCAACGACATTAGCACCAACAACAATAAGGTCTAACTTTATGACATGTAACAAGGACAACTCATCTGACATCTGGGGATAGTGGGGGTCACAGGGATGGTAATAGACCTTATTGTTGTTACTGCTAATGTCGTTAATCTGTCGTAATCACATCAGGGGTCAGCAGGGATGAAGAATCATTTTAAAGGTCCAGCGTGCAGAATTTAGTTGCATCTAGTGGACTCATTTCTGCATTGCAATCTCCTCACATCACCCTCTCCTTAGTGTAGAAGAGAAACAGAATTTTAAGGGCTCTGCATAGAGTCAGTTGTGTTTCAGTATGGCGGCCTCCATGAAAGAGGACCTGCTTCCACTGTGGATGATGATGAAAGGATAATTTTTAAGTCACAAAATCAAAAAGATTCTTGTATATATATCCTGTATTTATCCTGAAAACAAAATCCCACACTGCACCTTTAAATGTAGCTACTTTTTAAATGTTTTTTGTTAAGGTTTTTCATCTTGCGACCTTCCCCTTGTTGCCTTGTGACCCTCGGAGGGGTCCCGACCCTGACTTTGGGAACCAGTGAATAAAGCACTTTCATTTGAAATGTTTGGTGTTTGTGTTTAACGGACTGACTTTCCCCTGAGTGATAGCCCGGTGTTGGTGTGGTTCATCTGGTTCTCTTACAGCAGAAAACAGATGAGTTCATACTTGTTGTTGCTCTTCAACCACATGACTTGTTTACAGTAGAAGTCCCGCCCACCGAGCCCTCTGATTGGCTGCGGCGGCAGAATTCCAGTTACAGTTGGGTTTTTTTCCCGACGTCACGTAAAAACGTCCCACCGAGCCCTCTGATTGGCTGCGGCGGCAGAATTCCTAACGGCAGCTTCTCCTGACGTCGCATATAAACGTCCCTCCGAGTCCTACCGAACATGTTCGCGTAGCTGCTGCTCGGCTGTCTCCTCACACACACACACACACACACACACACACCACAGCGAAGAAAAGGTAACACACACACACACGTTTTCATCTGTTTATTCCAGATACTTTAATAGTCGCTTTCTCACTTTTTATTTCATAAAACTCCGTGTTGTTAGCTTGTTGTGCTACCGAACTAGCTCGCTCGGCTCCGGTTACCGATGCCAGCGTCATGTGACTTGCATGCGGCAGGTCAGCTGGACAGTTTCTGTTTTTTTAATTTTCATACCTGCCTGTAACCTGTCCCCGTCCGTCCACACAGGGCTCCCACCGGAGAGGAGGACATGTCTCTGTCAGTCTTCTTCGCCCTGCTCGGCCTCAGTCTCGGGCTGGTCAGCGCGTTCCCCTCGCAGCCACCAGCTGATGGGAAGAACTGGGTGGTGATCGTCGCTGGCTCCAATGGCTGGTACAACTACAGGCACCAGGTGAGAGCCCGAACAGGAAACTACCTGCCACAGTGTCACCTCAAGGAGGGTGCATGACTCAAGTGTTTTCCTTTATATAACCTGCACCGGCTTTGATAAGACCAGGTTTACCCTCAGATAAAACACTTCCCCCTCTTCCAACAGTCAGAGCAAGAATTTAATTTACCAGCCCATGAGGCGTTACCTTCGGACACACACGGAGTGTGAGACTATCTGTAAACCTCCATCTAAACTACAAGAATTATTAATGGCATCTGCAGAAGGAGAGACACTGAACAGGAATCCAACAATTACAATTTGGATGTCAGGGGAAAATGGGAATTATAATAACAGGTGAACAATGGGAAGAAACATTCGAAGCAGGGCATAAGGACGTCAGAGCGAGGTACTTTAACACTCCGAAGAACAGTAATACTTCTGAGATGTGTTGGTGAGGGGCTTTACACGCAGATTTTAAATTACTGTAAGAATATTCAAAAGGAAATGAAACATGACTTTACTTTAGCTCCAGCACCATTAGGTGTAGCCCCAGATACTGTCATAGAGGAACTTGACCTCCTTACTGAGAATTCAGCATTTAATGGCAAAGAAAATAATTTCAGCTTCTTCTAACACTCCCCACCTGCACCTGACCTGCTCCTTCTCTCCCTCCCAGGCCGATGCTTGCCATGCCTACCAGATCGTCCACAAAAATGGCATCCCGGACGAGCAGATCGTGGTCATGATGTACGATGACTTGGCAAACAGTGAGGAGTGAGTTGACATTTTTGTTTCTTTTTTTGTGCAGCAGGTCAGAGTGATACTGATACTGTCGTGAGACTTCTTCTTCCCCCTGAAGTCTTTAAAAACAACCTCATCGTTACTTTTGCACAACTTAACTCGCTGTATTAGTGTTTGCTGTGTGTGTTTTGAGGTTCTGCAGGATCACTCTCATTCACTGTCTATGTCCCTCAACCACGCTCTCTCTCTCGCTCTCTCTTGCTCTGTTTCTCTCTGTATTTTGCAGCGTAAATTGTGAATCAGACTCATGAAGTAAACAAAGAACACAACAGGTAGAGTGTCAGAGTTTAGATCAGGCTGAAAAAACAGACTACTCCCACTCAAAACAATGGAAAAACCTGCGTTCTCGCTGTTGCATCCTGCCCTAAAACAAAGCACTGAAGTTGATGGAAATGAGAATGATGGTGTCCAAATCATTCTTTAGACATGATGTCTGTGTATTTTAACACATCCTCTGTGTGTCTGTAAGTGGAGCTGACATGATAAGTTGTTTAATCAGTTAGATTATCGACAGGAAATCTATTTTGAGTTGTTTCAGTCATTTTTGAGCAGTTCTGATCCTGATCATGTTTTTTTTCTTGATTCTGATCCCAACCAGAGTCCTACTACGTCTTTCTCAGTGTTGAGTATCGATGTCGAGTCCGATCTGATACTTTAAATGTTGATTAAATATCTATATGACACACTGATCCAGTAGCTGTAGCCTTCTAAATCTGATACACCTTATTTTCACCAGCTGCTGGAGCCACATTCTGGAGGCCCTGGTTCATAAATAATAAGTTTATCAACCTAAATTATTAATAAAGGTGAAAGTTTAACTGGAAGAGTGAGACTCTAGAGAGAAGACGCCTCACTCTGTAACTACAGAAACACTCGGCCCATTCATGATCATAAAGCAGTGAAAACAGAGCGAGGAAACTTTCAGTGACCAAATGATTAATCCAGAAAAAAATCAGCAGATTAATTGATAATGAAACGATCATCTGCAGCCCTGTTGTAAACCTCAGAATAATCACACAGGCTTGTTGGCATTTCTCATGTCACCGTGGCATGCCGGAGCAGGCGGCACCATTAACAAGCTGTTAAAGAGACCTGCTGAGACGAAGTCACAAGGAACTAATTTTAGTGCAGCTCCGGGACTTTGACTGGGAGGTTAATTACTGAGTGGACAGAAGAGCAGCAGAGTAAGCAGATCCATCAGCTTTAGTCTGAGTTAGGATCACTGCGAAGACACAGCAGGAACGATGTCAGGTAGTGACCAATTAGTTCACTCTCGTGATGCTCCAGCTCCAGTCAACATTCGCTGTCCTCTGCAGGTTGAGCTGAGAAATATGACCCCCGTAATAATCTGTTCTTCTATTATTCATCGTCTGGATTCCACGTATCAAAACACCTCGGCATAATGTAGGTCAGCTTTTCTGCAGAAGTTATGCAACATTGTTTTATGTCCGTGCCTGTTATCGTCTCGTATGGCCCGACATGATTCAACATGTAGTTTTTTTTTTTCTTGGTTAATGACTGATGAGGCCAGAGGCAGCTCGCATGATTAGCCATCCCGACAAATCAATGACAGACGCTGATAGCAGACGCGAGTTTTCACTTTCAACAGTCGAATGCAGCATAAAGTTTTGCCTGTTAAAATAACTTCATTTCATTGTTGATGAATCTCCTGATTTATTTTCTGTCTGCCCCGAGGAGACAATCACAGTCTGTTTACACTAGTTTGTTAGTAACAGTGAAGTCTGTAACAGATCACAGTCTCTGTTTGACTTACAGAAAGTCATTCAGCAGTGAAAGAGGAAAAACCTGATGTGCTCCCGTCACCTGATAGTAAACCATCCCTGTCATTATGCTTTGTCATCGACTGCCAAAGTGTTTTGTCAGCCGTTCTCACTTCCTCCTACAAACCTGAATATTTTTTTGTTTCCAGAAACCCAACGCCAGGGATACTGATCAACAGGCCCAATGGCACCGACGTGTACAAGGGAGTTCCTAAAGACTACACCGGGGATGTGAGTGCAAATATTTGTACGAGAGTAGCAAATGAAAGCTCTTTAATAAATGTGGGACGTCCAAACGAAACATTATTTCTCTGCAGGACGTGACCCCACAGAACTTCCTGGCGGTGCTGAAGGGCGACCAGTCAAACATCAAAGGTGGCTCTGGAAAGGTGTTGAAGAGGTGAGCGACTCTCCACCAGAGATCAGGACACAGCAGAATCTGGTTCATCCAGATATTTTTCAGCTGGTTTTGTTTTTTCTGACTTTGCTCTCTTTGTCTTGGCAGCGGGCCCAACGATCATGTGTTTGTGTATTTCACTGATCACGGAGCGCCCGGTATTCTGGCCTTTCCTAATGATGATGTAAGCATTCCTACTTCCTGCTCTTGTTCATGCCTACTGCACCAAACACACACACACACACACACACAAAGGCCAGAAGAATAAACATGTTGCATGTCTGATCTGATAGAGATTAAGGTCTACTGAAAGGTGGTCGGTTTGTCAGTCAGCCCTGTTACTGACTGAAGACACAGTGTAACATGTTAGGTTTATTATTCACAATAACTTTTGTATCTATACAAACTGTACATGCTGAGTCACCTCCTCCTTTCTTTCTCTGCAGCTCAATGTTAAAGACCTCCAAGACACCATCAGATACATGCACGACAACAAGAAATACAAAAAGGTGTGTGGCAACACGCTGCTGTGTTAATGTTATATGGCCTGTATGAGTGTGTATACACTATGTCAGTAGGTCAGTGATCAAATCTAATCAGCTGATGATGAATCATAAAATGTGTTTTTGTCCTCTTCACACACACACACACTCACTCACATCCACAGATGGTGTTTTACATTGAGGCATGTGAGTCTGGATCAATGATGACCGACCTGCCTGCTAACATTGACGGTGAGTTGAACTTTACCTCGTCAGAATCACTCTCAGTAAAGACGAGATAATGAACCGAGCGGATCAATACCAAGATATCAGAACTGAGAGCCTGGACGACATGAACCTGACCTCTCCGCGTGATCCTTTAACTTTAGATAAACTCGTGATAAAACATAAGCTCGCACTTTTTGTTTTATATCCCGTCTGTCTCTTCAGTCAAACTACCCCGCTCAGCATTCTGCCGTGTGGTAATGTGTCAGCCGAGTCATTGTGTCATGTGCTCGTCCTCATGTGACGAACATTACGGGATGAGCGGATCATGGTTGTGGTTTTACTGTGTAAAATTGAGTGATTCACACACTTCTCTCTGCGCTCTGAATCACGATGAGACGTGAAGTCCAGATGTAAAGCAGCTTGTTTTCTGAAACTGTCTTTAACCTCTGAGTGAGTTCACTGTGTGTGTGTGTGTGTGTGTGTGTGTGTGTCATGTTTACACTAGGAAAATCATAATTGTTACACAGCATGACCGGAGCATGTCTCTGTGTGTTTTTCAGTGTATGCCACCACAGCCGCTAACGCTCACGAGTCCTCTTACGCCTGCTACTATGACGAGAAGAGGGACACGTACCTGGGAGACTGGTACAGCGTGAACTGGATGGAGGACTCTGATGTGGTGGGACTTTGTCATAATTTACATCAATCAGAACTATTTTAATCTGTAAGATTTCAGAGCTGCAGTGACGTCACAATAAAGGCCACCCCGTGTTTCGCCAGTAGTTACAGTGCTGGCTGACAACAGAAGATGAGGCTTTATCTTCGTGGTCACTTGTACTGCTTAGATCTGGTGTTAAGCTGAGATAAGAGTTCAAACAGTAGTACTGGATTACATGCATGACTTTTTCCTGTGAATCCAGCACAGAGACAGTGGCCTCCATCGCTATCAACGAAAGCTGCTATTTAGAGACGTCATTACTGAATAGACGAGCATTTAACATTTAACACAGAATCGTTTCTTCGTGTAAAACTTAAAGGTTAAGACTTTTATGAGTGCGATAAGTTTGACACTGACTGACATCGTCAAATGTTAGTGCTGCTACTTTCAGTGCCTTTAAATGTAAAAATTTGAACTTTAACGCTTCAGCTGCTTCTCCATTTCATAAAAATCAGTGCCAGGTGTGTGTACACACACACTCTGTCCCCGGCTGATAATACACAGTACAGTAACAAGTCAGACGACTTCATTAAAGTTTCGTTCCCTCTTCCAAACACCTGCTATCAAACAGGCTGGGACAGGAAAAGGAAGTGGTGCACGTCTCCAGCAGACGCAGCAGTGGTTTGTTTTCACCCAGCAGAATAAGATGTGGGTAGTTTGCATCAGCAGTAGTAACACCTGTGAGCATCCCAAACCCAAAACAGAAACTTCATGAACAGAAAATAAGACAATACATGCTACACACAGTTTAATTTGATTTATGAGGAATAAAATTTACTTTGTTTGCTTCTTTTCTGAAACCGTTTATGATGCTTTATTTTTTTTGTGCCTTCAGGAGGACCTGAAAAAAGAAACTTTGCTGAAGCAGTTCAAGATCGTGAAGAGCCACACAAACACCAGCCACGTCCAGCAGTATGGAAACAAGGTGAGACTGAAAGAGTTAACTACCAGCGGTCAAAGATTTATGGTAGTCTGTGTGTTGCTGCTGAGTTTGAGGCGAGTCGTGATCCTCACCTCATGTTTCTTACTTTCTTCACAGACTTTGGCCCACATGAAGGTTATGGCGTTTCAGGGTAACTCCAAGGCGGACTTCCAACCCGCTCCTCCGATGACCCTGCAGCCAATCACAAATCTGGATCTGACCCCAAGCCCAGATGTTCCTCTGGCCATCCTCAAGAGGAAGATGATGGCCTCCAATGACATCAGAGTTGCAAGAGGGATGCTGATGGAGATCAACTCACACCTGAAGGTAAAGACAGATGAGGCCCTCTGGTGTTTTGACCATCGCAGTGGACCATGACAGCTCTCAAGTTACAGATTTCTGTGTGTGTGTTCAGGTCAGGGAGATGCTGGCTGACACTATGCGCCAAGTGGTCGAGAGGGTGACCGGCAGTAGGGTCAAGGCCGACGAGATCCTCAACGACAGAGCCGAGCTGTCCCAGCACGAGTGCTACCAGGCTGCAGTCAAGGACTACAAACACATCTGCTTCAACTGGCACAAACCCGAGGTACAGATGAACCACCCGCACTGCACATTTAAACCTCTCCGGGGACACCCTGTCCACATCCAGAGGCTGAGTCACCAGTTCTGACCGGATTCATCTGTAGCTAATGGTTAAATATTGTGTCATGTGCCTGGTTCTGCTTTGAAAGAGGAAGTTCCAGATCCGTTTCACGTTATTCATCAGCAGATATTGAATCTGCATACTAATACTAATTCAGCGGGACTGTCTCAACAGCAAGGATTGCAGATCAAGCTTGAATTCATACATCAGTTAAACCATAACACATCACACCTCAGGCAACATTTTAAATGATTACTTCAAAGTCTCTGAGCTGCGCAGACTCGTGAATCACCTGGTTCAGGTGAATTTAGTTTGTAAAATCTCAAAAGAAATGTAGCGGAAAACAAAGACAAACACAAAGGGGCTTTCATCAAGCTGTGCAGTTTCTTTCAGGAGGATTTTCCCTTTCTTCTGGAACTGACATTTCGAGTGTCACAGATTTAACGCCGGGGAAACAACGCGGCCGTGACCGTGTTCACACATTCACAGACTGTGTGGGACGTTTCTGATACATGACGTCTTGTCTTTCAGTTCGAATACGCCCTGAGACATCTGTACGCTCTGGTGAATCTGTGTGAGAGAGGATACTCTGCTGAAAGGTACGATCTGCTTCCTCCTTTGATAAACCACATTTCTTTTTTTTATCTTTCTATTTCTGTTGAAGCGGCTCTATTATTGTAAACCACACGGCCAACTGACATGTTCCTTTATTTAATAAAGGAGACTGAGCAGTCCATCCAACATGTCATGTCCTGCTGTGTATATTTGTTATTTTAGCCAACAATCTTAGGGTAAGGTAACACCGCTCCTCGTGTTAAAGGTCCAGGATGAACTGAATATAATATACATATAAAAGTAATAAGAAATTAATTCACAGTTTACTGACATTGTATACAGTAGTACTAATAAAATGGGGATTATTTGTTATCTGAGTGTTGTCGCTGAGACTTTCTGTGTTTTGTTGTTCGGCTCTGCAGCATCCAGCTCGCCATGGACTCAGTGTGTCATTTCAGCAAGTAACAGAGTTCCTGCAGGTCCCTGAACGCCTCGCATCAGACAGTCCCTCTCCCCGCGTGGGAGGACGGAGCCTCTCTTTGCACTGCTTTGGAATCAATCTAACTGGAGTTAACATTATTGTTTTATCAACACACTAACACTTTTTATTTTCAATTTGTTTTTTGATTTTACTGAGAATTTTTAAACGTTTTTTATGATGTTGCACTATTGCTGTGAAGAATTTGTGGGTGATATTTTACAGCCGTTGATTGTTTTTAGGTTGATATGATGAGACAAATGTAAAGACATGAATTCATGTTTTCTCAGCTTCATTCGTGGTACGGACGATCCTGCATGGTGAATGTTCGACATGTAAAGGTCATACCACTAAACCTCAATCGACCTTGCTGTCATACTTTGATCTTGAAATAAAACTTAAAGATCCAAACCAATGCCCTGATTTCTGTCATGCTTGTGGATGTTTTTATTCTTCCTTAAATCTCATTATTTCTTTAATATTTCAGAGGAGAATTGTCCAGATAATTCTACCCAATCTGTTTTCCTGTGACCACAAACCACAAGTGTGAACTCCTTCAGCTGACAGACAGATGCACACAACCTCTTTCTTTCACCACAAACGTCTGTCAACTTGAGAGTTTTGGGCTCACTGAGCGTTTCTTCACACTTGATACAGGATATTCCTCTCTGAGGAGGATTTTTAAATATCTTTGTCTGATTTTAAACCTCCCAACATTAAAATATCCTTCCTCCTCATATAGTATGACATCTTCATTACATTTCAAAACCATTTTAAATGACAAATGAGAAAGTAAAATGTGTTTGATTAAAGCAGAGGCTGGTGGGAATGCTCCTGGTTTTGAAGATATTTGGTCATAAATGAAAGTTTTTATTAAATTGACCTGAGGATGGTGTCAGCGGTATTCATCCTCCAGTGAATATCTTCATAAAACTTCATGGCAATCTGTTCAGTAGATGTTAATATTTGACTTGATCCACAAGATGAAGCCTGCTGTTTTCAGTGATCCTTGACTTCCTCTTTCACCACCAGCAAGTTAAAAGATTCAGTTATACTCATGACTCATTTCTAAAACTAAAAACATCCCCAGCTCTACTTTTTTAGATTTAGTTTCTGTAACATCACATAACAAATACTGCACTGGATGATGAATGATAATAATGAAATTACGACATCTAGTGGCCACATTTTGACAAACATCTCTATGTTTCTATGTGTTTATTATTATTATAATACAGATTTTTACTTTTTTTTAGGAAAAAAACAACAATATACCCAATTTATTCTTTTTTTCTCAAGAGGGATTTTTATGTATTGCGTTTTTTTTTTTTTCAACAGCCTTATTCTCTATCATCAAATGTGAGTTTTAATTGTTAGATATCAGCTTTAAATTCACTGAGCATTTAAAGGTCCAGTGTGTAGGATTTAGTGGCACCTAGTGGTGAAGTTGCAGATTGCAACCAACTGAAGCCTCACCGTCTCCTTCCAAGCATGTAGTAAAAACTGTCTGTAAAGTTCACATAAAAAGCAAAAAGTCGTATCTAGATGGGTGTTTTTTGTTCGTCTACTCTGGGCTACCGTAGCAAAATGGCGTCTCAACATGGCGGACTCCATGGGCGAGGACCCGCTCTCACTGTAAATATAGAGAGCTTATTTTAAGACAATGAAAACATGTTTCTTCTGTTCAGGTGATTATAGACTAATGAAAACACACTAATTAATATAATTCGTGCCAATAGAAAAGCCTAAATCTTACACACTGGACCTTTAAGCTCAAAATCTGAACGGCTGTTATGGATAAGATGGTCACCCTAGCAGGATGGTCCCCCCACACTAGATTAGAGGGAAGATTTTTGAGGGAAAATCGAACTTTCAAAATGGCAGCTGGCTGTTTTTCTTCTTTAAATGTAAGTGTTCGCTTTGTTTGTTGTACAGAGTAGATAATGTGATATTTAAAAGTAGAATTAAGTTATAAACGAGGCGTTAGCTTGAATTTTTAATCAGGCAGCAGACTGTCCTCCAGTGCAGAGAGGCCGCTGGAAGGAGGCGCGGCCCCGCGTAGCACCTCCCTCCTCATAAAACAGGAAGCTAGCCTGACCGAAACCCGTACTAGAGACATGAAAACACGGCACGGCACGGCACGGTAAATCTTTAGTAACAGACGAACTGACTATCCGCCAAACTAACCCCGACTGGAAGGACAGAACACCGGCTGGGTCCAACTAGAACCGTTACCGGCTCCGTTAGCACCGAGGGAAGCGGCTGTTAGCTCGCTGCGTTAGCTCGTTCGGCTAACTGGAGGGTTTCTCCACACAGCTGTGTTTTTTTGTTTTTTTGGGTTGGTTACGCAAGACTGCTCACAAGTCTGCCCGGTTCTAGCAGTCATCATGGGGTCCAGGGCGTCCACGTTACTCCGGGAAGAGGAGATTGAAGAAATAAAGAAGGAGACTGGCTGTAAGTTGAGCTCAGGCTGATTAATCCTGTGATGAAGATGAACACTGTCACACATTAGCTGACGTCCCTTCATTAAATTGACAAAAGGAAGTTACACTAATGGTATTTCTTACATTTCCTACATTGGGACAGCTTCCCTTTGGCTGTGTGACAGATTCTGAAGATGACAGTTAATATTAATGATTTCTGGTCCAGTGTTTACATGGAAAGTAGTTTTTCCTGAAGCTCTCTCTCTGTGTCTGTCTGTCTGTCTGTCTTGTTGTCTTTTGGTCACCTTGTGGTAAAAATCTCTCCACAGTCTCCCACAGTCAGATCACCCGCCTGTACAGCCGCTTCACCAGCCTGGATAAAGGTGAAAACGGCACCCTGAGGTAAGCGTTGTGAAAGAAACACATGAATCATGCTTTCTTTACTAGCTGCTGGCTGCATGTTGCCTTCTCATGACTTCTCACTGAACCTAACAGGTACAGAGCTGTGACGTTCCCTCATATAAATGTACTACAGGAACTGAAAATCAACAGGGAAGACATCTCTCTCTCTCACACACGTCCGATTATCTGAGACCTCAGTGTGACGTTTCTGTGGTTTGTGATTAACTCTCCCAAACAGGCAATGGGTGAAGAAATAAGTAATCATTAAAACATCAGTTTGAAACTCGCCCTTTGATTTAGCAATGCGGGTTCACCTGAAGATCAGCCTGTCAAGGGTAAAATAATTTAAAGTTTAAACGTCCTTCTGCAGAGCTTTTGAGATGCGTTGTGTTTACACACAACAAGTTCTCGCTTCTTGTTTTTGTTCCGCTGCTTTCAGTCACAGCATGCATGCTTATTTTTCCACAAGGTGACTTTCTTATCATTCATTAGTTGCCACAACAGAACAGATTTTTGCACGTAACTCGACTGACCGACTCCTCGTCTCACTGATGACAGATTCACAAATTCAGTCATTTGTTTTGATTATTTTCCCAGACGGATATTTATTCCACGTCCTGTTTTCATGTTAGTCCGCTATTAAAGAGAGATGACGAAGTGTCCGCCTGACCTTTGTAATGTGTCATACGTTTTAAAGTTGATCACAGTCTGTGGTAAAATTGATTTCATTCATATTAAAACGTTTCCTCGTCTCTCCTCCCGTCTGCAGTCGAGAAGATTTCCAGAGGATCCCAGAGCTGGCCATCAACCCGCTGGGAGACAGAATCATCAACGCGTTCTTTCCTGAGGGGTGAGCCCGTCTTCGTGTTGTTTGTCTGCTGTCTTTGGAAATCTTGTTTTTTTCCGTTGGAGTGTACATTAGAGGTTTGAGTCACAACCACCACCACAGAAGCCGAACAAGGCCACTGGGCTTTTTCACTTGTGGCTACTCGACTGCTGAGTTGAGCGCGGCTCAGCCTCTCTGCAGGCTTTTTGACCGCTACATGTTCTTTCCATATATCGGGCAGTTGTTTGCTTGTTTTATCAGTCTGAGAGTTGAAAACCAGATGTTCTCAGATGTATCATTAAAATCCCAAAAAGTCAGATGTGTAGGCGTCTTAATTCTAGCCGTGGCTTTTAATGGTTTTAGACGTTGTTGCTCTGGTTTTGGCTCTTGAGAACGGAGAGTTTTACTCTGTACAATGGTGTTAGGTTACAACTAGTTGATTATAAAGGTAACCTGAGCCAGCACAAAGAATCAGTGATGGTTTCTTTTGTGTCTTTAAGCAGAGGGTTGTACTAAATCTTTTTTTTTTCTCTCAGTATGACTTGCTGTAAATTTATAATACTCTCTGTTTGTGTTTGATAGAGAGGACCAGGTAAACTTCAGGGGCTTCATGCGGACCTTGGCTCACTTCAGACCGATCGAGGACAACGAGAAGAACAAGAACGCCGCCGCCAGTGAGCCGCTCAACAGCAGGACAAACAAGCTGCTCTGTGAGTGTAGAGCTCAGTCACACGGGCGTGTCCGGGTGGAGCTGTTGACCAGTATCGTGAAGTAATCTACTGCGTCTGCTATGACTTACACTTTATATATATTTTATATCTACAGTTGCTTTCCGTCTCTATGACCTGGACAGAGATGACAAAATCTCTCGGGATGAGCTGCTGCAGGTGAGTGGAGCAGAAACAAAGAGTGACTGTAATTACCTCGGACAGTATTTGCTGTCCAGTTATGTCACAGCTTTAACAAAGAACAAATGCTATTGTGCAACATCCGTGTCAAAATGCTGCACACAGAGAGAGATTTCCACGTCGATGAGAAGACTTTGCCCTTGTGCTGATAATGAGGCGATATCGCACCTTAACTACAGACACTCTTACATCCTGTGTTTTGGCTTCCCTCTGTGTTATTTGTCGTCCATCTTGGTCTGGGTAACACTGTGTGACCTGTAATTGTGGTAAGCTCTGGGTTAAATGACTCAGACAGATCTCTTGTTTTGCGCAAAACACTTGCCGTGTTGCGTGATGCGTGAGCTTCCAACACGCCAAACGTGAAACTCAAAGTAATATTTACCGGCCTGTTTGAGCAAACGTGTCTCTGCTGTTTTTGTAACCATGTAAGTCCTACGGTCAAGCGCAGCTGCTGGTTATTCATCATTTGACTGTAATAACTACAAATTATCTTGTGTAGTGCTTCAATACGCGGAGCTTTAACATTGTCTTCAGAACATTACATCATATTGTTTTGGAAAAAAATCTTCCAGGAACTGTTTTCTTTGATTCATGAACCATGACGGGACTCTTTGTTCACTGTGTCCAGGTCTTACGGATGATGGTTGGTGTAAACATTTCAGATGAACAGCTCGGCAGCATTGCTGATAGGACCATACAGGAGGCCGACACAAATGGAGACAACTCCATTTCCTTTAACGAATTCATCAAGGCAAGTTTTTCTACATTTTTAGCATTTGAGGTCCCAGTGGGACACGGATTATAGAACTTAACACAATAATAGATATCGTTGCATGTGCGCAAGTACTTTTATCCTTCCTTAGTTACTACACAGGCTTTGAGGATACAGTTTCTTCCACATACCATGCAACACTTAGCAGACTGTATCATTTTTGGCTACCAGCCAGCGTTGAATCCCAGTGGTGAAAGTGTCATTACACATTACCGGACCGCAACATAATATCTAAGCTCTAACCCTCTGTTTTGTTTCCTCAGGTGTTGGAAAAGGTGGACGTGGAACAGAAAATGAGCATCCGGTTCCTGCACTAAAATTGCGTTTCTTTTAAAAATGTTTGAGAAGAGTTTTCAACATGTCAGTTGACGTCAGAACACAACTTCATCCGGCTTCTCAGCAGGCTCCTGTGGTTCACACTACAGAAGTACTTACTGTCAGATCAGCATTAGGTAGATACCGTCATAAATCTTGAGTTTCTGCCTTTGCGCCGCTCTGTAAACAAAGGGAAAAGTTGCGTGCCTTTTGGTTGTTATATGCAATGTCACTTGGATTTTTTTCCCATTAGTGGAATATTATTTATTAGTAAAGTTTTAGAGGGTCAAAGTTGGTTCCATATTTAAATGAGAGTTAATTTTTTAGCACGGTACGATCAAATTTTTTGCTATTGCAGCGAGTAAGTTCACTCACGCCGTTCCATGGATATTCACCACGTGCTGTGTTTTTCTCTGTATACATACGCAGCGGTTCAAAGTGAGATTTGTAAGATGTGCGATTCCACTCGAGAACAGAAAGTATTTCAATGCTAGCGACATCTCATGACTCATTTTCTTTGACTCGAGGCAGAACAAGCCAGAGCAGCCAGATGGGCAAGTTTGACCCTTGAAGCAAAGCAGGTCCAGCTCCACAGATTTTTGTGTTTTTACTCACTGAAGTGCCAAATGGTTCCACTTTGTAAGTTATTATCTGAACAGTAAGCAGGAACCGATGGCCATGTTTGTTTGGGGTTGTTTTTTTCCCCATATAGCTACTGCCAATAGATTGTAATTCCCTGTTGAACTACAACCAAAGTGAGTCCTCTTTAAAAAACAACAAACACTAAATGTGAATAACGTGATATTTTAAGAACTATTTACTCATTTACATTAAAACATGTAGTGGTAATGATGAAGATTTCGCACAGAATGCTGCTACCTCTTCAGCTGGTATGTGTGCACATGTTCTGACAGGTAACCATAGTGCTTTTGTAAAATGGTGTCATTAGGATTTAGCTGCCACATGGCCTCCTTTCAAAACATTTCCCCCCGATTAAGTCTTAATAAAACCTTGACTAACAGCGTCGGGCCCTGTGTGAGGAAATCAGGCTGTGTTAGTTAGTTTGCAGGCTTTAAACCGGTAAACTCAAGATGACGTGTTATGCTTCTGTTTATATCATGATTATGCACTGCTCAACCTTTCCACATTTCCCCCCCCTGACGCTAACGAGAATCAAACACATTCAACATGTATTTTCTGTACAGGATAGTGTACGTGAATTGAGACCACTTTAATCTGTAATGTGAGTTTGTTCAGTTGTTACAAGGGCACCCTCCAGCAGCAGCTGCAGGAAATACTAATCGTGATTATTAATCGGATATGATTCACGTTATGTGATGTTGATCTAAGATGTTATCAAAGTGATTCATGAATTCGATTTGAATAAATTAAGTGCCATGCTTGCTCTGTGTCATTCATTGTAGCATAGGTGTTTTTTTTTTTTGTCTTGACACAAAGTTTTTATTTAGTTATTTATTTTTACATTAAAATAAACCACAAGGTTTTAAAATGTGATTTATATGGTTTGTAACTTCCATATTTCCATCATTTGTTGATCATATTTTAAATGATTAAGCCTGTAAACATTATAAACTGTCAGTCCAACAAGATTAATTTACATCAAAGCAGCAAACTCTTTGAAGAGGGAAGAAAATGGTTGACAATTCAGCTTGTTGACAATTCAGCTTGTTGACAAGTGCTAAAAGTTCAATTGATGTTGATTAATTTCATTTAATTCAAATCCATTAATCAATCCTCTGTCAATCAACTACTCCATTGATTAGAGTTAGTTAACTAGCTAAACTAAAGTTAGTAAGTTATATCAATAAGTATACTCTTAAAGGTCCAGTGTGTTGTATTTAGTGCCCTCTAGCAGCGTAGTTGCTAATTGTAACCAACTGAGTACCGCTCACCTCACTGTCCCCCACACTAATGACCACATCTAGAGCCAGTGTTTAGTTTGTCCTGTCTGGGCCACTGTAGAAACATGGCAGAATAGTAATAAAACACAACAATTCTTATTTTTAGGTGATTATACGCGAATGAAACCATAGTTATTTTATATTATATGCCATATTCTGTACATAGAGCCCTCTAAATCTTACACACTGGACCTTTAAATGAAGCTTTTCTACATAATTGGTGTTTTTTAATGTGATACGTGACATTGAACTGTTGGTACACACACACTGGACAACGC
Source organism: Nibea coibor (assembly GCA_023373845.1). Classification (NCBI taxonomy): domain Eukaryota; kingdom Metazoa; phylum Chordata; class Actinopteri; family Sciaenidae; genus Nibea; species Nibea coibor. The sequence continues at coordinate 24,027,922 of CM041722.1, forward strand.
CACACTTCAAATAAGTTAATAAAAGTGTCGATATTTGTTCATTTTGCTCAGATTTGTGTTCATTTCGCGGGCCGTAAACGCACCACGCTGATTGATAAGTGAGCAGCACGTCCGGGGCGGGCTTTAATTTTGATTGACAGGTCTCCAGTACAATCGTCACCCTCTTCCGTTAGCTCGTAGTAACAGAGCGAAAATGGCGTAGAGCGGAGGGCTTGCGGAGGAGAAGGGACGAGGGGACCTTCTCCTCCTCTCCGGGGTGCGAGGAGGGAGAAAGAAAAGGAGGGAGCCCGGAGTTTGGTTGTTTTTTTCGGTTTCTTTTCATGAAATGTGTCCCGACCGGAGCGGCCACTCTTCACCCGAATAAACCCGGGATAGACGTCAGTGTGTCCCCCGTAGAGGAAGAATCCCCCCCGGCTTTTGTTTACCATGATGAGCCGCTGCAGCTCCAACACACGGCGGACAGACCTCCGCATCACCCGGGACTGACGCTCACATCAAGGTCAGTGACTGCTCAGCCATGGCAGAGCAGCTGGAGCTTCTCTCTGCAGCCTCACATCAAATATATCAGAGCTTTGATGGACCACCAACAATCAACCTCCTCTTTTTATATTCAGGATTTTTGATTAATAATGAGTTATTTAAGTCATTTTCAAGCCTGAAATACTCAAACATTTTCCACTTTCAGGCTCTTAATTGTGAATATTTGCTGTTTTATATATTTTAACTGTTCTTTGGATGAAAAAAGACATTTAAGGGGGGTTAAATTGGGCTTTAGGGAATTATAACATTTATTCACTATATCAATTAATTATAACATTTTTTAAATCAAACGTAACATTACGTATAATAAGTGAAAACAGACAAAGTGACAAAATAATAATAATAATAATAATGATAATAATAAGCTAATTAAAAGCAGAGTTGTATAACTGGGTCATCGTCTTATACTCCAGCTGTGGTATGAGGATGGGGCTGCTGATGCTTCTCAGGCGTTTGTGTGTCCCTCTGGTTTATAAAAATGAAGAAAGGCGTCCACGTCTTCTAAAAATCCTCAACTTTCCCTCTTATTATGGACGTCTCCTTAACTCACCGTCTGGGATCAGGTCACTCAGATTTGTACATTGAACTGGAGTAATGTGAGTCATCTGTGAGACTTCAAACGTGGCATTTAAAGTTCAGGTTTGGGCCTCAGAGATGTTCGCCTGGAGATCGTCCTTCCATGCAGATAGAGAAACTGAATTCTCTTTTTGGAGCTTTCTAATAAGATATCATAACTGTGTCAGTTGACCTCCAGCATATAAATGGTTCACCGTGAAGTAGATCATTTAGTTTATCTGGGAATATATGAAGCTTCTAATTTGCAAGCACTTAAAAAAGTGCTTCATGTTTGTTCATTAATTACTGGGGTGACATTAGAGGGCACTCATTACACGGGTATTTTTAAATTTTTCTGAACTGTACACTAATATAGTAATTATGTGTATTTTCCCGCAGTGGGATCATTAAAGTCTATCATGTCTTATCTCATGTGTGATTTCATATTCTAGGATGGGTTTTCCAGTCAGTCCCACGCTGGAGGAGCATCCCCCTTCACACCGCCCAGTGCCAACAGCGGATCACTTCCACGAGCACGCAGCCCTGTGGAGGTAAAGAAGGAAGAGTCACCGTGAAGATGACCTCTTTTGGGACATTCGCCCTCTCTCCTCCACAGCTTCCCTCTCCACTGTCCCGGCCTTTTCTGCAGCATGATGCTCCGTCTGCCAAGATTGTGGGCTGGTCTGACTCTCCATCACGCACACTCAGACTGCGTCTACATGTAGCCAAACACCGGCTTTGCAAAGTTAGCCGGCTTCAGATCTCGATGTAAGTGCCCAAAAAGTCTCCATGATTTGGGCATTTTCAGCCAGATCTGGGTTAGATTCTAATCAGGCTGTATGTAAATGTAGTCACAGATGCTTCCTGAATAAGTCAAAAACATCCCCACACACTGTAACTAGAGCAAAGCAGTTTGATAATGAACAAACTGCTCCCGTTTCCTGGGAAGAAAGAAAGGAAAGACACGAGATACTGTAGCAAAGATCAAGGCCTGTGATTAAATTAGATTCATACAGTGTTTTTTTAATTTTAATTTTTGGTTTGTTTGTTTTGGCACTACCTCATCGCCATAACAAGTCCAACAGGAGTGAAAGGGAGCGCGATCAAGTACAAGTACAACTCGAGGATTGTGAAGCGCCGCAGCAGTTTGACACCTGGATGAGTTTGGTTTTAGTTTCAGAGGGTTGATAATAAAGTGAGGCAGCCCAGAAGCACATGAAGCACACTGACATTCACTTTCAGTTCAGCCATTTTGACCTATGCATCTGTCACGAGATAGAAACTTTGCTTTATTTTCTATTATTTGGGTTTATTTTCTTTCATTTATCATGTTTAAAAAAAGAATCAGGTGGAGACAAAATTGGCAATATTCCCCAAGAGATCCATAAATTTGGGCAACTTACAGTATTTTAAGTCTAGTCCAGTTTTCTTCCCTTCATTTTGTCCTTAACATACTTTTATTTTTGTCCTCCCCCCTGGATATGTTCTCATTGTCCTTTTTTAATGCGCTAACCTGCTCCCGTTTTGTTCTTCCCCCGCTTAAAACAAGCTTTTCTGTTAGAGACGTTCAAACAGGACAGACAGACGTTTGATTCCTCTTTGTGCCGCAAACCGTGAGACAAATTAATCTTTGGCTTCAAACATCTGGCGTGGTCTCTCCACTCTGACAGTGGATTTGTCCTAACCTGAATGAAACCCCTGGTCTTATTTCTTTTTCTTTTAATGATTTATATGAGGTGAGAAAAAAAATCATTTACCGGGATTTGTGCAATATTTGATCCTAACTGTCATGTTGTTGACCAAACTGTATATTGTATAAACAAGTGACAAGTTGTTTGAAAGCAACAAAATCACCAATGTCTTCCATTAAGATATGTATAGACTCATGTGCATTAAGCTTATTTAGCGGGACTCGTGGTGCCAACATAAATAGTAGCCATGCATGATCCAGTAGTGATGCTTGCTTCATGAAGAATAGTGAAATCGATTTCTAGATTTAAAGCTGTGGAGACTCATCTCAAAGGGCGATAGATTGACGTACCGCGCCTTTAAACGCACCACATTTAGATACAGCTGTAGCCCGAAAATCTTTGCGAGGTCTCGCAAATGCGAGGTCTCCTTTTTATGTTCCATGTCTCGGGTGTAGAATAAGTTGCATGATTTTAAAAATAATGTGTGACACAATCAGGGTATGCAGTTAAGTATTGATTCAAGTGGTTTTATATCGTCGTATGCACTCAATATAAGTGAGTGAAACTGCTGTACGTTTCTTAGGATGTCCTAAATTGTATTCAGACACTCTCAAGCATCAAAAGAAATTAGGTCGTTATTATGCAACAGCCAAAAAAACTCCCACAAAAGTCTCAGATGTGACAATGATAGAAACCTTAGTTCGTACTTTCAACCTCTTAGATTTGGATAGAACTGCTCGGGATCCTGACGTAGCGTCTTTTAGTCTCTAGAATTAAGATCTCACCATGACATTGTATTGTACATAATACCTCATAGTTTTTTGGGATTCAGAGCGATATATTTTAATCCATAAAATTGTATTTGATTAGAGTTTTTAGAAGCAATAACCTACAATAATGCATGAGTTTAGTGCCAGGGTGTAAATGTTTAAAAAAGGAGTCTGTGACGTCACGTGGAAAGGATCTCCCTCCCTCTATTCTACGCCTACGGTAGCTATCTGTTAGTCACTTTTTAGTTTCTTTGGAGTGATTAGAATACAGTATCACTTCTGAAGGTCGGGGCAGAATAAGGTATACGTGAGGACAGCTGTAGCATCAGTTATTACACTGACAAATGATATTTTTCCCAGCCTTGTACACCAAAAAACAATAACTCAAACCGATGGGTGCATGAGAGATGCTTTAAATATCAGTTCCTGTAGCATTTTTACATCAACGCCCACCCCGCCCTTAAGAAATCTCGACTTTCAGTAACTCTGTGGCTGCAAAGGACTTACTGAAGGAACTTGACACTTGTTTGAAAAGCACTTTCTCTCCATGTACTGACTTGCACCGTCACCATCACCATCCTGTCTTTGAATACTGTGTTCTAAAAACCCTGTGCCGCTCTCTGTGGGGATTTATTATCACTCTTTATAAGCAAGTAGGCGTCTAGCCACATGAATTATATGGTTTTAAAAAATATGCATGACTTTAGCAGAATAATGAATGATTTGTATTGCATGCAATAATCCAACTTTGTAATGTGAATGAGTGTTAATTAGGCTAATGAAGTGTTCATGTCAGGTGTTCTGTGACCGGGTGACAACTTTTTGGGGGGGAACGGTTGTTTCACACAACAGCAAGCATGTTGAAGTAGCTTCGATCATCATCAGCTGTCTTTACAGACCAAAACTGCACCAAAAAGAAGCTAACGGAGAGCGTCGGGGTGTTTCTGCTCTCGCTCTCTGTTCTGCCAAACGTGACCGCGGCGGTACAGCCACAGTGCAGCTGAAAAAACACCATCCAACCTTTGTTCCCATTAAAAAAAGAAAAAGAAATACAACAAACGCTTAAGTAAGATGATTAATGACATTACTTTGATCAACTTTTCCACTGAGGAGGTGGACTGTGTAGAAACTATGCACTCCAGAGGGAGGAAATGGGCATGCTTATTACGTGTGAGCCTCTTGTCTGGTTTTGTATTAACTAAAGAAAAAAAAAAGAATCTGTATCAGAAATTCAGCAATAAAATGCAGCATGGTGCCAATTGGATGGCTGTGTTGATGTTTATTTACAGTGTGAATGACATAATGTTGATTTTCATCTTCAGCAGGAAAGAAAATGACTTTAACAGGCGGAATAAATATTTCTTTACATCACCAAAAAACAGTCTTAAAACAGCGATTGAAGAACGTATTAGAGGAAACATGAAGTGTTTTAAAGGTCCAGTCTACTTGTCGATTTCAGCCGTGATGCTGCTGTCGTCCAGTCTGCTCTTAATGCGCAACATCTGCTGCAGCTGGGCTTCCAGCTGCTGTCTCACCTGCAGTGGAAAGAGACAAACAAATTATTTCTCAGTGAAAGTCATTCAGGGTGCGGTTGAATAGTTGAAAAAATCCTTTCCTAACCACTTTTCCTTCACCTTGATGGAAGGAGAGACGTGAAGGAGAGGCTACGTTAATACATCAGGGTCATTTCACTCTGAGGAACCTTCTTAAGCAAAACTGACTGACTCAACTGCACCCTTATTTTTCCATCATCCGTCTGTGTTTCCTTTCTTTAGTCACACTTGAACTTTTGGACTTTAGAAATACAAACAAAGGAAACTGGATTTGCTGCCATGCTGATTCACACTTAGTTAATGTGATGTCACAATGATATGATAATGATAGAACAAGTTACAGTGTTGATAGTGCTCAGATTATTAGCATAGTGTAAGAATGAAATAAAGCACTACAGTTGTACATATGGTATCCTCATTGTCAGAATAAACAGATTTCTTTGTCTCACCTCATTCATGCTTTCTTTGCAGGTCTTCGTATCAAATGTGAGTGCAGATGCTGTCACCATTGAGCTGCTGTCGAGAATGTAGCTGCAGAGAAACGTGAGAAAGAGGAAAAAAACATGAATTTGTTGTTTATTTCACCTCTTCTTTAAAGAAAAACAATAAGGCACTTGTTTGTTTGAGCCTCTCCAGGCAGCAGCGAGTCTGTACACAAGAAGTCAATATGCTTTGTGAGCTCGCAGACGCAGCAGAGCTTACCAGCTGATGTTTGGTTTGTAGAGGAGAAACATGGAGCGAACCGCAGCCAGACGTGGCGGGGCTGAGTGGATAACTATCCCCACAGCTGAGCGGCAGCAGCAACATTTAAGAGAGCTGTAGATGCTGAGAGGAAACAGATAAGACACAGATGCTGTACATCAACAGCATACAATACATACAAATATATACAAAGGCATATTTACAGCTCTTTTTTTACTCACCAATTAGCCATCTCCCCCTCTCTCGACGCTGTAGCATCACCGACGACCACATCATTGGTTACTTCTGAGGGGAGGCAAGCAGTGAAGTACTGATTAATGTCAAACTGGGTCAGTGATGACAAGATGAGCTGTTTAAGGGAGGCACCCACAAAAGTGCACAGAGTTAAGCTCATGAATTTTGGAAATATTCCAAATTGGAATTACTGAACTTTATGGGAATTAACTGGAAATTGGGGGAAATTTAATTTAATTCCCAAAGGAAAGTTTCCAACGTTGAAAATTCCCAGAATTTTGCAGGCCTAAGAAGGTGTAGACAAAATGTGACATACAGTATAATTTACCAAAACACATCTTACTGTGTTATAATTCCTCATCTTAAAAAACTACATCCAGGTCACGTGATGCCCACTGAGCTGTCTCCATGACGACGAAGCAAACTCCACTGAGGAAGACCGTGTGGTGGAACAAAAATAGCAAGTGGACCTTGAGTGTCACCAACGTTTAGAGACTGTTAAGTTGTCAACACAGTGAACTCACTCAAACATATGATCGAGTCCAGCCGTTTAACCTCCCCACACACGCCGAGCGAGTCCCCCAAAACAGTGCTGCACTGCCGGCAGTGGAGAGTCAGCCGCTGGGTGTGCTGGACCTCCGTGTTCATCTTTACATCGGCGGTACTTCGGATTAAGACACTCCCGTCGAACTCCATGTTGAGAACGTTGATGTTAGTGTTTAATAACGTTAGTCTCGGTGTTTAACGGGAGCTGGTTCACGCTGTTTGGTGCCGCCTGTGAATTTGAACTGGGTGCCATAAAGCGGGAACCTTCTTCTTCTTCTTCTTCTGCTGTTTTATCTCGTCGGTCGTGCGTGCTTGTTACGTTAGTTTGCTCGGTGCAGACACTGCCGCCACCTGGAGGAGTATAAGAACTGCAGTTACACTGCCAAGTAAATCCGTTGTAAAAGTAAAATAATTAATACTGCAAATTATATATTTTTAAATAATTTTAAGCGTCTAAATTCAAGCGAAATATATTTTATATGTTATATATTTGTATTTTTCGTTAACGATTAACAAAACGCTACGAAAGACGCCTTAACTCTGATTGGCTGTGAGGCACATCCGGTCATACACAGTAGCCAATCAAACGGCTCCCTCTGCTGTGTTTTGAATCGGGGGTGATTTTAACCGTCAGGCGCCGACACACACACACTGCGACACAGAGAGAGTCAAAACTCGTGTGTATGCTGGTTTCTTCTCACGAAAACGGAATAAAGCGTCACGGTAACATGGATCTGGACTCCATGAAGTACGCAGAACTGCGGAGCCTCGCTAAGGAGCTCGGGCTTAAAGCGAACATGAAGGTAACGGGCGTTAAAGTAACTAAAATAAGCTAAGCTGCATTCATGTTAACGGTTACTGTGAGCTAACGTTTGTGTTTGTGTGTAACTGAGCCAAATAAACTCAGCTAGGTTGTTTCTGTTCTAAAACAGGCTGATAAACTCCTCAAAGCGATCAAGCAGCATTATCAACAAGAAACGGACAAACAGGAGGAGGAGAAGGAGGTAACGTTATCCTGGTCCAGGCTCACTAACCACGCATGTCTCCTGTTTATTCTTCCTAACCGGTGTGCTGTGATACCTTCCAGGCACAGGAGAAGGACTCTGCTGCTGTCCAAGAAGACAAAAATGAGACACAAGACAGTGCTCAGCAAAATGAAGAAGTTTCCAGCCCAACTGTGTTTGTGAACACACGTCGAGGCAAAGGGAACGGTACCAAGAGAAAGATCTCTGATACTGCGACTGAGTGTGACGCCAAGTTACCTCCGAGTGCTGCAGAGGTATTACACATTATAACGCACACACACGCACACACGTGAAAAACTGTTTTCTTCCGCCGCCTTCTTTGGTACAGACATGCAGAGTGTCAGTTCTTTGCATTCAGGAGGATTAAAGAATGAAACGTTGTTTTAAAGGCTGACGCCGCCTCTGCTGCACCCAGAGGTGCTAAGAAGAGGAAAGTGTCTTCTGCCAAGGATGCTGGCAAATCTGAAGCCGAGCGTCCCGAGGAGCTCCTCCAGCCTCCTGCCGGTGAGCAGCAGCCTGACGTAAAGGATGAAGCACCTTCGCATGGTGATGCAGGTCAGTAGTGCGCTTTGATCAGGGGAATACAAACGTGTTGTAAATGTCCTGTAATTTCATCAGACACTAATTATTTCTTTTATCTGTCCAGAAAAGGCACCGAAAGTGACCAAAGCTGGTAAAATTCCCCGTTACCAAGGAGTCCAGCTGAAGAGCAAGCTGCAGTTGAAGCCTGTCACACCCAGTAAGTTTGTTTGCTCGTTGGTTGCTCCTTCTCTCACACCCAGTCTCTGTTTTAACAGAAATTTAGTGATTTATCTGTATAAAGTCTCCAAATAATGAAAGAATTTCTTTTGTAGACTTCAAAAAACTCCACGAGGCTCATTTCAACAAGATGGAGTCCATTGATTCCTACGTCCAGAGGAAGACCAAGCAGATCGACACGTACAGGGCTTCAGTTAAAGAGCTGAAGGTATTCAAAAGCTTCAGACAGTTTTAAATATTACATCTGTGCGTCTAGTTGTTTTGTTTTTAATTTAAATTTTATTTTCAGAACCTTTCGGACAAAACTAAACAGCAGCAACTTGATGCCAAAACTAAAGTGGTGAGTATCACCAAACTGTTTCTAATATATGAACTCATTCCAGAGCGCGGTGAGGGTGATGACCTGTGTTTGTGTTCTGCAGAATCCGATTCGTGCTTCCATGTTCAGCCCCGCTCCGAATAAGAAAGCAGCCGAGGAGCGACGCAGACACACTCTGCTCTCGGCCAGCAAGGCTCCTCCAAACAAACCTGCCGCGAAGGAAGACGCTCCGTTCAGACCGTCCGTCCTTTCCACCCGCAGGATCAATGTTCGGTGAGCGAGTTTTGCTGAGGCATTTGTAATTAATTTGAATGGCAGAATACTGTTCACTCTTTCAGGGACTTAAACAAGTAACCAGCCATTGCTGGTGAAGTTTAGACCTCTCGGCCACTCCTGTGTGGAATAATTGTTTTCCGGACTTTAATTTAGGATCTGTTGGCAGAAATGAAATATTATTTAAAGCTCATTAGTGTGTAATAAACTGAAAGTAAGACTGGTTTTGTCTTTGTTACCTCAGAATGAATCTTCTCCATCATGTTTCTAGGCACAGTGTGTATAGTTTTAACAACCCAGTGTGTCTGAATGCAGCTTCTCGGAAGCCACTCATGACAATGAGTACAAGAGGTCCACGGTGAAGACGCCAGCACGCATGTCGCCCTGTGTGGCCTCGAGCACCCCGCAAAAAACGACCACCGACGGAGGAAAGCCCAACGGCACCAAGACTGCGACTTTCTCTGCCACAAAAACTCCAGGTACGTTTTCTGCTCCAGTCCCTGGAGTGATATCTGAATTTGTCATAGATATGTGCAGAGTGAGTGACTTCTGCTCTCCCTGAACTCCAAAGGAACGTTCGTTTTCACCGGCAACACGAGCACGACAACAACCCCCGGAACACAGAAGACACCCTTTGACCTGAAGGCGAGTCTGGCTCGTCCTCTCACCTACAAGCCTCATACAGGTAGAAAACACTTTAATTTCTCCTTTACTGAAATATTTAATGTCAGCAGACAGACGAATCCCTGATGTACATATTCTTTGAAAGGTAAATTGAAGCCGTTTGGAGAAGCTAAAGAAAACACGGCAGGAAACAAGTCGCTGATCTCCACAAACTCTCATCAGAAAAACTACAAACAGCCCAAAGTCCAGACAAGGTATGTGTAAAATCAAAACACACACTGGTTCATGTTGGTTTGTCTCTTACAACATCGGCATCTTACGGGTGTTTCTGCATCTTATTTTAGGGAGGACAGGAGGGCAAAACACATGGAAGGCAGGAAGCAGAAGAAAGAGAGCGTGCTCGGGGCGAGGAGAGGCCTGGTCATGATGTAGGGATGTCGTGCTTTTTGTAGATGTTTTGTACAGCTTGTTGTTCCAGTGTAAATATTTTGTTGTCTGCAGCTGACGCGTTCCTTTCTACAGTCTTCAGCTTCCTGCTGGGAAACAGTTTCTGCTCCTATCCAACCTACTGCGTAATGTTTTTAGACTTTACTCATGCGATAGTTAAAGTAACACTTTATAGATCTGAACGATGCATTCATGTATTTAGATGTGCAGAGTAGTGATTGCCTGTTTTGCTGCATTTTAATGGTGATTTTGTTCTTAAAAGTTTGATATGATCGCTGTTTTTACTTTTTTGGGAAAGACTGATAAAAAAACATTTGACGCAAAAGATTTCTTGTCTGTATTGTTTTGTTTTTTTTAATTAAAAATGCTTTTGTAGTTTGCTAAAATGTAGTATTTTAAAATCTCTGCAACAAAAAAATGTCAGAATTCACATGAAACATTTTTATTGAATAAGATCTGATTGGTTGACGAGTCACAGGCAGGACTGGACAGAATAAACAACTTGATTTTTTGTTGCCGACTGAGTTGATCTCTGTTGAAGTCCTTACGTGATCAGAAACACTTCAGGGCTTTTGCTAAGTGGAATGGATCACAGTCAGTGAAGTGTCACCGTTCCCAGCAGATGAACAGAAGCTGGACAAAGACCAACAGGCAGGGTGTGATGGTGTGATGGTGTTTGGTCCACCACGGGACACGTGACAGTTACAGTCGCAGTTCTTCAGTAACCGCTTGTTTGAAAAACTGCAGCTCAGCACTTCCTCTCTTCAGACTTCAGGATTCCTCTTGTACAGCTCGTAGGCAAACTCCTCCGTGTGTGCGTAATCTTTGCAGACGCCAATGTAATCGATCTCCAGCTGGAACGGGCCGTCAGCTTTGTCCCCCAGAGTAAACCCAACTGTGTTTACCTGCAAATCCAAAAACATGCCGTAGATATCAGCTTAACATGGCACAGAGTACAGCTACAGGTTAAAAAATCTCTTCAGACACAAAGGTACAGTGTAACTCCGCTATTGCTTGTTTATCAATGTATTTGACGCCACGTCACTGTGAGTGTTACTCTACCTTGTCCAGCCAGAGAGGATGCTGATCGTCTTGTATCCTCCCACGATGTGTAAGGAAGAACTTGGAGAACGGTATCTGTAAATGAGCAACACTTAGAATTTAGAATGACTGCTCAAATTGCATATTAGTCAAATATTAAGCCAGAAGTCTACTCTATTGGGGCTCTACTGGGGTTTTAATAATTACTTTGCTCACCTTGACATCTTGCCAGTAAGGCCCTCCCCTGGTGTACAGGAAATAACAGTACAGGTCATCTTTCTGGTGAGTGAAGTACGTCTCTGTTCCGATGCTGATCATCCATGGACGTCCATCGCCGCGGACACGCAAATGCAGAGTGTTGAAACTGGTCCAGTCGTAGTGCTTCTTTCTATCAAATGAATACTGGGAGACAAAAAAAGTTTAGAGTTTAACTTTAAGTGCAGCTGAATTTGTCATCTAACTTTTCTTTAGAATTCAAACAAACCAACAAACTACAGAGAAGGAAAAATAACTAGTTTGTAGACTTCAGCTGTGTGTTGTGTATTTGAAATCCCCAAATTTCCAGACAAAATACTGAAAAATCAGGACACTGACCAGCTGTTGCTTTGAACGCATCGTGCAGTAGCCGCTGTAGCGTGTTTCTCCATCCTTTGGAGGAGCAGAGCAGAGAGTCCCGTACAAAAAACAGGTATTGTATTTGCCAAGCTTCAGGTAAACTTCGCTTTGGCCTCCCATCTCACGATCCGAGGACACCGTCCACTGCTCCAGGTCCTCTGGATTTCTGAACTCCCACACCACTCGGTTCTGCTCCAACATGTGCTCGAGGATCGGTTTGCCTTCTGGACCGACCAAGGTGTCAGAAAACTCCTTTTTCATCAGCGTGAAATGTTTCTTTATCCCCTCCAAACCCTTCGAGAGTCCAAAGTTAATCTTCTGCCATGGCCACTTGTCTTCTTTGGGCTGGCCGGGTCGTCTGTATTCGTTCTGGACCACGGTTCTTCTGGGCACTGTGAGAGGAGTGATGGAGGGAAGGAGCGGCTGCTGGCAGTGGTGGTGGTAGATGGAGCTCAGCAGCCTCACTGAGGGGAGACGTGTGATCCTCGGTAGAGACATCTCAGTGGTGATGTGGACGAGTCACTGCTGGGATACATCACACAGAGCAGTGGTGTCATTACACTTGAGTTACAGGAAGATAATGGATGATATTATCTGTACTTTCTTTATTTTCTTGGTCCTGATCTCAGGTGCAGTACTCATGATTGCAGTTTTAGTTTAAAGGTGCAGTGCGTTAGGCGGGAGATTTATGAGATTTCACATTTTTACATATTTTTGCAGCCACAGTAGTTTCTCCTTTATTCTAGGAAGGAGAGTGTGAGGCGATAGGACTGCAATCAGTAACCATACTGTTAAAAATCCTGCTAAATCCTACACACTGCTCCTTTAACTCTTTGACTTTGTCAGACTCTTTAGCTTCATGTAACATGTGCTGCTGGATCATGTGTAAATCATCTGTTTGCTAAATTGCCTTTGTGTCTAATTGCTGAAAATCTGAGGATCGATCACGTGCAAATCTTTCCCATATTCTTTTGTCATATTTTTCTTAGATACATTTTTAACTTGTACATATTTTTAAATGTTATATTTAATGTATATTGCTGTTTGCACCAGGGATATGAGGGAAACACTATTTCAATGCCACAGTATGTCCTGCACATGTGGCAGCATTGACAATAAAGTTGACTTGACCTGATTTATATCTCCACCTGTTTCTTTCTATAATTTATATTTTTTTTATACATTTTCCTGTTTGCAAAAATCTTGCACGTGTTTATTTTATCTAACATTTAAATATACATCTAACGCCGCAGTGACTGAGCATGGCTGTCATTACTCTGCATTACTAACAGTCTGTCTGTCTCTACTTACTCTGACCATGTTGTACCTGAATCGTGGATATTTCACGGACTTCTTGCTCTTGTTTTAATTTGATTCGACCATCCCTGTTAGTTCTTCCAAACTGTGTAACTACACCATTCATTTCATTTACTAATCCAAGGTTGTTGTCCGGATCCACACGGAGAACGACCGGAAGCGATCGTGTTGCGTTCAGAGTACACTCAGTTACAAAAATGTAACACAGTGAACCGCGTCAAACACACGGGGCAACAGACAGAAGTTAAATAACCGTGGGACATTGAACGCAGCACTAGTGCACCAAGGATTCCAGTCCTGACTGACGCACTCACCGTCAATAAGTAGTTCCGCTCTCGGCTAACTCTCAACGTCCACGCATAATACTGTTTATTTATTTGACTTTATTTAAACTCCATTATGGATAAATATTATATCCATAAACGCGAATAGGAATTTTATCATATATAAAGAGATTTTTAAAAAAAAAAAGAGCGTTTAACTATGGTGTCAATTGCGAGCGCGCATGCTCAGTGCTGCCTTTGTGTGTGGTTGACTGCAGAGCCGAGTTAGCTACATTAGCCGCAGCTAGCCTCCGAACATTGAGACGACACAGAGGGTAGCTAGCTGGTTAGCCGCGTTAGCTAATCATGGTGAATGTAAAGAAACGGAAAGGTCGGGTCGTGATCGACTCCGACTCCGAAGACAGTGCCAGCGACGATAACTTAGACCAGGTAGGTCGGCGCGTTCATTTCGTCTGTTTGTGTTTAAACGGGTCGGTTGAGTTGTCAACAGTTTGAAGCTAATGTGTGCTAACTGCGCTGTGTTTGGCCTGGAGAGTGTGTGTGGGGGGGATCTTGTCTTATTTATACTCCATCTGCCTCCTCGCACACACACGCGCTGTTTGTTTTAGTCGAATAAATTGTGAGGGGATATCTCTGTGGCGTGTTTAAAGGCCGAAACAGCGTCTTAGCACGGAGCGGCTAAGTCGTGCTAACAGTAAAGGTTACATTCCGAAAGATGGACTCAACGCGAGCACTCGTGCCGTGTTATGTTGCCGCGCCAAAGGCCCGTGTACTGTCTGTTTGCTGTTTGTGGTGGATTTTAACTGTTAGATTTGAGGACCATGTACACACACACTGGAGCCGCACTTGATTTAGCTTGGAAGAACCTTATCTCCCGCATGACGTCATGGGCGCAGAGCTCTGAAGTCCTATTTCGGTGTTGTTGTTGTCAAACAAGCGGCGGCGAGCTGCACGAGCCGCGCGGGGCTGTTAACGTGTGAAGTCTGCAGAGGTGTGCGGGATCTGCTGCTCCGATCACCGTGTGGTCAGCCAGAAAAACAGATGGCCACAAGAGTTCACGGAACTCTGCTGTTGTAGCTATGTAGGTCACATGTTTACAGCCCAACTTTAATTACACTACACGAGGCGCTCTCCCAGTATTTATTCCAGTAACTCAGAGCACTGAGCCGAGCTAAGTGTGCTGGAAACAGGCTCAACAACTCATAATGATAGATAGATAGATAGATAGATAGATAGAGTATTTAAGCCGTGTTGCAGTCCCAGGTATTACAATCACAATATGTACAAAAAGACACGAGGTAGATCAAATTAAAGCTAATAATCACAGTATAAATAGAAATAAAGTTTAAAGGAAGACCATCTAAACTGAGACCACATCATGACCAAGACCAGAGTGTGTCAAGACAGAGACATGATCAAGACTTTGAGGGGTCAGGACCAAGTCAAGGCCATGACTAGACATTTAGGTGGCTGATATTCACGAACGTTGAGTCACGTCGTTAAGCGGCGCCTTGAAGTATTTACGAACCTCTGTGACAGTTTTTCAGATGAACTCTGAATTTTGGGAAGCTAAATTTTATACCAGAGGATTTGGCTGACCAGAAAAAGAATAAATCAGACAATTAAGAGACGTCCCCGCAATTATGGTCGACTGGTCTTGAACTAAAATCCTGACACTGAGACAAAACTGAGTAAAAATGTCGTAGATTCTGAGACGAGACCGTCAATAAGTGGACCTGAGCTCGGATTCAAGACCGATCTCAAGTGCTACAGCGCCGCAGTGAAACAGTTCAATGTGGATTGGCCACATAAGTGACACTAGTTCAGTACATCCCGGCTTTGAGGTTGTCTCTGTGGATTGCAGCTTTTCCACATCAGAGGAGCCGCTCAGCTGCGTGCTCTGTGTTGTTTCACCCAAAGTTCTGCATAAATCTAGTTCAGACGAATTGCAGCTCACACCTACCATCAGAATGTGTTTTGCTTTCTGTGCTGTGTTATTTTACCTGTGGGGAAAGTGACCGCTGCGAAACAAAGATACACACTCGCTCCTGCCCACACAGCTCTCAGTCCTGCGTCTTCTGGAAGATCTCCTGCTGTGTGTGTGTTACAAAGTGGACTGGTCATATTTTGAATATTATCAGGGGCGTCTTCAGTCTGTACATGCGCTCATACGCATCTCAGCTCTTAATGTGGCTAGAAAAATCGGTTCCCCCTGCATCCTCCACCTGGTTTGTGTTTTGCATGTAGAGGATTGGAAGTATGAGCTGCGGCATTTCCCACTTTGCATGATTCTGATTTCACCTTTCTGAACCCTGTCACTGTGTTCTTGTTTTCAGGAGCTCTTGTCTCTGGCCAAAAGGAAGAGGGTCGACTCGGGCGAGCAGGAAGAGCCGGTCAGCAAACCTGCAGCTTCTACAGACTCTGAGACATCCGATAGTGATGATGAGGTTTGTCAGTTTTCGTGTTTTCACTCTTTGAGCTCTTTGCTCTCAGCTCATATGTTGTTATCAAGCACTTCTGAAGCGTTCTCCCCCGAAAGAATATAATACCAAAACTTTATTTTTTGTCTCCTTTCCTGTCTAGTGGACTGTGGGTGGCACTAAAGGCAAAAAGAAAGTTAAGCCAGGGAAAGGGTCTGAGAAGAAGAACGCCACAAAGAAGAAGGTTCACAAAGCGACAGCATCCGGCAGCTCAGATGGAGACAGCTCAGCAGAGAGCTCTGCACCAGAGGAGGGTACGTCTTCAGTGTGTGTCGGAAAAATGTCCTCTCTGCTCTGCAGGAGGGCGTACTTCATTTCTTCTGTGTGTGTGTGTGTGTGTGTGTGTGTAATCATTTTGTCGTAAGAAACCACATGATGAGGAACCTGTGATGGCGGTTGTAGCGATGTCAACTAACAGCTCAGTTTCACACAACAAACTGACTCGCACACACACACACACACACACACACACACCCTCTGGTTAATGGTATTTTACATAATCAGTGCACAGACCCATTGTGAAGTGTGGATTACACACATCGTCAGGGCGGCCTGTCCGCGGGTGTTTCAGGTGGCTGAGATTAGGTGACTCACTCACTCATCCCCTTTTCATCCCAGCTGGCACACAGCGCGGCATCTAAGCTGCTGTTTGTTTGTGTCGCATTGTTCTGCTTCACATCCCGGAAGTCTTTAGGAACACGTGCTGAGGAGGAAAAAAAAACTTGCATTGCTTTAATTCTTTGAATACATTTGGACAAAGTTTTTTTGAATATAGAATGACGTTATTTAGTGTTTTATATTGGTGCCTTATCGTGTTCGTCACATTAACAGCTCTTATTACCACGTAGTGTAACTTAGGCTTTGTCTGTCATGACTGACTGCATGTCTCTGCTAAATGTTGTACATAAAATCTTTTAGGAGACATTAAAATATGTATATGAATATTTTCTTGGCCGGTACTAAATCGTGGAAGCATAGAAAAAAACCTCACCAATTAACAATATGACTGGCTGATGCTGTGAAGTTTTGAACCGACAAAAGTCCTCAGAATGCTGCTTTCTTAAAACTTTATGAATCAATGTTTAAAAAAGTTTTTTCTGTTCATATCACACAACATACACACCGGGATTGATATACCTGTGATAGGCCAATAAGTTGGTGTAGACGGAGCCGAATGGGCTAAAATAAAGGAAGAGCTTGTGGCCACCCTGTGCGTCGTGTTTGTGTTACTGAAGTCAGCTGGACGATCGCTGTTCTTTTTTTTTTTTTTTTAAATCTTTAGGTGAGGTGTCTGATTCAGAGAGCAACAGTTCGTCTTCCAGCTCCGACTCGGACTCCTCCGAGGACGAGGTCTTCAGGGACGGTTACGACGACGACCTGATGGGAGACGCTGAGGACAGAGCTCGGCTGGAGCAGATGACGGAGAAGGAGAGAGAGCAGGAGCTGTTCAACCGAATCGAGAAGAGAGAGGTGCTAAAGAGACGGTGAGTGGCGATGACGCAAGAGTAGCCTCCAGTTTATCAGACTTGATGACAATGAGAGAACATTCATGCATATGGTAGAGTGAGTTCATGTCTGACTGTTTTTTTACAGTTTTGAAATTAAGAAGAAGCTGAAGACAGCAAAAAAGAAGGAGAAAGAGGAGAAGAAAAAGAAACAGGAGGAGGAGCAAGAAAAAAGGAAGCTATCTCAGGTTCAAGACACACAAGTGGTGAGTTCATGTACTGCACAGCATGAGAGTCAGGCTAATGTAACGGCAGCATTACACTTTTTTCTTTACCCTTTGTGTCATAAGTACATTAATGTATAATGTCGACTCCTTCCCAGGTCATGTCACACAACAAGGAGCGACGATCCAAACGTGACGAAAAACTTGACAAAAAGTCCCAGGCCATGGAAGAACTCAAAGCCGAGCGTGAAAAGAAGAAAAACAAAACAGGTTGGTGCCACGTCAACCGTCTTTGTGACGCGATTGTCGTAATAATTCACTTCCAAAAAGCTGAAGTTTCATTTCTTTTGGCGAGCAGCGGAACTTCTGGCCAAACGCCAGCCCCTGAAGACGAGCGAGGTTTACTCTGACGACGAGGAGGAAGAGGAGGAAGACGACGACAAGTCATCAGTCAAAAGCGACCGGAGTTCGCGCTCGTCGTCTTACGATGATGACGAGTATGTTTT
This sequence comes from Nibea coibor, assembly GCA_023373845.1. Lineage (NCBI taxonomy): Eukaryota > Metazoa > Chordata > Actinopteri > Sciaenidae > Nibea > Nibea coibor. Next base: position 24,045,872 of record CM041722.1, read on the forward strand.
GGTTCTTCTCTAAAGCGACACGCTCACCACATGGCCACGCTCCTGATTTAAAGTAACGTCTTGACTGCGTTCTGCCAACAGAAAAGAAGAAACTCCGCCGAAGTCGCAGCCTGTTTCACTACCAGATGAGCTCAACAGGGTGCGCCTGTCCAGACATAAGCTGGAGCGCTGGTGCCACATGCCCTTCTTTGCTAAGACTGTGACCGGATGCTTTGTGAGGATAGGGATCGGGAACAGCAGCAGTAAGCCAGTTTATAGGGTAAGCTTGACTTCTAGGTAACGTTTCTTTCTTGTGCGTCTTGTATGATGGATGTCGTGATGATCTGATCTCTTAAGTAATAGATTTAGCTGCATATACTCTGGTGATGGTTCATTAATCTTAATCCCCCCTTTGCTGTTGAAAGGTTGCAGAAATTGTGGACGTGGTCGAGACGGCAAAGGTTTACCAACTTGGATCAACGCGAACAAACAAAGGATTACAGTTAAGGTATGTAGTTATACATATTTGGACAGACCTTCCAGTGTCCCTGCTCACTGAAAATGTGACCTTTTTTGATTGTTTATCTTCCTCAGGCACGGTGGTGACACGCGGGTGTTCAGGCTCGAGTTTGTATCAAATCAGGAGTTTACAGAAAACGAGTTCATGAAGTGGAAGGAGGCGGTGAGTCTGACTGAAAAAGCACAAAGTCTCTAGTTTCAGTCATAGATGGGACGCATTCCAGTTCTATGTGTTGATTTCGTTTGCTCCTCTTCCAGATGATGGTGGCCAGCATGCAAGTACCAACACTTGACGAAATCACCAAAAAGGAGCAGTCCATCAAAGAAGCTCTGAACTATAAGTTCAATGACAAAGACATAGAGGATGTACGTCTGCCTCTCTGCGTGTTCTCGGCTTTCTCTGCCTTCCTGCAGGATACCGTGGACCTAAACCTTTTTTTTGTCTTCACTCGCTGCAGATTGTCAAAGAGAAGGACCGATTCCGGAAAGCCCCTCCGAATTACGCCATGAAGAAAACCCAGTTACTCAAAGACAAGGTGAAAGAACTCTCAGTGCTACGTTAAAAGATTTACTTAGATCTTTGCAGCTTTTTAATGTCAAAGCCTGCCAACTGCTACATCCACATAGATCATCAGTTCGAGGCTGTCCGGCTCTGACTTCATCGTTTTTCTCTGTTTTGATTGAAGGCCATGGCAGAAGAGAGCGGAGACGGTGAAAAAGTCAAAGTGATCCAAGATGAGCTGAACGAACTCGAGGAAAGGGCTGAGGCGCTCGACAGACAGAGGACCAAGAACATTTCTGCCATCAGGTACACACACGTCTCTCTGCAAGTTCCTTGTTGTAATAAAAACAGATTCAAGCTCTTGGCTTCAGACACTCGGTTTAAAGGTCAGCGCAGTACTAAAAGAATGACTTCATTACTGAAAAGGAAATGTTCTCTGTTGTTTACAGTTGGGAGATGATTTTAAGGAGTGTCTTTGACTCATGTTTTTCTTTTAATCATGCAGCTACATCAATCAGAGGAACAGAAGCTGGAACATCGTTGAATCAGAGAAAGCTCTTGTGGTAAGCGTCGTCCTGACACACACCTCTCTCTGGTGGCAAACATTACATTATATCTGCCACCCGCCAGCGTCTGGGAATGCTGCCTCACTTCAGATGTTTTCTTAACATGGCAGCACTGCCATGTGACACGGCTCAGTCATGCATGGTTCACTTAAGGGCACTCACAGCTGTGTGCGTGCGTGTGTGTGAGTGTGTGTGTGTGTCATGGTAATAAAAGCATGTGAGTGTTCACATAACGCTGTTGTAGCACGGTGTTAGAAAATAAATCAAATAACCCAAACGTGACTTTGTTCACAGGCTGAAGGACAAAACGCCAAAAACCAACAAATGGACCCTTTCACACGGAGACAGTGCAAACCCACCATGGTGTCTAATGTAAGATTTCTGTCATTATCTTACCTAAAATGTTCTGTATCTACCATGGAACCAACACCGCTCAATTTGATTTTTCACTGTGGTTCTGCAGGCCAGAGACCCGTCAGTCCACGCAGCTATTCTTGCACACCTGAACCAGAAGTACGGTTCTGGGTCAGCAGCCGAAAATTCAAGTGGAGAGAAGAACAAACTGGTAAGCAGAGGCGCCTCCCAGCGCCGCACACTGGAGTGTTTACTCCTTTCACTTTGTTTGCACTGCCTGAATCCTGGTTGTAATCCTGTTCGAGGATACGTCATGAAAACAGGAAGCACTGTGAGCGCTTGCTGTTGGTTCTGCTTGGGGGTCATTAGAGGATGGACTCTGTCATAGTTTGTCTGCTAAATTATGTCAGGAATATTTTTTTAAAAAGAGTACGCAGCAGCTGCCTCAGGCTGCACAACTATTCAAATATGAATCATGATTTTGGCTTCCTACATTAACGTGATCGACTGCTTTTGAAGATTTGTACATTGGCGGGAATGTTGCACATCAGTGGAAGTGAACACAGCACTGCAAGAGGGCAATACAAATATTTTGACCCTGAAATCAACTAATAATTCTGATCAGTATTGATCAAAGTGATCGTGATTAAATCCTGCAACCCTACATTATGAGAAGACTTTTAAAGAGACAACTTTCTACTTCTGCAGGCGTGAATATACTTTTCTTTCATGCATGGACATTTCTAATTTTCGCTGTCTGTTATATTACAGGGTCAAGCAAACCTAAAAGACAAAGATGTCCCCAAGCCAACCACTGACCTCTCAGAGGACTTGTTTAAAGTCCACGATTTTGACGTCAAGATTGACCTCCAGGTTCCGAATGCAGGTGAGACGAGCGGCTCTTGTTTTTTTCTCGTTGAGGTGTGTTCACACTTCACAGGCACGTATTAACGCTTGCTTTCGTGTTCCGCAGAAGCAAAGTCACTGTCCGTGAGCTCCAACGCGCTGCCCGTGAAGGACGGCGCCCCCCGCAGGTCCCTCAACCTGGAGGACTACAAGAAGAGGAGGGGGCTGATCTGAGGCAGCCGGTCCATCATTCAGAAATCCACATTGCATGTGTAACTGAGAGTGTGTGAGTGTGTGAGAGAGAGAGTGTGAATGTGTGTGCTAGAGAGAGAGAGTGTGTGTGTGTGAGAGTGTGTGAATGACTCCCATAGGACGTGAGATTGAATGTTGATACAGACTGTTTATCCGCACACAGAGGAAATACTGATTGAGACAGTGAAGACAACATTTTCTTAAAGTTTCGGAAGAAACTCCAGATTATTGTTGTTTTGTTATTTTTGCATAATCACACACAGACTCGTATACAGCAGAGTTGTGTTGTTTTTTTATGTATTTAACTTCTTTCCCCCTCTTTCGGATCTTCTGGAGTCCACTCCATGTTTTTGTTTTTTTCTGAAAGGACACAGCGCTTGTGGATTCTTACCTTTGAACAAGGACACTATCTTAGAAGACTTAGAGCGTTGAGGCATCTTGATATTACTGGACTTGGATATGCTGAAGCTGACCAGCTCGTCCTCACCAACATTGAATTACTGTTGTAAATGCCCCCCTCCCTTCCTCCCAGCCCCCGGCCCCAAAAGATAAAGTGTGATCATCTGCCCTGCGGTCCATCCTGACTTTTAACAGCCTCGTGTTTTTTTTGGTTTTTTTGCGGTGTCGGTGGTCACCATGTTTTTACCCGACCGTGGCGACCGACCCTCCGTGACTATTGTGAACAAGTTCAGTAGATGTCGACTGGGCGCTGATCACTTTTTAAGTCTTTGAAACAACCCGATTTAAGAGGAAGCATTTTCTATGGCTGACCTGATTATAAAAGTGTTTGTTTTCTGTTCTCTCTCAGTTGGTTGTTCGCGGGGATAAACTCCCCTGCCCTTAACTCCCAGAGCAGATTCTATGTGTTATCGATTGTGTCCATAGTCAGTTCCTGTATTGTTGTGGCATGCCATGTAAATATGCATTTTGGAGTGAGTGCGGAAAAAAATAAAGAGGCACTGTTTCATAACTTTTGTCTGTTGCTATTTTTATCTGGTTCAGACTGACACGTGGAATTTAAATAAGCTGACTGAAATGACCTCATTTCATAATTAAAGACTTTTTTGGTCTGTTTCTATTTAATTTAGGATTTTTGTTACTCAGATTAAATTAATTGATTGCACTGTACTTAATAATTACACATGAGCTTTCTCAGAATCAGAAATACTTCCTCGCAGGGAAATTTGTATTCACAAGCTGTGAATTAAACACTTGTTTGTCACTCGCTCAGTCAGTTTCCACTATCATTTAGTTACAAAGGCTTAAGTAAGACATAAGGGGAATATGGCTGAAATACAATAATCATAATAAACAATTATAACATTCATAACTATGTTTTCATGCATGTATAATGACCTGAAAAAATATATTTTTTCGTTACTTAAAAATTCTCTTTCACAGTGGGAGCGGGTCCTCTTTCATGGAGCCCGCCATGTTGAAACACTTTGTTTCTATGGTAGCCCAGAACAGACAAACTAAATGCAGTATGCAAGTAAATTCTGCACACTGGACCTTTAATAACCAACTTTTTTATCAACCACAACACACTTGGGCTAGTATATAAATAGATGGAATTAAAAGTGAATAAATAATTAATAATAATATCTGTATTTACATATACGCATGAGGAGGAGGAGGAGGAGGAGGAGGAGGAGGAGGAGGAGCGTGCTGAAACCTCATTGGTTGTTTTTTGATCAGGCTTCTCTGAGGTCTCTCTGTTGTAGGGTCCTTCTTGCTAGCAGCAGCTCTTCCTGGTCCACGTAGTGAGAAGCTCACCTGTCTCCTCTGACACGGACGATGACATCTGACCGTGTTTATCCGAACCACAGCTCAGTTTCACGCACTCAGGTCGAAGCCCGGCGGTAACACAGCGAGCGGACACATTCAGAGCCGGCTGACGTCGACTGAACGGTGCGTGAGAGGTCTGTTAGCCTGTTAGCTTTAGCACTGTGTTTACACTGGTTATATGATGAGATAAGCTCAGCTGATGATGCTGGCTCGTGGACTTACTCTTTTGGGCTCGTGTGTGTGCAGCAGAAAGACTGCTGCGTCCTCATGACCACCTGAGGACAGCCAGCTTTGAGCTGCGGAGCTAGCTGCACACACAGTGCATTTAAATGGGAAGTCTGTCAGGCTGCCTGCAAAGACTCAGAACCAGAACCAGGACCCAAAGCACTCACAGTCTACTCTGTGTTTTAGGGTTAAAAACATCATCAGAGCTCAGATAATTAGTTTATTAATTAGGCTGGAAACTGAATTTCCATATATTATATTATATGTGTATAAATGTATATACACAGAGAGATATAGATATGTGTATTTATCTATAGACACTGTAGACTGGATAAAGGTCTGATGATGTGCGGTGGTGCAGGTGGAGGAATAAATATGGTTTCTACAACTGGTTGTGTTCTGCACATGAGGTAGGTGGATGTGACAGTACATACATATCTATGTACAACAGTGGACAAATAAATAAACTAAAATAAAATTGCACAGATTTGCAGGGTAATATGACAGATAATGTGACAGTGTGGGAAGAAACTGTCTGTTTGTTTTAGCGTTCACTGTTCTGCGATGTAGTAATAACGTAACAATGTAATGCAGTCTTAACCTTCTGCCGCTCATTGTTTAAAGGGTTTACAGAGATATCTGTATGTATGCCAAATCAATGTGCTGTAAAAATAGATGCAAATAAAGATCTACGCAGCACAGAGCGGGGAATGGCATGTTAGTCTGTACGATACATACATATCCATATATTTGTGCTCAAGGCGTGGATGAAGGTACGGTTATTATTATTATTATTATTATTATTATTATTATTATTATTAAAGATATCATTAAAGGTCCAGTGTGCAGTTAAAACACTTACAGGAGCCTCTTCTGGGTTACCATAGAAACACAGTGTTTCAATATGGCAGTCTCCATGAAAGAGGACCCGCTCCCACTGTAGATATAAAAGAATGTATAGATATAGATCTAACTGTGGCGTTAATGTGTTGTTATGTTTCCATCATCAGGATACAAAATGTCTTGGTTTGCTGACTTGGCCGGGAAAGCCGAAGACTTCCTGAACAAAGTGGACCAGGGAGCTGCCACCGCCCTGACCAGCAACCAGGCGAGAATATCTTCCTTTAAGTCGTCCTACGGCGAGGAATCAATCGTCAAACCTGAATACGACACTGCAGGGTACAGGACCGATGCAGCTGTGACACAACACACCTATGCATCCTCTGATGTGTCGCAAAGCTACATCTCTGCAGCAGCTGGCAACATCAAGAAATCCAACGCAAGCCTGCTGGCCGGTGCTGCCAACGTGGCTAAGATCCCCTCCGGTTCTGGCAGCAGTGCCCCGAACTCTGCCAAGACCTCATCTGGCTTCGTGAGGCCCAAAAAGAGCGAGCAGGATGTGGACGATGACATGCTCTTTGACTTTCTAAACAGCTCTGAACCTCCGGTCAGCAACAGGAGGGATTCGAGAAGAGAACTTGTGAAAACAGCAGTTACTGAAGCCCGAAACCCGACACCACCTCCCCCTCCTCCTTCAAACACCCATACGGTCCCCTCAGCACCGTCGACGCCCCCCTCGACCCGTGGTGTGTCCAGGGCCTCAAGCATGAGCTCACTGTCTGCTCACAGCGTCAAAACATCAGAGGAGAGCTCTGCTAAAGAACAAAGCCAAGGTATGATTATGTTTTGACAAGAGAGCTACAGATTATTGATGTGTTATTACATGTTTATGTATGTTCTCTCTTCACCCTCACCTGGCCACCACAGACACACCTGAGAGTTCAGACTCAGGCTTGGCTGTCCCTCAGGAGTCCAGCAGGCAGGAGCCTCCTCCTCTTCCTGCTCCTGCTCCTCCCGCAGAGGAGCCACAGAGCCAGATCCTGTCCAGTCTGCGTCTGGAGAATCAGCTGCTGCGCAGTGAGGTGGCCTCCCTCAACCAGGAGATGGCTTCAGTCATCCAGAGAGCGAAAGACTTACAAGATGGTGAGAGATGAGCTCAGACAGGAAGCAGCGGCCTACATTTCCACACCTCTCCCTTTGTTATTGGTAAAGTGGTTTTCCTCCTCTTGTAGAACTGAACCAGACGCGTCTACGCGCAGACAAAAGGAACTCGGAGCAGACTCAGAGTGACCGGATGTTACGGGAACTTCGCTCACAGGTCGATGACCTAACAGAAGCCCTCTCTGCCAAAGACGGTCAACTTGCGGTGCTGAAAATCCGACTCGATGAAGCCGACCAGCTCCTGAAGTCTCGCAGCGCCGCGTTAGACGAGGCACAGAAGGAGAAGTCAAGGTAAGCTCTCAAACTTTGAACTGGAGAGCTGCTTTTTATGAATTGGTTTCGATTTTTATTGTCCTTGTTGGGTTTTTAGAATTATGCAGGATCACTCAGAAGGGAGCAGCATGCACTCCCAAGCTCTTCAAACAATCCAGGAGAGGCTGCGAGAGGCTGAAACGGCTCTCAGGAGGGAACAGGACAACTACAGACAAATGCAGGTGCACATGATGTCATTCATCCTCTATTTTTTATGTGACAGTTAATATAGACCTGGAAATTATCATAACGTCTTAATTCTCTGTTCTTGTGCAGAGCGAGTACGCTGGACGTCTTTCTAAAGTGGAGGCTGAGAGGCAGTCCCTCGCGGAGACGGTGACCTCGGCAGAGCGGCGAGTTGGAGAGGAGAAGCTCCGGTTCGACGACCTCCAACAGCAACTGAAAAGTGCCAAAGCTGCAGCTGAGGCTGCCAAACAGGAGTTACAAGACTACAAGCACAAAGCTTCACGCATCCTTCAAGTAAGCTTGGAGTCTTTTTCATACAGCATCATCATTTATCTAGGATTTTGTGTTTTTGATCGTGTTTTAAATGGTCCTGTAGTCCAAAGAGAAGTTGATCAGCAGTCTGAAGGAGGGATCTGGTCTGGACACTCTGGACGGGAGCGGGGCCATGACTCTGGAGCTGGAGGATCTGCGCCACGAGAAGGAAATACAGAAGGAGGAGATCCAAAAACTACAGGGGCAAGTGCACGCACTTCGGACAGAAATACAGGTGAGAAAACAGCAGAGGAGGTGTAGATTTGTTGACAGCTGCAGTGGGAGGTTTCTAAATGTCTCTGTCTGTGTGACCCGAGGAGGAGTGCACCTCCTGCTAAAACAAACGTTCGAGGTTACTGTTTGTACACGGCTGCAACAACCGCAGCTGACGTGTTGCTGATTCAGCTGTACCAGTGAGATCTGTTTTTCTCTCCCAGGATTTGGAGAATCAGGCCCTGACAGAGGCGGAGACGTGGCGGGAGCAGCAGGTGCAATTTGAGGAGCAACAGGCCTTACAGAACAGAGCTAAGCAGGAGGTGGAGGCTGAGGTCGAGCGCTACAAACACGTGAGGAGGAGTGATGATTTCTTTAACTGCAAATCGTCATAAACTTCCTGTGCTGTCCCGTTAATGTTTATTTTGTATTTTTCTTAAATTGTAGGAGCTGCAGTATCTAGAGGAAGAGCAACATCGAGCCAAAACCACTCTGCAGAGCAGAATCAAAGACCGAGAAGATGAAATCCAAAAACTCAGGAACCAGGTCAGTCACAGCTTGGCCAACATCTGCTTCTGTGACACGTATATGCTTCTAAATTGACCAGTTTGACAAACGGCACTGATGTTGCACTCTTCCAGTTGACCAACAAGACTATTAGCAACAGCCAAACGGAGCTGGAGAATCGGCTCCACCAGCTGACGGAGACGCTGATCCAGAAGCAGACGATGCTGGAGGCTCTGGGCACGGAAAAAAGCTCCCTGGTCTTCCAGCTGGAGCGCCTGGAACAGCAGCTGAAGAACGCTCAGGGAGGACAGAGTGGAGGACCAGCCATCAACATGAGCGGACTGGAGGGACCAGGTAGGAGAAGTTTTAAGAGAGCCAAAGTGTTTCTGTGATTGTTACGGGGCAGTGATGCAGATTCCCAGGCTAGTTTCATCGTGTGTTTTTTATTTTCTATACTAACTTGATATTTAAATATTCCATAGTTTCATGAGGCCACAGCAAGCAGGGCAGATGGTGGAGATAGAATGTCCACATGTAGAGTAACAGTTTGGGGATTCAGTATTGAAATCAGACTTTTGGAAAGGTTTTGTTTACCACAGTCTAGAGTTCCTATGTGTCCTGGAAAAGCCTTAAACAGTCATTTTACAGTCATGGAAAACCTGGAAAATGAGAGCAAAAATTTCATATCTTGGGAAATCTTAGAAAAGGAACTGCTACACAATCAGAGCTCCCAAAGCGTTTGTACCAGTAGCTCACAGTGGGTATAATTATCCTTAATGATGTCTTTTTCTGTTTGTTGTGTTTTCAGGAGCACGACAAAGAAACACACCGATCCTTTTCAGCGATCAGGACAGTCCAGGAGTCTACGGCAAAGTACGCAAAGCAGCCAGCACCATCGACCGTTTCAGGTAACATTTTCCTCTTTGTCCTCAGATTTACTTTATTATAATTCCATAATTGTTTTCCTGAGTGATAAATGGAAACTGTTTGAACTCATTTCAGCATCAGACTGGGAATCTTCTTGCGGCGCTACCCCATGGCCAGAGTTTTCGTTATCCTGTACATTGTGAGTATTCAATGAAAGCCATTTTTTCCATCTTGATGAACTCTAGTTAATGAAAGAAACTCTTCTTTTTACAGGCCGTTCTGCACCTGTGGGTCATGATTGTGCTCCTGACTTACACACCTGAAATGCACCATGGTCATCCCGATGGAAGATAGAAGGCTTGAATTTTAAAGTTGGGTGTTAAAATATACTTGTTGCTGGGCCTTCAGTGTAAGGATGATACAAGCTGCTAAAGAATGCGGGCTCCAGGTCCTGACTCTCCCTGTTTTGCACAGAAATGTTAAAGACATTTACTCCAGTTGATTTTATTTTGTTTCCAGCTGAAGATTGGTGGCCGACATTAAGTTTTTAAATGCTTACAGAGTGATATATTGTACTGGTGGTCTACCGAAAGGATATTAAATCAAAGGTGATCTCACATCTGTTCTTCTCATCATCTGCTTTCAGACTTTTGTTCACTTCAGAGATTGTATTTAATTAACACTATGTAAAAAATAATCTTTTAATAAACGAGTTAGAAGAAACAACTCAGCCTGGCACTTTTCTAACAGACTGTCTGAGCCGCAGGTCAACAAAGGGAGACTTCACCAGATTTACACATAGAAGCCACTTTATTGCATTTTTAATGTATAGTGGGTGAAGGTTGTGTCTGGAAATTCATAATCACATTTTTATGATATATTAGCAATATTAATATAATTATCTTCATCCTAGCTGATATACAACCAGTTATCTGGAGCAAAACTATATGTGAAGTGGGCGACTGTAGAAAAATGGTGGTGGAATGATTTATATTCAGGTGATTATACACTAATGAAAAGGTAGTTATGCATGTTATATTCCATTCGTGCAAATAGATACTGTTAAATCTTACACACTGGACCTTTAACTGTGTGTGCTATTGTTATTAATAATAAGGAAAGAGTCTCACATACAAACAAAACATTATAATGATGAGAAAAAAGTAGTAGTGGCTTATTTATCAAATCAATCATTCAAACTTTATTTGTACAGCACACAAAGAGCTTCACACAATAAAACCCAGGCACCATGCAAACTGAGGAAACACCGGAGGCACATTAAAACACACTGAACTAAAATAAATAAAACACATTAAAAATACATGACGGTAAAATAGTGAAATAAATAGATAAAATAAAATAATAGTAAAGGATAATATAAAGTAATAAAATATAATACATACAGATTTTGTTAAAATATCAGCTGTCAGTTATCGCCAACAAATTCATGGTGCGTTCAAGAACCAAGAGAACTACTTTTGGTCCTTGAACGCACCGTGAATTTGTTGGTCCTCCAGCATCCCACAATGCACCGCTGCCGTTCCCTGTGTCCACGTCAAACCTGACAGCCATCGCCGCAGCCGAGCTGATAAAGAGGCTGCAGTCGAGGTGGCACTTTCTGGGGGTCGCTCGTGTCGTTCAGGGCGGCTAAAAAACGGCTGGAAGTCCCGCTCACGGCGCTCACACGCACCGCGGGGGACACGGAGGAGCTCCGCGGACAGGCCGTGACCGGAGCCGCTCATGTAGCGTCGCTTAGCTCGCTCGTCTGGACGAATTCCTTCAGACAAACGGTCAGCTGTTCGTTAGCCGGGCTGCGCTACATGAGCGTCCGTCAGCCTGGAAACACACTTTGTGTCCGAGGATTAAAAGTTAGCGGCGTCTCGGGGGTCCGCAGTCCACACTTTGAGCTTCATGACCGAGTGATCCCACCTGGAGTCAAAGCTAGGCTAGCTCACCTCGGCCCGTCGCTTTGTTGTTGTTGTTGTTGGGGGTTGTTGTTGTCGTAGCCGTCCGTGAACATGTCATCGTGGCTGGGCGGACTCGGCTCCGGCCTCGGTCAGTCTCTGGGCCAGGTCGGGGGGAGCCTGTCCTCCTTCACCGGGCAGATCTCAACCTTCACCAAAGACATGCTGCTGGAGGGGGTGGAAGAAGTAGGAGGTGAGCTGGTTCCTGTTTTTTATCTGTTTGTTTGTTTGTTGGCCACATCATCAGACTCTGCTGCAGAATAAAACACCTACCTGATGCCTTCAGGGTCCCAGGTGTTGCCATGTTTCGGTGTTAAAGTTGTAAAGATGTCCCAGCTGCCTCGTTTCTCGATGTTTGGAGGCTCCTGTTCAGTCAAACTCTTCCTAACAGATGCAGCTTGTTCCTGACAGATGATAAACTCACCTGAAACTTTGAAAACAAGGTGACCTAACATAAAAAACTGTTAAAAACAAATAACTTAACTCACTTAAAGGAATAAAAATCCATTTAAATAAATAACTCTACTTTATTTGTAGCCGGGCAAACCAACTCATTTGTTGTGTGAAGCTCTTCTATGCTTAAAAATGCATATAAATATATTTTATTTACACTGAGGCTGAACTTGCAGGTCGGGGCCCCCCTTTGGTCGCTGCGGGGCCCCGTGCAGCCCTGGGCACAACAGACAAAAAGCAAAGCATTAAACCGAGCAGTGGAAGATTTATTTTACTAAAGAGTTAAAGGACTTCATCAAAAAAAGATCCAGGAACTGGAAAACTGCCAAAAATCTGACGTGAAAACAAGAAGAAAAACCCGTAAGACACGTGTCTGTAACTGGTTGGTATTTTCAGCGTACCTTCCACTTTAGGAACATTGTAAGATACTCAGGTGTCATAATTGTTGTGCAAATGTCAGTGAAAGGCTGTCTGACAGAGAAACTGCCATGCATGCAAAAATCTTACAGGATGACACAGAAACTGTGAGACACTCAGAAAAACACTCCAGGTTATGAACAGGGGTCTCCAACCGGGCGTCCGCGACCTTTAGGGTGTCCACCGGAGTAATCTGGATGATTTTACAGTGACGACTGCCTCTGCTGAGGCCACAGGTGATGGTGCTGTAAGAAACTGACAGAAAGTGAGATCGTCTTTCTTTTATCATGAGGCAGATACATAAATACTGTATCAAAGCACGTATTCAGAAACCTGCCCGAGCCACGCCCTCTGCCGCCTGGTCCACCTGAACCCACGAGGTGAGCCTGGCTGTGCATCACTCAGAAAGCAGTAAGTCAAAAACAGAGGCTCGTTAATATTAATGAGACCAAACTCTCTGTTCTTGCTTCCAGATTGAGACCACAAATCTCTCAATTTATCTTCTTCTCGAAGCCTCAAATAAAACTCAGGAAAATTGCAAAAATTTGGGATGTTTAAAGGAGAAGATAAAGTTTCCGTCACAGCAGATGAATGCTGCTTTGTTTCTGTGATGTTTCATGTTTTATGGTGTCTGTAAACATTACAGCATCGCGAGCTCCTTTTCATGTTGACGCTGATTGAGTCGGACTGTTTGAGTTTGAATTCAAACTGTTTCATCAGCTGCAGACTAAAAATTGTAGCTCTCTGCCTGTAAATCACAGTGTAGTCAGACTTTTATAATGTCAGCATTATTTCACTGCCAGCGTCTCTTTCTGTAGTTTCTAACTATTTAAGGCTGGACTCGAGCAGGTTGACTTACAGTGTAATTTAAACTCTGTGTTGCCTTTAAATACTCAAAGTCTTTGTTGTTCTTTCCGCCGCCGTGCTACATTTCAGTGTCAGTTTTTAATGCACGGTGCAGACGTGTCGATAGGAAGGCCACATATTTGCAGATGGTTCAGCTTCTCTGCTTAAAGAAACATTCCCATTTTTCAAGTGTGTTACACACACAGACACACAGCAGTCAGCCTCTGAACCGTCAGGATTCACTGAAGACATTTACCTGTGTCAGCAGTGTAAAGCTGTTTTTCTAGCTGCTTTTAATTTGAAGTTGTTTTATTCATTTCCTGTTATCTGATGAAAATGCAGCCTTGTGTAACGTGTTAATTATGTTTCTTAGGTTCTTATATTGAGTTCAGAATGAAGCTTATTGGGCTGTAAGATCTAAAGCAAACATTCTCCGTGGCTGCAGTCACTCCCTCTTTCATTGTCAGTGGAGCTGGTGACGGCCTGATGGTGACACAGATGACAGGTTTCGTTGTTTTCGTTCTTTGCTCTGGCTCCTGATCAAATCAGCAAAGTGAAGCGATACTCCCTCCGAGGCGTCGATGCCTCGTTCTGAATTACAGTCTGAAGCGAAGAGATAAAACATTGACGCAAAGAGAACTTTGGCCACAGATCTCCAACTCACAGCTCCCATCAAAAAAAAACAAAACAAAAGTCTGAAGTCTTATCACTGCGTGGGGAGCACCGGGCCAGCTGTGAAGCGTTCAGCATGTCAGGCCTTAAATTAAACAGAGTTTTATATTAAGTGCAGCTGGATGTGTCCGCAGGCTTCACTTTAGTTTGAGTAGTAATGAATGTTGCGTGTCAGCTGAGCTCAGTCCAGCCATTAAGATCACATTGCAGGATCTGTCTCTAGAAACGTTGACCCGCTCAGCCATTCATGCATGTTTGTTTGTCATGTGAGCCGTGTTAAGCAGGTCTGAGTGTGCCACTGAGGTAGAGGAGGAGAAAGTCACCAGATAGTTTGTTGAATGTGGCGTGTCTGCGGCAGATGAACACAAAGAGCATTTCTTATTTTGAAATGAATGTCACCAGAAAGCTAAATAAAATGAAACCTTCAGATTTCTCTGACTGTTGCACATTTAATTCCTGCTTCCTGATTCTTTTTTAGATTGACTTGTGAAGAATTCTGACTCGTGCACGTCTTTATATTCATTGCTGTCCTTCTGCAGATGCTGCCACAGAGCTGCAGGTTTCCAATTCCAGGTTGGCCGAAGTCGAGGCTGCGTTTGCCGCCCAGAAATCTGAGGTGAGATTCTTCGTCTGCTAATCAGAGTCACGGGGCAGTAAATCTATCCGCCTCTTTCGCCGTAGAGTTTTCGGCTTGTCATAGCAGGAAAAGCAGCTGTAAGTAATACTGTACCACAAACAATGGATCTGTGCCATGGAGGAGTCTCAGTCAGTCAGCTTACACTGCACCGGGCCTTGAAGCTGACGCACCTGAATGGAATGTGCTCATTTTCATGTCATGTTAGTGTTTACGTTTGTGTTGGAGAAAAAAGGCCCATAAACTGCAGCCCTGCAGCCTGCTCCCTTTTTATTATCATCGTGAATTTGACCTACCAAACAAGTATTGTGTGTGTGTCCGAGGCCTGATCTGGTTTCACTTGTTGTCTAAGACGCTGCACTGGGGTTCCTTTCATGGTATGTTCCCTTACACACATTTGTGTATTTATCTGCAAAAAAAATAGTCCCCAACAAATTTAGTTGATACCTCTTTCCAGTAACGCTCGCTGAATGCTGCAGTAACCGGCTGTTCTGGAAATGACTAACCAGAATGAAGCGGCACGTTGGTGACATGTTTTCCAGTCTTTAGGAGGAACAAATGGGAGCGACAGAGAGGCTGACCACAAACAAACACGTCGCTGGTTTTGGTCTGTTCGTGGAATTTGTTAATAATAGGAAACATCTACTCTTTAAGATGTGTGTAGATCCTTCCATCTGTTTTCTTCCTCTTATCCGGGGTCGGGTCGCGGTGGAGGCATCACATGTTGAATCACCTCACCTGACTTCTTTTGATGTGTCCTTCCCTCTTATTCACTTCCTTCCTTGTCTCTCTTCGTTGCAGTATGACAGATTAAGAAAGCTCCACGCGGAGCTCGAGGAGAAGCTGGAGGCGTCAGAGATCCAGATTAAAGGCCAGTCTGCAGAGTACAGAATCCTCCTGCAACAGAAAGATGTACGTACATTTCTATTTAGAATTAAACCTGTTCGATGAAAAGATGGAAAGCTGTGTGTCTCAGGTTAATCATATCCCTGTAACTTATGTTTAGATAACTAAACGCCACCTCTACTATACATATTCATACAGTTTGTGTACACTAATTCAGGATGTGACCCGTTTAAACTTGAATTCAGTGAGCTTGTAACTTTCATAATCATAATCAGATCGTATACGGGTAGATGAATATATTTCTAGAAACATGTCTAAAGGTGGTTCAAAGCAGAAGATAGTGAAACAGTCAGAAAACACACAGAGGTCAGGTCAGTCTCATCAAACAGAGAGGAGAACCTGCTTTTCAAGTCTCAAAATGTGAGTGTGGATCTCATGTCAGTGTCTTTGTCTTCCAGGTGGAGATCAGTCACCTGAAAGCTCGTCAGAGCGGACTCCAAGAAGAAGTCCAGAAGCTGCAACGGTCGGCTCAGTCCGCCTCCGTCGGCCCCGCGTTGCTGCCGGTCACCACTACTTCCTCGACCACTACCTCCTCTTCTGCTTCCTCCTTCCTGTCGCGGCCCTCGGGGTCTCACCAGGGCTTCCACGGCGGCGACGACATGGACCTCAGCGACGTCATCTGGTCGCAGCAGGAGATCAACCGGCTGTCGACAGAAGTCACGCGGCTCGAGGCCGAGGCGGCTCACTGGAGGCGAATGTCTCAGGTAATGGAGCGATCAGAGAAACCTTTTCACGTTCATTTTGTTATACGTTGTTTTAATCTTCTTTAATTTCAGACATCAACAGCGGCAGGAGCTGGTAATGGCGACCAGGGTGAAATTCTCAAGCTTCAAAGAACTATTAAGGTGAGTTTTCTGTCAATAATCGATGAAATAACAACATGTATGTACGTGAGCAGCAGATGGCAGACAGACAAAGAAAGCCACTATTTGTTGCTACTACTAAGAAACTATTTTCCAAGTAGAATGTGTCTGTGTTGTTTTTAAAGTTTGTTTTCGCTGTGCCCAAATTTCAATTAATGCGACTTTAAATAATTTATGCTTGCCGCTGTGACTCTTAACCTGGACGTTGTTGCCTTGCAACAGGATCTGCGAGAGGAGATGAGTCGTGAGGTGGACGAACACCAGCATGAACTGACCGCCCTGCAGGATGTCCAGCGGCAGAAGATGGCCGACATTGCGCGGCGACACAGAGACGAGCTGGCAGAGTACGAGGAGAGGATAGAGGAGCTGGAGGAGCAGATTCAGAGCGGTTAGCCTCACTTTAGTTTGCTGAAATTTGTTGTTGTAACTTCGGATATCAGGTTTTGATTAGAAACATGTTACAGTGTTTTATTAAAGAACAAAATTCAGAGACAAAATTTCACCTTTGCCAGATGCAACCAGGATTTATACTCTGGCACAATCCACAAACTAAACTCCCTCCACCAAATCCATCTCTCCAGGTGGTGGTCAAGCCACTTCAGCCCCATCAGATTCCTCCAAGCTGCCCGAACTCCAGAAAACCGTAAGCTCCCTGCAGGAAGCGGCGGATCAGCGGGAGAAGCAGCTGGCCGAGCTGTCTGCCAGGCTGGAGGAGGCGCAGAGGAGACAGGCCGAGCTGCAGCTGGAAAAAGACGACGTCCAGGAAGAGAACGCCGGGCTGCTGCAGAACTACACGCGGCTGCAGGCCTCCGTTACCGAGCTTCAGACCCGGGTGCAAGAGCAGGAGGGGAAGGCGCTGCAGAAAGCCCAGCTGGACCACGAGATCCAAGGGCTGAGAGCAAACCTCGCAGGTATACTGTCAACAGATCAATTCATATTAAATACAGCTATTCATGCTGTAACCTCAAATCAGTGTCAGACACTTTTCTAACAATTTTCTAATTTTCAGCTTCAGAAAAAGAAATAGAGAGACTGAAAAGCCTGTCTGAGGTAAATGTGAATATAAATCATTAAATATAAATCAGGCTCAATATTTATTATGCATGTGTTGATCATTTTTTATGAAGTAACTCCCTCGTTTTGTGATTTTTCTACTTGTTTTTTAATAATTAGGCCGAACCAAAGGAAGAAGTTGAGCATGCGGACATCTTAGAACTGAACACTATTATTGGGACGTTGAGAGAAGAAAAAGAAGTCCTCGAACAAGAAAAGGTTTGTTTATCTGATGCAGTCTCACTGTTTTCACCACATGATGCTCAAAATATTCTGACAGTATGAACTCATTGAAGCAATCGGTGGTTTTCTTTTTGCAGCTTAATCTGCAAGAAAGACTAAAGATGGCAGAGGAACAGACAGTCAGCAACAATGCAACGCAGCCTGATGAGTCGGTGGAGCAGGTGGAGGATCTGAAGATGGAGCTGGAGAGGAGAGAAAAGACCCTGAGAAACATCGAAGAGGAACGGGACACGCTGATGTCTGAGCTGGAGGAACTAGACCAGCAAAACCAGGAAGCAACACAGGTCTGACCGGCCACAGCGGCCCTTTCTCTTTGTTACTATATAATCATGAAGTTCATAACTTTAGTTAACTTGAACAAAAATGTGTATAAGCCCTTCACAATAAAACACAGAGAGGAAAATTGAATTTATTTTGTCTTTTTTTAGCATATGATCTCAGTGAAGGAGCAGCTGAAGGAGGCCGAGGCAGCGCTGACGAGTCTGACTGCAGAGCTGAACACAACCAAAGACAAGAATATGTCACTGAAGCAAGAGCTGGAGACCCAAAAGGAGAAAATGAGCCAAAGCGCGTTCACCCTGAATGAACTGCACATGGGCAAGCAGCAGTTGGAAGGGTCAGCGAAGGAGCTGAGAGACAAACTAGGACACGCACAAGAGCACAACAGAGAGGCACGCAAAGAAATCACAGAGCTGAAGAAGACTCTGCGGGAGAGAGAGGAGGAGCTGTCTGCTGCCAGAGCGGATCTAGATCGGGCAGGGGACAGAGCAACCGAGGCACAGGGAACCACGGAGGAGTTAGCAGAGAAAGAGAGGGAGCTGACGGACCTCAGAAGAGAACTGGATGAGATGAGGAGCTCTCAGGAGAAGGTGAAGTCCGAGGACTATGAGTTGAAGATGGAGAACAGACGGTTGAAGGTGGAGAGTGAGCAAGCAGGCGTGGAACTAACCAAACAGATGAAGGAAACCCAAGCGGCTCTGAACAGGACAGTGCGGGAGAAGGACACGCGTATCGAAGCTCTGAAGTTGGAGAAAAATCAACTGGAAAGTGAACTGAGGCAGGCGGAGAGCACGCTAACAGAACAGTCAAAACAGTACCAGCAGACCATCGAGGAGCTGACACGAGCGCGCACCATGGATGCCTCCGCTCTACAGATGGAGCACGAGCGAGCAGTCAAACTCAACCAGGAGAAAGACATGGAGATCGCTCAGCTGAAGAGAGACATGGAGCAGCTGGCGTCCGACCACAGAGACACCAACGAGATGCTCTCCATCACGGTTGCGGGGCAGAAGCAGCTGACAGATTTACTGCAGGAGAAAGACGTTTTCCTGGAGACTTTAAAACAAAACGCTTCCGACTTGCAGGCGGAGCTGGAGAACAGCATCGCGGTCCTGACAAAGGAGGCGGATGCTCTCAGACAGGCGCTAGATGAGAAGGATAAACAGTTGGGGGGTATGAAGGAGGAGAACAGTCATTTGAAAGAAGAGATCGACCGGTTCAGAGATCAGCAGAGCAGACCTCAGTCTCTGGCTGAGCCCAGGACTTTAGACATCATCACAGAGCTGGAGACAGAGATCACCCAGCTCAAGTCCTCCAGGAATGGTCTGGAAGAGGAGGTCCAGACTCTGAGGAGAACCATGGAAGAGCAGCAGGCCTCCCTCCTTCTGTCGCAGCAGTCCCTCCAGGCTCAGCAGACTGAGCTTGAGCAAGCTGACGCTCGCCATCAGCAGACCACGCTTAACTACGACAGACTCATCCATGCCAGAGACGAGGAGATATCCCGCCTCCAGGAGACGGTAGATCGGCTCAGTGAGAGTCGGGGTCCTGCTGACTCCCCTACTATGCAGGGAGACATCATCCTGCAGGAGGAGAAGACCCAGACGCTAAATCAGGAGAACGGCAACGAGAAACACGACCTGTCTAAGGTCGAAATAGAAAAACTGGTGAGAGGCATCAAGGAGAAAGAGACTGAGATCAGCCAGCTGAACGAGAAGAACCTCTCGCTGACCAGGCAGCTGGATCAGCTGGTGGTGTCTCGTGATGAAGTGGGCAAACTGTCCCAGATGATCCTGCAGAAGGATCTGGAGATCCAGGCGCTCCATGCCAGAGTGTCCATGGGCGTAGGCGGTGGGCACAGCCAGGATGTCCTGTTCCTGCAGCAGCAGCTGCAGGCGTACGCCGTGGAGAGAGAGCAAGTGCTCGCAGTGCTTAACGAGAAGACCCGAGAGAACAGCCAGCTCCGCTCCGACTATCACCGCCTCATGGATATTCTGGCAGGGAAGGAGGCGGCCCTGCTGAAGCTCCAACAGGAGAACCAACGTCTCTCCAACATGAGTGATCCCTCAGGAAGCCAGGAGATGTTCAAGGAGACCATCCAGAACTTGTCCCGCATCATCAGGGAGAAGGACATAGAGATCGACGCGTTGACTCAGAAGTGCCAAACCCTGGTGACCGTCCTGCAGACCTCAGGTGGAGAGTCCGGCACCGGCTCCGGAGGCGTCAGCAGCAACCAGTTCGAGGAGCTGCTGCAGGAGAGGGACACGCTGAAGCAGCAGGTGAAGAAGATGGAGGAGTGGAAGCAGCAGGTGATCACCACAGTCAAGAACATGCAGCACGAGTCGGCTCAGCTGCAGGAGGAGCTGATCAAACTACAGGGTCAGGTCTCTGCCGACAGCGACTGCAGTTCCAAGCTGACGGTGGACTACACCCGGCTGATCCAAAGCTACGAGCAGAAGGAAAGGAGGCTGGGAAGTCTGAGTCAGGAGCTGGCTCAGGTCCAGCAGACCATCACTCAGCTTAGCACCACCAAGGAGGTCCTGCTGGGTAAACTGGACAGTGTAGCACAGACTCCTGAAGGTGTAGTCGCTCAGTCTAGTGCCCCTTCTCTCAAGGCTGATGCTCCAAGCCACAATACATCTCCGACAGTAAACACCGAGAAACTGCAGGAAGAACTTGTCCGATTGCAGACTCAGTTGGCTGAGAGGGAAAACCTGATCAGGACTATTCAGGAGAACAACCAACGACTCTCCAACTCAGCGTCTGCCTCAGAGAGTGAGCACAGGAGTCACGCCGAGGAGATCCGGCAGCTTAGAGAGAGACTAGACTCCCTGCAGAGGTCCGTCAAGGAGAAAGACCTGCTCATCAAAACCAAAGGCGACCAGCTGGGTCACATCAGCGAGGCGCTACGTAACCGCGAGAACGACAACGAGGTGCTGAAGCAGGCCGTGACCAACCTGAAAGAGCGAGCTCTCATTCTGGAAATGGACGGGAAGAAGCTGAAGGAGGAGAACGAGCTGGTGGCTGCACGCTCTCGGGAGAAAGAGTCGGAGTTCAGAGCGCTGCAGGAAACCAACATGCAGGTTTCCCTCCTGCTGAGAGAGAAGGAGTTTGAACTGAGCGCAGTGACCGAGAAGGCCGCAACCGTGGAGAAGATGCTGAAGGACAAAGATCAGGTCAGGACTTTTGACTTTTAATGTAAGATACCAACATTTCTAGTGATAACAGTTTGACCAATACTCATGAGAGAACGATGAATGATTTTATATGTGGACCTGTGGCTTTCTTTGGTCTTTAACTCTTCACATCTGTTGCTGTGATTCAGGGGAAGACTGGAGAGCTGAATCAGCTCCTGAATGAAATGAAGTCCATGCAGGAGAAAGCTGTGATGTTCCAGCAGGAGAGGGATCAGGTGATGATGGCACTCAAGCAAAAACAAATGGAGACCACTGCAGTACAGACTGAGGTAGGAGAGCAGATCACAGTCGCTCACCACCCTTTAGTTTTGGGATGGATGTGTCCGTTTACAGGCGCCCTGTTTCCTTTCACAGCTTCAGCATGTGAGGGATAAAGAACAGCGTCTCAACCTGGAGCTGGAGAGGTTGCGTAATCACCTCTTGGAGATCGAGGACTCGTACACGAGGGAAGCACTCGCAGCGGAGGACAGGGAGACGGAGCTCCGCAGGAAGGTGGCACAGCTGGACATGAAACTGGCCACGTCCTCGAGCGCCGTGGAGAATGCCAGGTCGGTTACAAAAAAGAACATCAGGGATGTCCGCACCAGTATTTTCACCATGTTTAGATATTGCACAAGATCTTCATGCCACACTCAAATTGAAATAATAGTGTTGGAGGTTATACAGCGAGTTGAAGTCATTGCTCATGTCTGTCTCCAGCCAACAGGCCAGCATGCAGGTAGAGTCTCTGCAGGAGCAGCTGAGCGGAGCGGTGAAGCAGAGGGACGATGCACTCGCCCACCTCAGGACGTCTCAGGAGCAGGTCAACCAGTATGCAGTGTCGCTCTCCAACCTGCAGATGGTGCTAGAGCAGTTCCAACAAGGCAAGTCGCTCTTCACATGAAGTGAAGCAGCGTGCACGTTTTTCCGTTAAAATCAGAGAAGCTGGTGGTGTTTATAAGACAGTTTACACCTGCAGTCTGCCAATGAATTCCATATTACCTTTAGTAAAACTTTTATTGCCTCTTCCCCCGATCAGAGGAGAAAGCCATGTACTCAGCAGAGCTTGAGAGGCACAAGAAGGAGAAGGAGGAGTGGAAAAGGAAAGCCGTGAGGCTGGAAGACCAAGCAGCTGCCCTTCAGGTAAACCAGCGATCAATAACTGACTGCGTCTGCTTTATTTATGTCTGATATGTGCTGTGAACGGCAGCCACAAAGCGAATGCACATGCTATATTTTAAATCTGAATATTTCTCAGTGGCAGCTTGATGAAGCCGCACTTTATAAGACTGACCGTCTTCTGCTCTCTGTCAGATTAACCTCGACGAAGCCAACGCCGCCCTCGACTCAGCGTCCCGTCTCACCGATCAGCTCGATCTGAAGGAGGAACAAATCGAAGAGCTGAAAAAACAAGGTGAGCCGCAGCCGAGCGCCTCCACCTGCCAACTCCTACACGTCCTCTAAGGACGTTTATAAGCTCACGAGGGGGATGATTAGAATATCAGATGAAAACTCTTTATAAACTCCTGCCTTCCATTTTCTTTGCAGAAGAAAGTTTGCAATAAAATAAATGTTTTAAGATGTTTCAGGATATATTCGCCTTCCCTCTGCCGGCTTCTCTGGCTCATCTTGCTGCTTCTTTTCTTTCTCGTATATGCACACGTCTTCATCATAGTCTGAGTAACAGTGAACCCCCCGGCTTATTTATGTTTTGTGTCACACTCACTCTTATCATTCTCAGATACGTCACAGCAAATTCTCAGACTGTTCTTCGTCCATTCAGACGTTTGTCCAGACACGATGTGAGGCGATGTATTTGCTTTATGATTTAGTCACCTATGGAAGATTTACATTGGCTCTATTAATAGTTGGTTTGCTGTGAGAACGTTCTCATTCAGTGAGTGGGTAACCTCGCCTCAGTTTGTGCCGCTCGTATGTCGACACTAAATTGAAGCTACAGGACAAAAATCTGATATTTTGAAAATGAATATCTGGCACCACATTTGCTTCCAGAAGACTGTTCAAACCATCTGGATGAGAAAATATTCTGTCCGCTGCACGATATAAAAGATTTCTAACACATTTCTCGCGTTGCGTCTCTGCAGCAGGAAATGACGCAAATCCTCGAGCAAAATACTGACATGCTATTCAGTGTTTTCATATACAACATTAGAAACCATCTGGATCAAAAACTCCTTGTGTTGCATGCTAAAAAAGTATACTGGGAGCTGCCTGATGTGTTCATATTCAGCTCATCCTGTTTTTAATTTGTACTTTTGTTATATACAAAAGAAAACATTCGTATTTTGAATTTTCTGCATCCCAAATGGTTAAGAAATCTCTTTCTGGTTCAGCAGCCTGAATGTTTTCTCCAGATGTCTTGAAGAGTCTTTGATGATTCTGAAATAACTTCAGCAGTCGTGTTGTGAAACAACCTCCTGGCTTATTGAAAGGAGAATTTGTTTTCGGATGCTCCAGCGCTCTGACTTTAGCATGATGTTAATACACGAAGCGGGGATGGGGGAACATGACTGTAAATATTAAAAACACATCTCTTTACGCTGTCTGTGTGTGTTACAGTGGATGTGAGACAGGAGATGTTGGAGGAGGCGCAGAGGAAACTGATGAACCTCCTGAACAGCTCAGAGGGGAAGATAGACAAGTAAGTTCAGTCGTGTCTGGATTTAATCGGACATTTTTTTATTCATCTAAATGAGATTATAATTACAAAGCCATATGGTTTTCATCGGACTGTCAGAGATGATTATTTGCTGCACTGGGTCACGCTGCAAGCATTAAAAAACGTGATAATGTCTCATTATTTAAAGCGTTGTGATGCTGAGAGGGTCCCGCCTGCGATTGCACAAGCGTTTGAATTTTTCAGATACAGTGAAGGATCGAGTGTTTCTTAATGGGCTGAGAACGTTCCTGCGTCTGAAGCTGCATGAAGTCTTTAAAAAGATGTTGCATTGTCACAAAAGTGAAGAATCACGTGGAAAGAGGCGTCTTCGTCGCCTGATTTGACATAAATGCAGCTCGACCGTTCCTCTGGAGAGATGAATATAAATAAATACTCAAACTGATACATTTAGGGTTTATTTATGATTCATGCAGCTCTATGAAAAATGGATCGAGTTCTTGAATGACATCATGCTCCTTTTATTGATGTTGTTCTGTTTCCAGAGTCCTGATGCATAACTTGTTCTTGGGATACTTCCACACACCTAAAACCAAGCGTGCCGATGTGCTGAGGCTCATGGGAAGTGTTCTGGGCCTGAGCAGAGAAGACGTTGATAAGGTGAGATATTCCTTGACTCACGCTCAAAGTATTTAATTGAGCAATCACGTTTAACCCTTTATTACCCAACCGGCTAGCATCGCCACACACCGCTCTCCGCTCCGCTGCGTGTGTGTCATTTCTTGCCTGTGATTGGACCGTCGCTGCATGTGGATGCATGTGACGTACCGTAATAACCACCCAGCCCATCTTCTCTTCTTTCAGGAACCATTTGAATTTTCTCTTTAGCCCAAACGGTTGCGGAGTTACGGTAATTTAAAGAGCGCTTGTAAAACGGGAGCGCCGGCGCTCCGATGGTAATTAGAGGGTTAATGATACAAAATCTGATCGCAGTGTAACGCATTATCAGTGAGCAATGTTTGCAGCATTGGGAATAAACGACTGAAGTCTCCACAGACTTTTTAACTTCTCATGTGTACAAAGAGTTTAGCAGCAGGTGTCATCTGCACAAGAGGTCTTACTTTAGAGTTTGTTATGGCACCAAGCCTAAAAAAACCACGACAGCGTCGAGAAACTGGATGATAAAGATGAACCGTGTTGGCAGACCGAAGCGTGCATACTGAAATAGACACTTAACATGAGTTTAAGTCAAATCTCTAGACATGCGAGTCTCTGGTGTCCCAGCTCTACGTCTCCGTCACTATATATCACGAGAGTAAAACAAAACGATGTATAACACGAGTCTACAGCCATGATTCGTTCTTTACTGTGCATCTCTGCTAATGAGCACAAAACATAAAACTGTCACAATCAGCTGATGCAAAACATCCGTTTGGCCGGTGTTGATGTTTAATCATTAAAGTATTGCACATAATAAAATTGTAGCTGCTCATCCTGAGGGGATCATGAATGTGTGAATCAAACCGATGGTTGTCAAGACATTTCACAAAAAATAAGAAAATAAAAACCTGTTGAGGAAAAGTCTGGCATTCAATAAGTCAGCAGGGTTCATCCTCTGGGCACCATGAATGTATGTACAACATCTAATGCAAGCTCATCTAGTAGTTGTTGAAATACTTCACTGGGCTGTTTATACACAGTCAGGGTGTCCTGGGGCCGTACTCGACCTTCTCCCACCTTTGAAATGTTTTATTAGTTAAACGCGTCCTCGAGGCCCTGAAACGTTCAAACGGTGACTTTTAACTCCAACAGCCCCCGAAAATCCTCCTCGGAGCTCGAGAAAAGAAAGCGTTTCCTTATCCAGACCTCCTGGCAGGAGCCCTGTGGGACTCCGTCCAGTGATTCCAAAGTATATTACCGAACACTCTTAAAGGAAAACAGATACAGGACGAGGGGCAAATGCGATTACAACTGCTCAGAAGACCCACTTTTAATATGTTGGAGGTCATTCCACTTCTTTTTTTCATCTCTCCCTCATCTCCTGTTAATGCTATTTAAATTTTCCACTCAACTCGTGTTTACGGTAGCCAAGCGTCCCACAAAAGCAGCCGACTTTTCAGAATCGACCTCAGCGGAGCCGCTAGTACCCCCTCCCGTCTTTAAGCTGTGATCCATACACTCACACATATGTACAGACACCAACCAGCTGAGTCCTGCCAGGCAAATGACGTTGATGATTAGGGAGTGTGAATGATAAAGCCACAAGTTACTTCTAGGAGTGTGAGCTGTCAGCAAAAAATCTGTCTGTATATAAGCTTAACTAGTGAGTGGCTCCACAAAATCATTTTCCAGATCGTGGTGGCAGGCAGAAAGGAAACTCAGAGCAATTAAAAGTCAAATAAACCAACCGTCTTCCCTCAAAACAGCCTGAGTGAACAGTTTAAGACAGAAATATGTACAGTACCTGCACTGTTTGTCTCATTGCTTTGTTAAATAAGGGTTAACAGCTTATCTTCTGCGCTTGATCGTAAAATATGAGGAGCTCACAGTGTCCCTGAACACGCCACAGTGATGATTTAGAGACCTTCTTCCTTCTAAGAATCCACTAGTATCTGTCTACATTTCCTCGCCTCTCTTCTGCAGATGTTGGAGGAGGATAGTCGGCACGGTGTTACTGGATGGGTGTCGAGCTGGCTCGGAGGAAGAGGAGCTCAAAGTGTCCCGAACACTCCCCAGAGACCGACGAGTGGCCAAGGGCTCAACTCGGTAAGAGACACATCGAGCTCTTTAAACACACGGTGTGTGTGTTATACTGTTCTGATATTCTCCTGAAATACATAAATACATTCTTTCTGACAAAAAAACAACAGCCATACATAAACCCACATATCAAAACATCCACAGACGTGCTCTCTCTGCTTGTGTAACACCACAAACAGTCGCTCGCCGCTCCGTGCCGGCCAGCACGGTCTCAAAATGTAAAAATATCTCCACGTTGTTTAAAGTAACTTGGCGCCACTCGTACGGCAAAAAACACTGAAAGTGAAGTGAAGAAGAAGAAGAAGATCTTTCCAAGAAAAAGTGGCAGCAAAACAATCTCTCTACTTTCTGTCAAAACGAAACCCGTCCATGAGAATAGAAGATTTGATTTGCCTTCTTAAAATGAAGAATCGCTGCTTTGACTGATATTACCTGATGTGCACGAGAAAAAATGACAGAAAACTGTGCATCCTTCAATTTGAACAGAAGAGAAGAAAAATAAGAAACATATCTGAGGTGATGTGTTATCAACATTTTACAGTCTTTTCACGCAGCCAGTGTGTGTACCCCGTCTGCTGGGGAGCGTGCTCTGCTGGAGTGAAACCAGGATTTTAACTCTCTCTCTCGCTGCAGTCCTTCTCAGAGATGTTCGTCAAGTTCCTGGAGATCGAGTCGACCCCTTCGCTTCCCGCACCAAAGCTTCCAGTCCATGACATCAAGCCTCTGGGTGCCCCGCCTCCGAGAAGAACCAGCAGCGCCGCTTCCAACACCGCAGCAGGTAAACGACCCGTCTGGGAATAAACCGCCGCCAGGTTGTTTCCTCCTCTCACATGCTTAATCAGTCATGACGGCCGCGAGGCGTTCTTTCTCATTTCCACAACACACCTCTCTTAAATTCACTCCTCTCCTCTCCCCACAGGAGCTGCAGCTGCCGGCAAGAGAGCCGGTGACTCCAACCCTTTCCTGGCCCCTCGCTCCGCCGCCGTGCCCCTGCTGGGTGGTTCCGGCTCCGCCGCCTCGGGAGGCCACCTGCTGATGAAGCCCATCTCTGATGCCCTGCCAACCTTCACGCCTGTGCCGGTCTCAGCCGAGGCCAGCGCTGGAGCTGTGCTCAAAGACTTGTTGAAGCAGTGATCGCTCCCGTAACGAGTGCCAGATAGACATCTTAATTCAACATGAGTTTTACACTACACAGACGGAGATATTTGAGCAGTTCCGCTACGTGTTGCTGCTCCTTTCTTTTCTTTTTTAAATTTCCTGCAAAAATAAACGAGCAGAGAATTCATGAAACATTAATATTCCCTTTTTTGGAAGGGGATGAAGCGCTTTTTCTTTTTAGACTTGAAATTACTGTTCTATGCAACAGAGTCTCCCTTTATGCATCAGCTCAAGTGTTTCCCGCTCAGCGTTCATTGTTACATGTTGAAAAATGACGAGGTGACTCCACGTGCCGACAGGATGCAGGACGAGAGTCTGTCCGGGTCGTGGGTCGCTCAGAGTGAGAGTAACGCACAGAAACTTTTTATCAAGAGTTAAATTATGAATTTTAGTGCTGAACATGAGCGAGCTCGTCCGCTCGCCGCGTGCAGCTCCACACGCGCCGCCTCAGTTAATCATCGCCTCTATTTGCAAAAGGAAACATGTCCTTTAGCTTTCATCCTCTTCGACTTGCATTGAACAACTTTCCTTGTCTTGACTCTTTTTTTTTTCTTCTCCTTCTTCTTTTCAACAATGCAGTGAATTGTTTCTGATCCAGGACTTGCCTAAAAACTCTGGCAGCAGTAGCCTGCGTAGAGATTTATGTGGTTCAGTACATCTGTTAAAACCATAAAGACATTTTTTTGCTAAATCTTGTCTTTTCCAGGCGGCCAGACTGTGATATGCAACCAGTGTAATTATGGCTGTGACTGTGGACTGTGGTTGATCAGAGGCTTGAGACTGCTCTCATGTTTAAGTACAGTACTATTATATAGTTATATATATGTAAATGGGTGGCGTTTGTTTTTCCTATTTATGGGCACTGAGGAAGTTTTGGAAGTTAAGTGCCTGCATTTTTTGCTAATTAGATAGTTGTAAAATCAGGATTGTAAATGGTTAATATAAATATATATATTTACAAAGTGTAAAAACTGCACATTTAAAAAGTTTTACCTGACCAGAGCTGGCCAGATGTGGAACTGTGCTGCTCTACATTTTTGTATAGACATCAATCAGCCGCTGCAGAGGAATGTTACAGGGTCTCTCCAGGTGTATTGATCAAATGTATAAAATGTAAAAGATTTCTTTTTGTAGATTAAAAATCAGAAACTCAGATGTGTCAAAAAGGATTGGGAAGACCGTGAACTTGGATGATCTCTAGCCGCGGTTACATACCTGTGACTTAATTGGAATCTAAATCAAATAAAGGTACTGCTGACCCTTCACTGCTGCGCGTTTTGTCTTTATTTTCTCTCTAACGCACGTTCATGCAAACCAGATGTGCCTACTACAGCGTGGATAGCTCGCGTTTGGGCTGCGCCAGATGTGCAGTGTCATTCAGCTGTGTGGAAAAGCAGAGGAGGGGGTGTTTGGGGGGAGAGGGGATGTTTATATCTCTGGAAAACAGACACTCACTGTGTATGTTTTATGCCTTTTTGCCCCCCCAAACAGCACAGGAGTAGCAGCAGCAGCCTGTCGGTGGAGCTCTGACTTGGAGGGGGCTGGCTCTCCCTCTCCCTCTCCCTCTCTCCCTCTCTCTCTCCCCGCTGATTGAATCCAGCTGTTGTGAAAGGAGCTCGGAGGGGGCCCTTCAATTTGCATTGCTAAATAATCTGTAGAGCCGATAGAGTGGGGCAGAAACCAGAACGGTCCATTTTGAAAAAGGCACTCTTGCAACACTTGGTCAATGTACCGGAGCTTCAGCTCGAGCAGACAGCGCTTAATGAAAACCTGGTGTCGACTTTCGCGTAAAGGCGCATAGTTGGGGGGGCGGTGAGAGCCCTGCTGCTGGGTATTGGAGAGGGGATTTGGGGAGATTTACGGGTCGTCTAAATCTTTCCTTTAAGAGAAACCATAAAGCATGCTTTTTGAAATACGTGGCTTCAGGTTTTGCTCTTGTGTAAGGTCAGTAATCTGTTTTTCTCTCTCTCTCTTTACCTTTTGCGTAACGGCTTGTTTTTGCTTTGGTTCTGTGTTTGAATGGATGTAACGGGATGCGTGCACGCAGTCTGTCTGCTTTTCAACGACGCAGTCTCTGAAAACTTGAACTTCTTTTTGTATTTTTGCAGGATGTTGGCAGCTCTGGTATTTATTCTGCTTTGTATCCAGCCGGGACACGGACAGGTAACACGACAGCTTTAATTCATTGAAGTTTCTGGAGGTGTTTCATTCATTTAGATGTCAGGTCATGGTCAAAGAGGAGTCTGCAAATATTGTTGTGCCATTTGTTTTGCTGCTTTAATGACACAAAGTCAATATGTGAAGGTGGACAGGCAGACTGAAGCAGACCAAACCTGAATTATTTGCATTAGATAGCCAATCACATGCTCAAACACTCTTTCATCCGTCCTCAGACCTGCACAGAAGGGTTTGCATATGACCGCAGGGCAAGACAGTGTATAGGTGAGTGACATGTCTTCAGCTCTGTCTTTAAACAGCAGTGAAGAAAAATAAGTTCCCAAACTAACTGAAGTCCTGCATGCAGGAATGACTTTATCAGTGCACTCCTCTCTGTATTCCAGATGTGGATGAGTGCCGCACTCTGCCAGATGCTTGCAGAGGAGACATGCGCTGTGTGAACCAGAATGGAGGCTACCTGTGCATCCCGAGGGCCTTGTACAGCCAGCCGTACAGACCGGACACGAGCCTCACTGAGCCGCTTTACCCGGACACGTCGGTTGGATTTTCAGACACCTTCGTCCCAGGTCCGAGATCTGTGGAGCCCAGCTACCCCAGAGTGAGGACCACTGCTCAGTGTGTGCTGGGATATACTCTTGCAGAGGATGGCACCTGTAATGGTGAGTTACTGTCTCAGCGGTCTCAGTTCATACTTACAATTCCTGCAGTAGAATAGATTTAAAGAGAACTTTGAACTGCTTTCTGTAGTTTGGTGTTTGGATCAGAGGTTCCTAACCTTGGCTTTCTGCACTGGGTAAATCTAAGGTGTCCTGAGATGGTTAACAAGGCAGGAATGAAGAAAAAGTGAAAGTTCTGATTCACACTTTAGTTTCCTTCCAGAGAGTTTTTTTTTAAATGTGGAGGAAATACCACATTTAAAATTTTTCTGGTCTTATCTAAATTCTTGAGCTTTTCCAAAAAAGTGCTGCTCATTGTTCCTGCACAGAACTCATTTGGTTCTTCACAGCGGGTCAGCGTGTATTCCCCATTCAATGCAAATGTACCAAAAGTCAGTTTGTTGTTTGTTGGATTGCGACCCCCTGAAAATAAAGTTATGTCTGCTCGCAGTCCCTTCTGTCTCAAGTTGCATATGTTGCAAGTTGGTGGCTGGATTAAAAGAAAAAGAGATTTTTTTCCTTCTCAGAATGTTTTTTTACTTTCAGGGGGACTGAAGATGCAAAATTCTGCAACAGTTTGTCAGAAAAAACACATTTTGTTTAACAGAAACAAGAGTTTGTGCTTCCCTGCAGTGTTTGTCATGGTGTAACCCCTCGGATTTGTCTTGCAGCCCTTCTGTCAGGATCCTGACCTCTTTGTTTGAGGCTCATTTTAAGTTGGAGGTCAGATTTCTACTCACTTTTCCAACATTGCTTTCGAAATCACGAGATTCTCCTTTAAGTGGTTCTTTAGTGGCTGCCACAAGAGAGTCTTACAAGGTGACGTGCAGTGAGGACTCACGTCAACTCTTGAAGAATTACAGATTAATAGGTTGCAAGAGATGCACGGCTGGATGGTGTCTGTCCTCCGCTGCAGCTGTTTGCAGTTTTCTCCCCCCTTTGCGAAAGACATTCCCCGACATCTGCCGCCTCCTGCTGTTTATCAGATGTTTGGGTGAAACATGGATGGACGAGGTGACACGAGGGGAAGGCTACAAAGGCCAGAGATTCAGTGTAAGTCATTAAAAAAAAAAGATTATGGTTGAACTCCAGGGGAATGCGTGAATCCATCAGAGAGTGAAGAGATAGATGGATGCAGCGGCGTGTCAGCCGTCACCCAGCCAGAGTCAGAGGGGCCTTCAAGTCCTCGCAGAGACTAAATTGCTGCTTTCTTGGTTGATTTTGTTGAATTTCGTAATCGCAAGAGACCCCAGCTGTCAGATAAACACTAAACGTTCAATGCCCCCTGTCCACCAGCTGTCTGAAGTACATCGTAACATGTCCAGCCGGGACAAGCTGTTGAAAATGCCCTCCTCGAAGACCATTTGGGATAAGTCAGCCGTGACCCTGTAATGAGTGGAAAATGTACACATATAATTCGCTTTTCTCCACCTAAAAGAACTTCAGAGTTTAGCTCATGCACAAATACAGACTGTGTCTCTTTGTAGGGGAGAAGGCCTGTCAGGGAATCAGCTCACAACCTTGTTTGGGTAAACTACACCGTCAGAGTGCCAAAGATGAGGTCATGTGTTGCCAAATCTGTGCCCGAGCTGAGCCCAGAGAACAGGCATGTCTCTGTGGGGGCCAATAGTAATGAGTCCTCACACCCCTAAAGGCTGGTGTACGTGTATGTGTGTGGCTGGGCTGATGTAATGGGTTCCTGATTGATGTTGTTATGGGGCAGAAATTACACAGACTGTGACTTCCTGTCTGAACCGGCAACAAACATGGCTTTGTCTTTACACTGAGTGTCATTAATGGCACCAGCCTGTGAGAACAATGGAACAAATTAGCCCTCGGGTACGTGTTAATGCATCCGTGGGGTTTGTTTTCCTCTTAGTTGGTGTGTAAAACTCATCAAGACATTATTATTTACTTGCCTCTGGTGGTATTTAGCCACATAGATCCACTTTCCAAAAAATCGTGCGTTAATCTGCTGCTGCAGCTCTTCTGGGAGGAAACTTTTAGTGCCTGGCTGCAGGGATTTACTCCCATTCAGCCACAAGAGTGAGATGACTGATGTCGGGTGATATGTTATCACCTGGCTCGCAGTCTGTGTTGGGAGTCCCAAAGGTGCTTGGGTGGGGTTTGAGGTCAGGGCCACTCAACTTTTACCACATCAGTCATTGCTTCGTGCACGCGGGGGGATTGCATTGAAACAGGAAGGGGCCATTCCCAAACTGTTTGAAGTAGAGCTAGAGTCACTGTATGCGGCAGCATTGAGGCTTTCCTTCAACGGATGATTCAACATCTTTGGGATAATGCACTGAACATTAGATGTGAAGATTGATACATAAAGACTGGAAACAGCAAACCTGGCTCTGTGCAAAAGTAAAACAAAAAATGCCTTCCAGCACATCTAAAGCTCCATAATTAACACGCACGCCGTATCTTGTTTGTTTAATCTGCACAAAAATGAAAAGGGTAAAACGCCAAGAAATAGTCTGGCACAGCTTGCAACCATAACTTGCCGTTTTTATCACTTAACAAGATAAAGAGCTGCTGGCAGGTGGAGTTTGTTTCCTTTTTGACAGACTAACTGTGCACGCCTCGGTATTTATGCTAAGCTAAGCTAATCTAACGTCTCCTGGCTCCAGCTCCATGTGGGACAGACAAACATGAGAGCAGTGTCAATTACTCTTAAAGACAGAAACTATTGCTTCATCTGGAATGAATCAGACAGAGATGCTAGCAGGTGGGCCTACTGTTAACTGAGCGCCCTCAGTTTCTAGTCTTTATGCTAAGCTAAGCTAACGTCTCCTTGAATATAGAACAGACAAACGTGAGAGCAGTGTCAAACATAACACAAACTGAGCTGGAATCAACCAGACAAAGAGTGTAAAAGTGTGTGTCAGCCACAGAATTCATCCACGTGAACGTTCTCAGCGCTGTTTCTGATCTAATTTCAACAACATGTGACATTTTCTTCACCGTCATTACGAGTGCAGCCATTCTGGAAGCAGATGTCTCAATACTCGTGCTTATAAAAACAAATACTTGTGTGTTTGCATGCTGTTCGGGTGAACTGATGCTTAAACCGGGAAACCAGATTGCTCAAGATCGAGACTGCTCTGAGTCAAACAAGTCATACGACTTATCTTATGTTTTAAATTGCACATGGGACATGCGCTGCTCATTTCCGCTCGTAACTCCGGTTTTTAGGGGATTTTCATGTTTTTACTCGAATTGAAGGATTACACGCTCCTCTGTGGCTTAAGAAACATTTCCAACCTTGTGGGCTTAGAAAAACTCCAACATGCATGAGAGTGAGTGTCAATTTTTCTTGTCACTCTGTTATGAATTGCTTCTGATCACGTTCAGTGTTCTTTCCATGTGTTTTTAAGATTTGATATGGACACAGCTGGCATTAAAACCCCCCTTTGGAATCATTTGTGTACAAATTTGGTGTCAGAGTCTTTCAGCTGTTCAACCTTTCTCAGTTTTTCTTCATGTAAGCGACATTCAGGCGTTTCAGATAAATCCCATCTGTCATGTCTTCCCTGAAGCTGATCAGGATTGTCAGCTGCAGCTCATGAAACAGTCTATATAAGGAGCTGAACTGAAACACTCCTGCAGCCCGTGTGTGTGTGTGTGTACGTTGGAGATCTGCAGTAAGGCTTACACATGGGGAGCAGATGAGGACCGCTCAGAGAGGTTTTGACTGGTAACTCCAAGCAGGTGCCGGGGCCGTGTAGCTGTTGGCGGGCGGCCCAGCGCCCCGGGCCTCCTCCGCCCCCGTGAAGGACCGCTGGTCCAAGTTGGCACAAAGGGCAACGGTCTCACCGACAGACGTTATCACTTATCGTAGCTGCCTGTCCAAACAAAAGGCCAGGCTCCCACCCACTTCCCCCACCGGTTTTCTAGAGATTGGTGACTTCATGGTCTAAGAACCATAAACAGAGTTTGGAATTTTTGATTTGTTATGTCCTCATAAGGAAATGTGGCTATTATGATGTACTGTGTGAGCCCGCTCCAGGGGCGCGAGAGGAATCCAGATAGTAATCTGAGAAATCTTTAATCTTGTACAAAAACAATAGTAAATTGATGCTGCATTGAAATGTTAACTGTTGTGTTAAGAGCTCTTTTCAACACAGGGCGGAGAAAACCTGAGCTGGTGCAGAAACAGACTTTTAGTGGTGCGGTCCCGAGCCAGCAGCGTGAATTCTAGTCTGGAGGGCGAGGCGCGTAAACTCTGCAGCAGAGGTGCCATCAGGAGACTGTGGAGCTTTTGTAGCTTGCATTTTATTTTGAAATGTAACATCAGGACATCAGAAAGATGTCAAACACAGAGGGGTCCAGTTTCAGTTAAAGTTTATTTATGTGATTATTGCTGATTTCTTACCTCCGTTTATGTTATTTTATGATTCTTTGTCTCAAAGACAGACACGGCCAAATGTCTCCGATTCTTTTATGAAACACTAATATTAACATCTCCTCTCTTTTTCCAGACATTGATGAATGTGAGACAAACTCTCATCACTGTAACCCCACCCAGGTCTGCATCAACACGGCAGGTGGCTACACCTGCTCCTGCACCGAGGGATTCTGGCTGATTGGTGGACAGTGTCAGGGTGAGCAGGCTCTGTTAGCTCAGCACTGTCAAAATAATCCATTTCTTTCTTCACATTGCTCAGAGTTAGTATTTGTGTTGGAAGGTTTAAAAACCAAACAAGTCCATTAACTGGACGGTTTAAAAATCAGCTTGTAGAGATGAAAAACTTCTTGTTGGTCACTAATTTATTAAATCATGGTGTGTTTAAGGAAGCTCAGACTTTCGGATGTCAAACTTTTGTTGCTGATAGACACTTCATTCACTCTCACCTCTCTCAAAAACGATAATGTGCATTCATTAACGTGCACTGTGTCCTGCCGCTGACTCCCAAGTCTGTGAAGTTTTCGATATAAACCACAAACAGAGAACGAGTCATCGTGCAGCACCGCTCATTACCGGTGGATTAAGTGGAGTAATTGCCCATTGCGATGGTTTATCTCCGTCATGCAGCTTTCTAGTTTCTGCAAACTGATTCATCTGTGATGAATCTAACTGCAACCTCGAAGGTGCAAAATTGATCTGGCAGTAAAGTTGCATGGTTTGTAGTTAATGGTCTAAAGTACTGTAAACAAATGAGACCCAAGATGTCCAAGTAAGGATATCACTCCTAAAATGAAGACCATGCATGTACAGTTGGATAATTTGTGCAAAAACACAATGCAGCATTCTGCCGTTATGACCTCTGAAAGCTTTAACTCCCCTCCAGCAGAACAGCGCCCTCTCCCGGGCTTCAGGGGTAAAGCAGCTCAGGAGTTATTTCCAAGTCTTATCAGTTAATCATCAATAATAAAATGTTGTTGAGTAATTTTGGGATCATAATCTTAGTTTTTACAGCTGTTACATGTCGTGGTTCATAACCAGTTTGTCTCTTTCTCTTTGACCAGATATTGATGAATGTCGCTATGGTTACTGCCAACAGCTGTGTGCCAACGTCCCCGGCTCCTACTCCTGCTCCTGCAACCCGGGCTTCATCCTCAACCCTGACAGCAGGACTTGTCAAGGTACACGCACGCACGTGCACACATGCACGCATGCAAAGAAAGTACATGCACGGTTCATATGTAACTCAACACACAGTCACTGACACTTCAAATAAACACACACACACACTCCATGGAGCGTGCTAAGGTTGTGATTCACCTTCACGTTTGTTCCTCCAGATGTAGATGAGTGTGAAGATGAACCTTGCACTCACGGCTGCTTCAACACTTACGGCTCCTTCATGTGCAACTGTGACGAGGGATTCGAGCTGGCGGCCGATGGCACTACTTGCATCGGTGAGCTGGATGTAGTTTTTGTATTTTAATGGTGTGTAATCAGTAATTTATGTGTCCTGACTGATGCATTCTGCCCCACACATTATATATAACGACCTCTAAAGAAGTGAACATGTGCATTTGATATCTAGATACACTTTTAGATACATATGGTTGATGTTGTCTTTGCTGTGCAGCATCACAGAGGCCAGAGCTGATCCCAGCTCAGACTGAGAGAGAGGCGAGACAGTATGTTAGGCCAGTACGGCTGAGTCCTCACAACCTTTCCTCTGATGAGTGTTAACCCTGTTTGTTTGAACTCCTCTGTAGACTTGGATGAGTGCAGCTTCTCTGAGTTTCTGTGTCAGCACAGATGCGTGAACACGCCCGGCTCTTTCTCCTGCATCTGTCCGCCTGGATATTACGTATACGAGGACGGCAGGAGCTGTGAAGGTAAAAGTTGAGCTGAGGACAGAAGAACATGAACTTGAACTTGTTGTGATACTTTCATCTGTTACCTAAAAAGTGTTTTTATATGAGGATTGAGATATAGGATAGGATGGTCACATGTACTGTATGTGTATGTGTTGCATGTTTACTGATCAGCATCAGCCAATGTTAATTTGTTGTTCCATGTAGAGTCATAACGTGTTGTTGATGCTCTCTGAATGTTTCTCTGATGATGATGATGATGATGATGATGATGATGTTTTAACTGACTTTGTTGTTGTGTTTGATTTTGAAGATCTAAATGAATGTGACACTGGTAACAACACCTGTACAACAGCACAAGTATGTTTCAATTTCCAGGGAGGCTATACATGCCTGGATCCTTTACAGTGTCACTCTCCTTACATCGAAGTCAGTGACAAGTGAGTTACTGTTTGTCCCCGAACGCATCGTCATCTGTGTTCCATTACACTCGTGTTCACCGTCACACCACCATACATTCATTTATTTATGATGTGTAACTCCCCGTGTGTCTCCTGCTCTGCAGCCAGTGTATGTGTTCTGCTGAGAACCCTGCCTGCAGGGACAAACCCTTCACTATTCTGTACCGACACATGGACTTGTCGTCGGGGCGCAGTGTGCCTGCAGACATCTTCCAGATGCAGGCCACCACGCGTTACCCCGGCGCCTTCTACATCTTCCAGATAAAGTCAGGCAACGATGGAAGAGAGTTTTACATGAGAGTGAGTACTTCAGGGACACGAACATGTTCGACACATGCACAAAGTTTCTAATGAGGAGATAAAGAACCGAGTAGTGAGCATGAGCTGCCATGGGTAGAAAAACATCCACAGAAACTCTGTTTGAGTGTTAAGCAATCCGCAGACTGCAGAGGCTCCACAGCTGCGAGTGCTTAGCAGCTGAACATGTTGCCAAATTCATTAGAAAAAAGTCTCGTGTTGGTCTGATGTGATCATGGAGCT
Source organism: Nibea coibor (assembly GCA_023373845.1). Classification (NCBI taxonomy): domain Eukaryota; kingdom Metazoa; phylum Chordata; class Actinopteri; family Sciaenidae; genus Nibea; species Nibea coibor. Next base: position 24,083,474 of record CM041722.1, read on the forward strand.
CATTAGAGAGGCTGACGGTAAATATCAACGAGATGAGCATCAGGATTAACTGCACTCACTGTGTCACACTCTGGATGGTCACGTTCAAACTCAGAACAGTTCCTCGTTCTGTTATCGTGTGCAGTGACCAAAACATCCTCCCGGCTAATGACTAATGGAAGTGAAAGCAATGGGACCGATACACGCCATATTAAAGGGTTATACCAAACGCTGTGGTCTGAGGAGCACTGTGACTAATGTACAGACTGTAACAGCTATCATGATTTGGGTGCTTGCACGTCATATTTTAGTACTGCAGGGTGATATTTGGTGGTATTTTGCTGGTTTTGGTGGTTTCACGTCACTGTAACTGCACGCTGTGATAAATGTGGGGGCACTGTCATTTTAACACACGCTGACTGCTACATCATATCTGAGGGACTTGGAGAGGAAGTTTTTACATTTTTACATTAAATTAATGTTCTGTGCACGCAATGCCAAATTTGAAGATTTGTGGACCAGCTTTCCACAAAATCCTCTGACATGTCTCGGCAGGAGAAGCACAGGTGTAAATAATGAAGCTACTGAGACATGTGAATAGAAAAGAGACGTTTTTAATGTCATTATTTAGTCCAAATCTGCTGTGATTCCAGGCTGAATAAACACAGAGGGCACGTCTGACGAGAGCTGACCTTCAGTGCAGCGTGCAGCCAGTAGATGGTGCAATAAGTGTGTGTGATGAGTTTAAGAGGGTGATTTTTCCCAAATGTGTTAAATGCAAAGTCAGAAGAAACTTTTTAGGAGTATTTAAAAGCCTCAGAGTCTCTGCAGCATGATCAAAATAGCACATAAGATTTGTCATACTGAGTTACCTTGTGTTGTCCTTGCTGTTTAAACAAGCCTCAGTCTGACCTTACACTCTAAAGAAAACTTAACCTGCCTCTGTTTGTGTTTTTGTAAATGATACGGCCAAAGCTCAAAGGGTGTCAGATTACCTCCCATCACATCAGATTCAATCATTTCCTGCACCTCATTCCTCACATTCCTCTCCTGTCTGCTCTGCTCTCTCTCTCCTACAGCAAACCAGTAACGTGAGCGCCACGCTCGTCTTGTCACGGCCCATCAAGGGGCCGCAGGAGGTGGTGCTGGACCTGGAGATGGTCACGGTCAACAACGTCATCAACTTCAGAGGCAGCTCCATCATACGTCTGACGATATTTGTCTCGGAGCACCCGTTCTGAGCGTCCCGAATGAACTTCATCAACCCCCCCAAAAAGGAGTCACGCTGCACTCGTCTGCAGCTGATGTGATGGTTTGTTTGAGACGGCTCACCTTTTTTTTTTGTTTGTTTTTAAATCATTATGTCATCCTCAGTAAAGACACGTCCGATAAAGACTCAGCAAAGATCAGCTGATGGGAAAGCATCCCTGTGCTCGAATCCCCGCCCTGGTTTAATGGACACTGAGCTTTTATGGCTGCGATATGGACTTTCAACACAGAGGGATATTTATGGTGTACAATTTCTGACATCCTCTATTTAGAAAATGACCTGAAAATGAATGGAAATTACCCCCGCTGAGTTTAGTGCATACACAATGCGGTTCTCCCCAGTTGTCTGTGAATTTTCATCCCCTCAGATAAGCTGTGAAAGTGACTTTTATCTGCCTGAATCGAAGAGCTGTCATTACATCATGAGTGCCATCATCATCATTGTCGTGTGTTTTTTATGAGACCGGAGTCATTGGAGTGTAATTGTACATTTGCAGTGGCGATATTTGAAATGATGTAACACGCAGTCATTAACTGAGTTATTGATCACAGTTTCTTTTAGTCCAATAAATGTCTTCACCACACACCCGTCCCCTGACGTGAGCCGGCCTCTGAACTCCTGAAACGACTGTGTAATCTTCATTTTGGGGTTTGGGAATAAGTGGAACGAATCTTTGGGATTAAATCAGCAAATCTTGTGAAGTAACAGAATTCTGGATTATATCAACCAAGCCAAACTCAGTTTGGGTTTCGGTGCACAGTAATAAACATCTTGGTTATATTTGGGCACACGAAAACTATCATCTCTTATTATAACAACATTAAATTTGGAGGATTTGGGGTGCAGTAGCAACTTTGTGGATTCTGTTGAATGACATATTTTGTGTTTTATTGATAAGTAGAGCAAATGTGGTGACTGAAGCAAGAAAGAACAAGAAGAAAGAAGATTTATTTTATTCATCCCTCAGTGGGATTTATTGGATTTTTTTACTTTTACACATATTGATCCGAAATACAACCACACACACACACACACACACACACACACACACACACACACACACACTCACTCCTAATAGACATGGAGAGATGGTGGAGCGATGGGCTGCGGCGTAGCGGCGTCCTAAGAACAGTCGGGGGGTTCAGGGTTCAGTTTTGGGGATTTTATCAAATTACACATGCAAATTTTTGGCATGTGGAGGCACCATAACAAGATATGGAATTATGTCTAGTGACACACACCACCAAGGTGCACAAGTACAACCATAAATGTCTACACCACACAGTTATAAAGCTGTTGAAAGTGTAAGTGAGTATGGCTTATAATAAGTCATAATTTAATAAATAAAGACCGTTGTGGTGGCCAAGTGTCTTCCCGGATGACACCGTTAAGATATCGACTGAGGAGGAAGATGAAATGACAGTCGGTGTCTGTGATGAGAAATGAGTAAAACAAAAAATCAAAACAGAAAGTGGTGCTCTCCGGGCTGTTCGGGGAAGGAAGCGCAAACACAAAGAGACAGTCCGGGAATTAGAGAGTGAGAGAGTGAAGGAGGGAGGGAGGGAGGGAGGGAGGGAGGAGAGAGGAGGGAGAGAGAGAGAGAGAGACCTGTAACCAAAGCGCACCATAAACCTGAGCTCACTCACTCACTGGCATTTCCCCCCAGTCGGCCCAGGAGAGTGAGCTGCACCTCTGTGAGTGAAAACACACCGCCTGGGTAAGTTTCCTTTCTGCTGCTTTTGTAATCCGAGGTCGTCTAACAGTTGATTAAATGCTATGTATTTATGTAGAAAGGGGACACCGACACATTCCTTCATACAGCTGCAGCACAAAGCACTGTTTGTTGTTGGTTCAGGGCTCATGAAATTATTTATAGGCTGCTCTTTTCACTCTCCATGTGCTGCTGAGGATTTATTAATATTCCTCATAATGTGCTCTTTTGTTATTCACAGTGACATTAGTGATCTGAGAGCACTTAGATAAATTTTGGGGTCACACCTGATACAATAACTTGGGGGCACTGTTCCAAACTGTGTTATGAGGTGACAAATTACTGTAATATAATTCATATATTTTGGGGTAATTACACCATTCCTTGTGGATTTGTCACATTTGAAGAGATTTATGGAAACAAAAACAAATCTATAGATTATAAATATGTTTGTGCCAGTATTTAGGCACTATGTCACAGTCTTAGATATAATGAACTGGGCTCTAAACCAGAATTTTAGGAATTATATTATATTTTCAACAACAAATGTTGGTGGCACTCTCTTGAAGTTTTGTGTTTGGGGGTTAAATCAGTATATTTTGCAGCACTTGTGGCATTATGTCCTACTACATTAAAATTAGCAGCAAATTTTGGGGACTTGGGCACAAAACAACAACCTTTAGGATTGCAGCAAATTTATATTTGGTGGAACAAATTTAGGGAATATCCGAGTGCTTTCATGGGATCTCATTTTGGAAATGGGACAAAAGATATTGGGATCATAACAACTGTGGTTTGATGGGGTGCAATGCCAGACTTTGTTTTGGCACTATGCTGAAGTTCGGCTGCACTAAGGTAAAAACAGCATGTCAGATTTCACATGTTAGCGCTGCTATGTCAAACTTTGGTGATTCTTGGTCACCAAAATAAAAATAATTTTCCTATTTGCATGTTGTGTGTTATCAACTCCAGATTAGGTTCCCAGAAAGATTTGCTGCTGGTGGTATCGCTGTGTAAACTGTAACTTACACTCTGTCACTTTGAAATATTGCAGCCATGGAGTGCTTAAAAGACTGCTGCAAGAACTTCATGAAGAAGAAGGGGAAGGAGCCGGAGACCCAAGGTAAAGTGACGTCCTGCAGCTGCACATCAGCCATCTTTGACTGTATTTTTGCATTTTGTTTGTGAGTACTGAGTCATTTCTTCTACTCTCAAGTGATCAAACTGAAGATGCCTCCCAACAAGCCGATAACATCCAGGCAGGAGCTGGACGAAGGCAGAAGCGGCATCACGGAGGATTACCTCCTGTCCAAGCTGCCTCCGGATGGCAGAGAGGTGCCTTTTGTCCTGCCGACATTTAAGGCCTCTTACATCCAACCCCGAGGCTCCCGCTTCCCCAGTTTACAGGCCGGCCCACAGAGTATGTACTGAACAGTAACATAAGCTAATTGATCTTCCTCTGTTTGCAATGAAAGATGCTCTGTATCAAAACTAATTTACACAGTCTCACTTTCATATGGCAATGAAGTGCAACATATTAGAAACCTGACTCAGATGTTCGTGTTGACTTAAAGGTTGGGTTGGTAAATAATGCCAGTCCCATCATCACAGCGTCTCCAACAGCACTGACTACAAAACACACTGCTTCATGCTGTACGCTACAGCTGCCAGAAATGGATTTTTAAGGTGTGGACTCATCAGCTCAGTCAGACCAACTTGGGACCAAAGAAGTTTGCCCATGTCTGGCACATTAAACATCATAAATCATCCAATGAAGGGCCAGCTTATTTTGGGTACATGAGTTCAGTGAAATGTCTAAAAAAACGTCAGTAATCAGCGTGTTTCTTTTGTTTCTCTGGTGATTTGCACAATGTTTGAATCTTACCTGGTTTTTTAAAGTCAGCTGTCTGATTCTGTAGAACTGGAAGCGACCTGAGTGTCTTGTGAATTATTGTAGATATGCACAGCGATCACTATACAGCCAAGCTGGCGAGCATCTTGTCCTCCAACAAAGCTGATACTCATTTGCTATTAACGACTGCTTTTGAGCTCAGTAAATCGACTTGAATTACTACAGATGTTCGTTAGTTTGACAAGACAAAGGTCTGATTATGTCAGTGTGTTTGGGCCATGTGTCACTTCAACCGTGCCCCGATCAGGTCATTTATTGAAGTTACCTGTCAAATGTTTAAGAATTTATGCCATGAGGTCCTCCGTGCTGCGGCCTGATGGAGCACAGAGTTACAGGTAAACTAATTTGGAATGAGACGTGTAATCTTGCTCAGCGTTAAAGATTAAAGTGACTGACACATATTACTCCACCCAAATGAGCCAACTGTCACAATGCCTCATGTTTCATTAAAATCAGCTCAGAGGTTACTGAGGTTTGACCTAATTTGATTACACAGGAGACAAGTACCAGGATATCCTGCTTCGAAGTGAATAGCTGTAAGTCTTTACTTCCCTGACTGAAAAGAGGGATTTTGGTCAAGTGTAAGCACGCTGACCTCCAGCCCTGCTGTCTCTGTGTGCAGGTTCAGCCCGGTGCACGTATGCAGAGAGGAAGGCAGAGCTGGTGGGCTCCAGTCAATTCACCTACAGCTCCGAGTCCAGCTTCCATCAGGGTCAGATGTCTGAGTTTATCTCTCCCGGCTCGTCCCGTCGCAGCACACTGAAGAACAAAAACTCCAGTCCCCGAAGTCCAGGTATCAGAACCAGCAGTACACCACGACAAAATCCTCTCATAGGAGAAAACAGTTTCTTACTCATGTTTTCTCTCCATTTTCTGAGTTTACATTGATTATATATGTTTGAGATGCTAAATATGACACCAGTGAATGATTTTGGATGTCCACAGTTAAATATATATTACATTCAATGTGACACCTATTCAACAGTTAGTCCCAGTTTGTTTGCAGCTGAACAAAGAAAGGTGTTAAATACATGGATAATAAACTGTATGTATCCCTGAATTAATAACAGACACTAATTACAGATTCCTAATTAAACCGCCTTAATGTGGACTGATGTTTCACCTCCAGGTTGGACTCTGAAGCAGGGCGGCGAGGAGCGACTGAGCAGCTCCATGTTTGATCTTTCCAGCTCTCCGAATCACATGCAGGTGAGGCCGCTCTGGCTCTCTATCTAATCTGTATTCACACAGCGTTTCTCACCCTGTGTCAACCAAGACTAAATATAGTTTTATAGTTTCCACTGTCCTCAGCAGCATAGTGGAAAATTGGAAACAAGCCTCAGAGGCTGCTGTTTTGATTTAAGGGCCAAAGCGAGGAGGTCATTTCAGCCCCAGATATTCATTAAGAAGCAGGTGTGCTGCTGGATGGGTGGAGCTAAAATATATTCACACAATATCTTTACTGGCAACAAAACTAATTAAAATGTAACTTTTTGGCTAGTTAGCATAGCTTAGCACAAAGAATGGAAACATCATTGGGTATGCGGTGGCCTGAATGATACCTGGGTAGCCAAATAAGCCACCTGTAATGGCATCTACCATGGCGTCCACGCTCTTAATCCTGCATAACTTTAAGCCTTAATATAATGTGAACAGGTGAGTTGTATATAAATTCACCCTCAGTACAGTTGTCATGAACGGGGAAATTAGCTACAGAGACCAAAACTGTTTTTGTACCAGGCTGTAAACATGTTTATTTCTGCTGTCTAACATGGGGACTTATGGAGACTGACTCACTTCTGCAGCCAGCCTCAGGTGGACGTGTGAGGAACTGCAGCTTTTGGCACTTCCGCACAGGCTTCACTTATTGATGTATTCAGTCACACAACTGCTTTGAACCTAATCTGGGACTTTAAAGTCGAACAGTCTCAGAGAGACTCCAAACATTGATGGAGATAAGCGTGTGAGTCTGTTTGAAGTTGATCTAAAAGGTATTATGCAAATCATTTCCAAAGTGATGATTAATTTTAGCTTCAGCACTTATTCCTCCAGTTTAGCCTCTGTCCATGAATGTATTTTATGTTTGCTCCGTGCGATTGAGCCGCTCAATGTGTGCGACCAAGTGGTTATTTAATCAGTAATACAATAGGGACAACAATGAGTAAGTCGGGTGTGTATCTTTGTTCTGTGAAGGATGTGGTGTGGTAGGCCTCTCTGCAGCTCCTTATGACTTACAATGAACAATCAATCAAGCTCGTCTCGCCCAAAACCTCAACAAACATTCTGATATCTCACACTGTGATAAACGTCAGAGCAACATTAAAGAAAACAGAATGTGTAAAATAACATTCACCCAGCTCTGATGTTTAGCTTGGAGACATAATGAGCAAACACTGATTAAGTAATTAAAATTATCAAAGGCAGAGCATCTCGTAATTCGTCTACCAATAAACAATGGAGTTTCCAGAATGAAGCTGTGACGTGAAAACCGCAGGTACAGAAACAGAAAACAGTGAGGGTGAACTTACTACCTTCTATCTTCTATCGTTAGCAGTGCTAACGATGATGATGACAGACATTCGTGGTCCCCACAGGATGAATCATTTCTCTGCGGTCTGCTGACTTTCCCTCCAGGAGGCTGACATGAGTGAAATGTCTCTGGACTGATGATGGATTGATGAAATCTGGTTCAGACATTCGTGTTCCTCTGAGGATGAACTGTCATAACTTTGATGCCCTCACATCTCATTTAGCGCCATCATCATGTCAACATTTAACATTCGTGTTAAACCAAGATAGTGAACATGCTAAACATTATAGCTAAGTCATATTTAACACGGCTGTCTTGTCTGCTGTCCTGACTCTCTCTTTGTGTGTTTGATTCTCCTGCAGCGTTTCGACTCCCTGTCCAGCGTCCGCAGCGGCACGTCGTCTGCGATCGGCTCCATTGAAAGCAGCCTGGGTAACTTAAACACAGATTTTTTTCTCTTTCAAAGTTTCTGTTTGGATGGACCGTCGTCCTCTTTATGGTGACCAAAGAAAAAGCATAAAGACCCAAGGGGTCATGACTTAAGTCTGATTAAAGTCACTCTGCATTGTATAACCATGAAAGGGCAGACACAGTAATCACTTCCAAATGTTTTCACTGCAGTCCGCCATTGAGCTTCAGCGATAAGCCTTCTTACATACAGATTGTATTATTCCATGAAGAGAGGCAGCGTTGTTATAATAAGAGATAAATTATTTGCATGAAGATAAACTTGTTTTTCTTTTTCTGTTTTTTTTAATGCACCCTCGGTTAGAAATTTCCAGTAACTCCTGCGCTGCCATGACAAATAAGCACCTCTCTTATTTTTACTTTTATTCACTCTCAGCTTCATTCTGAGGACACTTTCAGTGCTTTAATCAGCTGTAATCATAGATTATACACTCCATTTGGTGCAATAGCATACACATTTCCATCTCTAACAGCCTAATATAGCTGCACTATGAGCTCTTTGTAACATTACAACTGTAATTTGTTCCTCTCATTTCATTCCCAAATGTTACAGACTCCATCACCCTGTCTGGGGACGAGCGTGAGCATGGGAAGGTGTGCGTCCGAGTGAGTTACCAGGAGGCTCTGGAGCAGGTGTGGATCACTCTGGTCCAGGTAAGGTTACATACTTTGAGGAGAGGGCACAAAAAGCTTCATTGTGTTCTCCTGGAACATCTCTCAATGGACCCTCTGTGTGTCCACAACACAGGTCTCTGTTAGCTGCTCTCAGTGCTCTATTAACTTTGGCTCGGACACTCGTGGAAGAAAAGGTTGTTTTTATGTAAGAAACAGAACTATCTCCGCTGATGCTGAAACACACTGATCCGTGCATCATGTACTGATGTGAATTCACGAAGAAGGCGACACCTACAGTGTTGAATCTGCGTTTACAGAGCAGAGACGTGCATTAATTCCCGAGGGACGGGCTCAAAAAAGGAAAAAGAAAACGGGGGCACTGTTTTCTCACCCAAGATTAAGGTTTTAGTTTCAGTTAGGGTTCTTTTTTGTCCCAAGGTCACATCAGTGCAACACTTGAATTCACCATTGGGACATTTGGATGAATAAGTAGGGCAAATGAGGTGGCACAAAGGCCCTTTTTGTGTGACATTATGTCAAAAACTATGAAGCAAATCCTGCATGAATAATTTCAAACGTTAAAGCAGCCAGTTGTTGTGTCTGAGAATATTTAAAACAATAGAAATATGTTCAAATGATCGATGTTATGTCCTTTTTGTTAACTAGAGCAGTTTGTTCCAAACCTGTTTGCTTGAAAGCACTTGAGCCTAAAAATAGATTTGACCTGCCTCGACTAAAACGGTATTTTTTCCCCCTCTTTGGTTATCAGTGTTCAGACCTCAGCCTTCCTACGGACGGAGTGGAACAACAAAAGATTGGATTTAAAGGGATCATCACCATCCCCAAACCAATCCAGTTCAAGAGCTCGATCAAGGAGTACTGTCAGGTGAAGCCAATAACCACAGTCGAAAACCTGAAACAGTGAATGATGCACAAATGATCTCGAGATCAGAAGAGAAGAGAGTTACATACTTTATTATTCTTGAATGATTTTTACTGTCTCTGTTCTGTTCTCCAGGATGTTTCCTTCATGGAGACCTTTGTGTTTGCGCTGCGTATCCAGCAGTTGCGCTGCAGCGCTTTGGTACTGCGGCTGCAAACACACACGCCCAGGAAACGTACGGTGGCAGAGTGTGTCCTCTCCCTGCGACAGCTCAGTTCTCAGGAAACGGAGCACTGGCTCAACCTCAACCCGCCGTCCAAATCCTCTGTGAGTGACTGCACAGGTTATGAGTCAGTCTGGTGTCCGGTACAATGTCTGTCAAATAGTAACAAAGTTTGAGAAGATTATCTCCCAACTCAAAGCTGATTGTCAAACTGAGCTGCGACTTTCTTAAACCTTCCTTCCTCAAGTGACCGAACCATTCAGCTTAATCCATATTCAGTCAAAATAATCCTGCTTCTGCTGCCTCCTGGCTAATCTAACAATGGGCAAAGACGCGGATCATCAGTGGATCTGAGGCAGGTTGAATGACACCTGAGTGCTCAAACAAGTCACCTGTAATGACACCCACCTGTCAATCAAAGCGTCCACGCTCTTAATTCATAATGCATAACTTTAAGCCTTAATTTAATGTGAACAGGTGACCTTGACTCCAAAATACCAAAGTAAAATGATAATTCTGGATAGATTATAGAAACGGCACAGGGGCAAATGATGCTTGACACATACACATACTACACCACATATGTTCTGGGATGGAGCAATCAGCTGATATTATCTGACTCGCTGCTCAGCTGTTGCAGCCAACAGGACAAAACTTTCACTTTGGGAACAGCCAAGACTTTTACTACTTATTCTCCACATTTCCTCTGTTGGCTGCTGTATTTTATCACCCCACTGTATGTGCACAGTAAATAAGAACAAAGCACTGTGCGTGGCTCATAAAGCTGTCCCCATGATTCATCGGAGCCCACTGGCATGCACCGCTCTGCTGGCCCTAACAGCGTAATATTGACATTGAGTCAGACTTTTACATTGTTGCATAATCACAGGCAAAAAGAAAGAGGGATTCATTATCGAGGGGAACTGAGAAACAGGCTTTTATTAGAGAGGGAAAAACTAAGTACGGATTCTGGTAATGTAAGATCTGGAAAGTGGGTCAAACCTCAAACAATTTCACCAGCAGTGAGTGGTTTTGTTGATAAATGGATGCACGTCTGGACAGTGACAGTAAAATCTGAAGTGTTTCTGCACTTAGAGGATCAGACAGTGAATCATAATGAGGCTCCGAGAGGGACGATTTGATACATTCAGTGGATTTACCCATCTGTGGACACAAAGGGCACAAATTGTTCAAATCACTGTCACTCAGTGGAGGCTCTCAAAGGTGAAGACAGCGCTACACGTGGAAGTCTAGAACAAGAACAATATCAGCAGAGTGATGAAAAGAAAGAGGACAGCAGACAGACGAAGATGAATCATAAAACAGGTCTGCAGTCACGTTAGCGGCTCTGTGAAGAGCGACTCAGATGACCTTCACGGAAAATGATGCATTTTATACATTTATACATAATTACACTTTTTTTTTTGTTGCACAAAATGTACAAAACTTTAAGACTGGCTGTCGTAAGAAAGCTGAAAGGTCAAAGTATCATTCTGGGAAGTCGTAGCTGATACATTGCTGGTCCAGTTTTAGTGAAACTTGATGATGCGTCTTGTGTTTGCTTGATGCTGGTAAGTTCTCTGACACTCAATGCCTCCCTTAGTAAATGACTCATATGTTGATGCCTTGTCTTACTCGGTCTGAGATGAGATCACTTGATACTTGATATTTGATTTAATACAGAGATTTTTTTGTATTGTGAACAATAGAATGCTTTATTATTCAAAGATGGTTTGGTATCTTCTTTCAGGTGTGCCACTCTGAGCTGCATCTCACCACCTGCTTTCAGCCAGTCAACGGACGCATCCAGCTTCAGGTCCTCGCGGCCCAGAACCTCCCCTCATCCTCCTCACCACTCACCCAAGGTGGGTGTCATAAACCTAACGAGAAATTCCACTTCTGTGTGGCTCATGTGAGTAACCGTGCTGTTGTTTCGCCCCCTTCTGAAGCATATTTTGTCAAAGTGGAGATGTACCAGATGGAGCGGGTGGTGATGAAGAAGAAGACTCGTGTGCTGAAGGCCTCGGGGGGTCAGTGTCAGTGGAAGGAGACTTTTCACTTCCTCCTGGCAGCGTTAGATCACGATTGCTCGCTGTCGGTCAAACTCTACAGTAGGAGCTCTGTCAGGAGGAAACAGTGTCTTGGACAGGTGAGGACAGAGGATGAGGGAATGTTTTATTGCTGATGAAATGAAACTGTTATAAGAGGATGGTCCTTCTTTCAAAGTTTGGACACCCCAGACAAGTTCTGGAGAAGATAATTGGAGATTAAATGCTCAGAGATGTTTGTTTCTGGCAGGTTCATCTGGGATTCGACAGCCCCGTCCCAGAAGCAGTGGAGCTGTGGAAGGACACGATGGCTCACCCAGAGAAAGTGGTGGCTGCGTGGCACAGGCTGAGCGCCGCCTAAAAAGACAAACCTCTTCCCCTGCCTTCCTCACGATATGGATGTGATGCTGATGCTCTCGTGCTGCAGGTCCAGCTGCGCCTGGCGACAGTCCTGTACGCGAGCTGAGTCTGCTCCAGTGGACCAAACAGAGAGAGACTCCACAGAGACAGTTCAGCTGCTTGGTTGTAAATAAGGGGTTCGGACAAAGTGTAGCTGCTGGCAAAGTTTCATTATTAATTATTAATTCTTCTATTTAAAAACAGCAGAGCTAGAACTGACAACGACTCAACTGCATAGCATTTAGCTGTATATAGGTGTTTGTATTACGTGTCAGTTTTTAGTGAAACCCTTCTCGCTCTGGTTCAGTTGGATGGAAAGTTTACAAGCAGAGAAAATTACCATGAAGCTAAACTCCTGTAGAAACATGTCGGTTCAACAAGGCGAAGTCCAACGAAGAGCACCTGCTATCGTCAACAACTGTGTCTGTTTGGTCCTGAGCAGGAAGTGTTCGATGAAAACAGTTTCCTTACGTTGTGCAGCTGAAAGCATGAGCCAAAACAGTACATTTACAGACCAGATAACTCAATTATTAGCTGAAACCTACGATCATACTCAGACTGTCACACTGTATAGGTTGTTAGTGTAACAATATTGGTTATAGCTGCTTTAAACTTCTATTTTTGGGGACTATTTTAGATGCACATTAATACATATTTGGTCTGTTTGTGAGACTGACTCAACAAAATGACATTACATGTTCTTTGTACTGAAGGAACATCAGCCTGTGCGACCACGAGGCTCCATGATATGTTCTAATATTTGATTTGGACGCAGAGGAATGAGCGTTATCTGGCTTTGGATTTCATGGTGTTTGTTGGCAATAAGAATAAAAATATAGATATCTCTTGACTTAATTACGAGGTCGTAACTATGTAGGATATCATGTTACTGTACAACGCAGCGGTATCAAACCATATCTGTACGCTTTTGATAGTGAAGCACTTTAATTTTGTATGTATTTAATGTTTAATGTTGTAAATTTAGTGATTAAAACGATGTGTCATTTGAAAAAGTTTCATTTCCCTTCATTAGAATCTGAATGAAGAAGACGACCGCTTGTTTGTGGATAAGTGGATAAAGTGAAAACAGGGCAAAGCCTTCAGCATTTGTGCATGTACACACATTACACACAGTCTGCAGCACCTGTAAAATAGGTCAACAGCCATAAACCACCATGTCACTTTTTATTGAAGTGGCCACTGATTGAGAAATCTCAAGGCAAACAGCAGGATAATCTGCCACGGTTCATCTCCTCCTGACTCTGCAACATCCTGTTTTTTCAATTTGACCCTTTATTATAGAGGCAGTGTGGGGCCAATTTCAGTCTCATCCTCGACACTTGAGAGTGACAAAGATATTTGTTCGTGGAACAGTTTCCTTTCAGCTGCACCCCTTTGAAAAGTTTCATATGTTCACATTTTGTGTGAAAGTTTGGTGCTTTGTAACCGTCTTTCGTAGCTTCAGGTTTGTCTCCCGGAGGGAATCCTCCCCCTCCAATTCAGTCTCATAAAGCATGAGACTGACCAGCTGTGTATGTGGACACGCAAACACACACCCAGTGAACAATAAGTCTGTGGACCAGGAAAACAGTGCGGCGAGTGTTTGCGTTTTTCGTTTGTGTGTGTGTGACCAGGACAACCAGGCGCTCCACGTGAGCTGACCTGCGTCATAGCCCTTCATATCCTGGCGTGCCAAAACACCATCATCTTTTTTTTTACGTAATTAATGTTTGATTTATGGTTAATGTTACACAGAAGGCATTCCAGACACACCTTAACCTGTAACTCAGTAAGGAAAGGTCTTTGAGTCCCAGAAGCAGGATTTGGGGTTTTTGTTCCTTCCTTGTTGACATTCTTCGGGTCGGTTGCTACACTGAGTGTACTGCACATTCCACTTGTCTCATGACTGCATGCTTGTATGTGCAGGTTCCTTCACCTGGGAGACACAATGGAGAGTTGTGTACAGGAGTCCTGCAGCAGAGAGGAGAGCTGCCGCTTTGGTTTTCATCCAAAATAAAGACTGATGTGACAGCACATGATGTATGGAGTTTATTAAAACTCACTGACAAGCTGTTGGAAAAAACTATGAAGTCCCAGAAGGAAAATAAAAATTTTTATGAATGTATTTTATGAAATCCTGCAGAAAAAAAAAATACGATTCCTTCAGGATTTTCAGATCAATTATTACACATGATGATGAAATCCTGCAGAATTTGCACTTTTCAGCTAAAAAATAGACAAAAGATATATAAGATAAAAGATTGCATGACAATAGTATTCAGACAGTCTGAGCTATAAAACAGATTATATCGAGCCATAATTTTAGTCCACAAATCCAAAACGAGACAACACCATTGAAAATGATTTCCATAAATGTCATGTTGAAGAAATTATACGATATAAACTGCCTTCGAGAGGCTTGAGATATTAAAGGATACAGATATTAATATTCTGCATATTTTCATCCTCTAAACATGCAGAAATAAAAGCTCCACAATGACAATAAAACTGTCATGATGCTGCCATTGGAGGGTGCCAAAGTCAAAATAACTGTCAGATAAAGTTTTATAATTCTAATGTCTTCAGTCATGACGCTCAACAACCACGCAATTATTTAATAAGTTACAGGGCAAGCTAACACGTGTTTTTATTTAAGGAGAACTTTGACGAAGCAAAGCAACATACATACACACACTGTGTTACAGTCAAGAGTGTGTTCTGTGTTTCCTGTTTTATTTTGTAGTTACCCTGTCTAATTCTACTTCCTGTCTTGTTTTTTGATTCCACACCTGTCCCTGATGTGTTCCACCTGGTGTCCTGCAGGCTGTTTAGCTCCTGCGTTTCCTTCCTGTGTGTGTCCTCCTCTCCAGTGTTTCCCGCAGTGTTTTCTTGGTTACCAGTTTTTGGGTCTTGCCTTTGCTTTTGCCCTTTTGGACTGTTTGCCTGGTTATTGAGTCTTTTGTTTGTGTTTTTTGCCTGGATCTCCAGCCGCCTTTTGGTCAGTTTGTTGCTCTCGTAGCAGCTGAATTTAATGATAAAGCTCCTAAAAAACAACTGTACACCACAGTGAGCAGCTGGCAGGTGAACATGGTGCATTTATCAGCTAAAGCTCCAGATATTTCCTCTCGGGAGTTGGTAGAGAACAAAACTGAGGTAAAAGAGTGTGAATACTGAACTGACTCCAATGAACTTTTCCTAACAGGTTGACCATGCTAGAAAGTCATACTGATAACGCTGTGTCAGTTTTATGTCCACATCCTGTTTCCACTGACCCCCAGTGGCCATAAAATCATGTAATGGTGAGTTAAATTGAGTAAATACTTGAAGTTAAGTAACAAGACTTGAAGAATTCATCAGTGATTAGATCAGTTGAGAGGTTTAGAGGAAACCGCAATCATTTTCCTGAAAGTAGCCACAGACTCTTTTATGTTCTTTCTTTTGTGAATGTAAACCCGGAGACGGAGCAGAGACCACATGTGGCCGCACAGGTTGTCTCAGTAACTAAACATTATTCTCAAGTATATGTGGACTTATTGGGTACAGCTGTGGTCGACCACCAGCTGCTGGTTTTTCATTAAAGTGGGATAAAAAGTCTCTCATCCTTCTGAGGAATGTTCCCGACAGCTTCCTCTCCTGCATCTGAATTCTTCACATACTGAAATTGATGGAGTGAAAACTTACTTTGAGCTTCAGGTTTAGAAATTTTGTCCTGCCCTGTCTGATTTTCTTTGCCTTGCACACACACACACACACGCTGCAGGTACAGTCATCCTTCAAACATGCCAAGGAGTCAGTGCGCCCTCGTGTGATATTCGACAGAAATTGCACGATCGGATTGGCATGAGGGTGTTGAGCAAGGTGTGTGTGGGTGTGTGTGAGGAGGGTGACGCACGTATTGAGGCATAAAAAAGAAACAAAACCCTCCACACTGAAAAACCTGAGCAGACTCCACTGCCGAGATCACACCCAACAGCATGGCTACAGACAAGAAAAAGACCATTTTAAGAGAAGGATTCCTGGTGAAAAGGGTAAGACATATTTTGTGAAATACACAACTGCTATAAAATGTAGATTTGATTGAGTCAGCGTGAAACAGAATTTTGGCTGTTGTCTGAGGCTGATGTAAACTTCTAATCACTAAAATCCAAGTAACCCGAGGACGCAAAAGAGTGTGTTGTTTCTCTGAGAACAGAACGACTATCATCTATTCACAGGGTCATCTTGTGCACAACTGGAAGGCACGTTGGTTCGTGTTGATGCCGGACAAGCTGCTGTATTACAAGTACGAAGGAGGCAAAAGGGACTCGTGCCAGCGAGGAAAAATCCTGCTGAAGGACTGTGAAATAACAAGTCCTTTTCTGGAGCATGAAAATCGTCCGGTGAGTTCTCCCAGACACTATATAAAGCAAGAAAAGTTTCAAAAGGTTTCAGAGACTAAAAAGGGCTTCAAAATAAGATTATTTCTGGGAAATCACCTCATTTAAACCTGGAAGAAATGGACTGTATTGTGGAAGTAATTATAGGGATTCAAATTCAGTCATTCTCTTGTATTTTTGAAACATTTCATCACAGACCTCTACAGTTTCCTGTCTGAGGTCTTCATTCATGAAATCCATAGTTAAACTCAAAGAAGGCCAAATGATACGTGAACCCCACCCCGCTGTCTGCTCAGTGTTTTCCTTTCTTTATGTTTTTATTGCTAAACCGCATCAAAGGTGTGGCTTCAATCTTCTCACGGCTCCCTCGATGTGAAAATGTTTTGCCTCAGGTTACTGTTCTGTCAGGACCTGATCTCCATCATCTACCAACTTTTAAGAACAGTTTGTGAAGTTCAGTTTTTGGCTGAATTTCTCACGTCCTGTGGCGATAATAAAACTGAACATCAATCTCTTGTGTTGTCTTTTTTCCTAGCTGGTGTTCAAGCTCCAGACAAAGAATGGGGTGGATCATTTCTTGGAGGCTTGTTCCCGGGAGGAGAGAGATGACTGGGCTGCTGACATCACCGCTGCGGTCGACAAGCTGCAGACGACCGGAGGCGAGAAGGTGACAAACCAGGAAGAGCCCTCTGATTCCCAGTTACACAACATAAATCTGAGGTAAGCCGTCAAAACAAAAGTTCTCCCACATGTTGCAGCATCGTCCACGTGTTAAACCCTGTGGTGTTTTCACTGCTTCATCCTGCAGACAGATTTTTGTCTCGGCTTGTTTATTATTATTATTTTAACCGTCTTTGTCTCCATTAAAGCAAAGTGTTGGACTCCATGTATGACGTCCACAGTGGCATCAAGATGAGCAACCATGTGGAGCAGGGCAACACGTACAGCAACTGTTTCTCAGGTGAGCCTCATCCACACCTGGCAATATGCACATTAACTATATATCTTCTCTCTGCATGTCTCTATTTCAGTATCTGTGCATGCATCAGGTGTTTGTATGTTTCAAAATAAAGTACAGCAGACACATATAATGTGATGTCCCTGCAGGCTCAGCGGTGGTGGACTGGCTGGTGTTCATGCAGCTGGCTCTGACCCGTGTGGAGGCCATGACGCTGGCCTCAGCCCTGCTGGAGGAGGGTTTCCTGCGCACCGTCGGCCTGAAGAGCGTGGAGGCTCTTCGCACGGCCGGCCTCAGTGAGCAGTTCATGGACGACTCCACCGCACTGTACAGCTTTGTGAGTGCCAGGAAGTCTTTCTATAGCAGCTTACTACCTGCACTGTGTATACGCAGATTTTCAGTGTTCATTTGTTCGTTTTGTCGCAGTCTGACAGCTTAAAGAAGAGAGGCAGTGTGAAGGCAGAGACGTCGCTGTCTGCGGTGGAGCTGAGTGGAAAAGTGATAAAGAGAGGATATCTACTTAAACAGGTAAACACAGCCCCATTAAGATGCTGAAAATAACTATATTAAATCATAATAATATTTAAAAAGGGGGTTGTAAGTTTGATCTAATGTCTTTATAAGATGTCACTGATGAGTTAGAAGACATCACCTTCCAGAAAGGGGTCGCACCACAAACTAACCGCTGCCAACATTTTAAACAGGGGCACAGAAGGAAGAACTGGAAGGTGCGACTGTTCGTGCTGCGTTCAGAGCCGGCTTTCCTTCACTATTTCGATCCCACTAAGGTGAGTGTGCATCTGTGGAAGACCAACGCAGAGAGAACTGTAAATAAAATCATGTTAGAAAGTTGAACCAGTTGGTTTGTTAAACCTAAAAAAGAAATTTGAGCTTTGCCTGAAAAGTGTTTTAAGGCCACAGCAAATATGAAACCAACACACAGGGAGGATTACATGACCTCAGTAAACACTCGGTGACAGTGAACAGAGCAGGCCTGGTCCAAACAAAGCTCTTGTTTTGTGTGCCAACGCCTCAGGCCGACTCTGACTCTGCTGTCATTACTCATAATGCAACACTCTGAATTCTCAGCACTTCATTTCTAAATCTGAGTCAGTCTGATCCACTTCCTGTCTTATGTCACTTCTCAGGACGACGTCAGCCCCGCTGGCGGCTTCTCGCTGCGAGGCTGTCTGATATCTTCTCTGAATGATAACGGAGTTCCCTCAGGTGAGTCCCTGCTGATCCGTGTACGTCTCCAAACAAGCAAATACATCAGGGAGGAGGGAGAATGCTCTGCCTCCTTCACAGATGAAGAGTTTGTGTGATGATACTTAAACTCACCTCAGTCTGAGAAGCACAAACAGGACGAGCGAGTCAAAAAGTGTTGAGAGACAGAAACCAAACAGATCAATCCTTTAACGTGTGTTTCTTACTGCAGATGAAATATAAGTTGACAAAGTGATCACAGATGAACAAAAGTTACTCTCATGTCAGTTTTCATTCATATTTTTGGACTGCATGCTTTCTAGATCTTTTGATCACTCTTTCATGTTGACTTCTAAATACATTATTTAGCCTCAGTGTCTCTGTACTAAATCAGTTAATTTCTCCTCTGACGCAGGCGTGAAAGGCAACATCCAGGGCAACTTGTTTAAAATCATCACTCAGTCCAACACGCATTACTTCATCCAGGCTCCGACCCACCAGGAGAAGATGGACTGGATAGATGCCATTAGAGAGCAGACATAGAGCCGAGGGTGAAAACTTGAATTTATCCTAATTTGTCAACATCAACACGTCTGAACTTACACATTCCATGAATGTATACGGCAGCAACAAACATTTCTGTTCACGTCACTGCTTTCAGCTTGATTAGTCTGTTTTAAAGCTCATGTGAGGAGAATTTAGTGTTTTAAAAGCCCAACAGGTGTAGCAAAAATATCTGTCAGTTTAAGTTAAAGTATTTTCATGTATTTCATTAATAAACTGAATCATTTTGACTTCATTTTCTCATGTTTTGATTGCGTGCACACTGTTCAGTCCTTTTTGTCACTGTTGCTATCTTATCATCTCAAAGAAGTTTTTGATTTCACAGCTGCAAATTGAATTAACTTAAATGAGTTCATCCCATATCAGCAGTTCATACATCAAGCTATTGTCATATACTGCTGGAAGGAATGGGATATAAAAATAAAAATACTATTATTATATTCATAGTTTCACTCTATAATATGGCCATAAAGCAGATTGTACAGTTTGTGCTTTGAAAGTCTTGAATCTAACTTGGCGAACCCTGTAACAGCCTTGAGGGGAGTCTTTTTACATGGTTTTATATGGTGCATTTACCAGGATCTGATTCCATGAAGGACGTACAAGCAGAGACAAGAACAGCCTCAGGAGCTGTTCGTCACAATCATCAAGTTCTGGCTGCTCCCAGCAATCACAGACAGGCACTCCCACTCAGCAAGCTGAGTCCAGCTCTTATCTGAGTGACTCAAGCTGAGCTGGTGTTGGTTTACGGCCCTCTTACAGTGAAATCAGAAGTGACACAATACCTCTGATATATACGATAATACAGGGCTGGATTTGGAGTGAATCCAAGTCGTAGTTAGTCGACCACAAAGTGGAAAACGACAAATAAATAACAACAAAAGTGATTTATTGCAGTGAAGTAAAGTCAATATGAAACATTCACATAAAAAGTGCTAGTGGTAAAAGAAATACACAACCAGAGGGCGTTAGACGCTTTTAAAACCTTCAACTGATATAATAACAGAAAGCAAACTAAGCCTTCCAGCGTCCTGTTTAATCTGGAGGCAAACTCAGAGGAATGAAACATTACTCGCATGCACTAAAGTGGGCTACTGAACTTGTTTTACATTATTACACCTGTTACAGTACTTAGTCGGGCAAGGAATGACAATCAATTGATTCCAGAGACATTCATCTTCATGCAGGCGCTCGTAAACGTAAGTGCTTTCAAAGGTTAACTCCAGAGAAATCAAAGACAAACGTCTGAGATCTGAACGCACAAAGACTGATGTGCGGCGACACATCGTGTCTGTACAAATCTTCATTAAGGGCAAATATTATAGCTTAGACCACATTTGCTTGAATTCACTTCAAATCACATTCTTCAGTTTATTTAAGACCTTGACGACTGTTACATTCAGCCATTATCTTCAAGTCTCCAAACAGGTAATCTAGTGAAGGCACTTTGTCTTAACACGTGATTACGAGGCAGGCGTAACTTTATTTGTGACTGGAGACACATCATCCCCATCGTGGGTTAATTTATTCACTCAAAAAAGTAGATCTATCCTAATCTTATGTATTCAACACTGTCCCAGAACATCCTAATATCCTGTTTTTTTTCCTTGCTGGTGTTAAGCCACCTTGGTGAGCTGTACATCTCCAAAGACTCGTAAGGCAGTGAGGGAAGCGAGCGGGGAGAACCGGTGGCTGAATCCACAGAGCGGCTGTCCGTCCACCAAGATACGAAACTGCTGATGCTCACAAACGATCTCCATCTGAGAGTCAGAGAGGAGGAGGAGGAGGAGGAGGAAGAAGAGGAGGAGGAGGAGGAGGAGGAGGAGGAGGAGGGGGTCAGTTTTTGTTACATTTGTACTTTTAACAAAAACACATTGCTCCACACAGATTTGCCTGATTCTGATGTGAAATATTTATACTAAAATATCTTGAAACCACATTTCCTTAGTCGGTTTCTTACTCTGAGCATCGTGGTCCAACAAACACACATTTTTTTAACAATTTGTGTTTATTTGATCTTAACTATGATTGTTCCTCATTAATATCTGATGTTACAAAAATACTCAAAGGTCCAACATCTTAAACTTTTCTCCCCAGAAGACATATTTTCTATATCAATATTGTTTTACTACTTTTTCTCTTCTCTTCTGATTGGATGAGTCTTTTCTGAGCGGCCAACCACAAGTAATGGATTATAGCCTGTTTAAACAGTGGGTCCACGTCCTGGATGGGAGAACTGAATCCAGTATTGGTGGTGAAGTATCTCAGCCAAAAAAGTTTGATATTTATTCAGCAGGTAGACCTGATTATTAATTATTTTTTCTCATGGTGTAATCCTCAATGTACAGCCAATCATAACAGATAATCAGATGTCAGAGGTGTACCTTGAAGGATTCTCCAGGTGCAAAAGGAAAGAAGGACAGGGTGTTTTCAGCTGGACCCCACTTTCCTGCCAGGCGGGCGTTGCGTTGGACGGCCTTATCCGTGAAGTTGACCTTTAACTGAAGTCCCACGTCGCCCTCCGTGTCCTCCTCCTGAGGTTTACTGGACAGGATCACCTCGATGCTGTTCAAGCACACAAACGTGGTGCAGGATACAACATTTAAATGTAATTCTGATTCCATTTATACAAATAATCAATCAGTTAATGAAGACAATGATCATCAGACTGCTCCATAATGAAAACAGGAGTAATAGTTTTCAGCACAGAGTGCTTTTATGTTTAATACTTTTGTACTTTGCAACTAATTAATACTTTTACTTAAGTAAAGGATGTGAACGCTTCCTCACCTCTGCTGACATTTAGATTCTTTTCCTCTAATGGAATTAACTGTGCAGCTTCTTTGGAGAACAGTGACATCTTCTGGCCTTTATGGTGACTAATAAAGTATTTAATGAAGGAGACTGAGAACCAAATGATCTCGATAATGGACAGTAAGTTTAAGCACATTACTTGACGAGAAACGTGACGACAAATAACCTGAATAAAAATGTGTGGACGGCACTTTGGCTCATTCCTGCAGGAGATTCATGATACACTTCATTTAATATCAGTGCTGGGAAATAATGAAGTACATCTGCTCCCACAGGTAAATTGAGTATGATTTTAATAATAATAATAAAAAAAACTACAGTCACTATTCTGCATAATGAATATACTTTTGATACTTTTGATGTAGTATTACATGATTTGAATACTTCTATTTACAGTGAACATACACAGCTCTATGACTGGTCCTGATTATATGCAAAGCTACAACTTTAACTTAACTTTGGCTCTTGATGTTGTATTATTACAGTTTATGTCCATTTACATTTTATTTGGACCTGATCTGAGCACAAAGACGACAAACAGGATGTTTGTGGCTGCACATTTCTGGTAATTTCCTATCACAATCGCCTGATAACAGTAACACAATAAATAAGTTTTAATGAACCAGTTAACCTGGCTCTTAACAGTCATGATAATCACAACAAAATAAAATGAAAAGCTCTAAAATGACCAGTCTCTTTCGGCCAGTATCCAGGAAAATGGTCCGTGGAGAGGGTTTGTCCTTAAAACTCTCCTGATGCTCCATCTAAAAATAAGTTTCCTGTCATAAAAAAAGTTTATTTTTGTTCAGCTTGCCTTTTTGGGGGGCATAATTATCATCTTTTGTCGGACATAATTGGCGACTGAATGAACAAATAGCACGCTGGTGTTATCAGCCAAAGAAACTCCAGCGTGACTCTTCAGATTTCATGGGATTTGGAGTTCTCCCACGCACATTCGCAGACTAACCTATAATTAGGAAACGCACTTGGCATAGCGGGGATATTTTCCCAAAACAGGGACTAGCTGGGTGGTTGGCATATGCACCGAAACACAGCCAGCAGCTGCATCTCTCTTCTAAAATTCCGTCTGATGACCGTCCAGGGAATTTTTAACGCTCACTTTAATTGGCTGCCACGTCATATACGTGCAACAGTATATCAATAATACATAATTCTCTTTTTATTAGAAAATGAACTCAGGTGTGTGCACTAACCTCTTGGGTTTCTTGTTAATAATTCCCATAACAACCAGCTTCATTGAAGGCCGCAGCCCACCCTTTATCTCTCCGATATACTCCCCCTGTGAAACAATAGAGATGTTTATACGCACAGATGAGGATGAGGCCTACTGCTAATACACACAGCTTTGTTAGTTCATCACTCCTTCATGCTGCAGCCGGCTGCTGCCTCTAATCTGCGCTGAGCTGCCACCTATGGCACCGATGGGAACAATAGGTGTATTGATCCACAATCAGTGACTCAGCTGGACAAACTATGCATGCTTTTTTTCCCTCAGCGTGCCACGCCAGAGTCAAATATTTCAAAATAAAATGAATTTCTGCAGACATGCCGTGAAGCTAATAAAACGCAGCTACATACATGCTCTTTCTTGTCCTTTTCTTCCATTCCACTCAGGGCGTGATGCAGTGTGGAGGTTTCGAGCCGTGATGCCAACTGAGGACTGACTGAGACTCTGCCTCCAGCTGGCAAACCCCGCCTGTACTACGTTGTCATAGAGACAGGCTCCCGATTTGGCAGTCCATGATGGTGGGAGACAGACAGAGAGGGAGAGAGGGGGGGATACATTAAAATATGAACAGACACATGGCGATTCAGGCCTGATGATGGGGACGAAAAGTTTAGTTAGAGATCACAAAGGTGCACAAAGGAACGTGCGGGTTCACCTTTCTCCTGCAGCTGTAATATTAACCTGACCTTTGACTAAATTATTTTTGTTCTCTAAAGCTGCTCTTTGTTAATAAGAGTCACATTTTTTAGGGGAAGGTCAAACTGTATTTGCTCTTTTTCCAGAATCAGGACATTAAATGCGCCTTAAACACCTTAAAGGGCCCAAGTTAGACGCCCACCACCATTTTATCTTGATTCTAAATTATTTAAATGACAGATTATGACAATATTATTCACTGTGTAAGCATAATATCATTTGGAGTGCTTACATTTCAGTTTATATTGTGTTTTTAGTGGTACATATTACCAAATAAATTGCAGTTTATCAATCATAATCCAGTTTCGTCCAGCAAGACCTTGTTAACCTTACAGACAGCAGTGTATTGTGAGCTGGACTACATGAACCCACAAAAATACACATCATCATTACAACCATAATTATTATTTACCTGAACAAAAATACAACTTGCCTTGATGAAACTATCTGAAGATCCAGTCTTCTTTTTTCTGGAGCTCTTTCAACAGCATCACACAGTCCACGTCAACAGATTGAGTTTGTCAAGTTGCCATGGTGACTGAGAAACTTAAACATGTTAGTCAACATTGGTGACAGTCACGCGGTAAAGTTTGACGAGCTACAGCTCCATGGCAACCGAACTGTAACATATTCTAAATAAATAATACTCAGATGTTTCACAGATGTTTAATATCTTTGCACAGATTTAATTTAAATTGAGATAGATTAGATTAAGTTCATTTAAATTTTAAAATCTAATTCAGGTTGAATCTATTGGTCTGTTTTCTCTATGTATTTACTGGTTATGTATAGTAGCAGGAATGATTTAATCATGCTCTCTCTGAATTCTCGTATTTCCGACAGCACCTGAAGGCAGCGCTTACAAAGCGAACCCGTCTCGCGCTTCCGGAACGCCCACCTCGTGCCAACCTTTGACCAACCAGCGGCTGAGAATCAGCTGATTATGTCACATGACCTGCTCCTGTTAGCCTTGCTAGCATCACAGCTCCAGAGCGAGCAGCAGCTGGATGTGGACTTAAACTTCACTTTCACGGCGGGAAAGAGCGCAGAGAAATGAGTAAGTGACTCCGCGGAGCGCCCGCGGGCTTCCGGAGGCTTTAGCTTTAGCCTCTGCTAGCTGTTAGGGGAGTTAGGTAACTTAATGTTTCGGCCAGTCAGCTAATGCTAACGCTAATAGCTGTCAGATCTGAGAAGAGGCGAAGGGTGGACGTAGAAACGTGTTAAAGACAGTTTAGAGACGCGTTAAAGACAGTTTAGAGACGCGTTTAGTGTCGCAGCGTCGAGGTTTGTTTGCACCACATATGAAGGTTTAAAGGCTCAGATGATGATGGAGTTAAACTGTGTGTAACACTTCACATGTGTGATGCAGAAGAGTCTCATTCAAGAAAATATGCATGAATAATCTGCTGCTACTGTTACAACTGTGCTAAATACATCATTTTGTGTTTATTTTAATTACCTCTTATCATAAGCACACTTGTGATAAGAGGTGATGAAAGAGAAAGTGAAAGATTGAGTGTATAAATATAAATAAATCTATTTTTAGGAGTGATTACAGATCAATAAAGTCTGTTAAACTGTGTCAATGCAATGCTGAATAAAAGCACAGAAAGCACATGAGCACACGATACATGCAGTACTGGGTGTAATACACAGAAAACAAATACAAATACAGATTTTATACATCAGAAGAGAGTTATAAATAAAACTGGTTATCAAGAACCACTGTTTATTTCATCAAGATAAGTTAAGATACGATAGATCAGCCTCCTCAGGAAGTTCAGGATGTCTGTGTCATCCGACCAGTGCAGTGTGCTGTTGAGGTGAACACCAGGTATTTGTACAGACCACGTTTCTTCCTGTTTCAGGTGAAGAAAGCTCAAGCGTCCTCTCTGCCTGTATGGAAGTAAAGGTGCGTCTCCAGTTGTGACTGGGCACAGCGCAGTGCGTCGCCGTGAAAAGTGGCCATGCATCCCTTCGGTTGTGAGTCCCAGACCTCCCTCCAGGACCTGTTTGAGTACTTTAAGAGGTGTCTGCAGCACGGAGAGTGGGAGCTGGCCAGTGCCTGCGTGCCACAGCTGGTTAGCTCGACGGGAGGAGGACTTTCAGAGAAGCTACGAGACATAATCAAAGCTATTGTCTGCCAGCCTTACAGTTTGAAGTGAGTCACGCAGCTGCACATTCACAAGATGATTTCTTTTCAGTATTGTTATTAGATTTGCAAAAATAATATGTTTGTTATTAATTTAATGCCTTGTGCTTTGTAGATGGGAGTCTGTGGGCAGTCCACACAGACTGGCGTGGTTTTGGCTTCAGATTTTGGAGAAATGGACAGACGAGCAGGTATGAAGTATCGCAGTATTTACAAAGACAGTATTGTGTTGTGAAATGGGGTGAAAAGTCTTCTGACACGTTAACTCTCCTCCTGTTTGCTCCCCTCTTCAGGTTCCTCCTCACATCAGAAGAGAGCTGGAGTTCCTCCTGCTCCTGGAGGAGCTGGAGTCAGAGGGCATACCAGACACTGTTCTCAAGGTCATCATTATTATTTGGAACTTTCAATCAAACATACAGCTGATAATAAGGAAGTAAACATGAGATAAGAAAGTGTTTTAACTTTGACTGTAAACAGAATTTAGGACTGAGATAACTTGTCTTTCAGCAGGAGCTGCACAAAGCCTTCTTGGACACACAGACTGAACAAAAGGCTCCAGAAAGGACAACAGATGCTTCTGTTGAGTCTTGCCTGCGAACCTTATTGGAGAAAAAGAAGCCCAGACTGGCCCAGTCTTTAGCACAGTTCTTACAGGTCAGACATGTTTTATCAATAAAGCAGCACAAAGTGATGAAGTGTATTTAGACCATCAGCATGCTCCAACTTCCTCATCTTCCACATCTCCTCCAGGACCAGTCATGCTCAGAGGACCACACTCTGCAGCACACCTTCATCCAACACCTGATGAAGCGACTGGGGAAACCGGAGAGGAGGTTTGACAAGGTGGAGGAATGGGTGGAGGAGATTTACGCCGTGCTGTCCGTGATGCCGTGGAGCTCTCGCAGGAGTGACGGGCAGCTGGAGGCGCTGTGTGAGGCGCTCTGGGCAGCCAGAGACGGGCCCCTGAAAGAGGAGCGCATCCTGAGCTCGCTGCTCCGCCCTCGGTGCAACGCTCTCATCTCTGCGTACTGCTCCACCGCTCTGAGGCTTCAGAGGGATCACCTGCTGAGGAGCGCACCTGACACGCAAGGTAGAGGTAACAATGAGATGATTAAAGGATGCTCTGATTGGCTGTGGTGCCACATAAAACGTTTACCTTTGACTCTTCAATAAACGTTGAGTTGATGTTAATAATTATCTTATATTTAACATACTAAATACTAACATACAAAACATAACGTAACAACGCAGATAAAATATTTATAGCCTGATATTTGGCCTTCTTTGCTTTTAGTCTTAACAAAGGAATGTTCGGCATCATGACTTTTCCTCTTTTGATGGCACTTCTGCTTCTGTGGCTGCGAAAACGTTTCATGTGACAGGCAGCTGTTCTTGTCTTCTGCACTTTCTACTTCCTGATAATGTGTCATCATACCAACAATGGTGATTGGTATAACGGGTAGTTGATTCTCGGGGTGGCCATAAAATCATATTTGACATGATTTGATGTGATATTTTAGCGTTAATCATGTATTTTATTTATGACACAGACCAAGCTTACATCAAGAATAAACATGGTTTACATAAATATTCTCTAAGAAGCAGCAATGTTTTTGCTGAAATACTTTTAAATTCCCTCGCAATAAAATACTGAATTCACTCACAACTTTTTATATAACATTTAACTTACTTGCAACATTCTCTGCATGCCATTACAGTTAAACTGTTCTCTCTGTTATCTCTCTCCATTTTCTCATAGTGGACCTTCCTGAGGCAGAGAAGCTGACCCTCAGTCTATGTTGCCACAAAGATCGACCATCCATTTGGAAGACCATTTACTTTGAGTGCCTTAGCAGTGGAAAGCACTTCCTCGAGCAGGTGTTGGTAAGTGTACGAGGACCATTGGAAACATGTTAATACTGATGTAAATGTACAGTCCAATGTGTGAAGAACAGTGATGTCTGTTTAGTAGCTATGTGTTTTGTAAGTTGTGCTGGGTCCTGGTAAACCACATGTGATGAAATTCAATAATGTAATAAGATTGCTTCCTCCCTGCAGGTCACTGCACTTGACCTGATTAAACACGAGGAGTTTGCTCAGCTGAGAGACTTACTGAAGTTGGAGTTTCAGCCTCTGTCCCGTCTGCTGTTGCTCCTGGGATGGACTCAGTGTCGCAGCCTCAGCTCGGCTCAAACGCTGCTCAGCATCCTGCACAGAGAGCAGGTCAGAGCTGAAATCATGTCCACATATCAACACATATATCCTCCTCAAATTATGTTTAAGTGTAACTTTGGTTGTTTGCTGATACAGTCTTTACCTGTTTTTAGGCAGCGGCCAGTGACTCTGTACTGCAGGAGTTTGCCAATCTTCTGTCCTCTCAGCTCGGAATACTTGAATGGTGTAAAAACAACAATCCGTAAGCATTTTTCTTTTCTTTTGGAAGTTTAAGTGGCATTTAACTCTTTCTTAATCGTTTTTGTATTTTGTTCCTGCAGAGGGATTTCCATGGAGGCATTGCTGGCACAGCTTCACACTCTGGACAATCACTCTGCTCTCTATATTCTGCATTCCCTGACTCCTTTGGCTCAGTTTGAAGAGTGCAGGATATTAGATCTGCTGCAGCAGCTGCCAAATTCACCAGGAACAGGTCAGAATCTTCACCATCCTCTCTCTTGTTGTTTGGTTTTTCAGATGAATTTTGGGCTTTAATTGTCACATTTTTTTATTCCTTGCAGAAGACACTGAGGCCGTCTGTCCTCTCAGTCCCACCGTGCAGAGGAACATAGTTTTGTTCCAGGGGTTCTGTGCCATGAAGTACGCCATCTACGCTCTCTGTGTGAATGCACATAAATACTCAAATTGCACCGAGTGCGAGTCCATGCAGCAGCAGCAACATCACCAGCCCAGTGAAGCAGAAATGGACCAAAACCTAACCTCAACTTCCTCATATGGTACAAAGGCTGTTTTTCCTCTCCGCAGATAGCAATCGGTTTCCTGTCTGCTAAATTTAGCAGATTATAATCTCACTTTCAAAAAAATGTAGATGTTGATGTCATTGGTGCAGTGTGTGTAGTTAGTTTTGGTAGTCTTAAATCATGCTGTATGAGAAACTAAGTAAGTTTGTGGTGTTTTCCAGGTTGCAACTCGCTGTTCCAGCATTACCTGTCAGAGTGTCAACTCTACCTGGAGGCTGTGCCTGCCATGTTCCGCCTGGAGCTCCTGGAGAACATCTTCTCCCTCCTCTTTGTATCCACCACCGACTTCACCCAGCAGATCCAAAAAGACACAAACTCGAACCTGACCACAGGCGGCGGTGTCACGATGTCAGAATGTGTGTCAGATACAGGAAACACAAATGTTGAACTTGGAACCAAAGCAAAGCCTGATGAGACTGAGTACAGCAGGACAGAGGATGAGAAGCAGCGCTCGAGTTCAACCACAGCAGCCCATCGTAGTCACCTGGACCTGGGGCACTTTATCCAGGGCTGCAGGGGGTTTCTGGCCAATGTGACGACCATGGAGGGTTTTCTGAAGCTGCTGAAAGAAAAGTTGGACGGCATGTCTGTGGTGGGCCAGCAGGAGGGACAGGAGACCGAGGTGGCAGAAAACATCGGCTGCTCTGTGACGGCTGAGACATTCGGGGCTCGCCTGCAGAGGTTGTCCAAGCGCACCGCAGAGGCTCAGTGGAGGCTGCAGATCATCACCAGCAATCAGGGCAGTGGAAGCGGTGAGTTGGACGAGCTTTGTTTAGTTTTTACTTTTTCCAGTCCATGTCCCTTTGTGTCCATGCTAATGTTATTGTTAGGGTTGGAATGAGTTAAAATTCTCTTGCAGGTTCAGAGAGTCCTCGTCCGATGTCAGCGGTCAACTATCCCGTCACTATTCTGGGGCGCAGCAAGAGCTCAAGCCTGAGGAGAAGGAAGAGACCAGGGAGACACACTATAGACAGACAATCCTCCATGGAGAAACACAAAGGAGAAGTTAGCACGAGCGCATCAGGTAAACTGTGTGAGATGTGTCTGTGTTTCTGTGTTTTTAGGGGCAGTGAATTGGAGTCATGCAGGATGTCAGGTCTGTGGATTCAAGACATTTTATTTGTCCTTGGTCAGATGGTGGAGGAGCGACAGCGGCGAGTTGTGTGGAAATGGAGGCGTGTCCGTGTGGAGGTCCCCACAGCTGGCTCGTCCCCGCCATGTTGTCCTCTCCTGAGTCTCTGCTCATGTCCTGCATCCGCCAAGGGAACTTCATGGAGGCACATCAGGTCCTTATTATGTCTAGTATCTGTATCAATATTGATAAATCTAAATGCAGTAGATGTTTTCATCTGAATCTGCAGAAAACAAATCTGCAGTCTAAAAATATAGAGAGTGTCTAAGACGTGGACACTCACTGAGCTCAGTACTGTGTATTTCTTGGCTCCTCTGCAGGTATCTCTGGTGTTTGATCTTGGGGCGTCTGCCTGTTGCGGCGAGCTGGTGTTCATGGAGCGGTACAAGGAAGTCCTGGTGGAGTTGGGACAGGTGGAGCAGAAGATGGAGAGCCAGTCAATGTCTTCGTCCTCATCGTCCTCAGAGGGTCTGGTGACGGCGGCTGCATCCGGCACAGGGAGGACTCGGCTGGGGAGCAGCGGTCGATCGACCCTGCAGGCCATCGGGAGTGCGGCTGCTGCAGGTCCGACATTCCTTTGAATTAATCTGAGGAATGATAATTCATATTTAATCTGTGCCCTTTGAAAACACCTGACTTCTGTTTGTGTTTCCTTTCAGGTGTGGCTTTCTACTCCATCTCAGACATAGCAGACCGTCTCCTCAGCACCCCCGCTCACCCGATGCCCTCGCTGGAGGAAGACTACTGGCTGAGCCGCTGCGCTTCAGACCCCTCAGGCCTCCTTTACACGCTGTTGGAGGAGCTCAGCCCAGCAGCCATGGCTGCCTTTGACCTGGCCTGCTGCCACTGTCAGCTCTGGAAGACGTCCCGACAGCTGCTGGACACGGCAGAGCGCCGACTGAACAGCAGCCTGGAGGCTCGAGGTCTGCAGCCTCAGTTTTGGGGTCTTTTTTTTGGAAAGCTTTGGTTCTCGTTATAGAACAGATTTATTCTGACACAGAACAAGACCAACTACAATTTCACGTGTCTATTAGCAGCTTGTAATTTTGGTTTTCATCTTTAATCCCTGTCTGCTTCCCCAGGAGTCCGAGCTGACACAAAGGTTCCACATTCTGAGGGGATCTGCGGATTTCCCATGATATTACAACAGATCAACAAGATCCTGAATCATTCTGCAACCAATAAAGGCTCTGCCAAAACAGGTGATTAAAAATACTCACAGCAACACCCCAGTAGGTGTTTTTACACTCCAGTAGTGACGCTTACAGATAAAGAACAGTTACAGTTAAAGAAACTTTCCTCACCAGAGATTTAAAGCAACATTATAACGTTGGGAATTATTATTTAAGAGAGCTAACAGCAGCTACAGTTCACAGCAGTTTACTTCACTTTCATCAGGAAACAAAGGAAGGGTGGGGAAAGTAACTAGTAAATAGTTATTTTTATAAAATGAATCTGATGTTCATGTTGTCATGTTTCTTTGGTGCTGCTTCACTCCTGTTTGTAGAAGCTGTTGGGGAAGAACAAGTGTTTGCCAGCCCATTTGGTTGCTGTATCCAGGAGGTGCTCCTGTGTTGCCACCCGTCGCTGAGCGAAGAATGCATCGCTTCCCGGCTCGGTCTAGCACAACGTTTGGAGAGCACCCTGCACATCCTGAGCACTGCCACAGATGGCACAGGTTGGCACAGTAACAAAGGCTTGAAGTTAGCAGTGATGTTAACACTGACTTTGTTATTCGGGCATGTACATGTCTTGGGACTCTGTTGCGGGACAATTTATTGCTGTTGTTGCAGGATTGAAGATTCTGATTGTTCTTCATGTCTCCGGTTTAACAGAGGGCAGCGTGGGCAGCGCTCTTCTATCGCTCTTGGTTGAACAGGCCAGTCTGAAGCAGCCTGAGCTGGACGCTCACCCCGTGCGCTCCAGCATGAAGCAGCTGCTTCGTTCTCTGGACCAGCTTTGCCCCTTCGAGCCAGACGGAGATCTTGCCAAACCAGATTATGTGCACAGTTTCCTTGATTATGTCAACACACTAGTGTCAGTGTTAGTGCGCAGCCTGGGTTCAGAAGGTAAAAAGTGCTGTTTTATTAAAAGTTGTCAGCATCTGTGTCATCGTCACAGGACCATCAGTGACTCTTCGTCTTCTTCATGTACCTTATGTGTTTATCCCAGACCAGAGCAGTGAAGTGAAGCTTGGGAATCCACTGCTGGTGTTGCGTCAGGCCCCATTTCAGCTTCTCTCCCACCTGCTGTTTGACAGACAAGTTTCTCCTGACAAGTACGTGCAAACTGTCCATCAATGCTGGTGTGAAAGAGAGAAACGATATTAAAAACTTATTTGGTATGAAGGCAGCAGCTTATCTGACTGTTCCATGTCCTGTTTTATCTCCAGAGTTCTGTCATTGCTGCAGCAGGAGGGACTGCGACTGAGCGTCCAGCAGGTGATTGTCCAGCGATGCTGTGAGTCTCTGCCCGTGTGGACGTCCTGTCCAGGTGAGGCAAGAGACTCCAGTCAGGCCAAGAAAGATGACGGAGTGTTCGGTGTCGCCAGTTTGTCTGTCCTGCTCCAGCAGCACGCTCAGGAGCATATGCCAACTCTGGCAATCGCAGAGCCTCAATCTGATGAGAGCTCCGATTCGGAGGGCTCGGTGGAAGACCACTCAGCGACACCCACCAACCTCTCCACCTCCCCCACCAACCTCTCCACATCGCCACCGTCTAATTCATCCTCCTCTTCCTCTTTAAACTCTTTCCTCCTCACACCGTCAGCTCTGTCTTTCCTAAAGTCTCGCTCCCCTTTACTGGCCACGCTGGCATGTCTGAGCGCCTGCAAAGGAGAAGCTGCACGGACACAATCCTCCGGATGGTCCGGCTATTTCCGTAGTGGCCGTAAAGAGGTCGTCCTAGATGGAGAGCAGATTTCTCGTGAGGCAGATAACCTCCTGAAGGAGTTCCCTATTCTCCGGGTTTACCTGCACACCATGGTCGAACCAGTGCTGGGCACCCTGTTAAGCGAGGGCGAGGAAGGCTCTGCTGGACTGGGGGCAGTTGTTTGTGGGAAACCCCTGGTCAGTCTCCTGCTCTCAGGGCCTCAAGAAGAAGTCGCCCAGGCTGTGGCTGCTGAGGCTTTCCAGAAGGCTCTTACCTCTGGAGACCTGGGCCGAGCCCTCAGCCTGCTGGAGCTGTATGGGCAAGGCTGCAGCCAGGAGGGGGCGCTAAGAGACCGTCTGCTTGCCTGTGCTGCCTTAGAAGGTGACATTCAAATGTTTTATGTCATTGTGAATTATCAGTTTGTACATGCAATTGATACACACATGTTGAATGCAGCAGGTGCTTCACAGTGTTTATAAATGCAACTATAATGTATATCTGGTTTTATGTGTTCAGATGGAGGTGAAGGTATCGGTCAGCTGTTCCGCGTGCAGGATGCTAACCTGCGAGCTCGTATTGCTCTCCAGGCTCTGGAGCGCTGGCCTCTGTCAGCCTGCCTGGAGCTGCTCGAGTTCTGCCTCAATGACCCGAGCACAGAAGCCTCACTGAGGACAGACTTGGAGCTGAAGAAGAAAGAACTGGACATCTATCGCTGGGTAATCCTTAGAGCTGAATTGAGCTGAAGTTAGTTGTTTTCTTATCTCAAGTTGCCTGTTGATAATTTCTTCTCTCTTCTTCCAGATGTTGACTTTACATCCTCCGTTACCCTGGTCCACATGGCAAGAGCTGAGGACCGAGTCTAAGACAAACTCTGAGTCCATGTTATCCATGATGCTGGAAGCGAAGGTGAGCACAACACACCTGCAGGAGGTTTTATTAAACAAATGAAACGTTAATATTAGAAGCGAACACACACGTTAATCTTTAAAATACACATTTGGTAGGATATCACATGATCCACCTTTTCCCGCAGGAGTTCGCTCTTTGTGCACAGTGGGTTGAGCTCTATCCTGTATCCGACCAGCTGAGGCTGCAGCTGAAGACTGAGCATCTGCTCCACCTGCTGGAGAAGGGACAGACGGATGAGGCTTTCGAGGTCCAAATGAACTTTAATCTGAAATCTGTTTAATAAAATGTTGGGTTGTGTTGCTGATATGTCCAAATTCTTTGTGTTTGTGTTCCATACAACTCATGTATTGTTGTTTGTAAGGTCTAAGAACACCTTTCCCCTCTTCAACTGTTGAACTTTTCTGTTTCTGTTTAGTTACTCGAGGGCCTTTCAGATTTTGCAGTCGGCCTCGACGTTTGTGAGCGTGCCCTGGACCGCCGACCTGGATTGGCCGCCTGTCACTTCCTGGCTGACTACCTCACCCTGCATTTCCAGAGGCAGGTGTCTCCGGCACGACGGCGACACATCCACGCCCTCCATCTGGGCTCTAAGGTTGGTGAAGTTTGTGAAGAGCTGCACTGGAAGTCCACAGATGTTAAATGAGAGGAAATGTAAATCTTCTATGAATTCCTTGGTACTAATTTCTCAATCAAGTTCCCTTTTTGTAACTCATGAATCTAATGAAATCTTACGGAAGCTTAAAGAAACTCTGGCTTTTGGTAAATGGCGTTGCAACTTCTCAATTCTTACAATTTTAGAATCACACAGGAAATGATGTGCACATCTCTTCCTGCTCTGAAATATTTTATTACAGAGAATTATCTTCTGCTACAGAGTGATATGGCCAAGGTGAAAGTCCTGCACACTTGATGTTTTAACTCTCTCCATTAAAACCTTTGTTTTATCCTCCAGGTGTTGCTGACTCTGCCCCCAGCTTCCAGGCAGGACTATTTCCCGCTGCTGTCGGAGCCCCTGCTGATGCTCGAGCAGCTGCTGATGAACCTGAAGGTGGACTGGGCAGACGTGGCCATTCGAACCCTGCGGAGCCTCCTAGTCGGTCAGGAGGCCGGCTTCAGTGCTGAAGACATCGATAAGCTTCTGGCAGACTATGCCTGCAAGGCCCTCGACTTCTCCTGCGCCCCCAGAGAGAGATCTCGATCCGGTCAGTGCTCAGGACACTCTGTACAGTGATGATCACCAACATAGGTGCTCAAATATTTGCAAAGATTGTGGAGGCTGACTGAAATGTGTCACACACGTTTTTTATCTCAAACTCTGGAACTAGTACTGACACTTACTGAGTACTGAGACGAGGACGTTTCAGAAGTTCTGGGAAAATCTTTCTAAACAAATTGTTGTTGTTGTTTTGGAATAAAAGTTTAAAGAACCAAATGTTCTTGTCAAGAAATTTGGAGCTCATGTCTTAGCACAGCCAGTAACCATCAGTAGCAACTTGTAACTAAAGATGTGACTTTTCTTTTAGACTCTGTAATCAGCCTCCAGGACACACTGCTGCAGTGTCCCGCTCAAGACAGCTACTCCATATTGTCGAGTCGAATTGATTCTCCAACATCCTCTGCAGGTGAGGACGCTTCACGGTAACACATATCGATCCTGCACAGGGAGTTTCCTTTGAATGAAGTTCCTCGCTATCAGTCGATTGATTATTTCAAACTTTCTCTGATTGTCTCCTCCGTCGTGTTTGATTCCACAGGCAGCACCCCTACGCGCACACCCTCCTCAAGTAGCACAGACAGGGACAGAGATCGAAGCTCAGCAGGGAGAAAACTCCGCTCGTCTGCCAAGTTCCAGCCTCCAGACCAACCCCCGGCCCGCAAAGACTGGGTCCCTGACACCCAGCAGCATGTGTGCATGGTCTGCCAGCGTGAGAGGTTCACCATGGTGAGTGAGCGGAAAAAGTGTGAGACTCTTAAAAGGAAAGAAAACAGAACTGGTGAAAATAATAATTAGGAGTAATAAGTGTTATTTTCTTTTATATTTCCTTTAGTTCAACAGACGGCATCATTGTCGGAGATGTGGACGTCTCGTTTGTAATGCGTGTTCAGAGCACAAGATGCCTGTAGAGGGCTGCCCAGGAGAGGAAGTCCGAGTCTGCGACCAGTGTTACGCCTACTTCCACCCAGAGTAAATCAAATCATCTTTAACTTACATGGAAAAAATCTTTAAAACTATACTGAAAACTAGACTTCAAACAACTTCTCAGTTCAGTGTCCAAAACTGTAGGACCAAATAAGTTTTCCAAGTGTGCCTGGAAAAGATGTTCTGTGTTTTTAAATGTATCTGTTTTTCCTCCATGTGCAGTTCTGATGATGAGCTGGAACCAGCTGAAGGTAATTTAGGTAACATCAGAAACTTAATGTCATTTTCATATAAACTATCTCATCTTTATCAGAGAGAGGAAATCTGACAGATTAGAATAGAGGCTGTAACGATGCTGTCCTCTGCAGTGGCTGGAAGCCCCGCGGTCACAGAAGAAGCTCTAGACGGGATGCTGCATCTGCCTGAAGTGGTCCAACGACAGATCCAACTCAGCACGAAGCCTGCAGAGAACCAGCTGCTGAGGAGCGAGTTCTACTATGAACAGGTCTGGATTTGAACATTTGGCGTCATTCATCTGAAATTCCTGGAGTGCCATTATTAAAGATTAGGGTCCACACCCTGTTAAAGATTTACAGTTGAATGCATAGCCTAAAGTTTATTTCCAGCATTTTAAATAGTTGTAAGACTAATCCTGGTCTTTTGCTGAACCCTCAAGGCTCCCAGTGCGTACCTCTGCGTGGCCATCTTGTCTCTGCACAGTGACCAGACAGCCTGCGGTCATCAGCTCATCAGCCACTGCCGCTCTCTGTCTCGTAAGCTGACCAATCCAGAGGTGGACGCCTGCCTCCTCACTGACATCATGCGGCAGCTGCTGTTCAGCGCCAAGCTGATGTTTGTTAAAGTCGGCCGCAGCCAGGATCTCGCCTTATGTGACAGGTAAGACGTGAACGCAGGTCAGTGTTTGTTTGTGTTTCTAAGGCTGCTCGGGATCGACTGTGGGAAAGTGAGAGTGCAGCAGATCAGAGGCTGGGACTGTCAGTCAAGCGCACTTAGTGCAAGCCCAGACAGTTTCAGGTGACATGAATGCAAACATACCGTCAGTCTGCACAGGTGTGTACAGGCTGTTTTCCCAGAAGACATTTTCAGATGAGACGTCAGGAAAAGTGTAGCGATAAGTCATAAAATGAATTCTAGCTGCTTCACTTTCACAGTCCTGATGGCTCAGTGTCACGCTTCAATACCGTCCTGGAACAGTTGAATAGAACAGAGCCATTGTTCATTTTAGTGACACCACCACTGTAACAGATGAAAACGTGTGCTGCGAAAAAAGTTTTATATCAGTGAGCTGCAGAGAGGTGCATGATCATTCTGTATGAGTTCATAACTAAGTGGGGTCCATTCCAATCCATTAATCTAAATGGATTCATGCAGCCTCTCTCAAATTAGAGCAGTTGAGGTCAGGGCAGTTGAGATGTCAAACACAGGAAGTCAAATAACCTCCATCCATCCATCTATCTTCTGTAACGCTTATCCTCATCAGGGTCACGGCGAGGTTGGACCCTATCCCAGCTGACTTTTACACCTTGGACGAGTCGCAAGTTCGAATAACCCCCAACAGCTCTAAACTTACTGACTCATTGCATGCTCATGTGTCACGGCTGTCTTAGTACTCTCATGCACTGCAGCTAATATGCAAGGACGTCTCTGTCTGCCTGTCTGTGCATCTTAAAACTTTAAATTTGACACAGTTTTGCTTCCCTTTGTTATATTCTGTGTTTCCGCAGTTACATCAGCAAAGTAGACGTGCTTAAGATTCTCGTGTCGGCCAATTACAAGTATATCCCCTCTCTGGATGACATTCTGGAGACTTCCGCTGTCACGCGTCTCCGTAACCAGCTGTTGGAAGCAGAGCACTACCAGCTAGCAGTGGAGGTGAGGAAGTCAATGGTTTATCTATATTTTTATTTTACACGTCAGTCATTTTAAATATATGTATACCAGCTTCACCTGCAGTTACTGGGCAGATAAACACAAGCACTAAAAAACACAGTAAATCAATCAGGTGCCACGTACAATGACTCCTGTGGTCATGTTTCAGACAGGGATCCCTCCCCGGGTCTGTTACATAAGTTAATGCTACTAGCAGCTCTGGCATGCAGTCGTCCTGAATTTAAATAAGTCAGATTAAAATATGTTGTAACGCAGCTGCCGTGATTTGGGAGTGGAAAAGTCTCCTGTACCTGTAAGATGTGGGTAGTTACACAGCTTCAAAAGGACCCAAACTATTTAGTGATTGAATTAGATAAACTGTTCTCATCATCACTGGCTTTTAGGTGTCTACTAAGAGTGGCCTGGACCCTGGTGGCGTGTGGCAGGCATGGGGGATGGCGTCTCTCAAGGCGGGGAACCTTTCAGGGGCGAGGGAGAAGTTCACCCGCTGCCTGAAGGCTCCAGTGGACCGCAATCATCTCAACATGGGACCTTTACTGCTGCAGGAGATCGTCCAGAACCTGGAGACCAACGTGCACCTCACTCACTCCACGGTAAGAAGAAAATGGCAGTCCTATTCTTAGTCCGAGCAGAATCACTGCTGCATTGTTAGGCCATGCCACTGACTGAGGTCTCCATATAGCCTGCACAGAAGCAGAAAATATCATGTGTCACGCTCCCCCTTTCATTTGTCCGGCATGGCATTTTCCAACCTTTCAGTCACACCATCATTCTGAACTGCACATATATATATATATATATATATATATATATATATATATATATATATATATATATATATATATATATATATATATATATATATATATATATATATATATATATATATATATATATATATATATATATATACACACACACACACACACACACACACACACACACATATAACCAAATTAACATTCAGCTACAGTCAGGTGTGCACATGCTGGAGTTGCACTGTACAGAATGTGCAGAACTTCTTCACCCCTGGTGGTGCACGACACTTGAAGAATCTCCCACGTATTGTTTGGTGCCTGAAGGTCTTTGCTGCTTCACACAGAGAGGAATGTGTGGCCTCAGATGTGCATGTGTGGTTTCTATTGGACAGGATTACATCAGAGTTTCCAGCGTGAGAGAGAGTTGTTACGTGTATGTGGTTCAGTAATCTTCAGTAACTACTGTTCGTGTTTCATTGACACTTCTTCAGTCCTTGTCATGAAAGCACAACTGCAATAAACTACTTGATGTGCATGTATACACTCCTGACTTGTTGGGTGACGTTCTGTGTCTGTGTCAGTCTTTTGAAGAGGACATCTTGGCGTCCCTGCGTGAACTGGAGGACGTCCTGTGCGAGGCCGGTCCTTTGGATCGACCAGAGGGTCAGACGCAGACCAGCAGCCTCCACCAGGAGTGTCTCTTCTATCTGAACACATACGGCACTCACCTGGCTCTGATCAGCTTTTACATGCGTCATGACTGCATGACCGAGGCGTTAACATACCTGCTCAACAAGGTGAGGCTTCGTTTGCTTTCAGTTTGCATTCAGCTGATCCTCATATCCTAAAAAAAGACCTTGATGTAAGTTTAAGAATGTTGAGGTGTTAAATTAAAGTCAGAATAAATATTTGTTCTGAGTGTGTCAGACCAAAGAAGAAATTGTAATTAAACCACCTAACCAAATTTGAATGATTAAGTTTATGAAATCAGGTGTCAACATCAGGTAGAAATGAATTTTCAGCTCCAGGACTGTGGGGGTGTGTCCTCTGAATGTGGTGAAGCCACGCCCACTCATGGGACCAGTCGAGCGGCAATTTGGATGCGACTGAAACGTGTCTGAAAGACACACGCCTGGTGACACCTCTCTGTTGCCAATATCTAAAATCTGGCAGCATATCAGGTTCAGTAAGCAAAGTCCATTTGACTTCGGTTTGGCCTTGGCTCATTTTCAACTGTGCAGAAATGCAACAAAGTAAACTCTAGTATCCTGTTTATAGCAAAGAAACAAGCTGCAGTTTGACCAAAGACTTAAAAAAGATCATTCCAAGCTCTGACAGCACTTTCCTGTTTAAACTTTATTTAAATACGATGTAGTCATCGTCATTTGTCTGAAGGAACTGCTGCATGTGTCATTGCTTCTATTTTCCCAACATGTGTTTTTCTACTTCACGGCGCTCAGGACTGCCCGGAGGAGGTGTTTCTGGAAGGCGTGTTGCAGCCCAGCCTGGAGCGGGGGTGTCTTGGCACACTGCAGGGAATACTGGAAAAACTTGACCCGGGCCTGGAATCATGCAGCCGCTACCTCATCGCCTCCTGTCAGTTCCTGCAGAGGCGGGGATACTACCACACTCTTTACCAGCTTCAGCAGTTCATGATGGTTAGAGTGCTATTGTAATCTAATGTTTGCTTTCATCTGGACAGTCAAAGGCCAAAAAAAGTCTCCCAAATGTGCAAAGTACTTTTCATTAACATGTCAAATGTTGTCTACCTGGACAGGATCACGTGCG
The DNA here is from genome assembly GCA_023373845.1 of Nibea coibor. NCBI lineage: Eukaryota > Metazoa > Chordata > Actinopteri > Sciaenidae > Nibea > Nibea coibor. The sequence continues at coordinate 24,124,011 of CM041722.1, forward strand.
CGCGGCCATGACCTGTATCCGATTCTTCACACATGGAGCCAGTTCGTACCTGCAGCTGGGAGATCAGCAGGTATATCTCCCGTTTTTCCCCTCACAGTCATGCAGTTGGCAAAATTCGCCTGCTCATATGAGAACGCTGACCCTCCTCTTGACCTCGTACAGAGCTGGCTGGTCAAAGCCAAAGAGCACCTGAGGACATACCTACAGGAGCAGCAAGGTCGGGGCGGTGGGAGGAGGAAGTCTCAAGTCAACTCCTTCAGGAAGATGATGTCGTCCAATGACGTGTCCAGGTTGTTTAATGCATCTTTATGTAAATGAACGGGATGGAAATAAATCTAAAAAATAATAATTCCATCTTGGGGCTCTATTTTTCATCTTCATATATGTTTTCTGCCTGTCAGAGACTTGTTTTTTTTAAGTGTGGACCTCTCCTGTCCTGTTTTCATCAGGCACATGAACACCATTGAGCTTCAGCTGGAGGTGACCCGTTTCCTGTCCCGCTGTGAGAACGCAGCCTCCTCGAAGACCCCACAGACCAGTACGCCTTCCTCCAAGTCCTCTGGAACCAGCTCACTGCCTACACTGTTTGGAGGAAGTCCCATGAAAGTTGAGGTTGCCTGCAAGGTGAGCTTCCCATCGTGGTTCTCCCAGTCCTTCTTAAAATAGATAAAGTTTGTTTATTCAAGTTCAATCATGAACTAATATTATGTCTTTATTTGTGCTTCTTCAGGTGATGCTTGGAGGAAAAAACATAGAAGAGGGTTTTGGCATTGCATACAGAGTCATACAGGTAAAATCTAATCCAGCAGATACATAGCCAAGTGTTTACTGGTCATTTACTGGTTTCCATTTAAGAGTTTAACTCTTCTGCCTCTCTTTCTGCCTCAGGACTTCCAGCTTGAGGCCCAGGCGGTCTACGTGCGGGCCGGCCAGAGACTCGTCCGACAGCGGCAGCACAAAGCCGTACGTCAGCTGCTCAAGTGTGTCGGCGAGTCGGGCACCGCCACCAAAAACGACTGCGACGCCCTCATCCTCAGCTGCGTCTCCGTTGCAGATAAGGGGCCAGCTGATGTGAGTGAAGAATGAAACATCGAATGTCCTGTTAGAACAAATCATGCCCATGACCTGGCTCCATGTTGTCTGTCCTCATTGTCTTTTATCTGATTTAGGCTAAAGAGCTGGAAAGTCTCATTCTGGAGATCAAGAGCACAGAAAGCAAGGTAGTGCTTAGTGTTTCATTCTTCTCTGTCACATCATTTCTCCTCTTACCTGTGATATCACTTTGTTTCTTGTGACACCTGTTCTTGTTACCTGGACACTGGCCTGCAGAGTTCAAGAAGAATGTTCCTCTTCACTCTTGAAATCAAGATTTAAAGACAAAAAGTTGTAGAAAAGTGAAACTCACTGATGGTCTATTTCTCATTCCTCTCTCTGCAGATCAAAGCCTACCTGCTGTGCAGTAAACTGAGACCGGCATACCTGCAGGCGGTGAAGCTGGAGCCGGGCCGAGCCGGCCCGTTGGTCCAGGACGTCCTTCAGGCCGCCGAGGGAACGCAGGACTCTGTGATGCAAAATATCTGTCGCCAGTGGCTGTCCGAACACCACAACAAGTCATCTCAGCAGCGCCAGGGCCGACCCAGTGCCAGGTAAAAGGGGTCGCAGCGCAGTCAGCACAACAAGGGATTACACACACACACACAACACTTAAAAAGAGATGAGCCACAAAATGGATCCAGGTCTTCTGACGTGACGCAGCGCTAGAAAAGTGTGATTGGTAAACTTTCAGCTGCAGATTATTTAAAGCGCTTCAGTTTCTGTGTTTGTGCGGCCTTCCTGTCTGTCAACCAACAAAACCACCACTGTGCTTTACTTTCATTCCTGAAATATTTTGCTGTTATCTCTCGTGTAGAATATTTGAGAGGGAGAGTCACCGGTGTTACAATAGCTGTTACCTAACAACAAAATTCCTAACTGAAATCTGCAAACAGATTCTTACACAGCGTAAGCATATTATCTGTAACTCAGTATTTGATTAGATTAATCTCCTACCTCATCCAAAAGGGAAAATATCTTTAACTGACTAGAAGGCCTCTGTCTTTTTTTTATGTCCTTATCATCTCCGTGTTTTTACTCTGAGTGTAATGAGGTGTCCGCCACTAAAGAATGGTACGTTTCAACCCTTAAAGGTGTCAAATGTTGTTTTATGTCCTATTGTATAGCACATTTTACGGCCAGCTTTCAGTCCGTATATTCCCTTTCGGAAAGGGAAATTAATGTTGAACAGAATTTGAAGTCAAGGGCATTGAAGATAAAACATGAGGTTGGATACAGAAAGGGACCCGCTTATCGATCATGTTTTAGCCTCAATTGATTGTCCAGAAGTTACTCGAGTCGCTCGTTTTTATGTCTCATCTTGTGTCTCTTGTTTCGGTAATAATGTCACTAATTTTAAATCATGCTTTTCAATTTGCTCTCACCAGAGACTCGACCCATATCTGTGTGAGTATATGAATTCTTAATGATGAACTCACACAGCCAATAATCTATAAAAAAGGGACTTTTTTCAGCATCATTTTCTTTTGAATTTTGTACAGATATATTCAGCTCATTTCATTGACAATCACTTATGTTGCTCAAGCTGTCTTTCCAAGGAGAGAAGAAGGTTTATTTCAGAGAAACTCTGATAACACGGTCAAGTCCTTCATCTTTATTTACAGGAGATGCTGTGTTGTCCTTTTGCCATTCTTCCCTCCGCTGCACTAGTTTTAAAGACTGAGACTGACGAATCTTCCTGTGATGATAATAATATGTGTTTATCGGCAAGAGATGAAATGAAGAGCTTTTGAGATGCGCGCGTACGACATTGTTGCACTCTAATCCTTCTTAACTTGGACTGTTGTCTCATCACTGCCGCACTTTATACTGAGCAAGTAGACTTTAAAATACAGTAATGCTTTGATGATGCAGGGATGAATGATTTTCAAATGTAACTGATTTTCTCTATCCCCTGTAAAAGAAATAAAATAATAAAAAATGTAATATAAAAAAACAACGTGTTGATGTTAATGCTCCAACATTTGATGCTTAAGATGACCCATGTCTCTGTTTTGGTGGACCGATCCCGTGCTTACATTGCTGAATTTCAAAGCAGATGAGCACCCTTTATAGTAATAGTTTATTTACATCAGTTGTAAACATTCAACTCTTAACATGAATGTAAGTGTAGTAAAAGGCATGTTTGACTTGTATAAAACACAGAATGTAAACTCTTGGCAACCTTGCATGTGAATGCTGAGAGGAGAACATGAGCAGGGAGATCCTTATAAATGTAAAACTGTAGTTCCTGCAGGAATGTGCAGTTTTTTTGTTTTTTGAAAATGTGGATGGAAAAAAAAATCCTTTGCAAATATTGCGATGACGTGATTCTGACTCGGATTTGGTTCAAATAGAAAACCTTTCTTAATAATCTACATTGACTACGATTATCACAAAATACATCTATGCAATTCAAGCGTTAATCATGGCTCAGACTGTTGCTGATCTTCGATAGTTTACTAATTATTTATCAACCTGGAAACGCCGTAAGAACCCCTGCAGTTGTTTAGAAACGCTGGCGCAAAAAATTTAGCTGCGGATTCTGGAGAAATAATAATATATATATAAAAAACCAAAACACGATATTTGCTAAAGTTGCTGGTCATTTACCCTGGCTTGACCCCTCACAGTATCCTACAGCATTACAATACATCAAGTTGCTTTTTTGCCTACACTGGATTCACATCGTGTCACAAAAATAGAGTCAAAAAGTTATTTGTGGTTACATGATAATACAGTTGAGCAGTTTTGGTTTGTTGTGGAAAACCAGAAATACTCAAGTTATTATGATGTAATTACTGCATTATTACACAAAAAAGCAACTTCACATTATAGGACCTCTTACAGTATAACCTGACTGCTTATTAGGTAAGAAACGTTCAAAGTACAGAACATCAAAACCATAATGAAATGAATGATAACAGAAGGAATAAGGACTCCGTCGAGAACTGAGATAGATGGTGGTTAAAAGCCGAATCAGTCCCACTCGATGCCAAGAAGCTCGCAGCTGACGTCCCACAGTCTCCTCGCCGTCTCTTCGCTTCTTCCCTGTGGCGCTACAAAGGCAGGGGCGCAGTCACTGAAATGAAAGGAGGGGGAATAATTATTGCATAAGGGCTAATGATGGTGTGAGTCATCACTCTGGTGTGAGTGCACTGAGCTCATCTCTCTGTGACCTTGTGCATGATTAGAATGTTTAGGAACCTAATTTATTTTATCCGTCGATGCTTTGCGAAGGACGAGGAGGCGAGGAGCCGCTTTTCTGTGTTTGAATTTACAAACAGGGTTCTTTAAAACGAGGAAAGTGAGAGGACAGCTGGGCTTATAAAGCTGTCTGTCTTTTTTGAGCCTGCGGGACCTTTTTAGATTTCCATTGAATTCAACGCACTTTCATCTGTGGAGACAAGAAACTAATAATCAGGAATGAGAAAAGCAGAAGTACAGCTACTCTGATTGTGTGAGAGTAATAAAAGTAGAGCAGAGACACGGCTGCTGTCTCTGCTTTCAGAGGGTAACTTAACAGAATATGAAATATTTTGTGGCTGCTAGCTGATTGCAACCCATTCACCTCACCCTCTTCTTCCCTGTATGAAGGAACGCCCTATCTAAAGCCCGGGTTTAGTTTCTTTTACTGTAGAAACATGGCATGACATGAATTTTGTTACAGATGACCATGGTGGGGAGGAGGAGTGACTCCAAATGACGGATTAAATGCCATGAAATTTGGCAAAAACATCCATGTTCCCTTTGAGATGACACATGCAGATTGTTCATTCCCATCAGCCTCAGCTGTATTTTGTATTTAGTCCCCATTAACAAATATTAGTATGCTATCAGATTAAGCCATGATGGTAAATATTAGATGTGCTAACATGCTAATATTGGTACACCCTCCTGGGACTGCAAATTTGGCTGCAACCTCTTATGGCTTGTTAGCCTGGTGTCACTCTCTGCATGCCTCTTCACCTTAGAGATAAACAACATTTCATGCACGAGAAACCAGAAATACAATAAGAGGTGTGCCCTGATGTGAGGTCACACGAGTAAAGACGACAGCAGTTGACCCAGTTAAACCTCCTCTACCAGGGAATAACTGTTAACATTAAAGGGAATATGAAGGGGATTAGCTTGGCTCCAGACCTCTGAACTGCTGCCCACCTCTCGCACGTCAGTCGATTCATCGGTCTGACTCATCCCAGCAGAGGGACAATAAAATCTTATTAAAAAATGACAAACTGTCTAATGTCGGAGTCATTAATGTAGGCGTGTGTTACTCCCATTTATCTTGTTGGAAAGTTCTGGAGCAGGCAGCTCTCCCATGGTAACGCTAAAGCTCGTGGGTTGTGTAGTTTCCCACAAGAAAACAGAATAAAACTTAATAAAGAAGCGACTGCTTAGGAACAGGTCTGTTACATAATAGGACACCTCCTACATCCCCCTTCAGCTGTTAATAACATACAGGGGAAGAACCAGTTTCAGATGCCTCAGACATGAAGCTGACTTGTTTCACCGACCTGAAGTGTTTCCCAGAGATAGAGTGCAGTTCTTCTGCCACAGCACAGTAGATGCTGGTCTGTGCTCCTTCCCGCGGGGTTTTGAGGAACATGGAGAAGACGGTGAAGAATATCGTCATGAGGGTTGAGTGTCTGGTGAGGTCAGAGTTCACCGTCCCCGGGTGGACCGAGTTCACCGTCACATTGGTATCTGAGGAGGACAGACCTGCATCAGCATCACCTCTTTTTAATCTTCAGTCTATTATAAATGACCTGAAACTGAGCTCAGGGTGAAGAGACAGTCACATGTTTGTCAGGGAAGTCAGGTGACTTTGAAGAGAGCATAGACTGATAGAAATGCTTCAGTTTCCCTTTAAGGTCCCATTTTAGAGCAGAGACCTTCATTTAGTTCTGTGATTTTAACCTTTCTGCACTGAAACACCAACATTACTCCAAAAAGTGTTTTTGCACTCTCTAATCTTCTGCTTGTTACTACACTACTACTCCTGCAGGTCATCTGTCCGTTCTCCCACGTTTGTGTACGTGTGTGTGTTTGTGTACCTTTGAGTCTGCGTGCCAACTCTCTGGCAAACAGCACATTGGCCAGTTTGCTCTGGCAGTATGCCAGTCCGCTGTTGTAGCTCCCCTGGCTGTGAAGGTCGTGGAAACGGATCCAGCCAAAGTTGTGCGCAAGAGACGAGACCACCACGATCCGGGCCGGCGCGCTGCGCTTCAGTTGGCCGATCAGGAGGTACGTCAACAGAAAGTGGCCTGTTAGAAGTAAGAACACACAGAGTCCATGGTTCTGTACTCAGATTTAAATTCTGTTGATAATTTACATACATTAGTATTCTCTGGGTGAGCTGCTCGGTCTTACCCAAGTGATTGACTCCGATATGCATCTCAAAGCCATCAATTGTTTTTGTGTAGGGGCACATCATCACGCCGGCGTTGTTGATGAGGATGTGAAGTTGGTTGACATCTGAAGACGAGAACATCATGGCAGCTGTGACTCCTACACAACAAAGCAGGGCTCTGCAGGTAGACGTGAGCGTCACTCAGATGCTCTGGTGCTTACCTCTCAGGAACCTCTGTGCGAAGGCTCGTATGGAGCAGGTGTCTGCCAGGTCAAGCTCTCGGACCTCCACTTGTGCTTTAGAGTACGCAGCCCGTATACTGGCTGCAGCCTCTTCTCCTTTCTCCACATCTCGGCACGCCATGATTACCCGAGCGCCTGTCGCGTGAAAAATAAGCAGCAGATAAACTTTGAACCAAACAGAAACTACATTTACTGGAGGTGATGCTCAGTGTCAGAGGGTAAAATGTGATATTATGTCACTGCTAAAGCAAAGATTAAGATCATGGACTTCAATATTTGTATTGTTTAGGATGAACCTGCATGCAGTGGTCTTAAATGAAACACACAGCCTTTGTACACAGGGTGGACACTCGATTAACTGAGATAAACAACACCCTGACTAGAGAATCTTTATACTTTATATCTGGCAGGTTGTCTGAACCAAAATTAAGGCACGAATATAGGAGTCTGTCTGTGAGGAGTCTGCATGTTCTCCCCATGTCTGCATGGTTTCTCGCCGGGTACTCCGGCTTCCTCCCACAGTCCAAAGACATGAACTTTAACGGGTTAACCGGTGACTCTAAATTGTGCCTAGGTGTCAGTGTTAAGTGTGAATGGTTGTTTGTCTCTATATGTTCTGTGATGAACTGGCAGCTTGTCCAGGATGTACCCCGCCTCTCAAAGTCCTACAGAAGGTCACCAATGACATAACCAACCACAAGGCTCGGCTCTAAGGGGCAGTAGATGTTTTAATGTAACATACGTGCTGATGTAAGAGCAGACTTTGACCTGTCAGGTGCTAACTGTTGCTAATGACATTAAGGATTGCACAGTTTAGTGTCCCAGTAAGTTTTGACGGTGTGACTGTGAGCCAAAGGGATGCTAAAGACAAAGCGGCTAACATTACAACATTAATTTTATTATTTACACCTGGGTAATAATTTAATATCATCATATCATATCACTGACTGAATTCAGTTGTGAAGATGTGATCACATCATCACTTTATAGTTTTGTCTGATGTAACGTTATTATGATTATATTAGTATGTGTTGATTTATTATCACATATCTTAATATATCTGGATACAGTGTGGTCTCTTGTAGCCCTGCAGGCCGTGTTAGAGCAGTCAGAGCTACACTCTGCTGTGTGTTTGAACATGAAGTCACCTCTCATCGCCATGTCCAGAGCCGTCTCCTTCCCGATCCCTGTGTTGGCTCCAGTGATGAGGACTGTCTTCCCATCCAGCACCGCTGTGGACTGACACACTCCACCTGCTGCATATTTCCTGTTAACACACACAGTGATCACTCACTCACAGCGGACAGCTCTGTGTGAATGACTAGCAGCCCCTTCTGGTCTAAGTAATGTCCTCATTATAGGTTGGACATATGGACAGCCTGGTTTAATAATTCACAGAGAAACTTGGATAATGAATAGTACTGAGTCGTACGACCCACGCCACTGAGCAGGCCTGCCTCATAACCAATAGCTCTGCCGGAGTAAAGCACACAGATATAACTCCTCCCACGCTCAGCCTGCTGATAGGCCCGAGCTCATCTACCGAAGACTCCCGGTTCATCTCTGTGCAAAACTCCCACAGCTCTATCAATCTGCTCCACTGATTTTCTGCTCCGAGGACCAGCCGGCATCGTGTGAAACCAGAGATCCTGCAAAATAAAGCTTTAAAACGACGATCAGCTGATTTAAAGTGTGCGTGCACAGTGGCACAGTGTTTTATAACGAGGCTGCTCGTGATAGCTGCATCAGTGCAATGTAACGTCCTGTCAGCCAAGTACCAACCCAGCCGTGATGTCCAACACTGCATTTCTATGAGAGCGAATGAATGAGTGTGTGTGTGAGAGAGTGTGTGTGATCGGTGCTGCTTACCTGATGTGTGGTGCAAATAAAATCACCAGTAACGTCACCACTCCGAGGCCCGCGACTATTACTAAAAGCAACATCATGCCACGGATCCGCGTCCTCCAGCAGCAGGATGCCTCTGCTCCGCTCTGTGGGCTGAACAGCTGATGGCATAAAGGGGCTCGGAGCGCAGTGGGATGAAAGATACACCGCGAACGGAATCATGGGATTGTAGTTTTTTTTTTTTTATTGTGGAGCCAGTGGTTTACCTGACATCTGTACTGTTTTACATTGACATGACCGTGTCTATTTGAATGTATTTACAATGGTCAGACATATCCTGATATTCAGAATTTTAGTGTATCATAATGATGTCAGTATAAGAAGATTTAATTATTAAATGTTTCTGATTATTCAATTTATATATTTTTATACAGTTCTTAGGACCAATAACTGTTTTATTACTACCAACACATATATACTGTTATTATCATCATTGTTATTATGTATACTGTTCTTCTTCTTCTTCTTCTTCTTTTTATTATTATTATTATTATTATTATTATTATTATTAGTAGTAGTAGTAGTAGTATATACTGTTGTCTATCTATCTATCTATCTATCTATCTATCTATCTATCTATCTAGATAGATAGCGAGGCTACAATAACCATGAAATAAAACAGAGAAATAATTACATGAATGTGAAAATTTGTAAATAAAATTAAACAAAACACATTTCATATGTTTTAGTTTACATTAAAAACTAAAAATGATTGTTGTAGCGTGTTAAATGTTTATTAAATAGCAGCTGTTGTAGTGTTAGCGTTTAAAACTCCATTTCCCAGAAAGCGCTACGAGAGCTGTCTGCGTCGTGCCTGACTAAAAATAATATCTGGGTACTTGAGTTTTAGTTTTTTCTTAGTGCTTAAGTAGTTGTTTTTTTTTATCACGATTTACATGATTTTATTTATGTGTGCACTGTTACATGTAGCTTGTCTATTTTTTTTTTGTTATATTAGAAAACAGGGAAACGTTGTTGTGGTTTTTGCTCTGGAGTTTTAGTCGCTGGATCACGAGGACCATCATGCGGAAAACAGTCCCGGGGATCTCATTAGCATCGAAACTAAACTGAAGTCAGCGCTGTGACTTTGTTTCGTGTTTTTAACTCACAGCAGGAGACAGCACAGTTAGTGAAGGGAAAAGGCGGCAAAGCAGCGACAGTCACAACCAAAATGTCGTCGGAGGAGTTCGAGAAGTTGCACGAAATCTACAGATCTCTGTACGACGAGCTGAAGCTAATGCCGGACAGAGCTCTGCGGAGCCACGGAGGTAAACAAACAATCATGGTGTGGTTTCAACGGCTGATGTTAGCGTCAGCTGACCGAGCAGACACGGTGACAAACCAGCTGCTTGTTGTCGTTCACAGAGGAGAGGAAGAGGCTGGTGAGGACCTTCGATGAGAGGCAGGGGGAGGCTGAGGAAGTGGTGAGCTGTGTGTGTGTGTGTGTGTGTGTGTGTGTGTGTTCAGAGGTGATCCCTGCTGTTCAAGTCCAGTATGGAAAAAAGTATTCTTACCCAGGTATACATGATGAAACGCACAGCTGTGTCACAGTCAGACCATAAGTTACTGTGACCCTTGGATAAAACTGTGAAATCGTTAATGTCATTAGAGATTCATAACAGCTGACAAATCAGAGTCTGCTCCCAAATCAGTGTGTATGTCACATTTGAATAAATGCACCACCACTGAAATGGAAACTGGTGAAACTGGATCAGTTTGTCTTTGTAACTAAGCGATTAAAAAAGAAGCAGATGTTCTCGTCTTTCGATGTAACATTATCTGTTTCAGTTCTGTCAGCGTCCTCTGCGTATGCCACCGCTAATGTCTTCACAAGCACTTTACAGAGGGAGGCCCTACCTCTCTCTTTCATTTTATTACCATTGTCCTATGTCCCCAGTTACAAGGCATGGAAGCAGAGCTGCGCTCTGCCCCGTCCTCTCACCGAAATGCCATGAGTACAAAGCTGCGCATGTACCGAAGAGATCTGGGAAAGCTGGAGAGGGAGATGAAGAACTCTGCTCCTGGCTTTGGTTCCTCTTCCCAGCCAGGGGAAGGAAGTCATCATGGCATCTATTCATCACAAAACCAACACAGTGTAAGTGGCGTGATGAACTTTGGTATGTTATAAATGCTGTTTGAGCTGTTTGTTTCAGTTCTCTAAGAAGGAAATAAGCCCTGCAATGTCTTCAACTAGACAAACTCATATGTGAAGGACTATCTGAGGACGAGTTCCTCTTATAAATGTTTATTTCATCTTCTGCATTATTAGTGTCATTTACCTGGTTTGGATCTGTTATTTTTGTCCACCTATGCAGACACACCTACAGTCTCAGAGAGCCTTGCTGCTCCAGGGCACAGAGTCTCTGAACAACGCCAGTCAGAGTATTGAACGAAGTCAGCGCATCGCCAACGAGACGGAGCAGATCGGTACGGATATCATCGAGGAGCTGGGAGAGCAGAGGGAACAGCTGGATCGCACCAGAAACAGAGTGAGCTGCGAATTATTATTATTATGTTACTGCACAGGATGAGCATTAAACTTGGTCTGTCTAGAGTAGATACTGTGTGTTAGATATTCAGTTACGCTTAGTTTAGCCTTGTTTGGCTCAAAATGATTTATATTACTTAGATTTTTTAATTTTGGGAGAAGTAAAAAGTCTATTTGTCTTTGTCATGCTGAGATTTTCTTAAATCTATTCTGCCTCTCAGTTGGTGAACACCGGAGAGAACCTCAGTCGAAGTAGAAAAATTCTTCGTGCTATGGCACGCCGGTAAGTGCTAAAAATGTAATTAATCTAAATGATTGAATTGAGTTTTTCTTTAACTGAATGTGAAGTACTGTTGTCTCTGCAGCCTGTATTATAGTACAAAGCATTGTACTACTTTGTGCTTCACTCTAGTCTCTCATCAAATATTTAATGCAACACAAAGATCAGAGCCCCTCCTCATTGTGGACTGTCTCCCTTTTTTGGTCTTGTAGGTTGGTGACGAACAAGTTGCTGTTAGGCGTCATCATTTTAATGGAGCTGGCCATTCTAGGTGCTGTGGTTTATCTGAAGTTCTTCCGACGATAGCATCGGAGAAACGGTCTAGGCTCTGGATCCAGAGCAAAGTCTCTACATCTGTCTCCACTGACGATCTAGTAGCAATAAGATTCTTCTGCTGTATTCAGCCAACTATTTCCATGAGTGCAAATAAGAATTCTGAGATGGCTCAGTCTTAAAGTGAACCTGTCCATGGGGATGGGGATTCTGTCCGTGGGCAGGTCAAGTTCAAGATTTGCTGAAAATTTTGAACCTGGACCAGACCTACAGAAACTCCACGGACACACTGTGAACTGAGATTTGCACTGTTTTCATTATCAGACTGTTATCGCCAGTGACGCCCTGCAGGGTGATTATCTGGGCTTGTGTGCTCGCTGCTGCTGCAGACCACACAGGTGATTCTCTGTGAGGATTTATCCAAGCATGAACACCATAGACTTACTCCCACACGTGTAGATTCCCTGTTAACACAAATGGCACTGATAAATGTTGGTGCAGCAGAGCTCAAAGTGGGATAGTTTATAAGTAAGTATGTGATGAAATGGTACCAGTGTTGTCAATGTGCCCAGTATCCAAATGGTTTTATTGAGCTAATTATTCCAGACTTGAGGCCAAATTCTGTCTGTCAGATGTGTGAATGTGATGAATGTGTGGAAACTCTTAATAAATGCAATGTTCTTAACAGTTAACAGTTAACGTCGTAAAATCACTGTATAATACAAACTCTGTGTTAGAACTAGGCTTCAGTATTCCTTGACAGCCTACACATCATTAAAGCTAATCTTTACCCTCGGTTTGGATTGTATCCGATATTTTCTGGGACGGCAGCCAAACAGACGAGAGCGAAGCTGATGTCACTGAAATATGTTACTGGCTGAAGACGGACACCAGGCCAGGCCAGGCCAGGCTAGTGCTGTGTAAACAGCATCTGTTACTATGGAGTTAATTCTGAAATAATAGGTGATAAGGTTATTTTTAGTGATGTGTTTTCCAGGTGTGTGTGATGCCAAGTGCAAAAACATGTTTTGTGACCTGCTTTTGAAAAATTAGGTTGGGCTGGAGTAGAAAAAAATATTTGAATGCTTTGCCTTCAGTGACACACTGATCTCACTCTCACTTAAAAAACTACAGAAAAAACATTTTGATACATGAAACAAACTATGGAAGAAGTAAGACGCTTGTACAAATGAACAAAAAATGTAATCACATTTATGGAAGACCAAAATATAAACTCTGTTACATCAAATCAAACACGATCAAGCATCAGATCAGTTCATGCTAAACGACTTTGTGCCAGCATTTGAATCAAAGCTAGATATTAGTTTTCAAGCTAATTAATACGACTTCATGTCAAGACTTTTTCAGTAGATATGCCTACTCATACACAGTAATCTAGTACATGTACTGGTAGGTTCTTTGTGAAAATACAAAAGTAAACTAACCACAGCTGGTCCAAAGGTGCGAACACATCTTTACTAATGTTCCTTTTTTTTTTAGTAACTGGCACAGCCACATCCATGTCACGACCGTGTACTTCAAACTAAGTCAAACTTGGTTTATCATACCTCTGAGGCAGGTTCATTCTCTTATAAACCAAAAACACACAATAAATATGTGGCAGCTGTGACGTCTAACACTTAACTTATCACATAACAGGAGCAAAATAAGTTAGTATTGTTGTTTAAATTAATAGCATTCCCATCAATAAGTGTAGTGGGCTTTAAATTATGTCAAAGGCTTTTGTCTCAGCGTTATTAATATGAATTATTATTTATGTGTTCTCCTCAAAGCCCTTTCATAGTTTTATGAATTCAGACAAAATTCTTTCATCGTACACTTAACAGCAGAGATGGGAACCGAAACAACCTACACAACTTTAGCTGTTAGATTCAGTCTTTGTGGAATGCTCAGGGATGACGTTGATAAAGTTCATAGCTTTGCGTCATGCTCTCAGAGACGGAGCTGCTCTGTGTCGTCCTTCACTGGAGGAATCTCATCAATGGACACGTGAGCACCTTCCCTCGTCTGTCCCAGAGACGATGCGATGACGTCGACCGCTAGCGAGGCGGTGGCCTCTACGGCTTCGCGGTTGGCCCCCAGCACAGGGTTTACTTCTACCAGGTCCATGGCTGACAGCAGACCTTTTAGACACAAAATAAGATGTTAAATCAGCACGGAGCTGTCTTTATGTGATGTTGTGATCACGTGTAGTCATCTGTACCTGTGTTATGGATTTCCTCTGTGATGTAGATTCCCTCCCTGTAGGTCAAACCTCCATTAACTGGCGTTCCGGTGGCTGGAGCCAGAGACGGGTCGAATGCATCGATGTCAAAGCTCAGGTGGATCGGTCGCTGCTTTCTGTTGGAAAAAAAGGTGAGGAGGTTAAGATGCGAATGTAACTCAGAGATGGTCAATCATTTAGAAAGTTTAACAGTAAGTTCATATTATAATCTGCTGAAGTACCTCGCCAAAAGATGGTCAAAAGTGACCTCCATGACCCTCTGGATGCCTAGTCTGTCGATATCCCTCATGGTGAAGTACTGGATGCCCAGGTTCTTCAGGATGTGGCTGTAATAGACAAAACCAAGAACTATTTTCACAGTGCTTACATGTTGGAAATTTAGTTCACACAACAAGCTACACATGATTAAAGCTAAAGATGATATCATGTACTTACTGCTCTCCGGGGTCAACATCCCGCAGTCCGATGTACACCAAGTCCCTTGATGAGAGGACTGGCTTCATCCAGGAGAACCCTGGGATATCTGGCATCTGTGGTGGACAGATGGAGATCAACATGGAACATGTATGTACAGACAGGATGGTGCTACAAGTAACCTTCAAATATCTTGCTCGTACTGTATGTAGGAGAGGTGGGGAACCTTTTTTTTTGCCAAGTATCTCATAACCATGTGCAGGATGATGCTCTGTCAGTGTTACAGTACTAGTAGATGTTAGAAATTGATGGTTCTAGATCACTTCATTCACTTTTCTGTGAAGTTACAACTTCTGTGGGCACTTGTCTCCTGCCACAAGGTGTCTGATAATGCTATCTGCATTTGGTTTAGTGAAACCTAATATTTCTCCTCACCTTGTCCTGCAGCTCTTTGAGCATGAATGCCACAGGCTGGCCGTGGAGGTTCCCTGAAGGAGAAGTCACCGGCGTGTTTACGTCTGCGTGAGCGTCAACCCAAATAAGACACAGGTCAGGACACTGCTCGGCATGGCCATTCACTGATCCAATAGCAAGGCTGTAAAAGGAAAAGGGCAAACGTATAATTATATCTGGTGTTTACATCAATTAAATTCAGGGAGCTGAGTGTATCCTCGCAGGGGAGCCGGTAAAATGAGCCTTTGGACATTCCCAGATAAATACCTGTGATCACCTCCCAGCATGACGAGGGTGTGTCCAGCACCGACAGCTCTGCTCACTGAGCCAGACAGCATCTTATTGGCTGCACCCACGGTGCGAGGGAACTTTACATCCATGTAGGGGTCATCTTTCTCAAGGTGGTGGAAGCTGAGGTCGCCGAAGTCATGGACAGTGCAGTCTGAGGAGGAAGAAGATGAAGCTGCTGTCAGACATTTAGCCAGTTTGAGTCACTGTTTGTGGTCGAGAAGGGGAGTTTGACACGTGGACACAGACACACGTTGGCTGTCGCACCGAAGGAACCTGCAATTTGTTGGTTCTGGACAATCTCTCTGACTGTTTGGACGCTTGAAGAAGAAGCCTGCCAGTTTCAGTAGAAAGACCTACATCTCTCACTTTGACATCATGACATAACACCCATCTGTCTACCTTGCGGTCTGAGGAGGCTGAGTCATTCAATGCCAGTGGAACATTAGTGACGGGGCACTTTCCACTTGTCCGGTTTCCCACGTCAGCTCAGGTTACAGTCACTGCAGTTCGCACTATGCTAGGTGGCTATGGAAGCAAAGACCAAAGAAATTCCACTTAGTTTTTAGGACACGGCCCTCGAAGTAAACAAGTGATGTGATCCACCATATTGGGGGTTCATCTGGGAATGTGAGCTTTGATGGCAGTGTAGTGTTACTCTGCTGATCTAAGGGGGAACCAATGTGGTTCACTGCCATTCGTAGACAGGACAGGAATAGACCTTGTCTTTGTGCGTTCGTGAGCATCTACTGTGGGACAATTCAAAAGGTCTGTTATCGTAAAATGGTCAGCAAGTTCGGCTTCTGTATACTTTGAAATGATAGCTTCCGTGTGTTCTGTTTACTGTAGTTACATTCCAGAGATAATTGCTTTGATTATATGTATGAGATAGTTTGCGCACACTGAACCCAAGAGTGTAACGATTTCAAGATGACATGGTATTTAGTTCACTTAGGGTTTGGTTTCATGTGGCAGGCTCAGCTAGTGACATGGCAGCTGTAACTTTATTCACTGCTGCCAAATAGACATCAGGCCACCAGGTCAGGCCTTCAGCTGCAGCAGGCTGAGGACGTTTCTCAGAACTTTGAAGGTTTTCTTAAAGCGTTTGATATGAAACCCTGTAATTGCAGACTATGGTAACGTTAGAAAATGTTACTTTTGTAGAGCAGGCTAACCTCTAACTGTGGTTTAGTTCTCAACAGAGTCACGTCAAGAAACGAGCAAAAACAGTACATGGTTTTCACTCCTGGGATAATGATCATAATTCTAGGTTGCACATACTTATTAATATATTTACCAAGAGTTTGTCTGAATAGTTTCTCAAAATTACACCAGGATTGACTTAAAATGCATCTCCCCTTAATAAATGACACATGGACTGTGAATCCTGACTTCCTCTTTTCTATGAACTGCACACATTATTAATTCTGTGGCTTCTGCAGGAAGAATAAAAATAGATCACCTGCAGGAAATGATGAAATAATGTCTCAACTGTAGAAACACTATGTGTGAGGATATGGAGGCGCTCCCGATGTTGCCCAACATCTGATCTTATAGCTGATGAACAGCCACTCCCTTTTTTTAAACTGGCACAACATGAGAACTCCCAGCAACGACCTGATGACACACATCTGGATTATCCATTGTGTTAAGATAAAGCCTATGTTATTAATAACAATTACAGCACATTTTATCGCATAGCAACCTATAATATAGTAATCTAAATTAATGGGCAGAGTCCATTTAGATTCTTTTACGATATTAGGTAAGATGCAGGTACTCAGCCGAGGGAGAACCCTGCCTTTGATTTTGAAACTTGAAATTGAAAGCTAATGACACCCGCCAGTTTATAATGACCTTGTATTCCTGTCAACTGTCAGGTCGTGATAGTGGATTCATACTTAGTCTGTAGTGTGTGTATTTATAGCAGCCTTATGGTACATGTGGTATTCTACTTTAAATTTTTAACAGGCACTCCTGGCCACAGTGACCTCCACGTAGGTTATGTTAGTTAGTTTTTATTGTTTTGACATCACTAACTTATACTGAGCGTCTTAATCAAATAAAGAAAACAGATTCATTTTAATAAACACCATAAGCAATCAGATGAATAACCTGTTAAAGCTCTTATGAGTGTCTCTGCTCTAGCAGCATATTAATCTTCAGTGTCCTTGTATTCAACAGACTTATCTGCTTGTCTCACCCACATGCAGATTTGAAGCTGCCAGGCTTTATAGTGACCCTATCACGTGAAGTGGTGCTGGAGCTGTAAATTCCTGTAAACTTCATCATCTGTTTGCCAAAAAACTCCCCCTTTGTCCTGCAAGGTGGTGTGATTTCAATGACAATGACCCCCACAGTGAGCGCAAACATAATAAAAGACTGGATTCTTCCAGCCTGAGGTGTCCGTTTACAGCTTCAAATCAGCACACTCCCTCTTCCCTCTCAGTGACTCCAAGGCGGAGAAAAAAGACTTTTTGTTACAGTGGGGTGAGTCTGTCTGCAGTGACGACACACTGGAAATAAATGAGACACCGCTTCCTGCGCGTTTCCGAGCATGTGCTGGAGACAGAATGACTAAACCAGACACACAGCTGCCTGAATATAAAGATAAAAACCCAGACTGGTGTAATGTGCTCGGATGTGTCTGTTATTTCACAGAAAGAGTCTGTGATTTCATACTTCTTCTCCTTCTTTGTATGGTTGGCATCGCTGTTGGTGCCTGTTCCCGCGGCGCTCCATCACGAGTTCGCCATTATTTCCATTCATACATATGTTTAATGATCACAGCGAGGCTGATCACACACATTAAACTGCTCATATAAAAACTTTTGGTGATGTACAATATTATGGCGATCTGTTCTGATCATCTGTGAAGAGACCTTGAGGGATCTGAAGCTGAGATCACGTTGTTCTCTGCAGCATGTGTGCTGGAATAACCTCTCCACACGGCTACATGTCGGATGTTTGTATTTACTGTCTCCCTTATGATGTAACAGACCGGCTGAAGGACAGAAGGAGAGACAGAGGACCGGAGATAAATCTGTCTGAACGAGCCCGTTACAGCCGCTTCCCTGTTACATAACACAGCGGCACCGGCCACTCCATTATTCTCCCTCCACCACCACCACCACCGTCCCTCCTCACCTACCTAAACCGGAGAGCCTCTCGATGAGCCCGGCATCTCTGATGACTTTAGGCCCGTGCTCCACTCCTCTTCTTTTCTGTCACAGAATAAACAGAATAAATAAGTTTGATCACGCTGATCTAGTTTAACATTTATACATATATAAAAGAATATAATATTTCCTTACCTGTCCTCTTGAAAACGGAGCTCCCAGCACTGCCACAGACTGAGCTCTGCTTTGTTGGCATGTGTGGTTAAGTTGAGCCCTGAGAAGACGGAATAAAGGTCCCCTCAATGCCATCTTTAATTCTCTTTAGAATAAAATCAAGACCCGGTCCCAAATCAAACCGACAGCAGCCTCCTTCTTCCGCCCAGAAAGTCTGATGAAAGCTCTGAGAGGTGTTGCTGGATGATGCTGCTGTATGTGAGCGCGATGGTGCAAGGGGCCGGTCTTATGTTTCCTAAAATCTACTTAATATTCATGAGCGTCTAAAAAAAAAAGGAGGACTGAAAACAATGTTTAGAGATGATCACACCCTAATTTATTCATAAAAACAAGAAGCTGCTGCTGATTCTGATTATATAACCCGCTTGATAAACTTTTATCTATTTTACCAGCAGTATTTATATTTAGTCTGTGACGTCAGGGGGGATGACACACCTTCGGGGTCAGCCAATAGGAAGTGTCGAAACCGGAGGGGTTCGCTCTGTGGGCGTGGCCTGTGAGCTGATATAGGCTCGGTGCTTTTTGTTGTGGCGCGTCACTGAAGCTTCTTCTAGGTGGAAATTTCCAGAGACGCAGCCAAGCGGGGCTGATAGGCTTGTTTACATTTTAACATTTGGCCTGGATGTTTGTCCGCACGCACGTGTCCCGCACACGTCCGGCCACAACGTGTCAGATATCAGGTCAAGATGAAAACACATAACTTCCATATATAATCTGCTGTATTCAGGTGTGTGTTCAAGAGTTCCACTATCAGTGATGGAAGCATATTTCTTTAGTTATTATTTAATATTTAGCACCACACTGCAAAAACACCCCAAAGTCTAAAGAGCATGTGTCCCATTTTTATACACTGGATTATTATCAGTGATGTATTTGATCTGGTTTGATCTGGGTCAGCTGGACTTGTTTGGAGCTGCTCTGCCATCTCTCATCCCAAGAGGCTACTTCAGTTCAGTTGTCCCACATTTAACTCTTCTCAAAGAAAGATGACCTGGAGGACTGCCTCACTGTTTATCTCACTTGAGTACAGTAGAAACTTTTGGCCTGTTTATAACATTCTAGATGTGAAGATGTCTTCATGTTTTTTATATTTCTTGAACATTTTGTTCTGTGAAAATAAACTTATTCTAAATGTATTATAAAGATCATGTTTTATATGCAGGCTAATCTTAATCTGAAGTAAATGTTCTTTATGTCACCTCTGCCAGGTGTCTGTTGTAACAAACATCTTATTGTTATGTAAGTCTTTGGTTTTCGCCTAATAGATAATATAAAAACATAATGCATAGAACAAGGGGAAACACGTGATCTGGTGATGTGTGTTAAAGAATAAATCAACAAAATAAAAGCAGAGGAAAACATTGTGAACTTGATCTGAGCACAGTGTTTACTGAGAGTGTATTTCTCATGACATAACCCACCTATGGGCCTCACGACATGACAGTCACACAGTCACACAGCACGCATGAAGCGGAGGCACAGAGTGCGCTCACTGCAAGCTAAAGAGAAAAGCGTGTGTCGCCACCGTGTGTTTGAAACTGGAGACTACAGAGAGTTTAATATGAAGGAAACGGACTGAAATGTCCTGATAACAGCCTGCCAGCCAGATCTATCTATCTATCTATCTATCTATCTATCTATCTGTCTGTCTGTCTGTCTGTCTGTCTATCTATCTATCTGTCTGTCTGTCTGTCTGTCTGTCTGTCTATCTGTCTGTCTGTCTGTCTGTCTGTCTGTCTGTCTGTCTATCTATCTATCTATCTATCTATCTGTCTGTCTGTCTGTCTGTCTGTCTGTCTGTCTGTCTATCTATCTATCTATCTATCTATCTATCTATCTGTCTATCTATCTATCTATCTATCTATCTATCTATCTATCTGTCTGTCTGTCTGTCTGTAGTCCTGGTGGCGTCTGTCTCTGCCTTTGAGACAAACTGCGGGGCGAAGAATGCGCGGGCTCTGCCTGACAGACTGCACTCGGGGCATTAAAGCCTCTCCTCGCTGTGGTATCCCATGATTCATTTCGAAAAGAATAGGTCCAGTTATTTGTACCGGTGACACTTTAAACGCGAATCTTTAGCTCTACGTTTGTCCGTTCACCGCGTTTAATGGGCTTTTATCCGGATAACTCAGAGTGTCACTGAAGGCTGGTTTTTATTCTTCAACCGACTGCGGGTGAGTGAGTCCGGAACAATGACCGCTGCGGCTAACGCGGAGCAGCAAAGGCCACAGAGTGTTAGCTTAGCGGGGAGCTAATGTGGCTAGTTAACGTTAACCGAGCACGCACGCACACACACACGCGCGCACACACATACACACACGTTTGCGTGTTAACAGTCAGTTACGGTAACCAGGTTAAAGAATCAGTAACACAGAGATGAGTGTTGACAGTAACCGAGCCCGCGAAATCCTGAAAGACGTCAACAGTGTCCTCCTCGGTGTCCAGTTTAATGTCCTCTCCTCCTCTCACCTCCTCTCCTCCTCTCACCTCCTCTCCTCCTCTCCTCCTGTCCTCCTCCTCTCTCCTCCTCTGCAGGTTCCTGTTGTGTTTCAGGATGTCTTACCCTCCTCCGCTCAACCGCCAGCAGATTGGCATCCCGCAGTTACCCCCCAGGATCCCTCCTCCACAGTACGGGGGGTTTGGCCCGACTGTTCCGCCAGGTAACGTTACTCAGTCTACCTGTGTGTGGTACACCTGAATCAGGCTCTGGGTCCCAAGAGTGTAAACACTGCAGGACCTGACAGCAGCTCGGGTCAGCTCTGTGAAGTGGGTGGCAGGAGCTCAGTCCACAGAGACTTGGTTTAGCGACCACCGGAGGGTGGCTGGTTCAAGTCCCAGAAATATGGAGGGTGGAGCTGGTAGTTAGGAGGGTCGGCACCCTGACCGCTCCCAGGGCACCGCTATGTGGCTGTCCATCACTCCATCATCTCTCTCTTCACATTCGCATGTCCCTTTGTAAAAAGTATCTAAAAAGATCACACACTGGTTCTTTAATATTCTGTATTTTGTAAATATAATATTTTTGTTGTAAATGTAGTGTTTTGAAAAGGTGACACAAATGTTTATAGATCTAATTATTATATAGTAGACATAGCAGCGTAGAGTAGCACATTAACTGTACGAGACACGAAAACTTTAAAGGTGAGTGATCAGCACCTGGAAATGTGAAGCGATAGAGTGAGACCATTAAAACGTAATAACTAACAAGTAACACACAAATCATATTTATTACATACACATCAGATCACATTTGTTTGGTGAGCCGTGATTGTTATGTTGGGTATCCGCACACACACACACACACACACACACACACCACATTGTCCTATCACAGTCTGTGGCTGTGTATTGTATGCCCAACACGTGGTTTGACTGGTGTGTTTCCATTTTCAGGTACTCCCATGATTCCGGTTCATATGGGTGTTGTGACACCCACTCCCACAGTGAGTCAGAGACAAGTGTTCCTACTGCATGACCTGCTTTTAAATCCATCATTCAGGCACTTTGCATTTGTTGTTCAAGGCACTTAAACTGACCCTTATTATTGTAATATTTACATTGATTTCCTCTTGTCGCCTTTACTGTTTCTCTGGACAAGAAAACACTTGAGTACCTAAGATGTCATCTGATGTTGCAGGTTCTTGTCCCGACCACAATCGCTGTAGCACAGAAGCCGATGGCTCCAAAGAAGGAGACCATCAGAGCCAAGGACACAGAGGACAGCAGCGGCCCCACCACCACTGTGTTTGTAGGGAACATCTCTGAAAAGGCATCTGACATGTTAGTCAGGCAGCTTCTAGCGGTGAGTTGACCGAGGCCGTCTGCCACGCCTCATGTTATTCAGTAAATATTCAAATAAATTCAAGCTACACATACTGTGAGAGCAGAATGGTAAAAGGCAGGAAACAGTGTTGCTCATGGTTAGAGTCTCAGGTGACAGACGCACCTTGTGTCAACTCTGTTTAATGGAAAAACACTTGCACAGCTGCTCATGGCTCGTCTCATGGATACACAAACGCTGCTGTGTCCACTTCTTTATCAGTCTTTAATTGATAATTGATTAAACATTAACACCTGTAATAATTCATTTTATTTCTGGTCTCTTTGATGCAGAAATGTGGCATTGTTCTAAGCTGGAAAAGGGTCCAAGGTGCTTCTGGGAAACTTCAAGGTAAAAACAAAACATATTTAATCAAATTTCCTCTTGATGTGCATGCATGGTACTGTATGTCGCAGTGTCCTGAGACTCTGCACTGTGATCCTTAAAAATATTGGCACAGGATGTACTCAGGAATTCTTGGCATTTATTTACAGAAAGAGCCTCTTTATCAGAAATTAGATTCCATATTTTTTCATGACAAACATGTCAAGTTATCAGGTATTTTGTTATTTTTTTAACATCCCAGACACTAACTTTCTTTCTGCTTTTAAATCCTGGCAGCTTTTGGATTCTGTGAGTATAAAGAGCCTGAATCGACACTGCGAGCCCTCAGACTTCTGCACGAGTTGCTCTTAGGAGATAAGAAGCTGTTGGTCAAAGTAGATGCCAAGACCAAGGCCCAGCTAGATGAGTGGAAGGCCAAGAAGAGGAGTGCCAATGGGGTAAGGACAAGATAAATACAATATTTCTTTTCCGCTGATCAATTTGTGAAATAGTTTGATCATTTTTTTTGCATTTCGACATGAAGGGAGCCAGCAGTGGGTCAAAGAACGGGGACGAAGACGAGGAGGAGGTTCTCGATGAAGAAACCCTGCGTCGGGACCAGGTCGTGAAGGGGGCGATAGACGTCCTGATCCGAGAGTATGCAAGTGAACTCAACGCTCCCTCGCAAGACCCTGACAGTCAACCTCGCAACAAGAAGCGGAAAGAGAAGAAAGAGGAGGTACCGTTTGCATCAAACAGACGTTCTGCGATTTGTAGCTCATTCATAGTAACTGCTGAGTACTTAGTGTGTTTCCTTCCTGTGTTTCTCTCCTTTGTGTAAGGAGGATATCAATGCCATGGAGATGGAGGATGACAAGAGAGACTTGATTTCCAGAGAGATCAGTAAATTCCGCGACACACACAAGGTAATGTATCAAACTGCTGTTGTTACTCTGTAATTTAGGTTTTGGAGAAGAAATCCTCCACATTTGTAATTTGAAGTTCCTCAAGAGCAAATGGAGCTGCAATTTATAGAAATCCTGGAGGTAATTCCTCCATAAGCTTGTTCTGTAACTGTCAACTATAGCATGGAGGTCGTCTGTTAAGTTGTAGATGTTGATTCAGAGACTTTTTAGTAGCCTTGAAGTATTCAAACATCAACCTCTCATGGATGGCTTTATAGTATCTGTCAGTATTCCCAAATTGGGCAGGAGTTGTTCTTATTATTCACAATACTGATTTGAGACTAAATCTTTTAGCTCTGCACAAGCTAAAGTCATCACACAGAGTGCATGGACACAATGTTAAATTCCATCTAAAGCTAATCTATTGATTAAACCCCACCAATGTGGTAGAGTTCATTTGGGTGACTAGAGCAAGATGAATCTCAGAATCTCAGCTTTGGAAAAAGTTGCGAGGATAGAATGTAAGTATGATCTTTTATTTCTTCTTTACTCATGTTGGGCGCTCCCTTCTGGAGGGTCTGCAGAGGGGCAGCTGGCTCTCACTTCACCTCACATTAGATTTATTCACACGTGGAAACAACGTGCCACCGGTGCTGCTGTTGTACAAATTATAAGTTGCGCTCAGTCAGCTTTTAGAACGCCGGGTAGCTCAGCAAACCTCTGCAGGTCCTCAGATAATAAATGATGTGTTTGAAGAACACACACACAGACTGAGTGAGCCTAACCACTGCAGTAGTTTGAACTGCAGCCTGTTGTATTGCTAAAGCAGGGAGCGCCCGTCCACAGCACTCTGTGGTCTGAAGACACAGAAGGTAAGTCTGTTTGTTTTTTTCTTCATTTTATTTTCATAAACTTTTCCTTTCTTTTTTTTTGTTAGTCTTACTGACTCCACCCACCCTCCACCCTTCAGTTACACACATGAAGATTTGTGACATATGCAGGGACAAAATAATGTAACACCTCCTGGAAATGGACGTTACATCTGAAGTCATCACATTTCAAACACTGCTGCAGAGGTGGGCCATGTTAGGACGAACAATTAGCAGCATTAATGAGCTACCATGTAAAAGAAGGTCCAGGATCAGTTACTCTGAAACGGTTCATTTGTATGCAGCGTGATACATCCCACTTTTGTGACAGTGTTTGAAAATATGATTTAGTTGTTTTAAAGAAGACACAGACAGAGATTTAGATCATGAGGTAAGTTTCAGGGTGGTAAGAAGTTAACAGACAGCCTGTAAGGTTCTGTGAATCGGCCTCACTCTGGATTGGATGGAAAAAAATCCTAACCATGGTTTAGAAAGCTTAATTACAGCGTTAGAACGGGTAGATCAGACCTTCCATTTCTTTCTCCTTTTTGTTTTTGTTTATCACTTCTCAGCTGTCAGACTCACGTTTCTAACAGGTTTTTTTTAAAACTGTAAACCAGAAAACTTTTTGTTAAATCAGTTAAAGTACTGTTGAATCGTGGGTCTGACACGGTTAAAGTTTTTGTTAAACATTTATTGGGTTGGAGAGGCCAAAGAGACACCAGAAGACAACCTGCTGGTAAGACTGCTTCACTAATTTCCTTGTGGTAAAATGGAATACAGCATCTGAACAAGTTGTTATTGATGTTATTGATGTGGATGAAGTGTTCTTAGATAAACTGCTTCACAGGTGTCATTTGGACGTTTTTTTCTTTTACACTTGACCTGCTTTTCCTCCCACACGTAGCCTGTAGGCTGTGTAGGGGCAGAGAGGCGCTGAAACCGTAGTTCATCACCTGTAAGTTGCACACCAATAGCTCCGAAACTGGTCTGTAGAAAATGCCATAATGTTTGTGTCAACTACCACCACAGAAAGCGGACAAATAGTCAACATCTAGTGTTAATTTTAGAGGACATGTCAGATATGCAGGATCACTCTCAGCAAATAAAAACACATCAGCGTAGTTAGTAGCATCCTTCGTCCAATTCCAAGTATGTTACACTGTAAAAAATGTTAAATCTCTGTCCACTTGCATTGCAGTTTACCACAGAAGAGTACAATCTAAATGTTCTGTACAGTTCACTCCTGGTTCCCGGGTTTGTCACTCTACAGAACTCCCACACCGATGCACTTGTGTTACAGTCTGGCGCCGCTCCCCTGCATCTCAGATGACCGTGTGGAAAACACATGGGAGCTGCTGATTATGTAATTCACTAAGTTAAGGCCGTTTGCCACGTTAAGCTTGGGCTTGTTTTAATCTACTTGGCATGCATAGGTAAGACCAAACCAGGTCGTTATATAGTGGAGACCTTAAGTGTATAGTTAGAAGTTAGTGAACCTGTTGACCTGATGGGCCAAAGCTTGTCAAACATTACGCATTTTTATCTCTTACATCAGGTCAAATCTTTTACTTCTGACCGTTTGCCTGAGTGCACATTGACCAGGAAAGTGGGCGGAAGTTTGCGTTTGACCGAAACATATTGGCCTGCAGCAGAATGGCCTCTTATTACATCAGAGCATAATCTCAGATCACCATAGAACACGTAGCAGCCGCAGAGGACGAGCTGACCTGTTACGTATGTGAAAGAATCAGTCGATATTAGTGTCCACCATGAGGGGAGGGCTGAAAACTGGAGCCAGGATGGGAATTGATCCATGCACAAGACTTTGATGTAACATAATACAACAATAGAACATTAACGTTAGATCTTCCCAAATACACTTAAACACCACAAAAGTTTTACTAGTTAGATGGATAACTTCCACTCCTGCTGTAACTCCTTCCTTAAATACAGATCACCTCAAATCTGCAAGATTGATTTACAGTTTTTGGTTGTAAGTAAGTGTGTCCTGAATTGAGCAGTGTCTGCATTAAACCTGCTCAAGCAGCGGACCACTCTTCAGGAGGAAACATCAGGGATAAGAGGACTTGCAGCAGCCAGCCTCTCCAAGGCAATGAGTCATGGCAGTATGTGAGCATGTCTGGCCCAAGGAGTCAAAATCATTTCAGTGCTGATAACCTGTGTATTAATGTAACGATCCTTTTGGTGCTGACAATCTAGTAACATGTCTCCCCCCTTTTCTTCCTGTTGGGCTCCTGCAGAAACTGGAGGAGGAAAAAGGAAAGAAGGAAAAGGAGCGACTGGAGATCGAGAGGGAAAGGAGGGAGAGGGACAAAGAGCGGGAGCGCGAGAGGGAGCGCCGCGACCGGGAGAAAGAGAAGGAGAGGGAGAGGGAGAGGGACAAGGAGCGGGAAAGAGACAGAGATCGCGACCGTGAACGGGAGAGGGATCGTGAACGGGAGAGGACGAAGGAGCGCGAGAGGGAGCGCGAGAGGGAGAGGAGTCGAGACGTCAGCGAAGATCGCAGCAGATCGAGGTCAGTGGGAGGAGAGTGATGTCATTTGAATGCACGTCGAAGCACATGACTCACTGACAGGCCGGGTAGAGAGGCTTTAACAGGGCACAATGGAAAATGTTCCAGTGTTGTAACAGACACATTCTCATCTATTTGAAAGGTCAATGGCTCTATTGAATGTTTGAGTTTATTAGATGCATGTAGTCATATCAAATGCAATCCACCACAGCAGCACTGCAGATGAATCCGACTATTATGAAGCAACCCCACTGATGTAGATGGAAACAGACATAACTTCAGTATATGTCATACATTTCAGCAGATCCATACAGCCTGATGGTACATGTCAATCGACTGATCCGTGACCTCTAATTCTATGAAACCTGACAGGAGTTATTGGAACACACACGCGTGCTCACTCATGTAAACGTGACATAAACAAAACCACCAGCACAAGATTCTTTGTCCCATTTCAACTTTAAGATAATTAAATTAGACTTGCACCAATAACCTGTTGTCTTCTGCAGAGAGAGGACCAGAGATGATAAAAAACGAGACCGTGAGGAAGATGAAGAGGACGTGTACGAGCGGAGGAGACTAGAGAGGAGGCTCAGAGACAAGGAGGCGGCTTACCAAGAAGTATGCACATTATCTCTCTGACTCTGATTAAATATTTGCACATAGTGAAATGAATTTAATGACTGTTGTTTGCGTCTGACTGTGGCAAATAACTTATTTTTTGGTCTCCTTAAAGCGTCTGAAAAACTGGGAGATCAGGGAAAGGAAGAAGGCTCGTGACTACAGCAAAGAAACAGAGAGGGAGGACGAGAGGCGTCGTGAAATGGTAAAAAATCTGACTGCATACGTTACCAGATCAGAGTGTTATTAAATAATTATCACCATTGGTTTCAGACTACGGTGCTGGATTTCTACATTAATGTGAGTGTCTTTAAATTCAGATGAAAGAAGCCAAAAGACTGAAAGAATTCCTTGAAGACTACGACGACGACAGAGACGACCCAAAATACTACAGGTGGTTATCTTAAAGACGTTTGGAAGTGCGAGGTTCTTCACACTTCTGCTCTTCTGTTTTGTCATGACTTGACTCGTGGCTCTGATGTTCAGGGGCAGCGCTTTGCAGAAGCGACTTCGTGACAGAGAAAAGGAGACAGAATTGGACGAGCGAGACCGGAAGAGGGAGAAGGAGGAGCTGGAGGAGATCAGACAGAGGCTTCTGGCTGAAGGTCACCCTGACCCTGATGCCGAGCTGCAGAGGGTGAGGCAATCATCGCATTTACATTCACTAACTCGGTTAAAATCTTTCTCCTCCAGTAAGCTGATTTCTTAACATAAAACCAGAAGCTTCGATAAGAAGGGTCAGGGGAAGTCTGATTTCCCCAGGTAAAGCTGATTGCACTGCCACAGATGCACATAATCAGGTTGGGGATAAGGGAGCAAGTTGATTACTGATTTACTTCATGTATACGTGGCTTTGCAGTAACCTGGTTACTACAGTACATGTTGTGTGATTACACATGTAACCTGGTTTCTCAAAGTAACCTTGAACTGGTGCACGGAGGATCTTTTATCCGTCCTGCGGTGTGATTATTTCCTTTTTTAGTATCCTGTTGTTAAAACTCCTCAGTCATTAAATATTGATTCCTGACATTAATGAAAAGTGCGAGGTCATTTATCAGGCGTGTTTGTGTATTTGTGTAGATGGAGGAGGAGGCAGAGCGCAGACGACAGCCTCCCCTGAAACTCGAACCAGAGGAGGACGTGAGCCAGGAGAAGTCCCACAAAGATCGCGATCGGGAGAAGAGGGGGTCGGGGAGGCCCGCGGAGCCAATTCCTCGCGGCCCCCAGCCCCCGCATTCGGACGATGACGATGTAGAACCGGCGGAGGATGACTACCACGACGAAGAGGACTCACAAGAGGCCAAGCCGCAGCCCAAACCCGTCATGCGGCCAATCACTACAGCTCCCTCAGTGTCGTCTGCCAGTGGGAACGTGACTCCAAACACACCAGGCAACGAATCTCCCTGTGGCATCATCATCCCAGGCGAGAACACTCCTGAGGTCCAACCTCCAGAGGAGCACCGACCCAAGATTGGTCTCAGTCTCAAACTGGGTGAGTACAGTCACACAAACTATTGTTTAACATCAGCGCTTTGTGTGTGTGAAGAATAACTTTGTGTTCCTCTCCAGGTGCCACCAACAGTCCCAGCCAGCTTAACGTTGGAAAGCGAAAGAAGCTGGCGACCGTGGAAAGTGTTTTTAACAAGTTTGACGACGAGGAGGCTGACGAGCAACCTCGCAAAAGGAAACTGGTTCCACTGGACTATGGAGACGATGACAAGAGCCTCGGGCTGGACGGGGCAGAAATTTCAGGAGCCAAAGGAAGCATCAACACAGAGGAGAAACGCAAGCACATAAAAAGCCTGATCGAGAAGATCCCCACAGCCAGGCCTGAGCTGTTCTCCTACCCTCTGGACTGGACCATGGTTGACTCGGTAAAGAGAGATTTTATTCCTTCACATCACAAAAGGTTGTAGTGATTTCATAATCTCTTTGTTTGCAGTAACGTTGCGCTCCTCAGCTCCATTTACATTTTCTGTTTGTTCTCTCTGCAGACTCTGATGGATCGCCGCATCAGACCATGGATCAATAAGAAGATTATTGAGTACATCGGCGAGGAGGAACCCACGCTGGTTGACTTTGTCTGCTCAAAGGTTTGTGACTAAGTTTCACCATGTAAAATATTTGAATATATTATTTGACATTGATTTTTCTTTATTTAAAGTGTGTGTGTGTGTGTGTGTGTGTGTCTTAGTTGTGTTGTTGTGAACTGAATGTTTCTTTTTCTCTCCAGGTGATGGCACACAGCACTCCTCAGGGTATTCTTGATGATGTTGCTATGGTGAGTTGAAGCTGTATCGGATCACAAAGCCAGTTTGATAAACCATTGATTGATCTTTTCAGGAGGTAACCAGTTACCTGCTTGTAATCACTTGTTGAGCTAAATTTTAATTCATACGTCCGACTTCTACTTCTGGATGGATTGCTGTGACATTTTGTCATTAGTCATGACATTCATGGGCCCCATAGGAAGAAGTAATCAAGGAGTCAGATTAATTTTGTAGATTCATCGATCTGTGTTCCTATAAACTTTCTGTCTGTGTTTAGGTTCTCGATGAAGAAGCAGAGGTCTTCATAGTCAAAATGTGGAGGCTGCTGATATATGAAACAGAAGCAAAGAAGATCGGACTGGTGAAATAAAGCCCACGTCTCCCCGTCTGACCTCCTTTAGCCCACAGTTCTGCTGCCTTCAGTTTTCTGGTGTAGCAGACTGTCAACATGTGTCTATACATCCCTCCATTCCATCAGCAAGGAGCTGCTGCCTTGTATGTGTGTTTGTTTGGAAGGGAGAGTCCGAGCTGTGAACAGAAGGTTTGCACAAACATCGAAAATGATAAAACTTTGGTTGTATTTTTTCCCCTTTGTTGATGCTGTTGAGGCAAAAGACAGCCACATTTCACCCATCTGTTCTCCAATATGTTGGACACATTCTGCTTTGATTTACTGTTGTCACGTTGAGGCACTGCTCCATTGTGTGAACTAATAAATATGCTTTTTTTAGAAATTGTCTGTGTCTCACTGTGGCTGCTTATAAATGAGAAATCAGATTTTTACGATAAAAAAATCAGATTTTTTTAAGGGTCCGGGTCAGATTTTTCCGAAAAAAAGTCAGATTTTTCCGAAAAAAAAGTCAGATTTGTAAGGGTCCGGGTCAGATTTTTCGAAAAAAAAGTCAGATTTTTCCGGAAAAAAAAATCAGATTTTTTAAAGGTCCGGGTCAGATTTTTTCGAAAAAAAAGTCAAGATTTTTCCGAAAAAAAAGTCAAGATTTTTCCGAAAAAAAAGTCAGATTTTTCAGAAAAAAAAGTCAGATTTTTTAAGGGTCAGATTTTTCCGAAAAAAAAGTCAGATTTGTAAGGGTCCGGGTCAGATTTTTTCGAAAAAGTCAGATTTTTCCCGAAAAAAAAAATCAGATTTTTTAAAGGTCCGGGTCAGATTTTTTCGAAAAAAAAGTCAGATTTTTCCGAAAAAAAAGTCAAATTTTTCCGAAAAAAAAGTCAGATTTTTCCGAAAAAAAAAATCAGATTTTTTTAAAGGTCCGGGTCAGATTTTTTTCGAAAAAAAAAGTCAGATTTTTCCGAAAAAAAAGTCAAGATTCTTCCGAAAAAAAAGTCAAGATTTTTCAGAAAAAAAGTCAAGATTTTTCAGAAAAAAAGTCAAGATTTTTTAAGGGTCCGGGTCAGATTTTTCCGAAAAAAAAGTCAGATTTTCCGAAAAAAAAAAATCTGCTTTTTTAAAGATCCGGGTCAGATTTTTTTGAAAAAAAAAAGTCAAGATTTTTCCGAAAAAAAAAGTCAAGATTTTTCCGAAAAAAAAGTCAGATTTTTACGAAAAAAAAGTCAGATTTTTACAAAAAAAAGTCAGATTTTTAAGGGTCCGGGTCAGATTTTTTCGAAAAAAAAGTCAGATTTTTCCGAAAAAAAAGTCAGATATTTAAGGGTCCGGGTCAGATTTTTCTGAAAAAAAAGTCAAATTTTTCCGAAAAAAAAGTCAGATTTTTCCGAAAAAAAAGTCAGATTTTTAAGGGTCCGGGTCAGATTTTTTCGATAAAAAAAGTCAGATTTGTAAGGGTCCGGGTCAGATTTTTCCGAAAAAAAAGTCAGATTTTTCCGAAAAAAAAGTCAGATTTTTCCGAAAAAAAAATCAGATTTTTTAAAGGTCCGGGTCAGATTTTTTCGGAAAAAAAAGTCAAGATTTTTCCGAAAAAAAGTCGAGATTTTTACGAAAAAAAAGTCAGATTTTTAAGGGTCCGGGTCAGATTTTTCCGAAAAAAAGCCAGATTTTTAAGGGTCCGGGTCAGATTTTTTCGAAAAAAGTCAGATTTTTCCGAAAAAAAAAAAATCAGATTTTTTAAAGGTCCGGGTCAGATTTTTTCGAAAAAAAAGTCAAGATTTTTCCGAAAAAAAAGTCAAGATTTTTCCGGGAAAAAAAGTCATTTTTTTCCGAAAAAAAGTCATTTTTTTCCGAAAAAAAAAGTCAGATTTTTTAAGGGTCCGGGTCAGATTTTTCCGAAAAAAAAGTCAGATTTTTACGAAAAAAAAGTCAGATTTTTACAAAAAAAAGTCAGATTTTTAAGGGTCCGGGTCAGATTTTTTCGAAAAAAAAATTCAGATTTTTCCGAAAAAAAGTCAGATTTTTAAGGGTCCGGGTCAGATTTTTTCGAAAAAAAAAGTCAGATTTGTAAGGGTCCGGGTCAGATTTTTCCGAAAAAAAAGTCAGATTTTTCCGAAAAAAAAATCAGATTTTTTAAAGGTCCGGGTCAGATTTTTTCGAAAAAAAAAAGTCAAGATTTTTCCGAAAAAAAGTCGAGATTTTTCCGAAAAAAAAAGTCAGATTTTTTAAGGGTCAGATTTTTCCGAAAAAAAAGTCAGATTTTTAAGGGTCCGGGTCAGATTTTTACGAAAAAAAAGTCAGATTTTTAAGGGTCCGGGTCAGATTTTTCCGAAAAAAAGCCAGATTTTTAAGGGTCCGGGTCAGATTTTTTCGAGAAAAGTCAGATTTTTCCGAAAAAAAAAAAAATCAGATTTTTAAAGGTCCGGGTCAGATTTTTTCGAAAAAAAAGTCAAGATTTTTCCGAAAAAAAAGTCAAGATTTTTCCGGAAAAAAAAGTCATTTTTTTCCGAAAAAAAAAATCAGATTTTTTAAAGGTCCGGGTCAGATTTTTTCGAAAAAAAAAGTCAAGATTTTTACGAAAAGAAAAAGTCAAGATTTTTCCGAAAAAAGTCTTTTTTTCCGAAAAAAAAAAGTCAGATTTTTTAAAGGTCCGGGTCAGATTTTTTCGAAAAAAAAAGTCAAGATTTTTACGAAAAGAAAAAGTCAAGATTTTTCCGAAAAAAGTCTTTTTTTCCGAAAAAAAAAAGTCAGATTTTTTAAGGGTCCGGGTCAGATTTTTCCGAAAAAAAAAGTCAGATTTTTCCGAAAAAAAAATCTGATTTTTTAAAGGTCCGGGTCAGATTTTTTCGAAAAAAAAGTCAAGATTTTTCCGAAAAAAAGTCAAGATTTTTTAAGGGTCCGGGTCAGATTTTTCCGAAAAAAAGTCAGATTTTTCCGAAAAAAAATCAGCTTTTTTAAAGGTCCGGGTCAGATTTTTTTGAAAAAAAAGTCAAGATTTTTCCGACAAAAAAGTCAAGATTTTTCCGAAAAAAAAAGTCAGATTTTTACGAAAAAAAAAGTCAGATTTTTACAAAAAAAAAGTCAGATTTTTAAGGGTCAGATTTTTTCGAAAAAAAAGTCAGATTTTTCCGAAAAAAAAATCAGATTTTTTAAAGGTCCGGGTCAGATTTTTCCGAAAAAAAAGTCAAGATTTTTCCGAAAAAAAAGTCAAGATTTTTTAAGGGTCCGGGTCAGATTTTTCGAAAAAAAAAAGTCAAGATTTTTCCGAAAAAAAAGTCAAGATTTTTCCGAAAAAAAAGCCAGATTTTTACGAAAAAAAAAGTCAGATTTTTACGAAAAAAAAGTCAGATTTTTACAAAAAAAAAGTCAGATTTTTAAGGGTCAGATTTTTCCGAAAAAAAGTCAGATTTTTCCGGAAAAAAAAATCAGATTTTTTTAAAGGTCCGGGTCAGATTTTTTTCGAAAAAAAAAAGTCAGATTTTTCCGAAAAAAAAGTCAAGATTTTTCAGAAAAAAAGTCAAGATTTTTTAAGGGTCCGGGTCAGATTTTTCCGAAAAAAAAGTCAGATTTTCCGAAAAAAAAAAATCAGCTTTTTTAAAGATCCGGGTCAGATTTTTTTGAAAAAAAAAGTCAAGATTTTTCCGAAAAAAAAGTCAAGATTTTTCCGAAAAAAAAGTCAAGATTTTTCCGAAAAAAAAGTCAGATTTTTACGAAAAAAAAGTCAGATTTTTACAAAAAAAAGTCAGATTTTTAAGGGTCCGGGTAAGATTTTTTCGAAAAAAAAAGTCAGATTTTTCCGAAAAAAAAGTCAGATATTTAAGGGTCCGGGTCAGATTTTTCCGAAAAAAAAGTCAGATTTTTCCGAAAAAAAAGTCAGATTTTTAAGGGTCCGGGTCAGATTTTTTCGAAAAAAAAAGTCAGATTTGTAAGGGTCCGGGTCAGATTTTTCCGAAAAAAAAGTCAGATTTTTCCGGAAAAAAAAGTCATTTTTTTCCGAAAAAAAAATCAGATTTTTTAAAGGTCCGGGTCAGATTTTTTCGAAAAAAAAGTCAAGATTCTTCCGAAAAAAAAGTCAAGATTTTTCAGAAAAAAAGTCAAGATTTTTTAAGGGTCCGGGTCAGATTTTTCCGAAAAAAAAGTCAGATTTTCCGAAAAAAAAAAATCAGCTTTTTTAAAGATCCGGGTCAGATTTTTTTGAAAAAAAAAGTCAAGATTTTTACGAAAAAAAAGTCAAGATTTTTACGAAAAAAAAGTCAGATTTTTACGAAAAAAAAGTCAGATTTTTAAGGGTCCGGGTCAGATTTTTTCGAAAAAAGTCAGATTTTTCCGAAAAAAAAAAAATCAGATTTTTTAAAGGTCCGGGTCAGATTTTTTCAAAAAAAAAGTCAAGATTTTTCCGAAAAAAAAGTCAAGATTTTTCTGGAAAAAAAGTCATTTTTTTCCGAAAAAAAAAAATCAGATTTTTTAAAGGTCCGGGTCAGATTTTTTCGAAAAAAAAAGTCAAGATTTTTCCGAAAAAAAAAAGTCAAGATTTTTCCGAAAAAAAGTCATTTTTTTCCGAAAAAAAAAGTCAGATTTTTTAAGGGTCCGGGTCAGATTTTTCCGAAAAAAAAGTCAGATTTTTCCGAAAAAAAAATCGGATTTTTTAAAGGTCCGGGTCAGATTTTTCCGAAAAAAAAGTCAAGATTTTTCCGAAAAAAAAATCAGCTTTTTTAAAGGTCCGGGTCAGATTTTTTTGAAAAAAAAGTCAAGATTTTTCCGAAAAAAAAAAGTCAGATTTTTACGAAAAAAAAGTCAGATTTTTAAGGGTCAGATTTTTTCGAAAAAAAAGTCAGATTTTTTCGGAAAAAAAATCAGATTTTTTAAAGGTCCGGGTCAGATTTTTCCGAAAAAAAAGTCAGATTTTTCCGAAAAAAAGTCCAATTTTTCGAAAAAAAAATCCGATTTTTCCGAAAAAAAAGTCCGATTTTTAAGGGTCCGTGTCAGATTTTACCGAAAAAAAAGTCAGATTTTTCTGAAAAAAAAGTCAGATTTTTACGAAAAAAAAAGTCAGGTTTGTAAGGGTCCGGGTCAGATTTTTGAGAAAAAAAGTCAGATTTTTACAAAAAAAAGTCAGATTTTTTAAGGGTCCGGGTCAGATTTGAGAAAAAGTCAGAATTTTAAAGTTTAAATTTTGAGGAAAAAAGTTCAGATTTTGAGGAAAAAACTTCAAAATTTAGGGAAAAAAAGGTCAGATTTTGGGGAAGAAAGTTAGAATTTTAGGGAAAACAGTCAGAATTTTAAGAAAAAAAGCTTGAAACTTGAGGAAAAAAGTTAGAATTTTAGGGGAAAAGAGTCCGATTTTAAGGGGGAAAAAGTCAGATTTTAAGGGAAAAAAAGGCCAGATTTTTAAGAAAAAAGTTCAAATTTTGAGGAAAAAAGTTAGAATTTTAGGGGAAAACAAAGTCAGAATTTTAAGAAAGTCAGATTTTTAAGAAAAAAGCTTGAATTATGAGGAAGAGTTAGAATTTTAGGGAAAAAGTCACGTTTTTATGAAAACTTTTGACTTTTAAGAAAAAAGTTAGAATTTTAGGGGAAAAGAGTTTAAGGAAAAGAGTTCGAATTTTGAGGGAAAAAGTCAAATTTTAGGGGAAAATAAAGTCAGAATTTTAAGAAAAGTCAGATTTTTAAGAAAAAAAACAAGATTAAAGAATAAAGATTTTTAAGAAAAAAGTTCATATTTTGAGAAAAAAAAGTTTGAATTTTGAGGGAAAAAAAGTTTATAATTCTATGAAAAAAAGATTTTGAAAGTTAGAATTTTGTGAAAAAAGGCAGATTTCAAGAAAAAGACAGGGGGGGCTCAGATTTTTACAGAAAAGAGTTCAAATTTTGAGGGAAAAAGTTAAATTTTGAGGGAAAAGCCAGAATTCTGGAGAGGAGAAGAGTTCTAATTTTAGGAAAAGGGTCAGATTTTTAAAGAAAAGTCATAATTTTGAGGGAAAAGTTAGAATTTTGTGAAAACGCCAGAATTTTGGGGTGGGGGGTGAGAATTTTGAGGAAAAAAGCCAGAATTTGGGGGAAAAACAATGGAAAAAGTCAAATTTTGAGGCAAAAGTTCAGAATTTTAAGGGAAAATGTTAGATTTATGAGGGGAAAAAAGTTGGAATTTTGAGGCAACAAAGTTCGATTTGCAAATGGCCTGCCATACAACAGGCTAAGTTGAGCAAAATAAAGTATCATGGTGAGAATCTAAGAATATAAGGAGGATCACAGGAGGATAAATTAGTGTTTATAGTTAGATAGATTTGATTAATTATATATTATAGATTAAATTTTGACTGTTTGGGCCACAATAAACGAATAAAAATACACGAATATAAAAAGTTGCAGAAATTACCGTCATGGAGACAAACTCTGGGAGCACGTGACATAACTGTAACAGATGAACTTAATTTAAATGATTATAAGATTGACAGATTGAAGTGCTGGAGCGGGCAGGTTTGAACCAATGACAGTCTAAACTCATTACCTGTCTACTTCCTGCTGCGTGTCTCGTGCAGCGGTTCTCTGACGTGGCAGGTTCGCTTGGACTGGTGACCCGGAAGTCCTTCTCATCGGCACCAAACAAGAGCGGCTGTGCTGTTAGCTTAGCCTGGTTAACCGAGTCGGGAAGTTGCGGTGTTGTTTGTTGACAGCCGAACCTGCCGAACCTGCAAGAAACGATGAGGAGTTTCCGACGTTTGCACGTGACCGTGAACGCATCAGGATCGATCAGCTGTTAATTTAACTACCGATGCTAGTTAGCTTAGCCGCGCTAACGCCACCGAGGCCAGCTGCCGTTACCGTCTCCGCTTAACGTGGACTGAAGAGACGCTCGACGGTTATTATCCCGGCACACTACAGCCGAACACCCGCTGCGGTCCGGGGCATGTTAGTGAACCCGACCAGCACCAGCGAAAGCCCGCGTCTGTTCGTGTGTTCGGTTCGGATGGTTTGAGCTTTAGCACGGTAGATTAGCCTGAAGAGAGAAAAGTGCGATCATGGACGACTTCAGCTCGATCAGCCTGCTGTCTCTGGCCATGCTGGTGGGATGTTATGTGGCAGGGACGATTCCTTTAGCTGTCAACTTCTCAGAGGTGAGTCTGCAGCACGCGGAGCTCCAAGACGAAGTGCAGAGCCTCAGAGGTCAAAGTTCATCTGTCAGCAGCTGCACTGATTACACCTGAACCTCTCTGAGACAAGCAGCTCCTCACACTTCTCTTTGTTTCTGTCTGTCCAGGAGAAGCTGAAGCTGATCACGGTGCTGGGAGCCGGGCTGCTGTGTGGGACCGCGCTGGCTGTGATCATCCCTGAAGGGGTCCACGCACTCTATGAAGAAATCCTGGAAGGTAGAGATCAGCGTTAAAGGTCCTGCTGGACTGAAGGAGGACGAGGAGCTCACACTTAGAGAGGAAGGGAGGACGTCTGCATATATTTAATGAATATTATATTTCATTCCCACAGACTTTGATGATGACAAATGTAGTTTAAACCAGCGAGAATCACTGTGTTACACACACACACACACACACAAGGAATTTCTTTTCAGAATCACTTTTATTCGTCAGGAACGTGAACAGACATAAACGCTGAGCTCTCACTGTGAGTAGACATAAGTACAGATTAAAGGACAAGACGACATAAAAAAATTAACTAAAAACATACAGTTTGTTTTGAGCTTGACTCTCACGTCTTCGTATTCCACCAGGATAAAAATAGTTTGTCAGTCTCGGGTCGGGTGTGTCAGAGGCCTCTGGGGTTAAAGACAAATTCTTTAATGTCAGGTTCCTTCAGAAACGCCACGAGGCAGCAGGACAGACACACGGTGCCATGCATGTTACAGACTGTGACTCTGAATCCTTCACACAGAACAAAGTTCAGCGTGTGGTTCAGTTGCGTAACAAACAGAAGTTTGATGAAATCAGCCGGTGTGTTTGTGGTGATCTCTGCAGCGTCCATCTCCCTCCGTCTGTTTTCCTGTAGGTGGACACCACAGCCACGGCCAGGCCGGCGTCGCGGAAGTGTCCGAGTCGAAGGGCGAAGCAGAATCGGTTCTGAGCGCCGGTGGGAAACACGAGCACAGTCACGAGCAGCTTCACGCCTGCATCGGCGTGTCTCTGGTGCTGGGCTTCGTCTTTATGCTGCTGGTGGACCAGATCGGCAGCTCTCACGTGCACAGCACTGAAGGTCTGTATCACAGGAGACAGCAAACGAGATTCAAACACACTCATAAACGAACACTGTTCATGCGACAGCAGCTTTGTCGTTACTAATCCACTCTGGAGAGAGAATGATGGAGTTGAATTGGACTCCGTGCACCTCCAGATGGCTCAGCTGCAAACTGCCTTCCCAGATGCGCCCACGCCGGGCACAGAGCTTTTTATTTGAGCAGCTAATGCGCCACAGACTGTTCAGAAAGTCGGCCAACACGAGACGGCAGACTCACTTCTACTTTTATGTCATATTATTTATATATTATTGTAAACAGTGTTCTGCTTTTTTTCTGGTTTAGATCCAGAGTCAGCACGAGTCACCTCCTCGAAGATCACCACCACGCTGGGCCTCGTCGTCCACGCTGCAGGTCGGCGTGTTTCTCTCTGAATTCTCACAATTTGACTTTTATCTTAAAACAGTTTTTCTCTGCTACGCTTGAACCTGAGCTCGTTAAAGTTAAAAAGGTGAAGGTGTTTTCACGTCATCAGGAATCTGAACTCTCTGAACTTTCTGGTTTGTGTGTGTGTGTCTCCAGCGGATGGCGTGGCTCTGGGAGCTGCTGCCTCCACGTCTCAGACCAGCGTGCAGCTCATCGTGTTCGTAGCCATCATGCTGCATAAGGTAACGATGGCTGATGTCTTTGAATTATTTTCCTTGTGCAGTGATGAATAATCGTCAGTTGCAGCCGTGCTTTGCAGTGTGAACTCTTCTGCTCTGTCTGCAGGCTCCGGCAGCGTTCGGCCTGGTATCGTTCCTGATGCACGCCGGTCTCGAGAGGAACCGCATCCGCAAACATCTCCTCGTCTTTGCCCTGGCAGCGCCCGTCCTCGCCATGCTCACCTTTTTAGGCCTCAGTCAGGTAGATGTCTGACTGTGTCTTAAAGATGTTTACTTTGGTATCCAGCCAACTGGAAACCAGCAGAACTGGTCACATTCTGCCTCACGCTGTTCTTGTTTGTTCCTCTTTCAGAGCAGCAAAGAGGCCCTGTCAGACATCAACGCCACCGGCGTCGCCATGCTCTTCTCTGCTGGAACCTTCCTCTACGTGGCCACCGTCCACGTCCTCCCTGAGGTGGGAGGTGGTGGCCACAGCCACGCTCCCTCCGGAGGCAACGGAGGCAAAGGACTGAGCAAGGTGGAGGTGGTAGCTCTGGTGCTGGGCTGCCTCATTCCTCTGGTGCTGTCCGTCGGTCACCACCATTAGACCCCGGAGCTCAGGACGGATTTCAGACGGGTGTACAGAGGGAAACGGAGAACTTCAAACGTTGCGGATCTAAATGTCTTATTGCTTGTCGTCTGCTGATGGACCTCGGGGACCAGACTGGCGCTCGTTGCGTGGACGTCTTGTGACTCAAAACTGACCCTGAAACAGGAAACGAATGAATGTCAGGGAAGGCAGAGACAACGGAGGCACGCCACGATATATATATATATTTTTTTTTCTACAGACACTAATGATGAAACATCTCACAGCTACTGTACGCGCTCATTTGGTCCATCAGAAGTCACCTTTGAAGAGAGGCCACAGGTGGACCGTCGTCACCGTGGAGTTTTCAGTGTTGTCCTAGTCCAAAAGTCAAAGAACCGACCCTGATTTCATTAGTGATGTTCTAATAGATGGCTGTTGCACAGTGAGATTTAGATGGTCTTGATTTCAGCCTGTGGTATCAGGAAAGCAAACGATATATATATACACAATTGTACAGTGTAAATGCAGCAATCCAGATTGATTGGAACTGGTTTACAAGTGCCATATTAACAACATGAAGCAGACACACGAAGAGACGGCTCCACAATGTTTTTTAACCTTTTCTCTGTCAGGATGAGAGACGAGCTCGAATGAAGCAGCCGGAGCCTCGTAACAGTTTGTTGTCTTTGTCTTGAATAATCCGCTTGGACGAATGCTAACGGCGTCTGTCCTGTTTCAAACCGCACGCACACGGACCGCGCTGAGGAAGAGGCGCAACCAGCCTCCATGTGTCACCACATGAACTCACTTTTATTTGATCTGTTTCACTTCTGGATGTTTATTTCTGTTGTACATCTAAATAGAGATGGAGGGGGGGGGGGGGGCTGTACAGAATTGTCTTAAGGTTTAGACTGTTGTTAAGCTTCTTCAGAGGTGGGGGGTCATTTCAGCAGCTCCAGCAGAGGGCATTACTGTACGACATCTTTAGGGACCATCGGATATATATCTCCTGTTAGTGTTTAGTTGGTTCGTCCCTCGTTAATGAGCAATAATCAGACGAGAAGTGGGGAGTCTGAAACGGGCACAGAGGGTTCACCTTCACCTGTAAAACGCTTGTTTTCTGATTCACATGTCAAAGTCTGTCATCTCTCCCGTCCCGTCTGTCTCGCTGACATTAAAACAGTCAAAGGTCGACGCGTTACGATCCCTCTTCTGTCAGGATACATGGATGTTTGTTACTGTGTCACTGTGCCTGCTCACAGCAGAGCTCGTGTGTGTGTGTGCTGTACAGAGGACGTCCTTCCTACCACAATCATCATGATCTCTTATGTGAGTTGGGACTCACAGATTTTATTTGAAGTTTTGACTGTACAGACTGTTTTATGTATAAATTGAACAGTTTTACACACGAACCTCGTCAGTTAATTCGAAGTTTAAATGACGAGCAGAAACCCGCCGCGATGCTTTTTGAGGCGTCCCTGTGTGACTGTGGACGGCTCGCATGCAGACCAGCAGCTGCATGGACATTTTATTTTCTGTGAGGACGCTGTGTGTGCAAAAAGGGAAAAACCCGCTGTGGCTTCGCGCCTGGAGGACGGCCCCACTATGTGCCATTTCATCTTTCTAAACATCGTTCATCAGGATCTTTGCTGAAATTTGGCAACGTGTTTAAGCAGCAGCTGATAATTTCCATTATCCCAGAATCCGAGGTGACGTCTTCAAATGTTTTGCTTTGTCCAAAACTCCAAATTTATCATTTTATGTTGGAAAAACATTTTAGGAGCAGAGAAGTTAAAGTTGCTTTAGTGTTTAAAGTCACCTGACAGGCTTCATCAGGACTCTGGGTGTGGTCTGACCACATTTAACCAGCCGTGTTATTAAAATAAGCAAACAAAAAACGTATGATCGGACTCTGATTGGTGCGTGGAAGTAACGTGACGTCACCTTTCTCCTGCTGCCCGTCAAAGCAGTGAGAAGAAAACATGTTCAAACTTCAGGAGTTCATGTAGAGCCAGCGATCACTGCAAAGATCTGACTGAGGGTCAATGAATCTGAATTCTAACAAAATGTTTTTGTCAGAGTTTAAGAGTCTCGTGTCTCTGCAGTGGAAACCAAATATCTCCAAACATGCTGACTTTGAATTCTTCAGATAA
Source organism: Nibea coibor (assembly GCA_023373845.1). NCBI lineage: Eukaryota > Metazoa > Chordata > Actinopteri > Sciaenidae > Nibea > Nibea coibor. Next base: position 24,165,659 of record CM041722.1, read on the forward strand.
GTTGAAGGATTAGAAGTTACACTGAAGGGACATCGTCTGTTACACTGAGTCCACAGTTTGGACAGGAGGAATAATTCCAGTTTCAGCCGGCTGTACAATCAGCTGTTTTGGAGATGTGTGGTTTTCACAGGACAGTGACGGTTTAACGTGCGACGGCTGAGGACAGAACCGACGTCGCCATGTTGGAAGTTTTTGAAGCTGTTCACTGATGTTGTTAAAATGCTGCGCTCTGATTGGCTGACATCCTGATCACATGCATACAGGTTACAAGTGAACTGACTCCAATCCCTTTAAACTGTCTGCAGCAGGATGTGACGGCACATGTTGGGGCTGGTTGGAGGGTTCAGTCGGATCCGTTCGGATCAGTTTAGGGTCGGGGTCATATTTGTAGTTTCAGGGGGGTTAGGTGTCTTTTTTTCTATTTTTATTGTTTCCTGTCATTCCAGAATGAGTCTGCCTTATTTCCAAACTTTTTGATTGTGAAAACTGGTTGTAAAGCGACGTGTTTTATGACGACTAAATTAAAGTTTTTTTAACTGGTGAAAATGTGTGTTTGATGATTGATGTGCCGTTCACTAACTCGTCTGTTTTGGACTGGAGCCTGAACATGAACTTAAATAGTTGGTTAAGAGAAAGCAGTTATTATCATTAGTGTGTGAACTTTTCATCGTATCTGCATCACGGTAAGAATTTCTCTTCGCTCTTTCAAATCTGACGGGACGCTGAGGCTGATGCATTTCTCTGGTGAAGCTGAGCTGTCAATATCTTGGTAATCCGCTCTGACACATGTTCTGTAAATTAATCTGATACTCACGACGATGCTGAGCTGCACGTTAACCGCTCACATCCTCTTTCCTAGGAGTTGCTCATCTGCCACGCCTCTGCTGCTGCCACAGATGTTCTAATTCACTGCTGGAGTATCGGGTGGAGGGATGGATGGAGAGTCCATACCTGCCAAGAGCTGCAGACTGCTGCGAGTACAGTAATCTGAATATCAGCTTTTACTGGCTGGAACGTATTGACCGGCTTCAGATTTAACCACTCACTCCTAAAGCTTCCCTCCCCCATCGCCTCCCAGTCTCCCTCCTCTTCCTCCCTCCCCGTCAGCCCTGTTTTCTCTGCGCCGTGCCGTGCAGTCAGTCAGCCTCCAGCTGATGAGCGTATTGGCAGCTGCATCATTCCACCCTGCTGAGTTATTGGGATTTGTTTTTTACTTTTCCTGTTTGTATTGAAGCTGCCGCTGCAGCATCTGTGTGTGTGTGTGTGTGTGTGTTATTGGGGTAATTGTTATTGATCCACTGAGCTGTGCTTCCATTTTTATTATTCTATTGATAGCTGATTGTTTGTGTTTTTGGCTCCACCTCTCAGGGCGTGGGAATCCACAGAGAATGTTCTCGTCCTCGTCCAGAAGCTCTCCGTACTCGCCCTGGTCGTCCATGGAGCACTCGGACTCTGAGGTGTTGGACTTCAGCACCAAAGTGCAGCTGCACGGCGTGCTGTGGAAGAGGCCCATCGGACGGCCGTCTGCCAAGTGGTCCCGCAGGTGAGGGAGAGAGGCGACTCGCCTGTTTGCAGGGTAAAATTCAGCCTCATCAAAACTCAGCTGAACTCTGAAAACTCTGCTTTTCCTTTCATCTTCAGAAAAGTTGATATCTTGAGGGAGAAATATAAAATATAGAAATGCAGATTATTCTGAGAGAACGGTGTTTTCCTTCCAGGGAGCTTCAAAGTGTGAAAAGTTCATTACTGCTGTAATATTTGACCAATGAGTTTAAAACTTTCATTCAGAGGCGTAAAAATTTAAATGATTCCTGTTCTCAGAGAGAAAACTGTTAAATTCATCTGTAGTGAAGAAATACAGAAAAGTTTTGACTGATCTCTGATGGACATGTTGTGTATTAGTGAACTGCTTTATATAACAACAGGAGACTTTATGCACAGTCTCTGTCACTGTCCCCTAAAAAAGCTGAGTGTATATTTGGATGTTAAAACGTCTGGACCGGTACCTTAATGCTCTTAGTTTATGTAACAGTTAAAACGACAATACACGGCGGATCCAGACACTCCATTTGCAGCACGCTCTTTGTAACATTTGCCTGTCACAAAGGTCAAACTGCGGCCGGGGGATCTGTCACTTAGAGTTTTATTTGTAGCTGTCAGATTAAAAAACAAACGTCAGTTGTTTGAAATAAATCTGCCTCCAGGCTGGTGAAATTTTCGACTTTAAATGAGTTCAGTCATAATGTGGCAGAAGATTTAACAGCGGGTGAAATTAAAGAGGCACTCGGCGTGAAGAGTGAAGAGTGCCACTCAGCCTGTGGAAACAGCTGCATGATGGGAAAAAGTCAGGATATCTGGAACTCGTACATCAAATACTTTTAATGCATCACATGGCAGCAGCATGACGATGCATGTCCCTGCAGCTTCATCTTAAACTGAAGAAAGTCTCTTTCAAATAAATATTATAGTTTAGGTAATTAATGCAGTTAGTTTCCTGTTAATGAAACAGAAATATGCTGAAGTTTCTCATCTTTTTTCTCATTAAATTCAGTTTAGTTTCAGCGTACAGTCAGAATATTTTGTAAATGTATCAGTCACAAACTTGCTTGAGAACATCGGCAGACGTTGGTTCCTTTCAGCCCCACAGGATTGACTCACTGCTGCTTTTATTGTCTTCCTCGGTACAAAGATTCTTCATCATCAAAGACAGCTTCTTGCTCTACTATGCAGAGAGCGAGAAGAGAAACTTTGAGACCAACAGGTACTTCAACATCCACCCCAAGGTGAGCCGCTGCACCTGTGTGAACGAGAAAATGAAGAAGGTGGTCCAAGATAAATGATTAGAGATTAAATTCAGAAAGAGATTTATTTATCCACAAACATTCCAGATAACTGATGCTGTGTTTCTCTCAGGGCGTCATTCCTCTGGGAGGGTGTGTGGTGTCAGCTAGTGAAAACGTGGGCATGCCCTTTGCCATCGTGGTCAACCTGGAAGATTTTAGTGTAAGGTCCTGTTACATATTTAATGCAATGTTTCCTCCATCTCGTAGTCAGTCCTACAGAGGTTTGAAGTTTGAATTTTTTAAGACATGCCATGGTATAAATGTGCAGACGGACAGTGTGGAACAACAAATAAAATCAAAAACGTCCCATAAACTGTCCTGTTAGTCACAGATAACTGTGACAAAGCAGCCTGCAGTGCGAAGCTGAAATAGCTCTTTCCAAATTGTACTTTTATCGCAGCGTGAGAAATCAGCCTAATCCTGCAACAAATGGGACACATAATGGACTGACTTTAACTGTGTTACATCAATTTTTATTATCTCTGCAGCCCAAAGATGGAAATCCGCTGTCTGTTTTACAGCCTGAGCTCATTATTGACAAGCTAATGTAAAATATATTCTCGCTCTGTCCTCCAGGGGACCATCGTGCTGGCTGCTGAGTCTGAGGAGGAGCAGCTCCAGTGGATGGAGATGCTCCAGGACTCGGGGAAAGTGTGAGTGCTCAGCTGAACTTTCTAGACACAAAGCCTCTTTGTGCAGACGGGAAAAGTGTTTGTCTGTCGGAAAATATTTGGTCATAACCCAAATTGTTGAGATTTGACATGAAGGAGCATGACAAGAATTCATCCAGTAGTCAAGATGTTTCAATAAAAAGCAAAATGTCCCTCTCAGTTAAGATCGTTAAGATTTATCCTCTAGGAACCATGAATCTATGAGCTGAATTTAGTGCCAGATTCAGCTCATAGATTCGATGAGAATCTATGAGATAGTTAAAAGTTCTGTGAACTTTGACCTGCTATCAGAGCCGGATAGTTTTACTTCATTAGAACATATCCTGATGGGACCACGAATGTCTGCCTCAGAGGAACAGTCAGGGATTCATCCTCTTGGGACGAATGCAGAACTTGGTGATATTTCAGTCTGGACCTCGGAGGTCATCGTTATCCCCAGAGGATGCTGCTACGCGCCTGACAGGGACACAAAGCATCTATTTTAGTGCTCACAGTATTTTACCTAATAAATAAATGAATGTTTGTCTGACAGCACGTGGAGGAACGCTCAGCTGGGGGAGGCCATGATTGAGAGTCTGGAGGCTCAGGGGCTGCAGCTGGCCAAGGAGAAGCAGGAATACCTGGGTAAACACGGGGAGAGTCAGCTGGATAAATGAGCTCTGATAAACGGAGGCAGCTAACGTGAACATGGCTTTCTTTTTTCTCTCCAGATAAACTGATGGAGGAGACGGAGGAGCTCAGCCATCAGAGAGCACAGAGAGAGGTGAGCTTTGTTTCCTCCTCTGGGTTCTTCAATTTCGCAACAAAGAACTGCTCTGTCTCACACAACTCACCTTTTTTAGTATCATATTTTATTTTTGTTATTTTTTAATTCTCAAAATTGTGAATTTCTTTGACAAAAAATGTCAAAGACTCCCTGTTGAAGACCTCTGCTCCAGAGCCTTTCACATTTTTCGTGGGCGCGGTAGTTTCTCCTTCACATCCACTCGAGGGCGAGTGGAGGGGGTTGCAACCAGCAACTACACCACTAGATGTCACTAAATCTTTTACACTGATCCTTTAAAATAAGTTAAATGTTCCTACAACAGGTGTGTGTGTGTGTGTGTGTGCGCGCAGGAGCTGGAGCGTCTGAATCAGGTCCTGGAGGAGGAGAAGATGAAGTTTGAGGAGGTGGTGCTGGAGCTGAAGGCAGAGCAGGAGCATATCAAACTGTAAGAGGCGTTTCCTGTTTCTGTGAACTGATGCTGATCTCACCGTGCGAGCCTGTGAACGAACGTGTCGTTGTGTTTCCTGTTGTGTGTTCACGGCAGAGACCTGGACGGCACGGCTCAGTCCCTGAAAGGTGTCGAGACAGAAAAACAAGAGCTGAGCAGTTTGACCGTCATGCTGCAGAAATCCATCGAGGTATGAAAAGAAAAGAAACTTCATGTGAACAGGAATAACTCACTGATGATCGCTCATCTTACAGCTGATCGCATAAGACAGTCCAGTCATTTTAAGTTATTATGAGATTGAAGTTTATCGGAGAAAAATGCAGATTATAAAAAAAAGACCAAAAATTAAACAAACATTTGACATTTGACACGTCAGATGTGAAGACTGAAATCACTCCTATCTGTCTGTGGGTAAATAGAAAGCTGCAGTTTGCTGTATGACTATAATATCAAAATGAAATAACTCTGTGAACTCTAAATATGTGGAGATGCAGTATATCTATAATATATATATAATTGAAAAAAACATGAAAATGTATGAAAAAGATCAACATAAACAAAGTTTAAGAAATTTCAGTCTTGTCAAAAAGAGGATCTAAACTCTTGACCTGGACTCTGAGTGTTGGAGGCGGGAGAACTGAGCGTGTTGTTTGGTCCATCAGGAGCTCTCTCAGGAGAAACAGAGAACCCTGGAGCTGCTGGGCGTGAAGGAGGACGAGAAGGAGCCGGGAGAAAAGAGCTCGGCCCACGGGAAGCGTGAGGACGACGGGGATCCCGGAGACGTGGACCTGCTGAGGGACCTGCGACACATCGAGGAGCAAATGAAGGTCCTGCTGGGGGAGAAGGAGCAGGCTGACGGCATGTGAGTGACAAACAGACTGGCAGCACTGCTTCACTGTCACATGAACAACGTTAAAAACGGAGGCTTCAGCCTGCGATTCCATTTTGGCATCCGCAGAGTAAAAACACTCTTTCCAGGGAACCTCGATGCTAATGGCACAGAGGATGTAACTGTTAGTGGAAATGTGTATTGATCCCTAAACAACCAGCTGATCAGCACCAGTAAGTGCAGCTGCTATTGACCGTGCAGCACTAATGTTCTGTTATGAACACTGAAATATAACGTCACGTTTCCATGAGCGCTCTGCCTTCACTCACCGCCACTCTCTGACACACACAGCTGCAGCAGCTGGAGCTCACACACACACACACACACACACACACACACACGTATAAACATACAGCATTACAACTGATACACACTGCTGCAACAAACAGGATCTACCGGACCAGGACTCAGCAACATATCAAGAATAAAAAGTAACAGAACATAAATATATTTCATATGAAATGTCTTTCATTATTTTCTTCACCTTATTTTTATATTATCGAGGAATGGAGCAGAAACACCTGAGTGAGTGTGTGTGTGTGTGTGTGTTGGTGTTTGTGTCGCTCAGGCTCAAGGAGAACGAGCAGCGTGCTAAAGTCCTGCAGCAGGAGAGAGAGTACTACTCGTCTCAGGCCCGGACGCTGCAGCAGTCGCTCTCTCAGCTCACTGCAGACAAGCAGCAGACGGAGGCAGAGCTCAAGGTAACACAGCATGACTCAGCTGGTTTCAGCTCGCAGTTTACACAGCAACAAAAACACAAAGTCTTTTTTAAGGTCAGCGTATTCATCAGCTGTTTTCAAAGACAGTCAGAAGATAAAAGAGTGAAAGGAGAACTGGCCGAGTTCAAACGAGCAGATCAGTTTTTTCTTTGTGGCCCTGAGAGATAAACGACACCTTTATTAGAATTATTGGCACAAGGAGTCTGTCACCTCTTACATAACGCTCAGTGCGGCTCTGCAGGCAGAGCTCAGGTGGAACTAATAACAATAATGTTGGTTCATGAAGTGAGTCATCGTGCTCTCTACCAGGCTAAATTACATTTATCATGACTTGTGTGAAGGCAGATATCAGCTAAATTATAGTTCTTGTCCTGACGCTGGTTGTTAAGCGTCTCTGAGTCATGCTGAGGTCACCGAGTTTAAGAGCCACAGCGTCGCTCTCACAGCCCTCAGCATGGACCAGACGCAATTCTTTAAATTTTCATTCAACTATTTGACTTTTTTCTAAATTGCACATGAACTTTTTCAGATAATCTGATAGATATTTAAATGAGTTTATTCTTAGGAAGTAAGAAAACTTCCACACCCGATGAAGGAACGTTTAAAGTTTAGTTCATCTGAAAAAATCCAAATCAGAATTCTCAGAAATCCGTTTTTTTAGAAATTTTAAATGCTGCGTTGTTACTTCCATGTGTTGGACATCCAGTCAGAGTCTTGTGAAGTCTTCGGGGTGGTTCATCTTTCATACCAGTCTGACGTGTTGAGTCTCTCTGGCGTGAGCAGCTGATCTCATATTACATTTACTGGAACAAAAAGGGCTCGTCTTCATCTTCGTCTCTGTCTTCCTGCATTATTTAGAACAGACAAACAGTTTAAGACACTAACTCCTGTGAAACCTAAACTGACTGGTTGTACCAGAATAACTCTGACTTGGAAACAGTTGAAAGCTTTTTAGTTCATCATGTGACACAAAGTGTCGAGACAAACGAGGAAGTTTGACTGTGACCTCTTAAGCTGAGCCAAAGCAAGCCAATATTTCTATATTACACACATACAGGTACAGTATACACATTTAACCCTCTGTGTGATTCTTGTGTGTCTCAGGTGGAGATTGAGTCTCGGGTGGAGCTGGAGAAGAGGCTGAAGCAGGCTGAAGAGGCTCTGCAGGACCTGGAGAAAGGCCTGAACTTGATGGAACGGACCAAAGAGAGCGACGAGAAGATGAAGGGGGACGTGACTCATCTGAAGAGTGAGAGAAACTTTCATATCTGATGTTAAATATGAACATATTATTAGTATTTGTAATAATAGTATTAGTGTAATCTGTGGAGAAGACTGCAGCAGATTCACTAACTGATTATTTTCATTTTTAAATGACTGTTAATAGTTAAAAACGCCTGTTATAATTATTACAGGTTAAGATCTACTGAGTGACCGTGGTTGATGCTGTGATAACATGAATGTCCTGTGCCACGTGATGTGTGTGTCGTACCCAGAGTTCTTCGAGGAGTGTATCTGTGCCGCAGAGATCGAGGCGAAGCTTCCATCGATCATGAAGAACGCCGTGTATCTGCACAAAGCTGCGGCACGCAGGATCAAGAGCTGCCGGATCCAGAGGAGAGCCTCCAGACGCCACTGGTGTAAGTCTGAGCTTCAAACACTAACGCCTGCACGCCGTGCATATTTCATGAATCCATCCACCTTCTACAGAAAAACACTCAAATATAAATTTTAAAAGACGATCCATGGAGTATTTTTGAGTCATAGTCTTAATCTGTTAATTTAAATTCATGTATTGACTTGTTTTATTTTCTTTTATCTGAAGCACTCTCTTACATTTTATGCCACAGAAAAAAAGTTTATTATTAGTAACAGAAGTATGATTCATACTGGCAGTGATGCTGAGTATCAGCAGTTATAGTAACAACAGTGCAGTAGTAGATGTAATAGTAGTACTCACTAATACGAGCTGAATTTACGAGCTGCATGTGAAGTGAGGCAGTATGTTATTTCTTTGTAGCCAATATGGCTGCAACTGAAGGTAATTTCCATTGGTAATTAATTGATCAGTTTATAATAATGTCAGAAAATAGTGAAAAATACTCCAGAGCTCCAGTTTCCATCTGCAAATCTGCTTATTTTGTCTGACCGACAGTCCAAAATCAAAGATGTTCAGTTTACAGCGATACAAAAACTGAAAAAACCGCCTAAATGATTGATCGTTGGCTTGTCAGTACTTTGTTATTCTACGAAGCACCTGTTAAAGTCATACCAGAGTAACTCTTCTGTTCACTTCTCCTGGTTACAGTAAAACACTCCAAGTCTTTTGCTGTGACCAACGCTGACGACGGCAGCATGGAGGAGCTGCGAGAGAGGGCTCGACGGCTGACCTCCGACAGCAGCTTCAGAGAGAGCGTGTACAAGATCATCACGAGCAAAGACGCCACGAACAAACCAGAGGACTGAGAGGAGAAAGAAACAGTCCTTAGCTTTACCTCAGTCCACAGTGATGTAGAGATCCTGATCCCAAACCAACGTTCTGATACTGTAGATGATTGTAACAGAACTGGTTTTAGTCCCCTCATCGTTTAACTGGTTTCTACGTCTTTTCAACTAAACAGTTACATAAAACACAAGAACTAAACTCAGGAACTTGAAGCCTCTTTCAGACAGTCCTGTTTGTGTTTCTATCAGGATTTTATTTTATTTTGAAGCCTCTGTATTTACTGTTACTGGGACTGAAAACTCCAGAACACCGGCCTGAGGCTGAGCACAAGTTGAAGCAGCGATTCTGGTTCTTGGTTTAGTTCCTGAGTTTAGTTCCTGGAATTCGAATCTGCAGATTTCTTCTTGCACTTTTCTACCAAAGAGTGAAGAGTGTGAGTTCACGTACGTTAAGAACAGCTGTCGTCTCAGTGAGGTCTTCAGACTCCATCTCATGCAATGCTGGAATGTTACGTGACATTAGGAAACACGTAAAGGAGCAGTGTGTAACATTTAGTGGTTCGTCTCACCCTCTGCTTCCCAACATGAAGAAAAAAGCCCACAAACTGTAAGAGGAGCTGCTGCATCTGAAGATATAAAGTCTCATAAAAACAGAAACATTTTCAGATGATTATAAACCAATAAAAACATAATTATGTAAGTGGAGTCCACTAAATCTGACACACTGGACCTTTAACGTGTGACACATCATCATATATCAATGAGTCAGCAGTGTGACCGTAGCCTTGTACCTACTTTCTTGTGTTTTCACCTTCTCTAAAGACGTCCTGCTCTAATAGATTCACAGACGATGAATCCGTCTTGTAAAATGTTTGTTTTATTCTTCTGGACTGTATGCACAGGTTCTTCTTTACTTTAACAGAGGTTTTATGAAAACAACGAACTGTTTCCTTACTGCTACATCGGAGAATCTGCTCTGGATGAAGCAACTCAACTCAATTCACTCGCAAGCATCTCATGATAATGTACAAATGATAATTTAACAGCAGAAATGATAGAGACGTGTCAGGGTAAGGGAAGACATCAGGGTAAGGTCAGAGACACGTTACGGACTGAACACCATGCCTTGATGCTAATAAAGCTGTGTTTGAACCTTCATTTCATTGATGCAGGTAAAAGGCTGGAGGTTCTTATCTGGCTCAGCTGTCTCAGTTTCATGTCCTCAGCAGCACAATCGATGGCACTGTAACTACATTAAAATGAATAAAAACTGCTGATATGATGTGTTGTCATCCGAGGACAGACGTGTCGTGTGTTACACCTTCATAAAGTTCAGTGTGGGACGGTTGTAGGTGTCACCGGCTCTCTTTCATCACCAGGTCCTGCAAAGAGTGAGAAACAGATCACTTACATCAATAAAACATTACAAACACTTTATTCTAACCTCTTTCTGTAATATGTGCCGTGAAATGCAACGTGTACATATGGTCTCGTATGTTTGACGTCAGTACAGACGATCATGAATTAAAACAACAAAGTCAACTTTGCTGTTTTAATCCATCCATCCATCATCTGTGACCTCCTGTCCTCATCAGGGTCACATGGTGGGGCTGCAGCCTATCACAGCTGACTGAGGGCGAGAGGCGGGGTACATCCGGGACAAGTCGGCAGCTCATCACAGGGCACACAGAGCCAAACAACCATTCACACCCACGGACGATTTAGAGTCACCAGTTAACCTGTTGATTGTCTCTGTGTGCCCTGTGATGATGCCCTCAGTCAGCCGGGAGAGGCTCCAGCCTCGCCGTGACCCTGATGAGGATAAGAGGTCACAGATGATGGATGGATGTTTTAATCCAGCAGTTATTATAAAATATCCTTTCCAACACACTGTTTCCTAACATGTACTCTCTCTGTGACCCGACAAAAACACAACAATGACAGCTCAGTGTGAAATATGTTTGTTGTGTTTGTTGTTTGGTGTTCAGATCAGAGTTATTCAAAGATAATGTAAAAGCAATACGCCGCTTGAGGATGAGCTGGACAGCGAAGCACAGCCTCTTGTGGTTTATTATAAAATCAATTTACTAAAAATTAAATTAAACTACCTTACATGAGTGTAAGTGGAAGTTACAGTGAGTGGAATCTGGATTTTAGGTACACTACTTACTACAGTTTAGAAAAACTCAACAGGTAGAGGAAGAACACAAAGCACATAGTTAGCTTCATTCATTTAAAGTGCTGCATCACTTCCCTCGACCCGTCTTTAAGTATTTTGAGCTCTGACATAAACATTCTCACGTGTCACTGACAGAATATTTCACTTCTCTGAATGAATGTTTTCGTTCTTATTTAGGATTCAGCTGAATATCGGTGCTTTACTCAGAGTTATCTCCTGCAGATTTGCCATTATGAATAACATTTTCTACATTTCATCTTCTCGGTCACCGTCATAAGCACGCACAAATCTGCTGTCTCATCGCTCTAACCTTACATCACCTCCCCATGATTATCTGTTGGGAACAGCCTGTCTGTCAGTCCTCTGCTGCATCCTCTAAAGCTGTATTTCATATTTTCATTCTGGCCTTTACCTCAGTAGTTATTGACATGAGCAGGTATCAGCGTGTCTGAGAAGCTTCACCTGCTGTTCAGTCAAATGATTTCTGTGAGTGAGTGAGGATGAGGAGCGCTGCAGTCGTTTTCCTGCCTCACACAGACTACATGAATTTAACAACAGTGATGGTGTGTTTTCTAATAACGTCCCGTGTCTCCCCCTCAGATTCCCACGCACTGTTTCTCGTTCACCTTTTGCTGCTCCATCACGGCTTATGTTGCTACGGCAACGGCTTCATCTGAGGGCGACGTCCCATGTGTATCTCCGTTTTACTTTTTTTTTTTTTTAATCTGAGAGATTGTAGGATTAGCGCAGAGAGGCCTTTAAAGCCTGTTGTTGGCTCACATATCAGCTCATGAGTAAATGTTTTTTCCCCCCTCTCTGCTCTGCCGAGGTCGAGGTCAGTGTGTGATCAAGTGTGTGCTTTAATTGCAAGTGCTGAAAGGCTGCTGCAGTTAACAAAACAGAAGGCATGCAAAGCATTTTAAAGTCGTACCTGCTGACCTTGACCCGGTCACCAGGCGCTGTGCGAGGAGCTGGTTGGCTGCGTGGGAGTTGATAGGCGTCTGTCTCAGAGCTGTTTACTGTAATCTGACATGAACTGACGGAGGGAGTCCTTTGAAGGGAGTACGTGGGCGAGAGAACAGCACCCTGCTGCAGGATTCAACGTCCTCTAATGCTTCATCAGCACGGGGCTCGTGCACACAGCTGCACTGTCAGCGGTTAGGTGAAGACAAGTGTCCAGCCCAGGCTTCATTTCCATGCTATATCTAACTCTGTACAAAAAGAGCCCTCGTTTTCATCGAGGGTCTAGAACCATTTGTGTTTAATGTTCCCTTACAGGAGTGTTCCTTTAAAAGCCTCTGCAGTTGTCATGGAGTTGTGCTTCCTGGTAAACAATGACTCTTTTCATTGCCGCACAGCTTTCAGTCCAGCAGCTGAGACAGACAGAGCACAGGGCAAAAGAGGAGGCGAGAAGAGGGGCAGCTCTCTCCACACTCTCATCTAATATGAAGTCTACAGTACGTCCCGTACGGGCTTCACTGTTCATTCAGGACAGCTGATACAGATTGTACTCTCACTACATCCATGATACAAAATGATTTGGTTCTCTTTGATAGGAACAAGAACAAAAACGGATTAAACTAGCTGGTGGGTGAAGATATGTGTGGAAAAAATAACACTGTGGGTCTTCATGAGAAAAAAGGTAAAGCTGTTGAGTGATGAGGGCCACAATGGAGGCAAGAGCCAAACACATGACCAGAAGTAAGGAGTCCACGACAAAGTTACGGGTTTATTTCTCATCCAGGCTGGCTTTGAGTTGAGCTTCCAGGGCCATTTTATCAAAAGTACGCATGTTGGTCTCCTCCCGCACTTTGTCCCGTACGTGAAAGGATGCTCGGGCCACCGAGCGAGCGCTCTCCAGCACCGCTCTCTTCTCCTTGAAGATCTGCTCGCTCTTCTCCAGCTTCCTCTCGATGGACTGGAGCAGCTCCAGGCGCCTCTGCTTCTCCTCCTCTTCCACTCGCTGCCTGTTGAGTCTCTGCAGTCTTTCCTTCTCCTGCCTGCTCTGGACGGCTCTCTGAGCTTTCTCTTTGGCCTTCTCCTCGGCCACTAAAGCCGCCTGCTGGGCTCGTTTCTCTGCCTCCTTCACGCGAGCTTCCAGAAGCTGCTGCTGTTGCTTCTCACGCTTCTCCGCCGCCTTGCGTGCTTTCTGGATCTGCTTCTCCTCACGCTTGGCCTTTTCTTTCAGCTCCTGCCCTCGACGCTCCACTATCTGTTCGTAGTTCTCCAGGGAGCGGCTGAGCTTCTCCTCTGCTGCCCTCCTGGCGTCCTCCCTCTCCTCCTGCTCTCTGCGAGCGATCTCCTGTATCAGGGCGGCGTGACGTCTCTTCTCAGCTTTGTTCAGACCTCGTCTGTCCTCCTGGGCCTGGTGCTCCTTCTCTTGCCTCTTGAGCTCGGCCATGGTGAGCTTTTCTTTCAGCAGCAGCCTCTCCTGCTCCAGCATGGCCGCCCTCTCCTCCTCCAGGGCCTTCAGGTTCTGTTCCTGGAGAGCTTTCTTGTGCTTCTCCTCTCGTGCCGCCTGCTGTAACCTCAGCAGACGATTACGTTCCTGCTGCTCTGCAAGCTCCCTCCATCGCTCCTCGTTCTCTTCAGCCTGACGCATTTTGGCAGCTGCTGATTGTCGCTCCTGTTGGCTGAGTCTTCGCTGGCGTATCGACACCTGGGTCTGCCACACCCGCTGGCACTGAAGCACTGCACGCTGCTTCTCTCTGTCCTCCTGCTCCCGCCGAAGCTCCTCCATCCTGCGCTCGCTGTCCCACTGAAGGTGAGCCACGTAGCGGGTCTGACTCATTATGTCTTCTTCCTGGTATCTGGCGAGCATCAGAGCTGCGATCTTGCGATCGCGCTCGGACACGGCCTTCAGGCCTCGACGCTTCACCTCCTTCACTATGCGCTCCACCTTCTGTGTCGTCTGAGGAGAGTGGCTCAGGTCACCGAGGCTGAGGCTGCGGCCCATCAGGGAGTTGAAAGTTGCCATAGTGCGAGCGCGAGGACTGGAGACTTTAGCCCAGTGATCTCGGGCACCATCCCAACTGTAAGAAGAGGAGGCACCTGACTCTGATGAGGTGCACGTAGTAGTAGTTGTGGTGGTGGAGGTGGAAGAGCAGACAGGATCCATCCTCCTCTGTAAGGACTCCAACGAATGGCTTTTTCCTCGCACCTTGGAGTGAAATCCAAGATGTCCATTGTGCTGAGAGAACAGTCCACCTGTCACACCGTTCAGAGGCTTCCCGGGACCCTGAACTGCGGGCTTTGACACTGATGACGTTAGTGTAGTGTTGGCTCTGGGGAAGGCGGGAGGTTTGGGTGTTGATCTGGGGAAAGTGTTTGAAGATTTACCTCCTGAGGACTTCCTGACTACTGGTGGGGGGCCGGACGAGAGTGGACGGGTGGTTTTTACTTGTTCAGAAGAGGAGGACAAAGGATGCTTGGCAGGTCCTTGGAAACCAGCCTTGGACGATGGCATAGAAGGTGTAGAAACAGTTTTTGAGGACTGAATTGATCCAGCATGGACAAATTTAGGACTGGTGGTGGAGGCTTTAGATGAAACAGCTGTACCTGTTTTCGAGGACGGACCTGATGCTTTGGCTCTAGAGGATGCAGTAAAATCAGGGGTTGAGCTGGAGGTCACTGGCACAGATTTAGGAGGCTGAGCGGAGCCAGTGGAGGCTTTGTGCTGCTGTTCCACAGACGAGGATGATGCACTGCTGCTGCTATTGACTGCTGCCTGCAGAATCCTTCTTTTCTCCTCTCTAATAATCCGCTCCCTCTCCTCCCTGCATTGCCTCAGTTTGGCGTGCCTGTCCCTCTCGTAGACTTCAAACATGCCCGTCGCAACACGCATGGAACGTCCAGGAGCCTCCCGGGCAAAGTCAGCCAGTGGGCGTGGCAGGAGCTCCACAGGTTTGACCCCACATCGAGCGCACGCCTCCAGAGAGTGAGGACTTGTTAACACGTAGCGGCTGCCCTCTGCGGCAGGCGAGTCAAAGTTATACAGGTCCAGGTGCAGTTTGGGTGAGGGTTCCCTTTCAGTTTGAGTTTGTGGTTGCTCAGGTGGAGTCGCCTGAGACGTGACGTCCGGCCCCACCGGGGATGCAGTGTGGCAGGGGCTCGGCTCAGAACTACCGGTGGGCGGTGTCTCAAAACCGGCATCCCCATCGTCTTCGGTTGATGTACCATTGGCCGGTTCGGGCAGTCGAGAGTCTTCAGTGGCCACGGCTGGTGCGTTGAGCTGTGGGCCTTTACACTTGCTCTGCTCCTCAGCCTCCGAGGGGTCAACCATAGTTGGCTAATACTGCAGGTGGAGAAGAGGGAGGGTGGTGGGGATGGAGGGAGGGAGGGGGCGGGTGTATGATACATGAGGGGAAGTGAATAAAAAAGAGTTTTCAATTAGAGGATTACAGCGTTCAGTTCAGAGCTTTAGAGAGATGCAGTCTATGGGGGAGGGTCATAACGCACGCATGCATGAACACATATTCATGCACCGATTTTTACTCCAGATGAGACATTTTCCCTTCAGGGAGGTGACACAACATAAGAAAAACACCACGGTCCTTTAATAGAGAGTCTATTTTTAGCAGAGTTACTGGGCTGAGAGAATTTGATTACTCATAGCAACATTTTTCACTCCACATCACTCAATCAACCCACAAATACATCTGATACCAAGTCCTGCAGCATATATCCATGACCGGTCGATAGTAAAAGCTTGATTTGAAACGTCTGGATGTGGTAAACAAGCAGTGGATCTGTTAAACCCTCTGCTCACCATCACTTACAACCAGGAGAGGCCTAGACTGTACGAGCAGGACACAGGGAGACAACACCTGCACTTTGGCGTGAACAAAAGACTGAAGGGTCAGATTTTATAGACAGATCTCAGAGATGTGGCTGCAGTTTGCTCTTGTGTAACAAAGACAATATTTACTGTCTTTCCATGCCGTGGATTGGTTGTATTTCATGCGGTGGCGCACCACACAAACATCCACTGACCTGCCAGTTTGCAAAACGTTTTCTAAACCGGTACTTTGTTCCCCTTTAATCCGTCCAGCGCGGCTGGTTCCCTGCATAATATCAGGTTTCAGGGAAAAGGCTGCGGCCGTCGATCCAGCGATGGAGCATCACATCGTCGCAACCTCCAGCGACACGACAGACACAGACGGAGCCGTTCGCAGCCTGTCGGTGAGCAGCAGACCTCAGATCGGTTCCCTCTCTCTTCTAAACACACAGAACCGAACCCAAAGTCAAATTTACGCTTAAAGACGCGAATAAAACAAATCCCCTGTCCAGCTTCCTCATCCACCTTGAACAAAGTGCATCCCGTAAACATGAGCGGCTCCACCTGCTTTCTGCTCAGCAGCATCCCTCCATCTCAGCCTCCTTAGCTCCGCCCGCTTGTGGCAAATATGCTAAAAATACTGTCTGCATGCTGCAATTAACCAAGCGCACCCACACTCACCCTGCATGCTTTCACCGTGCAACACAACGATGGTCTGTGTTAGCCTCGGGCAAAGGGACAGAATAATGTCACCCAGTGAGTTATTTAACACTTTTACAACGTGTAAAAAGGAAATAAAAATATCTGTAAAAACAAAAAAGAAGAAGACAGAAATCAAACATGTTGTGTGAGAATCAACCTTCTCTAAAAATAGATAATTCTTTAATCTGTGCAAGCTGCTCCATTAAAATAAAGAAATCACGGCATGTATCAGCTGCCATCTGTCAGGATAATTACACTGTGATTGCTCAAACGGCCACTAGATGGCGCTGTCATATAATACATTGATGTTTGAGTGTCTGCGGGTCAGCGGCCAATCAGAAAACTGCTGCCATGTTCACGGTTTACCTGATTATTTTTAATAAACACTCGACATAAAAACCTAATAAGAGCATGTCGATGTCTAAATGTTTTTAAAGAAATGTTGAGTCCACTCACATTCAGCTGCAAGAAGACAGGAAGGCTTCAGTGGGCTGGTCACAGGCAGACATACTGACACAAACACAGGTGACCTTAGTAACTGTCACTATGCTCAGGTGCATTAAGTATAACTGTGACAGTGAAGCAGCACACACAACAGGAGGAGCTTCCCTCTGTGGGATGGAGCTATCATTATCACACCTGACTTTCCTGATACTGTTATTATAAATGTAAAGTGGATACAATAGTACAAACAAACTACCTGTTGCTACATCTAAGACCACAAACATTAGACGGGGAAAACTGTTCCCCAGATAACATATGCACTGATACTGATATTCTGTGATTGGACGATATCGGCTGATAACATTGGCTGACCGGTGAATCAGTCCGGCTCTAGTATTCATTAAGACAGTCTGGTCTGGTTTGGTCCAGTCAAAGCGGTTGATTCAGGATCAGATAACTGTGAGTGAAAATCACAGTAATGATGACCCACTAAACTCCTGACCCGGTGTGAGGAACAGTGCGACTTTAATTGGCCCCACCCGTGAGCCGTATCAGGAGGACAGCGTGTAACAAGTGACAACAGGGAACGTGCTGGCTGGCTTGTTAACCGGGGGCATGGGGTCTGGGAGGGGGGCCAAAGGGGAGCAGGGCATGGTGTGGTTGCTGCACAGTTCACTGGTGCAGGGGTATGCTCCACAGAATTTTTGTGTTTTTGTTTTTGGTACTGTAGGGCATGCTCCCCACCACCAAAGCTGGACTGGGGGGTTCATCGAGAGGTGAGCCGCTCTGTGCAGTCATGGAGACCACTGCAATGCCCGGCTGGTGGGGAGGGCCCGGAGCTTTCCCTCATGTATACTGGTTTTATGATGGGAACCGGTCTCGAGGTGCTTGATGCAGATGAAAATAAATCAGATTAATATTAAATATAACACGTACACAGGAATTTGTTATGTGCTACTCAGGATTCTAACTACACTTAAAGACACAAAACCGAAGTTTATTTGACAGAGAAGATTTCTTCTCTGTCAAATAAGACACATTAACACCCTGAAATATATTTGAAGTTAAATAACTCAACCTCTTCTTCACCCTGATGAGCAGTTTCTATTTTACATTAATGATTGATATTTTCTGTAAATAAACCCATTGTGGTAATCAGTGATTAAATCAGTCAGTCAGTGAATCATTTAGAGGTCAGTGTAACAGCTTCATGTTTACACTCTGTTTGGTTTTACTAATTGTCTTGCAAATTAAAATGTTTGGTTAATAACGTCTGACAACTTTCTAAATATATTCATCAGAGCAATAAGTCATGAACTGAATATATAAATATTAAAAAGGAAAATTAACGACTAGAGACAATGAAGCAGACAAAGTGTTATAAAGTCCAGTGCTTAGATAAAAAGTCTGTCTGCTAATGCAGGAGAACATTGTGCTCCTGGTCAGTGTGGAAAATCTGTTAAGAGTACTGGGAGATCTCACAGAAAATGATTGATTAAGACGTCTTAAGTTAGAATAACAAAGTGAAGGCAGTATCAGTGCAGCTAAGAGGATCTATGTGCCTATTTTTACACAGAGGCAACAAAAGAATCCAGCCAAGAGATTACAGACAGAGAGAAACTCAGGGAACTCAGACAATAACCACTTTTGGCTACATGACTCAGCAGCCTCAGCTGAGATGAATTCACCCATTTCATTTCCCTTCAAGAGGCAGATCTGATTTTCAGCTCTACATGTGTGCTGAACTTTGACAAGTACGGATAAAGACATGGCAAACTCTTTTACAGACCTGGAAATAAAGAGGATACAGTTGGTCTCAGTGCAGTTCCACCCCTCCAGAGGGCTACTGATTTTCCACATTATTATATTTTACTACTATTGTAGTGGATCGTGCCAAGAGGACACTGTAGGGGTGTTCGCTCAGAGCGGAACATTTTTAGTGAGTGTATAATGCTATTCAGACAAGTTCAGTGAACCAAATGTGATGATAGACCCAGAAAGACTTCTTTGGTGTTATTCATGACTAGTTCTGCCATCCAAAGACACAAAACAGTGAATAATAAATGATAAATTGCAGGCTTAGATGGCTGATATTTACTTTTAAGATCGGTCACTTCCAATATGTGAAGATTTATGTTGGTTTCTCCCAGAGCTCAGCTAGAGAAGCAGATCTTACAATTTTGCATGTTCAGCTGGCCGACTGAGCTCTAAGAAACTCATTGATATTAATTAATTAAAAGTGCATCAACTGAACTCTCTTCTCGCTATATCTACCAGTGAACACTTCACACACACTTCGCAGGTGGTATAATAACACAATAACAAAGAACACATCTTAATAATTCATATCTGTGCTGCAGAAAATAAATGAGTAAAACAAAGACAGACAGACTAGCAGATTGTGAGACCACATGAGCACTCAAATGTGAGTGAAGTGCTGCTGTACTGTAGGCTGATGTTGTGTTTGCTCCCAACAATCCTGTCTTTTCACTCTCTGTCCTGCTGGAACTCGCCGGTCCTGTGAAGACTGAGACCTTTAGTTGCCCCCAGTTCACATTTCCAGCCTGGGTTTGCCAACAGAAAGGGACACGTTTTCTGGACAGTTTCAACAACTCCCTCTTCTGACCCTTTGCTTTCTCCAGCCACCAAGCCCCCCTCTCCACCTCCACCTCCCTCTCCCGCTGCCCTGTCTTCTGTGGGACGGTACAAGGGTCCCATGCGGGTGTGGAATAGTCCCCCTCCTCGGTGGAAGGGGAAAAGGTCCCAGAGACAGAGCTGTTAATTCAATCAGGAGAGCGGTATGCTCAATTAGGCATCCATAAGGGCCCTGGATGGGTCCGGGGGCCCTGTAGAGGGCATGCAGCCCAGTCTCCATGAGGTATTAATTGTGGATGACAGTGTGTAAACAGTGGGGTGAATAGACAGCGCAGGTGCGGGACACCCCAGTCCAGACTCAATAGCCCTTTTCACACCCGCGGCTCTCTGTTGCCACTTTCTCTTTCATTCTCTCACTACGTAAAAATCCCTCACATCTCTGATTAATGTCACAGATAATTTGACTTTGTGTGCTTATTTATTTGTTGCTGTGCGTCTACATCAGTAGGCATGGTCCTACATCAGCTTTAGCCTGTATGTGTGTGTGTTTGAAGAGGGTAATAAGAGGCCAGGTCGCTGCTGTCCAGAACTGTTGGCCAGCCAATGGCTATACACAGATCCTCGTTTTCAGGAGCTAGTGAAAATTGCGGCCAGTACATGTAAAATATGTGGAATTTATGAAATGAAATCCAGATGACACTTTAAAAGGAGTGGGCTTTCTATGTGACCTCCGATTTTTCCGTTCAGCACACCACCCAGCCCCCCCCCCCCCCCCCCCCCCGTCTGTCTTTCATTCAGTGCTGTAATTGTGTTTGGCCGTGTTTGACAATACTAACTTTTCAAGAGCTATCATGCACACAGACCGTCAGAGAAGTGCAGCAGAAGAAGAAGTACTCAGACCTGCTCAGTAACAATACCACGACCTGAAAATACTTTCATCAGATATCATCAGCAAACTGTACCAGAAGTATCAACATTAAAAGTACTCATCAGAGTGTTATAATTGATATAACATTACTGGATTATTGATACAGGCTGCATTAACATGTAGGCAGTGGTTAAATGTTGAAGCTGAATCTCAAATAAAAAAAAAAAACTATAATATTTCATTCTGAAATACTGTTGAGAGAGTGTAAATACTCATAAATCGTGGTAGAAGTACTCAGATCCTGTAGTCATGTAAGTAGGAAGTCAAAAGTTTATGATACATGACTTTTATTTTGACAGTAATGAGTATAATAACTAAATATTAGGATTCATTATTCATTATAAGTTCATTGATTAATGACCCTTTCAGAGTCATTAGTCAATGAACTTGTCAGCTGCATTTTAATGCTGTGACTGTGGGGTGACACTGTGCCACAAACTACTGAACAAATACTACCATAAATACTTATACTATGGTATTAGAGTATTAATAGAGAAATATACGCAGAGTGTCTCCTTCCAGAACATTATATTGTTATATTTCATTAGATTATTTATTAATGAGGTTAGCTGCATATTTATGTTGTAGCTGTATTTAAGTGGAGCCACTTTTTCCAACTTTATATAGAGTGTGGTTATTCTTTAACAACTAATCATGCTTTATAAGATAATCATTGCTTTTGAATGTATAATAAAAAAATAATGTAGTGGAGTAGAAGTACAAAGTAACATGAAATGGTAGTAGAACTATAATTATAGTTTAAGAAATGTACTTTAGTTTACTTAAGTAAATGTTCTCGTTAGCACCAACGTTTCATGCTGTGTTAGTGAAGTAACCATTAACAACTAGCTGAGTAAAATATGTCTGAAGAACAAAGTGGCACAAAATGGAAACATTAAAGCAGAACATCTGGTTCTCTTGCATCAAACTTTATATTAAAATTATCATGTGGTTTCACAGAACTGATAAATTGAGCTTTTATTTTGAAAAGAATTTAGTGTTATTCTGTGAAAAAGGGACAACAAACTAATTTGCGCCTCCTTTATAATTTCTTTGTACCCCCAACATTCAGCATACCACATCTGAACTCTGTGTGTGTGTCTAAATTGTACTTTTCGTACATGTGACATCATGGCTGAACATCTGCGCTAAATCCGCCTCCCCCCTCCGGCCGTCAGATCTCTGGGTGGCCTCTGTGCTGCTCCGTCTGTTTCTGTGTCTACAGACACCTGCTAATTTTCGGCCGTATGTAGTTGGTGTAAGCTGGTGGGGGGACAGCGGCTGGGGCGTCTTTGGAAGGGCCGCTGCAGTAATTGGGAAATACATTTCCTTTCAGCATGCCCATTCATTCCTTTTTTGTTTTTGTTGTCAGAGGTTTTCTTTCATGCTCGGCCAAATGACAACAGAATTAAAGTGTCGAGCCATGCTTTCCCTACAACAGCTTTACACCCGAGAAAACTTTGTCTTCTTTGTTAGGGGTGGAAGGTTGGAGCGAGAGGGAAGAACAGATATGAACTGATCTCGTTAACATTCCAAGAGACACTCCTGTTTCCCCTCTCTGCTCCTCATCCTCACCTCCCACAAGCATTTCTCCACTCACGGCAGGACATGAGTGGACCGGCTGGCACAGAGCAGAGAGGAAGGGGGAGGCGATGCCCCAGCACCAGAGTGAGGCGCATCCCACCTCTCACGGCTCTGATAATGATACTACATAAATGCTTTACTGAGTCTCTATGGTGGTCCAATAAACAGGAATCCAAATAATTCACAGTCTCCAGTTCATTCAGGCCTCAGTTTCTCTCCTTTTATGTCCTTTCTCCTCTCTCGCATTTGGCCTGACCCTCTTCATGAATTCTCTCCATCCTTTCTGAGAAAATAGCCCTTTACTGAAACCGCCTGGTGCACACAGAAATCATTAATGCTGACCCTAATTGTGCCAATTCCAGCAGCTCAATAGCTCTAATTACAAGGCTCTTCACTGAGGCACTCAAAAAGCTGCTGAACTGTCATAGCCAACAATTAAAAAATATCTATAGGGACAAAGACTGAGAGAAGGGGACCTGGGAGGGGGTTACCCATTCCAGAAAAGGGTGACCGGATGGCCCTTTTCAGCTCTTAAAAGCCCACTTTTCTGTGGATTGAGGGGTTGCTGAACTGAAGCTGGACACCTGCACTCAACACTCGGCTTCCCTCGCTCACCCTCTTTGGTCTCTCCACCTTCTTTTTTAACTCACTCTCAATGGGCCACACAATTTATCTGAAAGGGGAAAAGATGGAGGAAGAGAGAGCACAGAGAGAAAGAGGACGTGGGAGCCAGAAGTTGAGAGTTTGTGGGCCGACTAGAGTGTGGGAGCAGTTTTATGAGTCCATTTAGTCTGTTTTTTGTCAGGCTGGAACATAATGCAATAAGATCAGTGGTGGAGAAGTATTCAGATCCCTCGCTTTTTGTCTTAAGTGTTATTTAAAAAATGTACTTGAACTATCAAAAGTAAAAGTAGCCATGAAGCAGAAAAATGGATTTACATTTTATATCACAGCTAAACTATTAATGTGTATTTACCAGTTTACTGTTACAATTACTATTTGATATACTGTCAAATACTGATGTTTTTATTTATTTTAATTTTAGAAACTTTATTAATCACATTTTAAGTTATTCGTTCACATTTGACCCATCCAGTTGGCCCCTGTTGGAACACACACAGTAGCAGATGTTGGGGGGTACGGTGCCTTGCTCAAGGGGACCTCGGCCGTGGCAAGGAGGCCGAGGTGCCCTTTCCAATCAGATTAGTCATTCAATAAAAATGTGCCATATTTAATAAGATGATCACATGTTTAATGTGTAAAATCTTGAAAGGTAACAGGTAAAATCTGCTGATTTCCTGCAAATTACTGTCAAATCTAACAAAACTTATAATCATGTTTGTTTTGTCTGATATAATGCATAAAAGCTGAACACAGTCCAGTGCTTACTTACAGTGCATCATAAGAAGACGTGCATCATCTGACTTTAAATTAAGATTAAACACATATATACATCAAGCATGAATTTATAATAGTAATATTAATTATTACTGACTCTTGACACATACTGATGGATGTGTGTATTGTAGTACATTTTAAAAACTGATTGAATTTCCTTCAGGATCAATAAAGTATCTATCTATCTCCATCTATCTGGGACCTTTGAAGTTTTACACGTTATGTTGAACAAATGTCTTCATGCTGCCGTCAGCTGCCATGATGAGGTTTCATCTTCAAAATCAGTTAAATTAGAACAATAATTAGGGATTAGCACACACACACACACACACACAGCTGTTTTTGCCCAGTCAGCCACTGAATCCTCATCCTTCCAACACACACAGGCCCACCCCCTGCAGTGCTTGTGACAGCTATTGACTTTACTCAATAGATGTTTTCTATTGTAACCCAAGTACACAGGCTAAATGTCACGGCAGCAGGATACTGGGCTATTATAGAGCTTTATGTGTCTCTGAATGGGGATGAGAACCTAAAATTTGACTTCACAATTGCTCGGCCATTGTTCCTGCTTTCAAAGACTGATGATAATACACTGAGTGTCCCTGCAGCTGCTAACTCTAACTGACCACAGCAGCCTTTTCTCATCTGCGGAGAGTTAATCTTGGACCAGTTAAAGGTGGGCGTGGCCTTTAACGCCATCCCTCGCTGCTCATTGGGCACTCTGAGTGTCACTCAGCGCTGCTTCTCCCTCCTTTGCTTTTAAATGAAGTATGCAATGGATACAGGCTTGACTCAACCTGTGGAAGCCGCGATGAACAGCTGATCCTCCCGCAGTGGATAAAACCGATCACCATGGTCACCGCCGAGTCATGATTTCTCATCCCACGCATGGCACTATGTGAATAGTTATTGGAGAATAGACAAAGGAAAAGAACTAAAAGGAAAGTAGAGAGAAGGAGTGTTTCTGGAGCGTGTTATTTGTTCACGGTTTGGACCTGTTGATCATCAGTGTGACACCCGGACACACAGAGTCTACCTGCCGCTCCCTGCTCTGCGCTCACCGACCATCAATTATGTTATTGTCAGGTTTTCTTCTTTTCACCTTGTCTCACTTTTTGGCGCCTCTGCTTCTCTGTTACCTGCCTCAAGTCTCCGCACAGAAGTCTAACTCACGGGTGAGTATTACCTGTGTGTCTGTTGGCTCAGTCTCTTTGATTTCAGACATAGAGAACACTTTGGTTCACCGCGAGCACCGCGTAAAAAAGGAGTGTGCCAAATAATACGAAGTGAATATGGCGCGTAATTTACGCAGAAATATTTAACCTTACAATAAAACTATACTTACTCACTGTGAGATAAACCTACAGAAGTTTAAAAGCACGTGGATATGATATATAAATGCCTGGAAATAAAGTGATGAGATTTGACTTGGGTTTGTGTCGAGCTGTACACTCTGAGCTACAATCGACGTTAACCAGTTTGAATCCTGCAAAAACAATCAGGGTTAAATTTAAAGTCTCAAAAACTGCATTTTATGAAGCCTAAATAAAATCGGCCTTCATAGAAATGAAATATCTAATTTATTTCTGATTATCTTGTGCTGCAATAAGTAATGAAAGATAATTAATTTCTACGACGCAGCTAATTTATTTTTAAGCACTTTCAAGAACTTTTAAGGCCCATATTGTATTTATTTAGAAAAAATGTCTCTATGCTGGTGTGGGTGTGTAGCTGCCTTCCAGACATTGAGGCTGTTGATGGCTGCAGTTTTGAGACCTTTCATGAAAACCTCCAGCACCATTACTAATGAAGGAAACATTACAGAAGGTTTCAGTCTGTCTCCAGATGTGTTAATAATGCTTAAAGCCACCAATATATAATTTCTTGTATTTCCTAGTGAAACTCCTGATGCTGTAATTGAGTGTAAGTCACACGAACAGGCTGTTTTAAAGGACAGGATCTGCTCACAGCATCCTTTGCTCTCATCCCTTCTACTTTTCTCGCACAGATTTATTTGTTCCCCCCTCTAGTTGAAACTTTTTACCCACGGCACTGAGAGGGAAGTAAGTGATGGGGAACAGCATTGTTTCACAGATGCAGCGTAATATTTGCGGTTAGAGGAGGGGGTGAGGGGGTGGCTGTGATTCAGGGGGTGTATGGGAGAACATGTAATACTCACATACTGGAGCTATTTCACAACAATCCTTCCTCCTCTCTTCCTACACAGGACACTGTGGTCAAGATGACTTTGAGGAAAGAGTGATTTGATACTTTGCGTAATCGCGTCTTTGGTGCTCACTTTATAATTGTTTTCATGAAAACATCCAAGTGGAGTGTGCGGCTTACTGTCCTACAAGTGAGTTTGCCATTTGTTGTATTTATCTTGTGGCAGATCTGTGGTTAACCATGCAGGATAATGCAACAAGTGCTTGAAAGTTTAGGGAAACAGAGGAAAGGTAATTTTATTGGACCTCTCTGTGACTGACGACCTATCTGAGCTGTCTGGCTGTGGTGAATTTTTCCAAACTGCTGTTCTAGCTTTAGTTAAAGGATTTCATGCTCCTCTGCAGGCTGAGAAACTCTATCACCCTGAGCCTTAGGAAAGCCTTTCAAAACCACACTGGACAAACTCCAAAATACAGGGTGCTGTCAATTTGAAAAACAAGACTGCTTCTTAGTCCTTGAACAGTTGTCACTTTTGAGACAATTGAACAATTCTAACATCCCTGTCAACTTAATCTGTTTAATTAAACACTCTCTCTGCATCCTCCTCCTGGCTTGGATTGGGCACTGAAGAGGAATAGTCACACTCAGGCCTCTGCACACCCCCACGTGCACCACAGTAGATACTTTTAACATTGCTCAGAGTTGCCTAATACCAGAATTCACACCCCCACTTTCCACATTGATATCAGGGATGAAAGTCTGAGCTAACTTCTCTGCACAGCACTGCCCCCTTCTCATTTCCCTGGAATCCCCATGATGCAAGAAGTCCAACATTTCTCACAACTAAATAACCACTTAAAAAAATAAATTTAAACTTTTTTCCCTGTGATTGTTGCTTATCTCACTCACTCGCTTTTCGAGAGTGTAACTTTGATGTCTCCTTTATTGGTAAGTAATTTGTAGAGGGAGGGCAGCGCCGCTCAGATAAGGTTTTCCCATGATGGTGCAACACAGTCTCTCTATAAATATCTAAATTATTCAGTTTTATGCAAGGGCAGTCACGGTGCGGGGAAGAAACAACAAAACTCCACATCCACCTTTCAGCGTCTTTATATGAAAAAAAAAAATGCTTTTTTACAGTCTAAGAGGATTAAAGTTCAGTTCTTAATGACTGCAACAAGGTTTTCTGGTCTAACGAGGCAGGTGGTGGCCAGGCACTAAGAAATCTCTCTCTCAGGGGGTTGAGGGGGATGTATTCCAAAAATTAGGGCTAACAAATGAGGACTCCATCTCTCCTTAATCCCCTTCATCAAATCAACCTATTAGTGCCAGGGATGGGATGCGATGAGCAGTCGACCTGCATACTTTGGAGACAGCATCAGTCAAGACTCATAAACTAAACTCATTGAAAAACAAATATAAACAGCCTGGCCTGATCGCCGAAGCAGCCAAGACTGCATACCTTTAGCTTGGGAAAGTAGAAGTAAGGTTCAAAAGCAGGAAAGTGGTTTTATTGGTGTGAGGTAGATCACAGCCACAGTGCAGGTGTGAGTGGTCTGCATGTGTTGGTGCATGCAACGTATGGTGCAGGTGCCTGTGTGTGATTGTAGTATGGTCAGCTAATGACATAATTATGCTTACAGTGCACAAAAGAATGGAGGTCACAGACAGGGCTAGGTTTGGAGTGAGAGAAGACTAATATGAAAACAGATATTCAAATCACGTTTCTTTGCAGCAGAAAAGGTTTGCCATACTTTTTGTGCCTAAACTAAAAAAAACAAGCAGTGAGACTTTCTGGCAGAAATCCCTGAAGGCAAACTTCTCTCATGTGGTTCTTTATAGGCTCATCATTTTCACTCATGCGGAGAAATCATAGGAGGGAAAAGCACTGCAGTAGAGGTGGAGATGCCATTTTCTCCACTGGAAAAACACATATCACTTATGGTTTCCGTGCAAAAGCAACAAGTTCACCTCTGTTATGTCAAAGGACGTTTGGGGAAATAAGAAATCAGGAACTGAAGATGAAGCCGGTGAGAGAAAGTGGCTATAACACCAAAGTAAATAGCAAAGCAATGAACAGAAAAACAAAAATAGACATCTGAACTTCAGATAAAATGAAAAAGTTTCCAAAGTTCTGTTTTTGTAAGGCAGCTAGACTGGCAGGATGACACATAAATCCATCTTGCCGGGCTTTAAGATAAGGACTTGTGTCCATTGTGACTAATCAGCATCCTGCATGGAATTACTAAAAGCTACGACATGAGCTACGGGTGTGGTTTAATGATCTGTCTGCTCAAAAACAATGGCAGCTGCCACCGAAGGCTTTTCTGTATGGAAAAGATATTTTCTCTTCCCATCTGACTTTGGTAAGAGTTTGACTATGCTAAATGGTTTGTAGATCTAATTTGGTTAAAGTTTGCCCATGAGACAGTGATGGACAGATGGTTCATAGAATCACAGGCCAAGTATTTATGGGAAGTGCCTGCCCTTTTCCAAATACTTTCCAATGACGGCTTACCTGATCGTTCTGTATAACAAACCATCTGGTGCAGGTTAACTGGACACTGGATATAACAGACCGGAGACTGAGTTGATGCTTTTAATCAGTAGCATCTTGTCAGCTCAGAAGCGTCATTATGCTCGCCAACAGGCTGGACAGCAACAAAATAAAACAATGATGAAGAAATGCAACGAATGGAGTGGACTTTTGAGGAATCCTAACCATTCCTGCAATGTGCTGGGAATGTGTTTGTGGCACATCTGTTCAAATGAGAGCTTAAAGTTAGTAGATACTGAGCAAAAAGCAGAATAATCATTGTGAAAAGGCACACAACCAACAAAGCAGGAAGAAACGGTCCATGAAATATGTTGGAAGCTAAAAATAAAACTTAAAAAAGGTGTTCTCCTGATTTTATCATGAAAGAGTGAAAGCAGAATTACCGATTTAGTATCCATGCACATATAAACCAACAGATAGATATAAAATGTTACATTGTGTTTTGAGCTTGAATGTGTGCAATTAGGAGAAAGGATACCTATTCTTAGGATAAATGTAACCTATTACAAAGTGTAGTAGACAATGAGATGGAGTGAAGAAAGTGAGGAGGACAGTGTGAGAAGTTTGTCCCTTAACCCTCAAACCACTGGGATGCATAGAAGAGGAGCTGTTGACCATAATCATGCAGATGTGCAGTGCACGTTTCTCCATTTAGTCTTTATGTGGAAAAAACATTCTATTCAAAGTGATAAGGTCATAGTTTGGCAACACCGTCTTCTGTGAAGAGAAGTCTGAAATACAACTCTTTCAGATTAACGTTTGTGTTCAGCAGAAGTTTCTAATTAGACACTCAAAGGAAAATCCCTAAAAACAGTTATTGGTGACGAAGCTTGTGGTTCTTTTGTTGTATTGTGGTGTGAGCTTGAATACTGATACGACAACGTACATATGCATGATCCTGCTGTCCTTAGAACCTTGAATCAATGATAACAGCAAACCCAGCACACTGGGGATCATGGATGTCGATCCACCAGCCTACCGCAGCACACAATAGGCACAGTGGAGGCCATAGTAAGCCTGAACTCTTACTTTTTATCCTCTGAGGATATTGAGATCAAATTTCACGGCAATTTAGTTGTAACATTTTGAGGTCTCTATAAAGCTGGCGTAAGTGTGGCAGACAGTTTAAAGGTGCTGTTAGAGGAAATTTCATGCAATTATGTGTCTGTGCCTGATTTTGTTATTTCTTGTGTAGAAGCTAAAATTGTACT
Source organism: Nibea coibor (assembly GCA_023373845.1). Lineage (NCBI taxonomy): Eukaryota > Metazoa > Chordata > Actinopteri > Sciaenidae > Nibea > Nibea coibor. The sequence goes on from CM041722.1 coordinate 24,194,984, forward strand.
CTAGGAAAAGCAAAGCAAAATTAAAATGGTTTATCCTCTGGGGGTCAGTACTGTGCTCAGTAAATTTGTCTAAACTCTGTCTATTAGATATTTCTTGTACACAAGTGCAAATTTAAGCCCACTCATGGTGGTAAAGGAAAGGTTTTAGAACACCAGGATTTGTCCTCTGAGGACCATGAATATTCACAGTCATTCACTTGTACATTATTTAGACAAAGCAAACTGTTGGATTATAAGACCAACTTTGGTCCCGTCACTAAATTTGCACAGTCAGCCTACCACTACTACTTACTACTATCTGATTTAAATATCTCAATGGACTGCCTTTAAATTTTGTACAGCCATTCATGGTCCCCAGAGGATGAAACCTGCTGACTTTGGTGATTCCCTAACTTTTCCAGCAGGTCAAAGACTTCACTAATCCAGTGATATATCTCTACATCTACAACATAAAACTGGCACAGATATCAGTGCAGACATTTTACAGCCTCACAGAGTCACTAGCTGAGATTTTTCATCTTGGTAGTCTCACATTTTGCCCTCAATCATACAGGGAGAAATATTTTTGTTCTTAAGAAGCTAAGAAATCAGTCAACTAATGAATTTCATTAAATGTCAACAAACTGATTTCCTTTTACTGAGAACTTCAGTAAAGCTTCATGTTTACAATCAAGGCCTGACATGACTAGACTAGACACCTTGGCTCCACTTACAGTTCACAGGACACGGACGGACGGCTTTAAGGGGGACTCCACTAGCGACCAATCAAATTGCTTACATATGTCGATTCCCTCTGATAACTGCGTAATCAGCAAACGCATTTCATGCTCAATTTCGGGGCTTTCTAATCAGTGTAATGAAACGCAGTCAAAGTCCAGTTCTGTGATTTCAGGCCAGTAAGCTCCACGCATGGATCATCGCTACTTCAGTCAGCCTCGTTTTCTCTGCAGATCACCCGATAGTTGTGGTTTATGGGGTGCGTTTTCATTTATGTAATTGTCTAGTTTGCTATGGGAACTTGTTCTATGTAAATTCAGTGTGTTAGTGACATGCATGGCTCGTGTTTGAGAGGAATACTGCCTGTTGAAAGAATTATGGCTCTCTGTAATCCTTCAGATTATCAGGATGGCAGAAACACTTCCTCTTCCCTATCAAACTAGCTCAGCAGATTAGCCTCTGCTCTGCCACATATTTAATCATTTCCTTTGATATGAGCGAGTGTGTGGTCCCATCTTAAGTATGCAGTGGTGGTATAATGTGTGATGGACATACACATGCACACACAGAGACACACACTTCCACACTTCCTGGGAACAGCAGAGACAGCTGACTGTTCTGTAGCCAGGATGTAGCATTAGTGACAAACAAGGAATGTTGTTAATCAGATTTAGAGCCATTTCCGAAAAGGAAGAACACCTCCCTCTCCCCTTACTCACACTTTTATTTTGATTCCTTTACACCACTTCAAAAGAAACATAAGGAAGTCATCCTTTTCATTAATCTCTTATTTAATCTCCTGACCATCAGCTAAAGAGGAAATCTGATTTAAGCATTGTGTGAAATTGCTTTTCATCGACTCATTATCAGACGTATTAAATCTGCTCTTGTTTCGAACCATTATAAAACATAATAATACATTACAGCTGCTAAAATCAACATTCATATTAACAATAAATCAAATGCCTTCATGTAATGTGAAAGGGGTCACATGTCATGATAAAGCCACAGAGAATTATCATCCAACTTTGCAGTTCCCCTCAGCTTTATGCAGCGTTTTAGTGTCCTTTAGCTCATTGTTTTGGTTTCCTGCTTCACGGCTTTACAGTTTTGGTTCAGTCTCACTGCTCTCATCAACATTGTTACCAGACACAGTGGATAGACACTGCCTGCCCAGCAGTCAGGCACAGTTAGCAACTAGCTGGTTAACATAGTAGAGCATAAAGTGCCAGATATTTCCTCAGTAATTGGTAGAGACCAAAAATAGAGCTAAAAAAGAGAGTAAATATTAGACATTAGAAATATTCGATTGCATCTACTGGTGAAGGACACATGGTTCCAAATAAATGCTAATGATATTGTGTGTCTCCTGCATTATATCATCTTGCAAAAAATATGCTGGTAATTGTGGTGGAATTTTTATTTTACAAATTGCGGACATGGCAGACTTCTTCAGTTATCATAAATTATTAGAGGTCCCCAGGAAATATATGTATTTACATGTATAAAAATACAACTGTACTGCATTTGGATAATGTTAGAATTTGTGTTTCAGTCAACAACAGACTGCTAGATACTTCACACGAGTTTCAAACAGACAGCAACTTTTTTTTAAAGGTGAGGCTCAGTTCTTTGTGGTTCTGTATTTCTTTGTAGAATAGCCCAGTGAGAGAGATGAAAGAAAATCAAAGCTTATTACTTTGAACGTTAGCGTTCAAATCTCTATCCTTCTTGACTTTATTGCTCTGTCAACTTTAAAAATTTCTTTGCCAAAACTTTACCTACTCAAACATGACAGTAATTACATAAAGAGGTCAAATTAAAAGAAATGAGTAGGGGGACTACGCTTTAATGTTTTTAAGCCCGATCTCCGGCCTCCTGCTGTGAATGGCACACACACTTAGCACCACCTCTGTGAAAGTTGCCCAGCTCCTTTAGTGCCCACCAGTTCACAACATATTAAGACCGGGTTTTAGGGGGTTTTAAAGGGTTACTTTGAAAATGTTAAATTACAGGTTTCTTTTAAAGACAAAACCCAATTAGAAATTTAAAAGGAATGAGAGGGAGGGGAAGAAGGGCACAGCTTTTCATACATTCCTTTATTTTCTCCACTTTTTGTTTTTATAACACAGTTAAGTAAAGTGTGTTAATTGAAACAGCATGAGGGATGGCATTCGCTTTATAGATTTCCTGAAAACTAAATGGTAATTATCGGACAAAAGTGATTACCTCGGGCCGTTAAAGGCACACAACAGTACAAAATTATACCTGACTTTGGTGGACAACTTTCATTGGCTTGTTACCTCTGTGGTTGGCTCACTTTTATTCACTTTTTCCTCCATTCGACTAATCCACTTGTTGGTTAGTGAGGAAATGCCAAAAATGCCTGGAGATTAATGAGTCAAGGATGCGTGAAATGGCCGTATATGTATGTTTTTATGTATGTGTTGGTGCATTGTTTGTTGTTGTTGTGTCCAAAGGAGATAATGAGGCCATCACACGTTAGCGTGGGGCTTGCTCGCTTTCTGTCTCTCTCTCTCTCTCTCTCACACACACACACACACACACACACACACACACACACACACACAGCCTTTTCTTTAGAAGCAGTGATGTCATTCATGTCAAGGTGCATGTTCTGTTAGTTAAATAGAGCAGACTTTTTTTTGATGCCACAGAGGATCTGATTTAACATCCCGTGACATCGTGTCAGAGTGCGAGCTTCAGTCGGCCCTTGTTAGAACAAAGTGGAGTCACTGCAGCGGGCTTCTCCAGCCAAAGATGTTTGATTAAATGGAGTTCAATCATGAGAAAAAAACGGCTTTATAATAACAAACATATCTCAGGCTGTATTTGCATTGTTCTGCCTTCCAGTTTGGCAAAACCACACAATTAAAATTACCCACAGTCCTTTTTCAGCACATGAACATTGACACTTTGGAAGTGTTTCATTAGTGGGCAGACATCACAGTTAACTGCTTAAGCTGTTTTAACAGCCACATAAGAGCCATATCACCTCTGTGAGCAGACGGATGATGCTCCAAAAATATGTCCCTGAAAAATCACCTCCGTTTAAAAAGAACATTTTTACTATGAAGCGCAGATTAAATCTGATCCGGAAAATGATGCAGAAATTTCTTTTTAAATGTATGCACCACAAATTTCCTTGTGATATTAAGTGATTAAGATGTTTCCGCTACAGTTATTTGGAAATGAAAACTCAAACTCTGGCAGTACAGTTTTAAAACTAACCAGGAGTATTAAGTAACTCTCATGGCTCTGGTGTACTATAATTTTGAGTTTTAACAGTGACAGCAATACAGCTGGTGATTTCCAAACTCAGCATCCTCAACAGTGCAACATCTCGGATGTTGCAGGTTTGAAACCTTATGCCTCTTTGCAGCTCATAAACAGTATTGTACAATAACAGTCCAAAGACACAGCTGACTTTTTATATGAACCTTCCACAAAGAAAGAGACAAACACACCGTGATTCATTGTTATTTTGACAAGCATTAACTGCTACCAGCACTATACGAACGAAGATCAATAATTTCTAAATCAAACGACGACAGTAGAGAGTTTCAACTAGAAATGATGCAGACTAGTTGAACATTTTCAAAAGATCAAATGTATTTTTTCTATAGTACTAAACACCCAGATAATTTCATTTGTATGAACCTTGTTTGAGTTGGATAATGCATCATAGTAACTTGCAAACTCTGCTGTTGTGTTTTAGAAACTTTAATTTACTTTTCTACTGTCACAGCTATGATTTCTATTCATTTCCACACAATCTATTTGCAGACTCTTATTTATTTACTCATACATGCCACTTCAACATGGTGGTAGAGGACTTGTGTCGACGTTATGCAGAATATTTGTGTGATATTCTGTAAATACAGGCCCCTGAATGTTACACACCTTTAAAAGGAAATCCCGCTGATGTGCAGTAGGTACAACTTCCAAATGTCTTTAAGGTCTTTTGTGGCTCTCTACCTAATATCTGATAAATTGTTTCAAGTGATGTCATGTGAGTCAGTGTTGGTTGTGGTTGAAGACTGAGAATGCAAAGAAGTTCAGACCTAAGCCGCTCATCTCTGCTGGAGGTTAACTCAGAGCCGGTGGTTGCTGAGTTGGATTGTGGGTAATGTAGGTGCCAGCTTTGACAAGGAAGAAGAATATGTGGAACAAAAGAGAGGCTCTTTCTGGATATGCTGTAAAAGAATGCTGTGCTTTTTGTTCAGTGCGAGTCTGACGATGTTACAGGAGTGTTTGAGACGTGGTTGGCTGGCAGAAAAAAGATATATAAATCTGATTTGCCAGACTAGTATTCCCATTCTTCTCCTACCTGTCACCAGAGCTCTGGTGTATCTGGAATATAAATCAGCTAGCATGTTGTTAAAAAAGAATTTAGTGCGTCTGTTCCCACTAAAGCAAAAGCTGATAAGTGAATAAAGGTGAAAATGGGATCACAGTTTATATTGTGTTAAATGTTTGTTTTTATACCATAGAACTGAACGCTAGCCTACGCACATGAAGCCAGTTGGAAAGTTCAACTTAATTGCACTGACTGTAGGAGACGTAATCCACAGATTTGTTTATTTACTACCTTTGTTCCATTTCACATAGCCTGCTTTTTCCCCCGTCAGACCTTTAGGCGAGCATATATAAAAATGATTATTTTCTAATCATATTCTTTTTTCTTGTTCCACTGCTGCGGCTCAGGCTGGAACAGATTCCCTGCCAGTGACGGTAAAAAAAGACCATTTTGTTAATGCTGTAATGGTTGCACAATGGGGGTTGCATTTCACTTATTTTATGAGTGGTGGAGAGAGAGCTCAGGGCTGTGTGTGCTCCTGGCTGAGATGTGTGTGTGAGATTGTGTGTGTAGGGGGAATTTGGCTTGTTAAATGTGATCTCATTGTTTCCCGGTCAAGATATCGGTACCAAACCATCCTGTAACTCCCCTGGTGTTTTACCTTCAGCTCATCTTTGACTTCATCTCTTTGGTGGGCCATCAGACAGAAGAGGATAACATGTCCACACAACGTTAGGGGATTTATGTCTAAGCTGTCTATTCCTTCTTGTTCTCCTATTTGGAAATTAAAGAAAGGGCCTCTTAGCGGTTGTTAAAGTAAGATTATTCCCTCAGTGGTGCATTCAAAACTTCATTATGTTATTTGGTGCCTTGGCCTCTCTGTAAATCTTTGATGTGGTGCCTGTTGCACTACAGTGTAAAACTTTGCATAATGATGTGAGCGGGTTTCTCCGTACAGGTTTAGGTAATTAATGCTGTTCTGAGCAGCACGCGTTCCTCAGCAGATCCAGCAATAGCTCCTGTTACGTGCTAGTCTGTTTAATTTAGATGTGTTTGTTTGGTTTTGATTATGGAAGGCCGGGCAGGTCTTAACCCAAGCCATTATTGGTCTAACAGTAGGGGCTGTTTTCCCTCAGGAGATAATGCCAGGTCCCGTCATCCTGGCTAATACTGGAGCAGCTGATTGCTGTCAAACAGAGCTGGGTCAGGCAGTTACTGAAAATAACCCTTAGCGTTTGTTTTAACCTCCAGAAGTTGCCAGATGGGTGGGGTTTACCACATCAGGACAATTCAGACAGTATTTGGTAAGCTGAAAACCACAGAAAAGCGTAAGACTGTTGTCAGATGCTTTGCCGATTGCCTGCAAACTACTTCATCTGGTGCTAACAGACAAACCTCACTCGTTTGGTTGTCCACAGTAGTTAAAGAAGTCGTTTTTTAAGATACCATGGCATCCAGTGTCACTCACTGCTGATGTGAGTGAACTTTATTTTGGCAGTAGTCAAATGTGAACCACGTGCTGGTTTACTCCTGTAGAGCAGCGGTCCTGTAGAAACCGCTGTGAGACTCGGATCAGACCTGAGAGATGGCTGGGATACGGCGCAGAGTCAGCAGATTAGATTAGATAGGCTTTAATACACCGTCTGCCATTTAATATTCTCTCCAGGAGGTTTGATTCGCTGTCTCCATTCATTTAGATGTTTTTGCTACAGCTCCTTTAATATGAAACAGTTCTTTGGCAAGTATGGTTAAACATGCACTTTAGGGTTTAGAAAATTAGGTATATATTTATTTTCCCGTTACACGGCTCCTCATAAGGATTTCATCAGTAACTGGCCAATTATCACGAGCAGGAACAAGCAGGAAAATACGCTCTAGACGAGATAATTGACACCATCACTCTTATATTTAGCCTGTCACCTATGAATATGATGGCGCCAACTTTATTTTACCTTTTTCCTTCTCTTTTATGAGATTATCTGGTTTGTCTCTTGTATTTTTTCTGTGTATTGTCAGACCCAGTAAATGGTAACTTGTTAAACTTGTTAAATTGAAATGTGTTTGTGTAATATGGGTGTAAATCAGGGGCAGTCACATCTACACTTTAAAAGCTGAACAAAGAGTCAAAACGTTCCTTTCAGTTATTTTCTTTCAACAACTATAAATTAAGAAACTTTTTCTGATGTCGGAGTCTCTGGTTTCACCTTTACGGGAGACGAGTCTGTGGGTGGGACAGCATGACTAAGAAATGACTACGTGTGGGAGACTTGGTAGGAGTGTTTATTTGCATTTACCGGACAATACTGTCTCGAAATCTGTGATTTAATGTTTTATTATGACAGTGGAGGCAGAGGAGCTGCATCCATTAAGGCTGTGAGTCAGGGATGGGGAGGACTGGTCAGCCTGTGGGCAGAGGCCAGACTCCGTGGCACTTAACCTGGAGGAGTGGCCGGACAGACCTAAATCACTTTCTGTACTTTTTTAAGAATAGCCTGCTTTGGACGCTGAATCAAGGATTTAACAGTTCATCACATAGACAAACTGCTTTCCGTCCACAGCACTTTGGCTCAGTCTGGTCCACTCAATTTAACCACCGCTGCTGTGGAAGAAACATGTAACTGCTTTCTTCTTTCCTTATACTTAAACATTTAAATGGTGGTTCTCTGCACTACCTGTATATATAAGAAGAAAAGAGTTGTGTTTCTTTATTCTGGTGGAAAAAAACAGATATAATGCAGATACATGCTTTTTTCCGACGACTAAATTATTCCTGTCTTTCACCGGAGCCAGAAGGAGGACACGCAAGTTAAAAATGAAATGATGTGCTATGTTTTCCTCCCTGTCTGCACTTTCTCATAAAGACGCACATCATGATTTAGTTTTACTCCTCTGAGCTGTCTGACAAGAGATTTTCTACCATGCTTCAATGCCAAGGCAAAAATCACATTAAACTGTCTGGCTTGTTCTTGGACGCATTGTTACGGCGAGGCCAGTTGGACTGGTGTCCTATTGTATCCTCTGAAGTATTATTCCCCTTTTGTTTAAATTTCCTTTCACCTTGTTATATGAGGGGCTTTTTGTATCAATTTAAGGGAAGTATCAACATTTCACTGGAGGAGGTTAAAGCAGCCAAAAGAGTCTCTCTGTGCTCAGAACTTGGATATTTTATATGGAGCTTAAACCTGTGACCAGTTTTGGGACACTTTCTTAAACTCTGGACCACCCTGCCTCCCTGTTACCTCACCTCCTGATTGTATCTGGCAGATGCTGAAGCTCTGGTATCTTTTTCTATTTCTGGAAAAGTGTAATCTCTCTTTCCTCTTTACAGATAATACAGTATCTGTCTGCGGTGACAGCAGTGACAGCCGTGATAATTACCACAATAATTCCTCCACTGCCAAACAATCTACCTTGAGTTATAGATTTACTTTTCTTTCATCGTTAAAACATTCTGCCTAAGGGGTGAAATAATTTCACATTTTTTCCAATGAGACTTCATCTGTTTAAATAAGAGTGTTACAACAAGCCAGAAAAAGGCAATTCTCTTCACAATATGACAAAAAGGATCCAAACAGAGTCTTGAAAGTCAGTTAATCTGCACTGGACACATGGAGACGTATGGAGATATTAGCTCACCAGTTGGAAGATTTTACACTTTCTGAATTTTGGCCTCAGTTTCTGATTAAATTGCAGGGATTTAGAAATTAATGTTCATGACTGTCAGAACTGTCAGCTCTGGCAAATACTCTCCAGCATGGGTGAAGTAAAAACCCACAAACGACTGTAGATAGATTATTTTCTGACCTGCGTCTCATTTTCTTCACCACATTTTGGTTTTGTAATTCGTGCTATAACAAATTGAAAACTCCTGTGTTGTTTCCAGGTTGCCAGAGAGAGAGAGAACACGATTAGCCAGAATGTGACAAAGAATATAAAATTCAAGTAGTAACACTATGCTGCCACTGTGGCTGAGCAAGTCTTCATCATTAGCCACACCAGCGGCGTTGCTCTAGGGACAGTCGGCTGTGCCACCACTTTGGTCCAGACTGAAATATCTCAACAGCTATTGGACGGACTGGTACAAAACTCTCTTCAGACCTTCATGGTTCCCAAAGGAAAAATCATAACGACTTTGGGGATTGGCTGACATTTCATGTAGTGCCACCATGAGGTTGACATTAGTGGCTTTGAATGAGATATCTTGACAGTAATTGGATGAATTGCCCTAAAATTTAGTGCAGACATCCAAGATGAGTTATATTATCTTTGGGGATTCTTTAACTTTTCATCTAGTGCCGTCATTGGGTCAAAATGTGAACTTGTCCAGCACCAAAGACCTACAGAACTAGCTGCAGTAGCTCGGTCCGTAAGGACTTGGCCAGGGAACCGGAGGGTGGTCAGTTCAAGTCCAGCATGGACAAAGTATGGTGAGGGGCCAGTTCACCTCCTGGGCAATGCAGAGATGCCCTTGGGTGAGGAGATGCCCTGCTAGCCGGCTGCCCATCACTCCACCATCACTCCATATTTGCATGTCTATTTTGAGTGTATGCGTGGTTTTATTTCGGGCCTTTGTATGTGACATTCACCCTCAGTTATACTAAAAATGAGCATGCCCTAAAAACACAAGTAGGATTATCGTCAGTTCACATGAAGCAGAACCCTTTCAGTAAAGAGAAGATTATAGGTGATTAGTGTAAGTGCTGCCTGATCAATGAAAGTCAGATTGTTTAGGAAAACATTGTCAATGGCAGAAATTTAAAGTATGATTTTATTAACAGTCATTATAGGTCAGATTGGATGGAGAGGAAAAGAGCCCAGACAGGATGATTGTGATGGTGTCTGGAGCAGTCTGCGTCTTTATAACAACAATAAAACTAATAATGATGGCGCAGAGGCACAGATGGACGTACAGCGCCGCATTAACAGAAGAAAAAAACACATTTCCGTGTAGTTAATCTGCTCGGAGCACATTTGAAGAAAATTCTTGGTGATTCATTTGTATACGAGATCCAGTTGTACAGCAGTTCATTCATGACATCAGCGGCTTGGCTTTGTTACCATCTACACTTTGTTCAGGTCAGTCTGATTGCGCTTTATACGTTCAGAGAAAATCTGTCTCCAAGCAACATTTTTGATGTTGTTCAAAATACAGCTTTTTTTTGGTCGGGCAGTGGAATGAAGAGGGAGAATGACAAAGAGAGAAATTGTGCTTGTGTACAAGTTCAACACATGCATTTCTAATGTGGATCATTTTGAAAACTGCCTCAGATCGTCTGATATGATTTGGCAAGTGAAGGATGGAAACTGCTTTTTTGTTTCTGGCTGTGTCTCATTTTCCACCACCTTCCTGCCTCTGTACCTGCCCTTAATGAGATCTCCTGTGTCGAGTTCAGAGCTCCACAGAGAATTCTGGTAATTGCTTGAGAGGCCTTTGGTGAAAAATGCGTTCGAGAACATTTTCACATGCAGTTATTTTACTGAAGAATCACTTAATTTTATTTATTTATTCTTGTCCTTCATGAAACAGGTGTTTGAGCAGCCATGATTAATCATCACTTGCGAGATAAGACAGCTCCTTGTGTTTTTTTTTAATAGTTGAAACGTTTTCAACAAGAGTTGGCTCCCGTTCGCTGCCGGGCCACTTTTCACAGCAGAGGATTCTGGTGCTGCTCAATGCACACCTACTCTCTCTCCTCACTAACCCACAACTCCATCTTTTTGGCAAAGTATGTGCTCCCCAGAAATCCTTTAGACCTTAAATATATTTGAAGCAGCTGTAAAGCCAAGAGCCATTACTGCTGTCAGAGAGAAGGCGGGCTTCCAACAGTAGAGTAGAATTGACTCACTAATAGATCATGAGTAAAGATCCGGGGAGAGCGAGAAGCATTCCCCATTACTCTGAATGCGGTTTGGTTTCTTTGAACCTTAATCAAGGTTCAACCTGTCTGCAGCCAAAGATCAATTAGATAAATTAGCCTCGAGGTTGAGCTTCAGTGCAAAGCTGCTCACACCCTCGTTACAGTAGCCTAAACAAAGAAAGGCAGCGGCCGACAAGTGTTTGAGGAGCAAAGAAATGTTTTGAGCAAAACGAACAAGTGACCCATGAGTCCAATTTGTACGTTAGTTTGGCATAATCTCAGATTGAGCTGAATGCAGCCTTTGTTCAAACACAGTGAAACTAGAAAGAAAGAAAAGGAGCCAAAAAGAAAGAACAACCCAGTTTTCAAGGAATGAGGAAAAAAAGCTATAAGTTCAGTAATCTTAAGATATATCTGTTGTGTTATGTGAAACCTGAAGCGAGCTACATTTCTCGTGTATTACACCATTGTTATGCCAACATGTTGCTGTGTTCCTGATTGCAGTGGCTGATTGGAGACAGAGACAATCACTGTGGGGTCATCTGCTCACGGACGCAGGTGAAGCCGGTGTGCGGCTCGGACGGGCGGAGCTATGAGACCGGCTGTGAGCTGCAGAGGGCGCGCTGCCAAGATAAAACACTGACACTGGCATACCGCGGCCGGTGTCGAGGTGAGAACTGAACTCTGCTTACTGTTTATGTACGGCATGCTACGAAAATCTTCTTGATGACATGGTATCACAAAATCACTGTGAAAATACTTGAAAGATCTAAGCACTTCATCACATCATGCATCCATCCTATAAAAGCCTAACACTGCCATCAAAGCTGATCTGCACGTTGATTTGCAACATTGTTTAAAATGGTGAAATACATCAGGAGCTACTTGGTATGAACAATAAGCAGAAGTCTCACATTGTTCACTGCTGCCTCCAGAAGCTGCTGCAGAAAACCTGCCTAAAAATGTTTGCTAGTACACAACACGACTGTCACAGCTGCCAGTTTGCGTGCTGAGGACGTCCATGCATGAATAAACAATAAGTAAAGTGCTGTCCTGTTGTTAAATATACAAACAACATGATGATAATGGCTTTAACCATGACACGACTCCAGCTTTCAGACGACAGAGCATCATGTGGCTGTTTTTGGTCTTTCAGGTAAAAACTGGGTGAAAATCGATCAGTTGCCCGTGGCTCCAGCACCAACTTCCACATCTGAAGGGAGAGACCTGGAGCTCAAAGGTAAGGACCAGAATACTGGAAACCTGCATTTCATCAACACACCTACAAACAGGCGATGACTATGATCAATGGTAGATGCATCGGCACTTAATAGCATCAGCATTTAATATTTAATAATTTTGTGTAGTGATCTCTTCTCATGGAGACGATGTTTTGTAAACTTAGTAAAAGAATACACTGATTTATTTAAAGAGGCTGTTTAAGATGTTGCAGCTTGGAGCCAACATGAAACACGGCACAGTTTGGGAGAAGTGGAACTGAATGAGAAGATGTCTTTCATTTTCCGCCTCTCTGTAGGCGTGTAAGTTTTTACAGACCAGGATCACACACTTCCTCAGTGTCTGGATGCCAGCCACTCAACAACAGCAGAGATTGATAGGTCCAGAGTCAAGGTTGGAACTTGGCATTCCTCCCCACACCCCTTTTTTTCAGCCCCACTGTCCATTAGGAAAACAGCAGTCCCAACCAAATCCATTTTTGGAGTGAAATTTGTTCCCTCTGTATGGTAATACGTGGTTTTGTTTCATAATATCTGTGGTGTGCCAAGGAAAGGAAAGCCGGGCAAAGCTGAGGCAGTCTTCAGATGCAGCAGGCCTGTTTTGTTGTAATGAAACTGTGGCTTTATTTAAGCAGGCAGTTCACGAACCAGTCCTTGTTTACAATGGCGAAGCCTGGCGAAGGCTTACTGAGGTGTGCGTGAGATTTAAATTAAACACAACAGATAAATTTGACAACAAGACGTATAAATTGCTAACAGGTACAACAAACAACCACAAACAACCACAAACACATAACTATGGCTGTTCCGAGAGGCCGACCTGTTTATTATTATTTAGCTGTGAATAAACATCATGGGTAGAATGAAGACATCATGAAGCAGCTCACCACGCTGAAGCTCTAAAATGAAGATAACAAAATGATTCTTTAACTCTGGTTCTGTGTTTTGCAGTCAATTTAACTTTGAACGTGGATTTTTATAAATAAATAACGGATAGAAATATTTGCAGTAGTACCTTGTTGGTATGCTGTACAAATGAAATAAAGTTTCTTTACATAATATAATATAAACTGTTCACACACCACCATTCCATGTGCATTCCATGCTGCTCTGTCAAAACTAACAAGCTCAAATGTAAGACACGTTGAACAAACTGCTGATCGTGACGTACTTTAAATGAGCTGTTGGGGCCTTCAGCAGGACGCTGGACTCTTTTGGTCTTAGTCTTTTCTAAGCTAAGACTAAATATTCTCAAAGTCCACGTTTATAAATTCACGTAACCATGTCTGTCCCTCTCGCTGACATCATCACCCAGTTCTGGCTCTGTCAGTCTCTCACTCTGGAGGAGACAACATGTCTGTCTCCTCTCAGGTCCAGAGACAACTTTATTTAAACTTTTATTTATCCGAGGAGAATGTTTGCCAAAAGTGGAGGACTGTGGTCTCGCCGGGAGCTCCCTGGTGTGAACGTGTATACATGAACGGTTGAACATGGAGATCGACACCACAGGAGCTGTGAGCGCAATAAAAACGACAGTTGCTGATGGGATTTTAAATCAGTGACCAGCTGGTTTGGAGCCCACTTCACTCTCTGACCTTTCAGCCACTTCCATCTCTGTCCCCTGAGACCAGGTCTGGCTCATCAGAGCTGCAGGAACAGTTTCCACTGACATTTCAAAATATCAGCGTGGAGCACATGACGCACTCAGCACTAACAATGCGGTGCTCATAGTCTACCTCTGGCACCGGTGATGGTCAGTGTCGAGGAATGTGTTGTTTTAGCATTTTTTGAATAGTAATAAAAGGTCTTTGACTCGTCTGGGCTTCGTGTATCTGCAGCATGAATGGTTCTCAAAATCACTTTGGATGGAGAGGTGTTTTTTTTTTTTTTTTTATTCAGGATCGTGAGTAACCATCACTGCAGCTTGTTAAAGGCTGCTTGTCTTCAGGAAAGAAAAATAGCCTAAAGGTTGGAAAAATGGCTCAAAACTCTAACTGGAAAGTACAGAAAGGGAATTAAAAAATACTCCTCTACCGATCCTAAGAACGACGTTGAGCAAGGCACTTAAATGTCAGACAGTGCAGTGGTGAAGTAGTAAGCAGTAGTAAAGTGCGCTTGTATTAGTCAGCACCCAGGTGTGAACAGGGTGCTGACAAAGAACATGCGTCTTTGCAAAAAACAACAGGACTGCTGGAGGTTTATACGCAGTGCATGAGAGCCGCCTGTCCTGTCGATCTGTTACAGATGCGGGTCAGTCAAAGTGTCGTGTTGAGAGAACCCAGGCTCTGGAACAAGCCAGAAGACCTCAGGAGTCCATGTTTATCCCAGACTGCAACGAGGATGGAACGTTTGCCCAGGTCTGTCCGTCTACCTCCACAGATTCCCGTCATGTCTTTCACTCTTTATCTTTCTCTTACTGTGAACCACCACCAGCCTCATCATCACGTCTCTGACAGAAATCTTTTGTTGTTCTCTTCCCCTTCTGCTGTACTGTGATTTTGGTGCGACTTACCTTTTTGCCTTTGCAGGTCCAGTGTCATACTCTGACAGGTTACTGCTGGTGTGTCACCAGTGACGGCAAGCCAGTGAGTGGCTCCTCTGTGCAAAACAGGACCCCGGTGTGTTCAGGTACTGGGGGGGAAACCGGCCGGCAAACCTGTGGATGAGATGTTGAGAGTTTTTCAAAAGAATCATATTAAAACGTTCGCTCCGCACAAGGTTTCCAATGGGCGAGACTCTGCTGCCAACGCAGCTTGCATCTGTTGTGACTTAGTACCGTGCACATTAGTGATTAGAGTTATTTGTGTGTACATCAGAGTAATGTTTAACAGGTTGTATAAAACCCCGGTGGAAGGGTAGGATGTTTCCCGTCAATTCTTTAGTAGGGTGGAGAAACTGTATCCAGTAAAAAGGATACAGATCTTAAAGCCAAGAGTGTTAGCAGGCCAAGTCACTGAGGTTTGGGCCAATTGACTTTTGATCATTTATGATTGGACTGTTTTAAGAATTCAAAAACAGAAGAAATTGTTTCTCCATCATAGAAAAGGTTGTGACTGGATGCATTGTATTCGAGGAAGGACATAGTGCTGAATAATTTATCGATGAAATGAATGACAGTGAGAAAGGCTGACTGTGCTGATGAAGAGTGAGCACAGCCTTCAGGTTACAGTTAAAGACGGTCTCTCTTGCCAGACTACGGACACATGTGTATTACACATGTCATGTGGCATATAGCAGGTGCAAGGTCAACGAGAAGGCTAATGGCCATACATCCAGGGGCCTCCTGGACCCTCCTACTCCCCCCTCCTTCATCTAACTGCTCTCAGCAGGCCGGAGGAAAGAGAGGCTCTGCACACTGATCCTGGATGGGAACACTTTATGATAATCACCATCATTTTCCCTCAGAAGATAATACACAGGGGTCTTTGCCAGAATTGGTTTGCACAGCCACTAGAGCATATGGTGCAAATTTTGTGTGGAGAGTGTGGTGAGAGTGGTCGCATGCCCCTCTGACGCTGCTCGACAGACTGCCAGAGGCTTCCCGCTCTCTCTGCATCTTTTCTGCTCTTTATCTCTCGCCCTCATTCCTCTGTGCAATCTCTTTTCACTGGATTTCCCACTTGTGCCACTAATCACCTGGATGGTTTCCCCTGGCACCTGCTGTGTTTCAGTGTCTGAATAGAAACAGCAAAGCTGACAAATGGAGCATGGTTACGTATCCATTCATACTAGAAAACCACACTGCATACTAATGCGTAGTAAAAGTTCAAGTCAACCTCAAGTTATTTTTTATTTCTGCACCAGATAAGAAAGAATTTTTGAGGCAACAAATTTTCAACATTGTGCAAAATAATGACTCTTCTGTGCAACAGGTCTCCAGTGAGTTCAAGTATGTGGGGAGGATAGACCTTTAAAAATCTTAAAAGTTGTCCACTGGAAGCTTCATGTTTGGTTTGAGCAGCTATAAGTTAAGATTTATTCACAGTTTGTACTATCTACTCTTATCGTACGACAAAGCAAACTACGCTGTATCTCTTTTGCGAGGATTAGACTTCCCGAACCATTAGTCAACTGTTATTAATAATTCTAGTAATTTTTAGTAGTTCCAAATATATGCTTGTTCAAGCCACTTAAATTTAAGAATATGGAGCTTTCCTTTGTCATAGATGAAATATCTTTGGATGTTGTTCCACTTGGATAACTTAAGCATCTTAAGCGACACTACACCAGAAAAAGAAAAAAGAACATCCTCTCATGCAGAAATGAATAACTTGTAGAGATCTAGTATGTTATGAGACCTACAGTAACTTCATGCAGTCTACCAACACAAGAAATCTGTTGAGTCGTCCAGGTATAAATAATGATTGCACAACATAATCTCTACTTGTCTCCTTTCTGTCCTGCATAAGATCCAATATCTTCATTGTTTCTTGCAAAGGTATGTATGACACTGGAACCAGAATCTGGGCACAATAATCCGATACTGTATGGAGCTGTTACCGTCATACATTACCCAACTCACCTTCCCTTACGTTCCTTTCCCCCTTAGCTGACAGCAAATAACTATTACTGACATGCTCAGACGCCCCTGTACACTATGACCCAAATCAATCATCTCACATACATTTGCAGGAAACTTCCGTGAATTTATGGGAACTCATGCTGGGACAAGTGGATTGTCAGGTAGTAAATTTCCTTCCCGTTGCCTTCACTCAAAATATCTCCCCTTTGCCCTTTTATTGTAATTGGTTTGTCTAATTTAGCTCTTTTCCTCCATGCATCCATGCATGAAACCTGCATGTACCAAACCAGAATGTTATTTGGAAACTTCAGCATTAAGATAAAAGCCAAATGTTTCGCTGTGTGCCTATCAAGTACTAACAAAATGTACTCATCAAGCTCTGATAAACCTCCGTGTCTAATTCTTAGTCAAGACATCAGATGGATGGGTAATCTGTTGGAGTGATGTTTTTCTGTTGGCCTGTGTTGTGTGTTATGTTGGAGCAATCAAATTTAATTCCAGAAGTGGTACATTTTTTACTTTTTTGTTTTCTAAAACGAATAAACAACATTCAAATCAAATTGTTCAACTGTTCCGAGGAGTTGTAGCTCTCTGGTTTTTGCTTTGAACATGTTATGTTTCTTTTTTTTTCTTTAAAGGGTCAGTAACCGATAAACCACCTGGGCCACCGAACTCTGGTAGAAAAGGTGAGTTGAGATCTGCTGTAGGTTGTGTGTGCATGTGTGTGAGTGTTTCTATTTGTATGAATGAGACAGAAAAAGAGCACAAGTTCAAAATGTCTTTTGACCTGATTTTCTCCCTGTGATCTGTGCAAAGTCCATATTTGTGCAGAACAGAAAGGTACATGGTGTGACGTTTCACTTCTAACTTTAAGAGGATTTAGATGAAAATGGTCTTCACAGTTAGTTTTCCCCCCTTTGGCATGTTAGCATCATGCAAATAAGCATGTAAGTAATGTAATGTTTTTCTTTGTGCTGTATCCCTGGAAATAAAAGTAAAAAATGACTTTACAGAGATGGGCAGCCTCTTTGGGTTTCTCTGTTGTAGCACTAGATGTTTCCCAGCTCTGAGTGTGTTTTATTCAGTAGAGTTGTTGTTGTGCAGGACTCAGGGGAGGAGGGTGGGGGCAAGTCATAGCTGAGGTAACGGTTTGCTGTCGATGCTTACATTAATTGTTTTTTCCCCCCTCACAGTTTGTAGCTCACAGTCGAGACCTGGATCAAACAGTAATTGTCAAATACTGTAAGTTACAGAATTTGTTTCAACATGATCAGCATGCGTCATCAGTGTGTTCACGGGGAAGATTCAGAACGTGCATTTTAAAAAAAGAAAGGAAAAAATAAAGGAAATCTGCAGGAGGTTTTTTGATCCGTGTTCCCACTCGAGATCAACCTTGTAACCATTGTATTTTATTTACAGTTTGACCAGATAAGGTCAGTTTAACCTCAAGTGTTCCAATTTGCTGACAAGCCATCAAACTGAAGGACTTTAGTGTTTTTAGAATGACTCCAGTTCTCTGTGGTTTGCTTTTGTATTGTATCATTTCCTAAGGAGTGTTCCAGATGCTACAAAACTGCACATGGGTGAGTATTTTAGGTATATAAATTATCCAAGATACATTGTAACTTATTATTTTATTTTATTTCATTCAATATTACTCAAACAGGACAAAACATTTTCTTTAGCCAGTGTCACATGATGTTTGGGACAAATTTGACTGAAAACCTTTTATATGGCTGTTATACATGTGTGAGTGTCAAACGCTTGAAATGTTTGTGCATCATACAGACAAAAGACACTAACTGTTGAAGTATTTTTATCCTGCTTTTATGTAGACATTCTCTTTATCAGACAGTATTATAGCTGCGGCAGCATGTTAGGACAACAAGAAGATCATTTCCAATGGTTTGTAACCACATCATTTTTTGACTAGGTTTTAAACCAAATAAAACTTCGTAAAAACTTGTAAACAAGTTTATGAAGACTAATTTGAAATATTTAATGGTCAAATTCTGATGTTTGTTTCCCCCAAAGGCATATACAGCATTTAAGAAAACTGGATGAACAAAGAGTCTGACAGTTTATTCACCCTGCAGCCAAGAAAACCAAACTTGGTGGGGTTTCTTAAAGTTCAGTTGCGATAAACAGTCATAAACATGGTGATCTTTTTAGTAATACTACACATGTGACCAAATCCAACTGAGAAACAGAAACTGTGTTCAAAGGGACTGAGAACCATTTTTATCAGTGGGGCTACAGGAAAGGCCTTTAAATCCTACATAATTTATCTAATTGAGAGAACTAACATTTTTTAGATTTTTACTGTACAAATTATTATATATGTTGGACTGATTGTCACTAGAGGAAAGGTTGGGGAGAGAAACCGGATATTGTTTTTTGTGAAATCCTTCTCATGGATCAAGGGGTGAGAGTCAACAGTGATTTTTGAACTGACGGTGGAGTTAGATATTTCTAATCATCTTCAGGAGGCCATCGCTGCCAAATTTCAACACAGCCTGGCTGTTTGTTGAGATTGTACACAGGACAGCGCTTTGGACGACCAACCAATCGACCGACTGACTGAAGTGGCACCGGCATCCTTAGTGGGACGAATCATCTTATTTTGATCAGGAATGAAGAAGTTCACACTCCTTCATTTGCTCAGACGTCCGTTCACCTCTGTGTCTGGATTAGTTGTGGGTGGGCCTTTTTGTCCCTATCAACACCCCAATCAATACTACACCTGCACTGCACTCATGCGGGTCCTGATGTGGGGAGGCGGGGGTCTCCTCATGTGAGTGTATGTACGTGTATATGAGTGTGTGTGTGTGTGTGTGTGTGGTATAAAGTGTGATTGTGAAGGAGAGTGATAAATGTGCAGAATGATGATGTTGGTGTGAGAATGTCAGTGTGAGCAGTTGATTTATTGATGTGTGAGTGAGAGCTGTAGAGCCACATGTGGGTGGTCGTCTTCTGTTGTTTTATTGTTCTTTCTGTCTATCTGTCTGTTTTTCTATCTGTCTGGCCGGGCCATGTGCAAATCCCAACCATTCAACAGTTCTGGAGAGTAGATTGTATTAACCTCAATAATGGTAGTCTCTTTCCGTTTCTTTCTCACCCTCAACCCAGATGATGGCTCCAAGCCCACACCCACCATGGAGACTCATGTCCCCCCTGAGGGTGATGGTAAGTCTTCTCTAACTACTGCAGCTGCAGATGCATACCATGAATTCATACCAACCAACTTGGGTTAAAATGCAGTTCAGAGATTTCTCTTTTGATCGTACCTTCAGATTCAGTGAAGCTGCAGTTCATCAAGTTTTTTTGTATCCAAACTAAAGATGTAATTTCATAAGAATGCACCATTATAGAAAATGGAAAACTGTCAGAATTGCCGGATGACAAATTTGGTATTTTTGGAAGTACTGGGATCTTGGATGCAATTTTCACTTTGGTTTTGTGGGTACTTCTTGGCTGCACACTTGCTTGAAATATGCAGCTACTGGTGGATACGGCACAGTTCGTTAAACAAAGCTTAGCTGTGGTAAATTCTGTGAAGATCATCATCTCTCTATCTTCCTGTCATTGCAGAGATAACTGCTCCAACACTTTGGATAAAACAGGTTTATAAGGGGAATAAGAACATCTCCATTTCCAGGAAACACGGTAAGACAAACAGATACACCCTTACTCTAAGAACTTTACGCATATATTCTTCTTTCATAGGTGTAGCAAATTAACTCTTAAATTTCTTGCATGGGGTTGCATGGTGCTTCAGTGGTTAGCATTGTCGCCAAAAAGCAAGAACTGGTTTGAACTTTGTTTGGGACTTTTCTGTGTTGAGTTTGCATGTTGTCTGAGTGGATTCTCACCGGCTTCCTTCCACAGTCCAAAGACATGAACCGTAACATGTCAATTGGTGACTAAATTAAATGTAGGTGTGAATGTGAGTGTGAATGGTTATTTGTCTCTAAGTGCCCTGTGATGAGCTGGGCCAAGCTACCCCCAAGATCCTAATGATCCTGATCTCAGGATGACTATGAAAACTATACTGGAGAAGCAGCTGAAAGCATCAATAAAGCGAACTCTGAACGTATCAACGTATCTCCGGTGTAATTGGTTTCAAAGCCACTAGTTCAAATGTCAAACATTTCCAGTTTGAAGACAGTCCCTCAGTGCTGGGATTATATTTCTTGTTTTCCTTCCTTTGGTGTATTTTGTTTAGCTTTCTCTGTCTCCTTTTCAATTACACTTCGACATGTTCACTACCCTCTGGGCAGCTGGGCGGCTTTCACGCTCCTGCAGCAAGTCAATGAATGAATGAATGTGGTGGGGGTTCAGTGTGTGTCTGGGTATGTGTGTTAGAGTAGAATGGACATATTGGTTAGATGATATATGGGCCTGGTGGTCTATTATTAAATAGTCTGCAAAAATGTGCATTTAATTTTTTTTATTTGCATGTTTTTTATGTATTTATGTCAAAATTCATTTGGTTCTGCTTTCCTTTAGTAATGTCTCCTAGAGAGTTTTAATGTTCCAGTCACGGCTAATCAATTTTGATTTTACTGATGTTTACAGAAAATGCAGCGTTTTTTTGTAAATGACCAGATTAATTTTGAAGTTTGAGTTTGAGTCCCGAGCATTAACAAGTTATGATCACCATGGATGATTAATTGTTGGCCGTCCAAACAATTCAGCCTTGAAACACTTGCTGGGAAAACTTTAAGTATTCATCTGTACGTACAATGGAACGTGAATGTCTGCCTCAAATGTGTGCATGTTGCATTAGGCTACAAAGTTAGCTCCCACACAACAGAGCGCACAAACAGTTGATTGTAATATGTTTCTTAGTCTTTTGAGTGATGGGGATGGGGCGGGGGAAGCTGTGGTCAGAGCAGCATTGAGGATTGTATTTTAGATCAGAGATATTCGCTGTGACAGCTCTTTGAAACTTCTGTGGAAACACCAGCTTCCTGCTTCCAATTAGCATCCGGTGTCCTCAAAGTACAATCGACAAGGCCGAGTGAGGGGGAGATGTCATCACGTTTGAGACATGAGCGATGCGTGTGTCTGCGACTGCATCTGTATGTGATTGTATACAGTGTGTGTGTGTGTGTGTGTGTGTGTGTGTGTTGTACTGTGCTATAGTACAGTTATGGAGCATTTTTGATTTTGGTAGAAAGCTGGAACATTTAGTAGGTTAATCAATGTTTCGATTGACTGATAATTAATTGGCAACAACTTTGAAAATTTGAGTGAGTTTTTAAGAAAGACTTTGGTTTGTAGCTTCAGAATTTGTTGCTGGTCTGAATATCTTTGAATATCTCGGCTGTTGGTCAGAAGCTATTGGAAGTTTTTTATGAAACAATAAATCAATAAGATACTAAGAATTTACTTTTACTCAAGCAGAGGTTAAAAAGTTTGAATACTTCCATCCCCAGTGTGTGAACTTTGTGTGTCTTGTGTTATTGGGTTTGCAGTTTGCTTCATTCTCTTGATAGATGCAAGCGTTTTAGGCCAAAATCCAGAGAGTCCGAGACTGCAAGCAGACAGCTGGAGAGAGCCTGAGCTCCTCACACAGAGCATGCCTGCTTGTCTTTCTTCCTTGATGAAACTGTTTCCAAGGTTGTATTTGTATTTGGTGCAACAAATCCTCGATATTTAAACACCTCTCTGTCTTTCTCTCCCTACATGCTGGAAAACCTGAGTGCTCAGAAAGCAGCTCTCCTGTGCGCACATAAACTATGTTATTCATTTACTGGCTCTCTGTCTCTGGATACCCCATAATTATGATTTAGAGCGATGCGGAGATTGTGTTAGTGAAACGTGTTTGCTTAGGCAAAGCAATGCAAAGTCCATTTTTCAAAAAGATTCCTCTTTTTGCCAGACTTTGACATGCTGTTGTTCCAATGCTGTAAGGAGGGGGAAGCGCTCTGTCATGCAGCTCATTTATAAAAATGTGTGGAGGACCAGAAACCCGCTAACCGCCGCTCCTCCCTTTGCGGTGAGGCAAACAAAAAGAAGAACAAAAATACTGAGGAGATATAATGCGATCATGTCATCCGAAAGCATGATTTGTTATAAAAATATGCAGTCTCGAACTTGGTATTGGTTTCTTTTAATCCTATTTGCAAGTCTAGTTTGAGGCAGCATGCACTTGTGTTTTACTTTTCAGCACAATAAGCGACGACAGTAACGCGTGGTGACCAAACGCGCTAACGAATAGTGTGTTGAAAAGTAACACAATTATTGAAAATTACATATCCATTTCATGAGTGAACTCTCAATCATCTCTGGTTTTGTTTCACTCTTGGTCATAAACACACACACATGCACCTACATACCTACTCACAGAGTTCCCCTATTACTAACATTTCCGCTATTTTTAACTGCAGTGAAGGCTTTCTAGAGACAATATTGCAGTGATTACTCCACAGCTGAAAGCCATTGGAGTGAAGCGAAGAGGAGAGAGTGCTGGGTGGAGTGGGGGTCGGTTCAGAGAGGAAGGTATTTGGATAGAGAGAAAGAAAAGGAAAGTGAAAGAATGAGAGACAGGCACTAGAGAGGTGGGAGGAAAGGATTGAAAGAGTGATCAAACATTAATGATAAAAGAAGAGAAATTAAGAAATACGGGAAAGAGAAGACGCCTGGAGGGACAAAGGCCAAAGTGAAAGGCATAAAATGGGTCAAGCCTGTTCTCAGAGAATCTGAGCATCTTTTGTCCATTATCAGTTTGCCCTGAAGAAAGAATCACCACAACAACGAGCAAATGGTTCCTGACATCCACTTGTGTGGGTTTCTTTTTTTTTCCAGGACAATATTTGTTTTCTGAGGGTTTGTGTTTCTCATCATTCAGTTCCTGCCAGGGGAAGAGAAGTAAAATTGAAAAAGAAACAAAAATAAAAAATAAATAGAGCAGAAATGCAAGGCAGGCAAA
This sequence comes from Nibea coibor, assembly GCA_023373845.1. NCBI lineage: Eukaryota > Metazoa > Chordata > Actinopteri > Sciaenidae > Nibea > Nibea coibor. The sequence goes on from CM041722.1 coordinate 24,218,577, forward strand.
GAAGTCGTAGATTGAATTTCAACTCCACATAAAACTGAGAGGACTACATTGCAAGGGTCCAGCCTTTTTCCATTTATATGTATAAAAACAATTTTCTTTTGGGAATCCTAGCGCCTGGCGCCAGCATAACCTCTGTATAATAAACAGTGCTAAATAATTTGGATGTGAAGGAGCCTTGGCGAGGACCAGAGCCACAGCACAGCGCTAAGAACACTTGAGTGTGAGTCTTCACAGGAGAAAAAGTTCTTTGGTGTAGAGACACGTTTAGTTCTCTGTTGGCAGCCATGCTTAAGAAACATGAACACCCCCCGACAACCACCACCACCACCACACATGACCACAGATCTGCTGCTGAACCTGTCACCACTGTCATCTCCATCTTTATTGATGTTAACACAGAGGAAGACAAAAGGACTATTGTGTAACTTTTGTATGTTTAACTTTTGTTTTGTCAAATAGACTCAGTCAATTTAGCGAACGCTCATGCGACACGCTGTGAGACATATCGAATATAAGTAATGTCTGACAGCAGATTTCAATAACTCCGAGCTAGAGACTCAGATTCACAAAGAATGGACGGCACCATGTACGTGCATCAGTTACAACTGTTACCTGACCCGCCTCAAGGTCCGATTCACAAACTATATTGTGCTAATGATATTACAGTGCAAATACGGCCATAAAATTTTGCAGCTGAGTGCAATTTGCCCTTGTTTTGGGTCTGACTGCAATTACCCGTGTGGCAAAGTATAAATTATGGTGGCTTGACGCCAAAAACGCAGTCGGAAGAGAGAAGCAGAACAGAACTAGGTTGAAAACAAGTACAGTCTATGGGTGGTATAATGTAGTGCTCTCTGGGTGCATGGAGCTCAGCTCTATGCTGGACGGCTACAGTGACTGTCTCTGTTTCTCACAGAAGTACAGTGCTTTACAGTTTCAGTCCATCATGTTGAATATCATACATTACACTGTGATTACCACGTGTGCATATGATGGACGGTGATGTGCCAGGCTACAGTCTGTGCACCCGGTATAAAGGCACTTCAGTTACCACCAACTCTGAATACGCAGTCATTTTCACTCTGCGTATGGCTGTTCACACCCGTGTGTATGCATATTAATGCATACAAAAATGTGACAATAGCATCGGACCAATCAGATGCAACTTGACTGCAAAGTTAGAGCTGCTTTGAGAATTACAGTTTATTTGTGTAATTTGTGCAGAAGCTACAATCCTTTTGTGAATTCTCGGTTTGAAAACGGGAAAACAAAAAATGATCAGATGAGTTTGAGGCTTCAGTTTTTTCCTCGTAAGACAGCGTGACAATCATCACACTTTTCGTTGATTGCTTTTTTTGGTCACTTGGGGTTCGTGGCATGACTGAAATGACAATGAGCAAAATGACACTAAAACTCTGCAGAGCTGAGAGGAACTGCAGATTCAGGTGATATTTCTTTCTGGGTTTATCATGAAGAGTGGCCACTTTCACAGGCAGGTAGGTATTTGTGCCAGTTTAAGTAAAGGACATGAATTCTTCCTCCTCGGGTGTTTTGGAGGAGTGGATACACAGAATTCTGTGGAAGTCGTCCCACATCTAAGTTCACAAGCTCCCTGGCTGACGTTGTCTTGAATCAGACGGTGACTGTGCCGTATTGACTTAATTATGCTTTAGTTACTGGAACTGCGTGAGCTGAGACTACCGGCACGCTGTGGGAGTAATCAGCTCCACAATGTGAAAATACCACATCACCACCCCAAAAGAAAGGAGTCCCAATGGTTAGCATGACCCTCTTATTGTAGATTGATGCTTCATAGCGCACTTGAATGTAAAATGAAGAATGGGTCAAGAGTGGTAAAAGCACACTCTGTTGCCATGGCAACACGTTTATCATGCAGCTCTGTTGTACTTGGCTTAAGAGTGAGCAATGGACTAAATGGATGTGAATGTAAATACAGTGTGGTGGGACAAGGTGTTGCAGGAGCGACTCTCAAGAGCTGAACGGCTGTTGTTGAATATATAACAGATACGACAGATTGTGGTCGGTAAAGACGTACTAATACAACGAGAGGAAGAACTGGTCATAGTTTCATGGTCGCCGTGTTTCATGCTGAAGTCACCAGTTGAAAATGATGCAGAATACAAATGATTCAATACAGTTTTATGAGGATTGTTTGTGTCCACCGTACAGACGGACAGAAAACACCCCCAACACATTAACATTGTTTTACAATGTGGCGAATGATTTCCAGATGCACCATGGGCCATATGCTCATGGGATGATGTAGAATTAAAGTTATTTTGAAGCAACTGAAAGCACTGACACTTTATGAACCTAAGCTACCTGCTGCATCCAAAACCGTACAGTCCTGTTCCCTGTTTCACTCTCACATCTCAACCTGAGTAGAGTAAATCTTCAAACAGCAACATGACAAACCAGACACAGAAAATGATATGATATATGAATATATGAATGATATGAGATAAATGATAAAATAAGATTAGACTTTCTACCGACCAGTAGCTGGCCAACTAGAATTGGTTGACTGACAGCCAGTCAAAATGTTGGGACACTTGCCTCCAAATAGTGACTTGCACCAAGTACAACACATGGAAGAATGCGTCTACAAATGCTTTGTTTAATAATTTAATTTTGGAAGCTGCGACACGAATGTCCTGGATCTGTTTTATGATAACCAGATGGTCTAAGATCTTTCATCTTATACAAGTGTTGTGTGTTTCTGTATTCCTGATCGTGGTCCCTCTGTATTGAGTGTGTTTCTCATGGTTTTAGAGAAAGTTCCCTCTTGTGACCAGGAGCGACAGAGCGCACTGGAGGAGGCTCGGCAGAATCCTCGTGAGGCCATTTTCATCCCCGACTGTGGGCCCGAAGGCCTTTATAAACCAGTCCAGTGCCACCAGTCCACGGGCTACTGCTGGTGTGTTCTGGTGGACACGGGACGACCCATTCCTGGAACCTCCACCAGGTAATATGATTTAGCACTTTTTATTAAGTTACTATGGCATTTATATGGCCACTGGAAAATATTATAAGCTTCCTTTCTAATTTTATTGAGTGTTTATTTCTTGTTCTGGGAATGCCTACCTGATATCCAGCTGGCAGCTGGAAGGAGGCAAAAACAGTTCATTTTCTTTGGTACCATTGCTGGACAACACATTTGGATCCACACTGCATACTGTTAAAGTGAGGTCTGGTTAGTTAAGGGATGATCAAAGTTATTTAATTTAAATATGATAGGAAAAATTAATTGCCAATCCATCCAAGAGAACAGGTGGCACCAGAGCAAAAGTCAAAGGATCTCTAAAGTCTTTAAGGATTCATCCTCTGGGAACCTTGAATGTCACTTGGTTTCATCTTCTGGGCACCATGAATGTCTGTGCACAGTTTCATGGCAATCCATCAACAGTTGTGGACATAGTTCAGTCTGGACAAAAGTGGCAGGCCAGCTGAATGACCAACACTGCCATCCTTAAAGCTAACAACTCAAAGTGGCTCTTGCTGCTTAGACCTTAACCTTTTGGGGGATTCTGGATCCAAGCTGCCACTGCCAGTCCACTTGGCAAAACAATTAGCTTCAAGCACTGGTGGGAAGATCATTTAGTTGGCCATAAACACTCAGTGTTTGATATGACATTTGTTTTCAGTGCCGTTGCTGCTGTTTATCTTGCTTTCAGGGAAATGGCGAAGGCACAGTATTTGTGAGAGCTGTATGTCACAAGGATAGAGATGAGTCAACAGAAAAATGTTGGATAAATGGTGTCGATTGCTCATGTTTCAGGTTGTTTAAAAACTTTTCATGATTTGTATCTAGAAATTGATTATTACAAGTTGAAACGCAGCGCTAGATAAAGGGAAAGAGATTGGATGTTTGAAAAACTGTAAGCATGCTCCGGTAAATAGATGAGCTGTTTTTGTTCCAGAAGGTGCATCATCATTCTCTCTCCATGAGAGGGTTTATGTTTTACAGGATGAGGTGCACTTTTTTGCCAATCAGAAAAACTTGGCAGGTGTTTAGCCTTGCTACTATTTGAATACAGTATAGTATAGTATATATAAATAGTTTAAAATCAATGAGATCAGCATATTTAAAACTGACATCAACCAAAACCCCAAAATAAATCACATTCATGGTAGCAAAACACAGACCTAATTCTCATCTGCATTTCAGAGATATTGAATGACAACCTTGAGGCGATTATTTCTTCACATAAGAATTTAATGTATTTTGGACTAGACCTCATGTCACTCATCCCAATTTCTTTCCTCTGGACAGCAATGTGCAGTCATGCATTAGACATCCCATCTTGGATCAGTGGCCTTCAGACTGTGAAAAAAGAAATGACAACTTGCTTTTTTACTTTACTTTTGAAAAAAAAAAAAAGAAGAAGCAAATGAGACACACATGCTCAATTTTCCATCCTATTCAAGAACCACTGATACAATAGCCAGGAGAAAACGAGTCATGCTACGCATAATGCCGAACAGTTTGTTATGGCTCTGAAACAAAGGTTTGTGCACGTCAAATCAAATTTATTTATTATGTGTTTATAAAAAAAGGTTAATCACTGTCATTAATTTTTTACAGATCAACAGTGAGTATTGCAGGTTAAAGCCAAAGAGCAGGAGGCTGCAGTTTTAAGATGCCAGAACACAATGAAGGAGAACAAATGCAAGAGATTAGGGAGAGTAGATGTTTTTATAACGGAGACAAACAAAGATATTTGTTCTATACCAACATCTCCTGGTTTGAAGCTCCACCTCAGATTCCTCTGAGGCCTGGAAGGAGAACATCTTCTGTGGTTTTTGTTTTGACGAGTCTTCAGTTACAGGCTGTTTTATTTTGTTGTAATTCCTACGGCTGATCAAATTTGTCATCATGGACAAGCTTCTGCCTTGATGTCTCAGGTTTTTCACACATTGTTGAGACAAGTTTATTCTTCCTTTCTTCAGCTTCTTCTTCTGTTTCTGTCTCATGTAGCCATGTTCCCACTGTCCTCCCCTCTCTCTCCCCTAACAGGTACCAGACGCCGGAGTGCGACAGTGCTGCACGATCTCGCGTCTCAGACACAGAAGATCCCTTCCAAGGCAGAGACCTGACAGGTTTTCTTCACTTCTCACTGCAGTTCAATTCATTTTTTGGATTGCAGAAACATCCTTCAATTCAGTCTTAGTGTCTTGTGTTATTCTTTACAAGACATAAAGGCGTAAATATATTTTCTGACATGGGGTCAGAAAATATATTTACGCACACCACTTGAGCTTGAGCTGTGTAGTTACAGTTGCTGATTGGGCAGGTGAGTGGTTAAGAGAACAGTTAATTAACAGTATTTTAGCTCTGTGGCTTGGAAAGTCTATTTGCACTACTGTAAAATACATTCTCCCCTCTTCATCCCGTCGGAGATCAGAGACTTTAAATTAAGAAACTGAAGCAGACTTTGAGGTGTTGGATTCCCCGGCAGCAAAGATCAGAGACTCTCCTCCTAAACCAGAGGTCGTAACCTCGCCTCATACTCCTCTGCCCTTGTTACTGCTCACTTACTTTTGTTGCCCCTCTGTTTCCCCATCATTTAAGGTTGCATTGTAAGTCTTATTTAATTCCCCATCTGGTGAGTTTACAGAGTCAAGCATGACTCCTGACTGTGCAGCAGATGTGTGGCATGTTTTATAGAAGGTGTGAGTGTTGCGGGGTGTGGTGGCGAGGCTGGGGGGGGCGGCTGGGGTGTTGGAGACCACAGGGTACTGAGTGGAGATATTTTTATGTACTGTAAAGGGATGTTCTGAACCGCCACAACAAAGCACAATATTTCATGGTCGTCACATCAAGGCCAGAGGAGAAAAGAATGCTTGAGAGGGCAGTCTATTAACAGTATACAGCCGCAGGTTCAAGCTCACTATACACAAAGTGGCACAATAACACCTCTGTCAGGAGAGGCAGATAAGAGCTCTTCCCCCGAGACCAAAGGCTGGAATCTGTTCACTTCCAGTTCAGTCAGTTCAGGAGCTGTGTGGTTAACCTTAATAAAAACATTAAGGTATGGTCTGTCACGCTGCTCTCAGTTTTAGGGTGTATCAGGGATTTTAAGTTGACTAAACCAGCTGCTCTGTGATCAGTTTAGAACCAAGAGAGAAAAGAGCTAATGTCGGTGAATCCAGTTTTATCTGGACTCGGTTCAAAAAGTCTGAACGTATCTTCAATCCGTATCTAAAATGACCATCCAGTCTATGCCTGATAAGGTGTGTATATTTATAGAGGTGCAGCTTTAAACTCTTCAGATTAACAAGATCGAATCCAAGCGGCCCAGAACGTGTTTGACGCTGCCAGGGGTTCCTGCACCACACCACCCTTGACACCTTGCCACATAGGCAGCATACAACATGATGGCTTGTGCTTCATAACACCCCAATTTAACACTTGGATTAAGGCACAGCAAGGCAGTGCTTTCTCCGAGCTTGTCGCGTCGTAGGAAATGCTAATTGGATTCACCTGGCTAGGCAGCGGACCACCTCCCACAGAACTGAGCCGGCACCAACAAAAACCCCAAAAAAAGGGAATGAAAAGACGAACAGAGCGGAGAACAAGGAGGCCACAAGCACTCAGAGGAAGGGGAGGAGGGGGATCGACTGAGAAAGCTCGAGTGAAAAAGAAAAAAGAATGAGAAGATTAGTTTACTATGCAGCTGCGTTTGAAGTTTCCCTTTAAGAGACACAATTAGGAGGGAAAAATTTGCACTGGTTTAGCATGCTATTAAAACCATACATCTGGGCAATTAAAAAGAGCTACCCAAGGTGTTCAGAAGTGTGTCATAAAAGTTAACAGGTCTGTGCTGCTCTCTCATCACCACACACTTCTGTTCCACCTCTTGCCATGTGCTTCAAGTATTATGTATTTCACCTCTGTTTAATATACGTTCATAATGATTCAGCCGTGAGTGTGAAGGTAAGCCAGTTAGCAGATACACCTGGTTTGTCGGTGAGCTCTGGAGAAGGTTTGCATTCTTCTTCTTGCACTGCGTAACAGCCGTTTGACATCTGTCACACTGGCTCGCCTGTGTGAAGCTTTAGAGGCACTTCAGCTTCACTGTACCGTGATGACTCAAATTAGTTGTGGAAGGTAATTTTGGTGTATTTTTGTCTTTGATTTGTGCCAGGCTGCCCAGAGGGAAAGAAAGTGGAATTCATTACAAGCTTGTTAGATGCCCTCACCACTGACATGGTGCAAGCCATAAACTCACCAGCCCCCTCTGGTGGTGGGAGGTAAGTAGTGTCACTGAAGCGTTGTACCTGAGCAGGATACCTCATGGATGATGGAAAAAAATTCCTTGTCTGGTTTCACTCAAACAATAATTTCCCTCTGGGTTTTTCTGAATTGAAGGTTAATATTTTGTCTCTGGCAGTGCGCAGATCTTGGCACAGACTCTGACAGGGTTTGATGTTCACTTTCCATCAATGATAGACGTACCGTATATACACTGATGGGACTGAAAGGTATTTGGATTGTCCTGAAAAAAAAAAGAAAGATTCATACTGCAAAGCAAAGCAGAACTTTGATTTTAAATTATTTTTATTGCAAGTTCAGCTTTGATGAAATAAGACGTCAGTTTCTGACATAAAATAAGACCGTCTGACGTATCCAGATCTTTTCCAGCACTGAATGTGGTGATTTCATTTCAGTAGAAATCAAAGTGTGTAACGTGATGTGATGACACATGAACAGGATTAAAGTTTTTCTTTTATCAGCCTACCTTTACGGCAAATTCAAAGTTTCACTCATATCTGTTCATCTAACCCTATCCAGGTTTGTTGAGCCTGATCCCAGTCACACTCTAGAGGAGAGGGTGGTACACTGGTACTTTGCCCAGCTGGATAACAACGGCAGCCATGACATCAACAAGAAGGAACTCAAGCCGTTTAAGAGGTACCTGAAGAAGAAAGCCAAGCCCAAGAAATGCGCCCGCAAGTTCACCGACTACTGTGACCTGAATAAGGACAGGGCCATTTCCCTGCAGGAGCTGAAAGGCTGCCTGGGCGTCAGCAAGGAGGGTAAGAGGAAAAGGGAAAGCTGGGGGGAAAAAAACTGAACAGGATGGTTGAGAGTGGGTTGACGGGGTCATAGAGGAGGGTCATGAACCCGGGATGAACTTCAGGCCAGCTGGGAAACTCTGCACAGAGAGTCTCCGCTTTGGCATGCAGAGCTCACATCCAACAGCTACTTCAAGGAAATCTAAACAAATGAAACTCATTACAGAAATTAAAAATTGAGGATTTATGAGAGGCACTTTGTTGTGTTTTATGTTAACTACACGACAAAACTATTTCTGTGTACTCCCACATTAGATTTGTATTAATATATTCATCACGCCAGTTTGAGGAAAAAAAATCAAGTGAGTCAGTCGTTTAGAGGAAGGGATGAAGTAACTGTGGTGCATGTGACAAACAGATGTGTTGGCAGTCTAAATAAGGTGCACTGCTCCACTTAGCATTCACTGATGAATATTTAGACAAGGCTAATATATTAGCGGATCCTAGACGCTGTCTGGGCCGGAAAACTGAAACTACTCATCATCAGTGTACAGACCGGTCCTAGAGATCATTAACAACTGTCAGAGCAGCTTACAGCGAGGCTGCTGCCAGCTAGAATCCCAAATGTCACACAGCCAAGAAAAAAAAAACATTTTTCTGAAAGTTTGAAGTAGCTCGAAGATTCCCAGCAGACGTGACACATTTAAACACATAATGACAAAGTAAACTTTCAAAGACACATTTACAGAAGCTGCATCGATGCTACATAAATACTGCTGTATATTTAAAGTATACGATGTTATATTTGAAGTTTTAGTGATTTAAGAACACGACATCCACCTCTATTGTTTAATCTTGTGTTTTTTCTCTTTTGCAGGCAGCTCAACAACAAGTGGCAGCCAAGGGACAAGGCAAGGGACAAAATTGTTCAGTAAGGCAAACTAATGCTTTCACTAACTGTGGCTGCCTCGGGCTCTGAGTGCTGTAGTTGGCTTAATGTGTAACCCATTAACATGCACCCTGGTGAAATACATCAGTTTGGAGAAGATACGTTGACACAGCAGTGTTTGATTTATGTGATACTTCAGTTTGACATGTGCGTATTTGTGTATATGTATGGATGTGGGGTTGTGTGTGTGTGTGTGTGTGCGTGTGTGTGTGTGTTCATGGCTACGATGGAGTATCGTCATCTGTTGTGCTCGTATTGCAGAGCGCGGTTTTGTCTCCTGTGAGTAACATATCATCTGATGACAAAGATAGAAATGACATCTGTGGTTTTATTCTGATTGACAGTCCTGAAAAGAATTAAGACAACTCACTTAAGAACGTACGATGACTTTTGTTGGGTTGCAACGAACACTTTCACTTCATTGATTGATCTGCTCATTATTTTCCCAGTTAATCGATTATTCTGTCTATAAAATGTCAGGAAATAGTGAAAATGTTCATTATAATCTGCTCAAGCCAAAGTTGTCATCTTCAAATGTCTTTGAATCGGATCATGACAAAGAAAAAAATCCAGTCTTAAACATTGGTTTGCCATTTATGCTTCAAATATAAAATATTAACAAAATAGTGATCAGGCTTCTTTGCTGACAGTCTTTCTGTTTCTTAGTCTCGCTCTCTTGATTTGTCGGGATTCCCCCATTGAGTGATTATTGGTCCCATTGGCGCTGTTGACTCTGGCCACTGGGACAGTTCAGCGCCACATAGCGCTGAGGTCATGCGTTTACCCTGGCGCTGTCCCACCGCGCCTGGAGAACAGTGGCTCGGAGCGGGCATAACGTCAGGCCTCTTGGACCCTGGGCTCAGCTGCCAGGATAAACAGCCCCGGTATTGGTAGAGCAGAGATGGAGGCTCGGTTGGTTGTTTTTTCGCTGTGGTCACCGAATCTCTCACCTTCATGCTTAAGAGCTGGAGGCAAATGGCCTGACAGCTTTATATGGCTCCTTATGCTGCCACTCAGGCACTGGAAGCTAGTGCTAGATTATTGTGGAGAGGTATTTAAAAAGAGACAGAGACGGAGCAAACCAGCATGAAAGAGGCAGGAGTCTGTGAGAACATATGGCAGCATTCTGCCTTGACTAAGATAGACGGCCATTGTGTTCAGGTATGCCTAGCTGATCCTCAGTGGCCTGGATCCCTTTAAGTCAAGATGCCTTTGCCAGGCATTAAATCTTATCATGCTCTGTCGCAGTTTTGGATCGTCACTGGAGTGTTGTTGGACATATTTACAGTTTACAGTACGTGCTTTTGGTTGAAGAATTGCGAGCATGTGGGGCAGAGTGCAGCACATCTGTATGCTCCTGACACATTGGCAACAGCAAAGGAAAACATCTGAATACCTTGTGTGAGATCCGAAGTGCTGGAGAGGGTGGCATCCATCGTCTGAAGAGGCTGGAAACCTCATTATAGATGAGATATGAACCAGAAGCCCAGGGCAGTAAACCCATCTCACAGGCAGGCCGTCGAGATGAGCAGCAGCAGGTCTGGTGGCTCGGGCTGCCTGAGCTTCATGTCTCCTTCACTGTAATGAACAAAAAGATGTTTCACTGTTAAACTTGTTGCGACAGGCTTTGGCAGCAGTGTTCTCCATGTTCTTTTTGAAAATCTTAAACCCATTTAGAAAGACAAACACACGCTTGAATAAGTACAAACACGCGGGTGTGCATGTATGAATGCTTGCACGCACAAGAATCCACCAAACGTGGGCAAACACAAATATTGTATTGATATTTGAGGATCTACTGTGAGTGCTTAAAGCTGTATTGGGCAGCAGGATGCATCAGCTGTTGGTAAGGATAAGTAATTAGTGTATTTTTTCATGACCAGCATGCATGTGCTACTTCATGCATAGTCAGACTGTGCAGGAATAACAAAGCAAAGCACACAGTCCTGTTTAAAGCCGACCTATCCTGTCGTTCACTTTTTACAGTGGTTTAAGGGTGGTGACAGCAGCATGAGCATCAACGTGATCAATACAAGATATTTTGTGGATTGTAAAATGGTTTAGGAGGAGGAAGTCTGAATTTTTAGGTTTTGAGGAGGCATTTTGTAGGACAACCTTTGAAAAGAATGAATTCTACTTCTACTAGTTGGGTTACGCTGAGGACATGGATTAATTATAATCCTATAAACGAAGGAATATTACCACCTCGTTACTGAAGGTACTCAGAGGCGGCTTTCACCTGACAAAGACCATTTCAGACTTCCTACAGTCTTGTGTTGACAAAAACAGTCAGACATGACACACATGCTTTCTGTGTCCTGTCAGCCGTTTTATGTCAAACTCCTCTCTTCCTTTCTCGTCTCCTTTCCTGCTCTCTCGTCTGTCCTGGCTGTGTCCGTCATTAGGCAGGAATGAAAGGAGGGCATTATGAGGCAGGCCTGGCAGAGGCTGCAGCACCATTAAAGAGCCGAGAGCCCCGTCCTCTCAGAGCCAACAGCACTTACTCCACACCACTTGTGTTTTAATTACTGTGACATCAGCTCGACACACTGTACTGTGTTAAAGGTAACAGAGGTCAACAGAGAGGACTCTGACAGTAAGATGAGCATTGTTTTGTTCACCATGACTACCTGTAACAGTTAAGACAGGTTTCCCAAAATTGTTGGGCTGACAGTAAACCCAGGCCTGTGTATCCAAGTCCTTTATCCCCAGTTGTACATGTACAGGTATACCATGATTCCCAGCTCTTGAGCCAAGTGTCTTTATTGGCTAGTCCCAGGTGAGGCGAGGCGATTCACCACCAGACGGGATCTGCTTTCAGCTCTTTATCACAAGTGGGGCCAAGGTGTCCAGGGAGAGGCCAGGGAGCTTTGTGTTGTTAATGGCACAGACAGTGTCCTCAGTGACTGAGAGGAGAGGAGGGAGAGGACCATTCGCTGCTCTGGAGCCTGGTAATTGCAAAGGCGATTCATCAGCACTACTGTAGCTCAGCTCCTTACAACAGAGACATTTATCTGAGCTAAAGAGAGAAACAACATGACTTCAGTGGAAAGAGATCAAATCAATTCAAATTTTATTTGTATATCCCACAGTCACAAAATACATTTGCCTCGGAGGGCTTTACAATCTGTACACGGAGTGACACCCTCTGTCCTTAGACCCTCGGTTCCAGTGAGGAACAAAAAAAACTTTTAACAGGGAAAAATGTGGAAGAAAGTTCAGGAAGAGCCACAGAGGAGGGAGGACGGACAGACGTGCACAGAACAAATCAACAGAGACAAACTGTACAATTACAATGAATGATGAAATGATTAGCAGTGGAACCTGTGATAGAGAGACACAGATGCACAGCAGCATGTCATAAACTGTAATGGAGATATGGTGGCAACAATGACAGTAATAATAGTAGTAATATGAGAGATATCAGGAAATATTGTGGAACTGCATAGTTTAACAGAATTTGCTGCTAACGCTGCCAAGGTAAAAGGTTTATGACACTGAATGTACAAAACACTACAGCTCTAGTTACTGAGTTACACCATCTTGCTCGAAGGTTACTTAAAAATCCAGGGAGGTCAAACTGCAGTCAAAGGACAGCTGCTCTGAATCTTTGAGCTAAAACATCATTTTTGTCCATTTTGGACACTGCAAGCATTTTTAATGCATCAGACACATGGAATGATTCCTGTGGATATTCATGTTCAGTAAATCAACAGATTTAATTTATGAATCATGATTATTTTACATATCTGTAACCAGGCAACATGGCGACTGCATCATACATTTCTTTTTTATTTTGTTTGTGGTAGCTGGTCGTGTAACCACATCACTTCTTGAGCATAGATGGAAGGAGTCGATACAAGTTGATTCAGTGTTTCACATTAATACATTAAAGTATTTATTTACATAAAAACGTCAGAGCTTAAAGTGCAAATAGTCACCAGGATCAACTGCTCATGGTAGAAATAGGTGGCTGTAATGTTTTACTTCATACATGTGAAGTACAGGTGAGGGTGACCTGTGATTTATGGAGAGCTGGAGTGGCTGTGATGCTTTAAGGTCTGAACAGAATACTTGACTCCGAAGCAAATGCATCGTCTGAGTGCGTTGTGAAATCAGCTGCTCTTCTATTTCATGGCTGACATAAGCAGCACTGACAGAGCGCACCTGCACATCCACAAAGCCTCCAGCCGTCTAGACAAACACACACAGCGCGTATACACGCCGTACAGTTCGATGGAAAGACATGAAAACATAAATATTACTCCATTTTAAAACATGCATACACACACATACAAATGGGCGCATACAAACAGATTCACACACACACACACACACAGTCTGAGCTCTCACAGGCCACAAGAGGACCTCTACTCCCCTCTGACTGCCATCTGTAAGCAATCTAAGCTCTTTAACCATCTCCTTTTCTCCCAGGCCTCTCCTTTCTTTCTTTCCTTTCTTTCTTTCCTTCTTTCTTTCTTGACTCTCTGGCCCCCTCACCCACTCATCTGATTGATGAGCGAGCGGTCCATCCCTTGTGCAGCACACTGACTGTCCCATGCAGTTTCAGCACGAATGCAACACAACACACAACTTCAGAGACCTGTTGAGTTATAGCTCGGTTGTAGCATAACGTCAGCACATGTGATGGTGCATACGGACCGTTTGGGTGTAGGTCGGGTACAGCTGCTTAGCAGTCGGTCTTTAGTTAGTTACCACTGACTATTCTTGCTTCACTTGAAAAGAGTAAAGACAAAGGTGAAAACTTCACAGACATGTTACTGACAGCAAAAATAAAATACAGGAATTTAAATACACAGAAATTAAACGGTTACAGTTTTACAGAAGTAATAAACACATGATGGGAGAAGGCAAACAAGATTTACTAAAAAAAAATGATTAATTTTATTTTTGATTCTTGGTTAAACTAAAATTTACAGTCTGGACTGCAGTTTTATTTTTTAACTGACAAACAACAACAAAAAAGGATGGATCTGTTTTCCACATGGTCATTCAGAAATAACATTCAGCATGTAATTTAATAATCCAATTAGATGTTACATACATTATTTCAATTGTGTGCAATTGTGTGTCTGTCCAAGTGAGCTTCTGCCTGTTGAGCGATGCCATTGTCTTGTCACGCAACAGCTTTGAGTGAGCGCATCTGCATGCTGGATACGAAAACAGATGAGTGAATACATTTTCTCCCCCTCCCCTCTTCTTTCCCTCTCTTGTCTGTCTGTCTTTTTGTTCCCAGTAGGTCGTCTGGTGTGAGAAGAGAAGGATCCAGAAGCTGAGACGAGAGCAGAGGGCACAGAGGGAAGGCATCTGTACGCTTGCTGACAGGAAAGAGAAAGATGGAGCAGAAAAATTAAGAAGTTCCTGAGTTAAAAAAAAAAAAGAACAGAAAAACAAGAAAAGAAAACGAAGCGGCGCCAAAATATTTGCACTTTCTCCTCCCTATGTTTGACATTTTATCTGTCTGTACGTGTTTTTTTTCCTCTTGAAGAGACTGAAAGTGTCTAGGTAAGAATGAGAATATATTTGTAAAAAGATAACTCACCACTGGAAGACGTGTATGTTACCACATTTCCCCTCGTGTTTAGTCTGCTGCTGTGATTCCTTCTGTCCTCAGACAACAGGAACAGGCACTAACACACATTTTGTGGCCATTAAATTCAACACTTCCCCCGTTACATATAGCCGCACACAGGCCAGTGGTAACTCACTAAACAGGAGCCTACGGTGAGTCACAGTAGCCCAAATGTTGTTCTGTAGAGACAAACTTAAAATGAAGATGTGAGTATGCAATATTAAGTGAACAGCATGTATCAAACTGTGACCATGAAGTCTAATTCATCAGGCCAGAATTAGCTGTATGAATCCCTTGCACTGTGCAGAACTTTCTAGACATATTTACATATGGGGTAAGAATCAGATCTTTGTGAACGATGTCCGCAGTGAGTTATGTCTGGTTTTTGTTCAGAGTAGGGGAAGGCTAGTTGTAAGTAAGTCATTACTTTACTTTCTTACCACACAGTTACTAAAGATGAAGTAAAGTTTTCTCAGTTGCACATGCATTGAGGTTTTCATTGTTTGTCTACTTGTGCTAAAACAATAATTATAGTTAAATTCAAAAAGGCAAATTGAAACAATGTGTAGCAGCTCTCAGTAATAAAAGTAATCTGAGTACTTTGAAAGTCATGCACTCCCTCCCCAACATCGGTACAGTGCATGCACAGTATTGCAGCGTATTTCCACGTTTGCGTCAGTATGAACATATTAAAGCTGCATTAATTAACATGTTAATCAGTTCCTTCCTTGTAGACATAGCAACATTATTACAGAGCAACATTATCATCCCGTCAAATATTTACTCTCTATTTAGCAGCCAGTTGCTAACTGTGTTCGTCTGGTGTTTGGTACTTGGGCAGGTGGCATATAGTCGGTTCATCATAGATTATTTGCTGACTGCAGTTTGATTAGAGCGCTGAGACCAAACTATGTATAGTAAATGTTCCATAAAAGTAATTAGTTAAAATAAAAAAGCTGCAGACTTGGGTGAGGGTTCGACTGTCTAAGAGACCAGCTAAAGGAGCTAGATGTATTGTGGGCAGCATATCACCAGCAAACATATTAGCATTGTCAGTAAAGTTGTTCAGTAATAATTGAACAATTTTATGTCATGTTAGAACTCAGTGTTACTAGTTTTATTACTTCAAACAATCAAGCCCCAAAAACAGCTAAAGAGCCATTTCCAGTTTGTTAATGATGAACTCCATGTTGCAAAGTGTTGGTGCTGATGAGTTCATCAGGCTCCACTGGCTACCTTAACAAATTATGACCTCAACAGTCTCTGACAAAGACCCCCTGGTGGGGATTAGATTTTTCCACAACAGATTACAGTCTGTTGAGTTTTAAACATTCTTAATAGCACCAGGAAAAAGAGGTGGCACAGATGACTAAACCCAACCAGTAAATGGAGTGAGATGTTTACATGGCAGGGTATCCCGTTAACATCGGCTCTTTTCGGCTGTCATATTCACATTCATCCCAGTTATTGTAAACAACATGCGGCATTTACAAATGCTAGTTCCTAAAATAAATATTTGAGTCTCCTCTGTAATATCAGAGTACATTTTTGTGTATGTAAACACATTCATTGTCTGTCTTCCAACAGTTGATGTCAGTCCTGCTCTGTGAAACACTTACCACCACACATACTTGGAGCTTTGCCACCTTATATAAGACAATGCAGTAAGTCTCTTAAGATACCCCCTAGGGTATCAGATTAATGGGAAAATGACCGAGCGGGGAGGAAAAACACTAGAAAAAGACCTTTAGGAATGAAAATAAATAAATAAAACTTCCTCGTCACATTTGGGAACAATTGAGTTTCAAAATTGAAGAATCATGCATTTGCTATTGTGGTCTGAGTGCTTTTTTTGTTTTGCTTTTGTTTTTTTTGAGTTGTGTATTTCTTAGCATATTCCCAAAAGTCACTGCAGTGACTCATGAACATAAGACTAAAAAAGGCTCCTTGTAAATATGTATAATAACCTTTGTTTGTTTGTTTGTTTGACTAAATTTCATTGAGGGGCATATGGGTGTTCACTTACTTCACTGTCATTCTGGCTTATTGTAAAAAATATATCTGAATACATTTAACTGTGTTTACATGATGTCAAACTTTAGGCCATAACAGTAGCTAATTCACATCATTGAGATGCTTAGACCAGACTGGATGTTATCAGCTCTGAACACTGTTTATTTTATCTGTGTTGGGGTTATTTGACTATTTCATTTGTGTTTTACAATTCCTGCCATCATCACTACACGAGAATGTATACGGTATCTGGAGCTTCATCCACCACAATAACATCAAGTCCAGTTGGGTCTAATTTGAACCTGACAGTTATGTCAGGAATGAGAAGAGAAACTTCTCTTTCTTAGACGGCTGTGCAGTCTCTCCCCAGTCCAGGTTTGAACACTGGGCTTGTGTGTGCGCTGAAGTGCTTCCAGACGCTACAGAGATCACATGAGAGATCTAAAACAACCTAACAGGCCAATAATCACTGCTAATCACGATGGGAGATGAATAGTGAAGGGGGCTTACAGATGACTGTCAGTCTGACGGGGAGAAGCCCAGATTGTCTTGCCACTCACCAACCACTTTTCCAATGCAAAACCCCAATAAGCTTGTCAAGACCATCTCAAAATGTTTTGATAATATTTCTTATTCATAGCTGAAGAAATTAGATCTGTTGGAAAACAAAACACTGAGACGTGTTGTCTTTGGGTGAAATTGGTCAATGTAAATGTTGAGGCTTGAGGTGTAGCTGTTTGGCTAAGCAATGAAAACGAAAATGCTTCTCCACTTTCATATAGGCTTGATTTCCTGAGCTGTTTGAACCTGTGTCATGACACACTCATACAAGACTAAACAAGACAGGACCAAAAAGAAAAGCAGGCGAACATACATAGACTGATAAAAGCCAGAGTTTATGAAGTACATCTTGGCACACGGCAGTATCTTACACCTGGGTTGTATCATTTTTCTGGGTAGTGCGCGTTTTTTCCCACCTGAACAGTGACATAAATTTAAAAGCGGCCATAATGATAAACATAATACCTGATAAACATACCAGCTATGAACTCGCTGTTGTAGGGTCATTTTTGGTTACGACCACCAAAATCTCAGATCATTTATATGAAGAGAATGAATGTACACACATTGTATCCCAGCGTTTGGTCTGCATTACTACAAACGTTGAGTATGTTTCAAAACTTCTTAAATATGAAATAAGAAAACCATTCAGATGTTTTTATTTTTCTAGAGCTACAACTCTTCCCATTGAAACTTGTACATGTGGTACAATCATGCCAGCAAACAACAAAAGCGACAATAATATAGAACTTTCTACCACATTTATTCAAACTATGCTCAGTTTTTTTTCTTGTGCAATGGAAAAGCATTTTGAACTCTAACAGAAGACAGGCTCTCTGGGGGGGAAGAAGGAAATCAATACTGACCCCTATCGGTGTAGATGGTTTACTGCAGTCTGTGAGTTCACACATTGAACCCTGTTAGCCTGATATGCACGAGGAGTTCACACTTACTACACCATCATCAACCATGCCAATTGAATTTCATGAACTGACAATAAATATTTTTAAAAGGATCATCTCTTGTATTTTCTTAATTTTACTGGGACTCATGTGCCACAACTGATTTATTAGAATGTTACGAATAACTAAAGGATGGATGCTATAAATGATAATTGGTTAATTGTCTCCTCCTTTGAATGTCGATCTGGCCTACAAAGACACACTCTGTTTGGCCTGTTGATTTGTGTGTGGTGTAAGATACTCTGATTTAAGGATGAGACTTCAAAGGTGTGGATGTTGTCAGTGCATGATGGGAGGCGGGGGGCTTCGGGTTGAAGTTGGTGGTGATGGGGGCGGTTTGAAAACGAGGGAGGGGAGAGAGAAAGGGTTGTATCACAGATGAAATTGGAGCCAAGAGGCAGCTGCAGTACATCTGTCTTGTACTGAAACATGTGGCATTTGACTTCCAGTGTGAAGTTCAAAAGAGTTTTATAATGACGCAGCTGCTTAGGGATGTATGTGCATGTGTGTGTGTTTTCTCTTTGTGGAAGGTGGGGTGAAGGGTGGATGGGTTGCCAAAGGGGTTTCATAGGTGAGGACTGGAATTTGGGGTTTTGAAAGTGACGTGTGGACAGTACAGGTTGTTTCAGGAAGTATGTAACCTGTTCTCAAACAGTCTGTGCTACTCATCCATGCGATCATTTTACAGCACTCACAGGTTTTACTCTTAAAGTGTTTATTGTACATAAATATTATGATGCAGCATGTCTAAATATAGATCATCTGTATTATTAACATGGGAAATAAGAGCTATCTGTGCATGTAAGAGGTGCTCTGTTCGAGCCCAATACAATTACCCATTATTTTACATTTCCCACATGTTTTGCTAGTCATGTGTAATTTTCTGCTTTGTGTGCATTGAAACACTTAGAAACAGATCAAAAACACCATTACAGGTAATTAGAGAGGGCCATTAGCTTGTGCGATAGGCAAACATTAGCGGTGGGGGGATGACTGTGCACACTGCTCACCATTTGTGCCTCATGTCCCGTGCGCCTGCAGCAGCACCTGCACAGCAGCCTGAGCACAGGGTCAGGGGGGTTGCCTGCCAGGAGGCCAGGGCTCAGGGGTCAGAGGTCATGTTCCAGACAGGCGTATCCACACACTGATTGAGAACTCAGCTGCAGGAACAGAGCTTGCAGGTGGACGACGCATTTTACCCCCCGATGCCAGCTAATCTTTTTGTGTTCTACTTTGTTTGGGGCACAACAGATTAGTTAAATATAGTCCTGTGACATCAGGGCGGCTTTCTAAGTAGATTTCCATTGTAAATAAGAAATGGAAGCAAACAGGGGGCAGGTACACTCAGTAGAGAGTGAATCTGAGAGAATTTCAGTTGCAGAAATAGAAGAATTTGGAACTTTTATTTTCTTGTGATTTAAAAGCACAATATTT
This sequence comes from Nibea coibor, assembly GCA_023373845.1. Taxonomy (NCBI): domain Eukaryota; kingdom Metazoa; phylum Chordata; class Actinopteri; family Sciaenidae; genus Nibea; species Nibea coibor. Next base: position 24,238,129 of record CM041722.1, read on the forward strand.
TTATTCTCTGAAGTCTGAAAATAAATCACTAAAAGGTACACAAAGTACAAAATACAATATCTAATATTTGAAAATGCTGACATCTAGCAGCAGATGGAAAATAGCAATGCGTCATTTACAACATTAATCAGAAATGCTTGAAAGAAAGGCTTGAAATGTGAAACTAGCACTGTTTTTTAAGTACACTGTTTTATGGGAAGTCTTTTGTTTTGTCTTCAATGCTGCTCAACTATTTCACAAATGAGTCAGTGCACATTATCTGTTTTTCATCACCTCCAGGCCTCAGGGGCCATTTAATATTTATTTGTACATATTTTACTTAACTTTTATGATAAAGATTATTTTCATGCACAAAAGATGTGGTTTGTGGCTAAGCTGGGGAATGTTTCCTCGCCCGACATTATGATTAAGTTCATCTTTCTGCTCCACACTTTTGTTTGTTTGGCTCATACGACTTGGCAGCAAAAAGCAGTTACTGCCCATTTGGATTTGTTCAAGAGGCAGGTGTGTGTGTGAGTGTGTGTGTGTGTGTGTGTGAGTGTGTGAGTGTGTGTGTATCTAACATGATGATTTCATTTTGCAGTCACTTATAACCTGTATTTTACTAGTAGAAATACTCATATAGTCTTTACATAGATGTGTTTGCACACAAACAGAACACACACTCTTGTGTAACTCTTTCGATAAGACTGGATTAGATTAAACAAATGAACACAGGACAGTACGAAACGATTCGTCAGCTTTGAAGGCACGAAAACCACAAAACTGAAGTAATGAGATTTAAGTAAGATTTGAAGCACTCTATGACTTCATAGGCAGGAAATATAGGAACCATTAAGTATATGGACACACAATTGGAGCAAACATTCATTAAAATATAGTGAACACATAAACTAAACACCCACAGGCCTACACATAAATTTGGAAACGCATGCAAGCAAAAAAACCCCAAACAGAATCACCATGACCAGATCATACAAACATAAAAAACCTCTGAATACTCCATCGCTCCACCTCATGTGATCTTTGCTCGGTCTGGTCATGTGCATGTTGCTTCTGTCACACCTCCAGGACTGACTGATGTTTGAAAATGATACATGCAGAACTTCTTTATACACAGACAGGCTGACGGACTGCTGGGAGCATTTTAGACCAATATTTGGAATGCGGTCGCAGGAGGAAGAAGAGACGGTGTGCACACATGCAGCATGCGATCCGGCTGCTGTCTGTTAAATCCCTGAAGCTGTAAATTGTCACAGCATTGTGTGATGGGTGTTGCCTTTAAGACAGTCAGCAAATCCTGACCTAGAATATGCAAGTATGCTGCTGTACAATAATCTCTGTAGTTACTACATTATGTAGAAAGCAGGCTTTTCTATTAATTCAGATCAGGAGGGAACCTGGATCAAGACTTATTTTTCCTCATTAGATTGCTACTATTTTTCAGCTATTCTCTCCTTCCAAACAGATAAAATGAACACAGATGTGTGTAATCAGCAGGCTCAGTCATAACAGCTATTACCTTGCACACATATCCATTACAATTTACTCACATGTGAGGGGATTACTAGAAGGAAAAAGCTGTCGATGGTGTTATGTATCAACTGGAGCTGAAGTGCTTTTTGGGGAGAAGCAGCAGAAACGCAGACATTAACACTAATGTAATAAAGTATTTTACTAAGATGGTGAAACAAGGTGGCTTTTCTTTGTTAACCTAATTTCATCATTCACATGATTATAAACTGTCACGAGGTTAAAGTTGCAGAATATAACTCACATTTTTGATCATGTCTCACATTTCATCATTAGTTGAAGGGTTCCTACTCTTTGTATGAAGTATTGTGTCAATAAAACAATCTCAGCATTAGTTAGTTTACTAATTTTAAGTCTACTGGAAACATTTTTTCTTAGTTCCTAGAAAGACCCAACGTTAGTCACAAATATACACACGCAGAGCTAAAGCACGTGGCTGTATTATTGCCAAAATGCCAACGACATGCCTTTCAGACCTGATCTAGGAACAGCTGTGTTGTCTCCAACAGAGTTAATTTGAGGTTTGTGTGCAGCAGATGAACTGATCTTCAGTCAGTGAAACCTCAGGATGGCGATCAGCTGGTGCATGAGAACCAGAAGAGGCCTGCGGCTGCCATTTTGTCAGGTCTGCCCCAAATTCACCAGCTGGGTGTGAGTTCATCACTGGACTCACTCGTCCAGTGTGCATGTGTGTGTGTAGTTTCCAGTAGTTGTGCGTTTACACAGTTATATCTGAAGCTCAGGGATGAAGACGGATCAGCGTACAACGCTCAGGAACATTGGTGAGAACTTGGAGAAAGGTACACATGTAGATACAGACAGATGTTCGTGTAGATGCTGCTGTAGCTGGAGATAATGGATATGAAGGCTGTACTGCATGCATAATTCCATAAACAGATGGTAAAGGTGTTATTATGTAATACCACCAGGACTCTACCTAACCTGTCGTCCAACGGATCAGCTGTATTAGTGTGTTTATAGGATTTTTCAGTTTAATTTGACCTCATACTCAATATATGAAGTGAATGGATACACTTTAGTTATTATTATCAGGCTGCGAGTTACATGGACATTTTTATGAGCTCTATTCCACAGCAGGTAAGCTGACATAAAATGTTGCAAGTATATAATTGTACTGATTTCTATCTGATTTAGATTTTTATTAATTACACTGATTTGATTTGAAGTATTTCTTGACATGCTTCCTCTTAGGAATATTTTTTATTTGTCTTGAAACGTTCAGGACATCTGGACTTGAGAAACTGAATCTGTAAACGTCTGTTTTTGATTTGTTTGCTGCTCGGCAACCATAAAAACTGAAATTTATTGAAAACATGACTGAAAATGAACACAACAGAAAAAAAATATTTGTTTACAAGTAAAAGTCTACAAAATATTTAATATGATGTGTGAAAGTAGTCTCTTTGGTTTACTTTACTGTACATCGTGGTGCTTTCTGTTTTCACAGCAGCAGAAGTCAATAAAAGATAAATGCACCAGCATCCTGAGGAGGTGATAACTCGTCTCACCCAAACAAATGGCACCACAGGAGGTTTGTTTGTTTTAGCCCCTTTTTTTAACAAATGAACACAGTCTGACAGAAGGAGCACTAACACTCACTTGTGGTAATTAGAATTCTGAACATCTTGCCAGTGTGTGAAAACACTGCGGTTCCTGCCATCCTTGACCTTTACAGATTGTTATATGGTGGGTTGTTTTTGGAGAACCATGAGGGCTCAGCGGGTTTAGTCACTGAGCTGAAGTAAAATTTCAATTTTCGAATAATTGGAACTCTCAAAAAAATAATTGGAGCTACAGTTCATTTGGTTTTATGTTATTAAATTATGGTTGTGCAAATAAAACGTGAAAATCTTGGAAAAACATGTTGGTCATTTAAAATAATTACGTCTTGAAAGAATTATTTGAACATTTTCATGTTACTTTTAGAGGTTGACCAATTAATATTTATTCAGAAAAGTAAAAGTAAAGTGTCACTGACCTCACCGCTGTCACAGAGCCACCTCACAGCCACACTCCTGACCTCCATCCTGGCAGCAGTGCTCGGTTCCCTGCAGATTGGCTACCACACAGGCAATGTCAACGCTCCAGCCAAGGTGAGCTGCACAGACATGAGCTAAAAGGGGGGCAGACATGACACAAATAGTTTCATTCACATTCCACTATTTTCATTGTATCTTATTTATTTCAGGCACTTTCTTTGCAAATATACTGTACATCAAGAGAGAACAAGTTTGCATTAAACTGCAACAGAAACATCATCATGTGGACAGTAGAACAGGTCCCTGCCAATATCAACACAAAATATCATGCACAGTGAGAATCCATCTGACCATCAATATCTCAGAGCCTCAATAAACCAGTGGATAAAGTTAACAGCCCCCTGAAACTCTCAGGCTCAGCTCCAGTCCTGGCTCCGCTGGGTTGGCAGGGTTTGCTTTTTCACAGTTAGACTACACTAAACATTTGCAGATCTTCAGATTTAACATTAAAGGAATCCACATTCCTATTCTATTTTTAGACTACTGAATTATGTTATCAAACTTAATAATAATAATAATAATAATAATAACAATAATCACCAACAGCTGTTTCACAGGTAAAATTTAAGCTTTATTAAGTCATTGATCGTCTTTTGCTTGTTTAGCTCATTGAGGAGTTTTTCAATCACACCTGGAGAGCCAGACACAACCAGTCGATGCCAGATCACAGCCTGACTCTCCTGTGGTCGCTCTCCGTCAGCATTAAAGACTTTGGAGCCTTGCTGGGCTCGCTGGGAGTCAAATACCTGGCAGATTCTTATGGAAGGTAATGAAGGCAGGAAGATCATTTCCATTGTGGTGTTTTTGATGATTTTTGTCTTTTCATTTCTCCCATCTTCTCCTCCAGACGTAACTCCATCCTCATAGTGAACTGTCTCTCTGTGGTGGGAGCGTGTCTGATGTCTGCTTCCAAAACCAGCAAGTCGTTTGAGGTTCTCATCCTGGGACGGTTGGTGTTTGGTCTATTCTGCGGCCTGGTGATGAGTCTTAATCCGCTCTACATCCAGGAAGTGTCCCCCACAAACCTGAGAGGGGCCTTTGCTACGCTCAACCAGGTGTCCTTTGCCACAGGCATCCTGGTTGGAATGGTGAGGGCTGCTCTGTTTATCATTTTGTTATCTGAATGACTGTAGAAATCTTTTCTAGTTAGTGTTCTGCTGTAATTTTGTCTTGCCATTTTTTTTCCATATAATCACATGTAAACATCTGCGTCACACTGTCCACCATGGTCCTTGTCTCTGTCTGCTGCAGGTGGCTGGTCTGGAGACAGTCTTGGGTACAGAGCATTACTGGGCCATGATGCTGTCCCTGTCTCTTATCCCGGCTCTGGCACAGTACCTGGTCCTGCCTTTCTGCCCTGAGAGCCCTCGCTACCTGCTGATCAACCAGGGAGAGGAGAGCAAGGCAGAGGCTGGTGAGTCCCACAGACTGATGTTTTATCACATCATTTCCATTTTAGTCATTAAGCTGGAGTCATATCACAGAGATGCCCATACTGTTCTACACAAAGAGAATCTGCGGATATCAGAGACGAGGTGAAGAACTTTTATGAACAGCTTTTAGATTCATGGCTGACCACCAGGAAGCATGGAAATGCTTTTAATGCACAATGAAGATGTTCTTTAACCCTGCAGCCCTGCTGAGGCTGAGAGGCAGCACAGACAAGGTGTTCACTGAGCTGGAAGAGATGAAGGAAGAGGCCGCTCATACTCAGAGCGGAGTCACTATCCACGAGTTCTTCAAGAAGCAGCGCTACAAGCAGCCGATCATCATCGTCCTCATCATCAACATGGGAAGCCAGCTGTCCGGATTCAACGCGGTCAGTTTTATGTCACTGCCTTTGTTAAAGAGCAGTGCGGCTGTATCACTGTATGTTTAATATTTCACATGCAGCGCTGCAGTATTTATTTTTACTCAAACTGTTCAGCCTCAGCATTTCTCTCTGGCTCTTACTCAGGTTCTGGGGCAGTGTGTCAGAACAATAGTCCTGTTCCTAAAAAGTCCCAGTGACCCACAAAGCTGGAAGAAATCTCTGCTCTTTTCTTCCAGATCATCAATTATTCCACCCGAATGTTCCAGGCCAAGTTTGACGAGGCCAAATACCTGACTCTGGGCGTGGGGGCTGTCAATGTGACCTTCACTTTGGTGGCAGTGAGTACAAAATCAAGTGGTTTACATCTCTGCTCACAAATCACCTTAAAAGTCATTTTTATTAAAGAATAACAGTATTATCCATGACTTTATTATATTGGCAGCTCAATATAATCTCAAGATCAGTAAATATTAAGTCCACAAAAATACTTTCTAAATTAAAGGTTAGAGGGGTCACCATTTCCTCCAGAATGGCTTCACAGCTTAAGCCACAACAGGATAATATTGTGTTTTTTGTGAGCAAAGTCTCGACTGTGTTGTTTTTTCCTTTCAAGTTCTTCCTGATGGAAAGGGCAGGAAGGAGGAGGCTGCTCCTGACTGGATTCATCTCCATCGCAGTGTGCAATTTACTCATGACCATAGTCGATTCTGTCCTGGTAAGATCATCTGAGTGCGATTGTTATTTTCATTTGCACAGGAAAGGTTCGGTGCCAGCATTGGATATGCACAAGATAAAACAAACTATGGCACATTTGGGGGAATGATTTTTAACTGAAGTCCCAGATTGTTTGAACAAAACACAATCCTACTTTTCATTATGTTTGGAAACTGGGAACCTGAAATTTGATTTAAATTAAAGAGAAGAAATAGTTATAATAAAGACCAAATCCACTAAAACTCTAAAACTCAGTGACTGACCTACATCCACCATTAAAAGAGACATTTTTCTATCCACCGCGCAGCACCTGGTCCCAGAGCTGAGGAGCCTGCAGGTCCTTCTGGTTTTTTGCCTGATTTCAGCCTACGAGCTTGGTCCTGGTCCTATCTCCTGGTTCATCGCTGCTGAACTGTTCGACCAGCCTGGCAGACCGATCGCCATGGCCTTCACCAGCATGCTCAACTGGGGAGGGAAGTTTGTTCTGGCACTCCTCTTCCCTCCACTACTGGTGGGTTCATACTGTTGGCCTGCATGCTGTATGAGTGAGTTAAACTTCAGGGGAAACGTTGGAGGCAGATTTCTTGTTTGCTTTTGTAAGTTCCCTTACACCTTAGAGACAGGGCTGTTAAATACAGGCTGTAAATCTGTTCGATCTGTTATATACAAAAGTACACTGAACACTGTAAAACAGACATAAATCTTGTATAGGTTAAAGATGTATAAATCTATTACCAAATCCTTTAAAATGAGGTTTAAGTAACAGTGTTTAAATTAACAGCTAAGCAGGAAAACATCTGTTCACTGTAATGCTGCAGAGATGGCAGCCGACCAAGGAACCAAATCAAACAACAGTATCGTTTTTCTACGTTCTCGTGTTAACGTGTTTTAATGCCTTTTGTGTTTCCTTCTTTTCTCTGAACGTTCTTTATGAGAGTGTGTTGTTTACGTGGTGTAATCATGTTGCTCTCAAAGGTTTTGATATTTGTGGACTCCGGATTAAACTACATGTAATAGCACTGTGCGTTTCCCCCACACAGAAAGTCTGCGGTGCGTACGTCTACCTCCTCTTCATGATCGTGGCTCTGGTTGCCTTCAGCTTCACCTGGATCCGCCTCCCGGAGACAAAAGGTCGCACATTTGATGACATTGCAGAGTTGTTCAGAGGAGCAGATGAAATTCCTCTGCACAATAAGATGGGATTCAACACTTTCACCTGACCGACCTTTCAACCCTTTCTGAATCCGACTATGTTCATACCGTTAAACGAGTCAGTTCATCCAATTCAACTATATGTTTTACCAACAGTAGGTAACACTTTGGCTTTTGTTTGTGGAAATTAGAATTAGAGTTTGTGCTGCTCACAGCGCTGGAAAAAATGACTTCTGGAAAAAATCCTGCAATGGTTCTTTTAATAAACAATATCCTGGTTACTGAAAAAAATCCATAAATCTCACTGTCAACAGTTTTGTTAAACTGAATCCTGCTAAACAAATAAATCTATGAGTAACCACACTATTATTCCTGGAAAGACATTTTCAAAAACTCAGGAGCACCAGAAATTAAATTCCATGCCATAATTTGGTTGAACTGAGCCTTTAACCTTTCTAACATTCATGGCCAAAGGACAAACTCTTTCACGTGGAGGGTACCAGTGAGTCAAACGGACTGTGTGTGTCTTGAAGAAACTGGCACTGCCTCTGTTTGGTTTGCTAACAATATTGTTCTGATTACTGTATGAGGAGTGTATTATGTAAACTGAATATTTATACGGCATGTTTTGAGGCATTTTGTAACCATTGTTTTGTTATTTTGTCAAGCGAGACAGAGACTGAAGGAGACTGAGGGGAACTGAAAGGTCAGCTGAACTATTTTAAAGAGCAATATGATGCACTGTGATGCAGACCAGAAGTCATTGAAAACTCTCATTTTATTATCATTCAGCTGAAAGTGGGATTTGGAGATGTGATGAGAATGTACTTTATATGAGTAAACATACTGTTAAAGGTCCAGTGTGTAACACTTAGAGGGAGTTATTGGTTTTCATTAGTGTCTAATCAGCTGAATATGAGAAACATTACGCTCTTAGGATGAGCAGTTTAATCTGTCATGTTCCTATGGAAGCCCAATAAAACCTTTTGTGTTTTTCATGTTTTCCCTCTACATACTTGGCAGTGGAGGGTGAGATGAGGGAGTTTCAGGATGCAGCCTTACCTGTAGAGGCCACATGCTGGACCTTTAAGTCATGTGGGTGAAGATGTTTAGTGACTTTTAATAAAACTGAATTCTCTTTAATTGATGTTAACAGATTTTATCAAGTACAATGATTTCACGTATCAAAGCTGGATTACATGAAACATTACATTAGGTAGAATTACAGTGACTGTGCATTTCATTAACGCTGTATCTGCCGAGTGACGAAAGCTGATCCTGATCCCCGCTCGGACCGGTCCCACCAACCAACATGTTGTTGCACAGACGCAGCAGCAGCCTTCCTGTTCATTACTGGTCTGTGAAATCTCACATATATCTGAACTGTGTACACTTGTAAGATGTCTGTGAAAACCAACCACAGCTGTGTGAATAAATATTTCATCCGATATGATCCACTGTGACTTGCTGAAACCGCAGAAGGAAGAGGAGCCAAGAGATCAGAGGACAAGTTTGGGTTTTGAAACACCAGGGGGCGGAATTAAATTTATATGTAAATTACTGTACGGGTTCATTTGAATTCAACCTCTAATAAGTCTGGCACACAGTCTGGGTCTGAACTGAGTCAGCTTCTAAAGGATGTTTTATCACCACCGATTGGCTGTAGAACAAAATCTTCTAGATGGGAAACATATGAGATACAAATATGCAAAGTCTACTGAGATCATGACATCCAACACTGACCATGGTGACTGCTTTTTCTATATCAAGGTGCCATTCAACAGTAAAAATAGAAAACTGTCTGTTCTCTGCAAAAGTATTTAAACAGTGCCATCTACTGGAGCAAGCTGTGGACAGTCATGGAGTACAGAAAGAATGTTCTTACAGGGAAATTTAACAGGCTGTGAAAGATTAGAAAAATGAATAACTAATCTGTTTGGACTGCAGTCACCAACACAACTCTGAGTCTGCATCCATATTTGGTCCTTCTGGGCTGATCAGTCACTGGGCAGCAGTCAGACTAAAAGAGGAAACAGTCACGCTGTTAAAGAGTCTGACAGCTGTTGGACCTGTGCTACATACTAGAATGTGATATTTAATTATCTGTTCACGGATGTAAATTTCTCTCGTCATCTCCAGCTTGCAGACATTGAAACAAAGTAAAGGTGACCTTTAAAGGATCTTATGATTTACTTCAGATGTATGTTATGGGTAGACAAACAATCTGAACAAGTTTCAAAACAGAACATCATGAGATTTTTTTTTTAGCACGGCCGATCTGGAAATGTGTTTCATCTTCAGTTACAGATACAGTGAACGCAGATGGGAGTGATGGACTGCAGGGGGAGTCACAGAACCACTTTAGAGAAGCTCTAAAGATTACGCTGTACATCCAGTGACACTCCCACCAGCAGCTACTGCTGTCTGTGTATCTATTAGATAGATGGCAGTTTGATTCTAACAGAAGATGAATATCATCATCAGGTTGTCAGTCTTTGTGCTCTGGACTGCAGGTCATTTTCTGTGGATTCTGAATCATTAATGCAAATTATGAATACTTATTACTTTATTTTAAAAATCTAAAAACTGGTTTATTTGTTATTAACACACAGGTCAAATTAATGGAAAGGACCCAGTCACCCAGGCTGACATGCTGTGGGTAAAAAAGGGAAACAACGCGACAATGAAATGCAGCCACAGTAAGGGAGCAGACCATTTCCAGATGTACTGGTACAGACAGCTGCCTGGAGAAACGATGGAACTCATCGTGTTCACATCAATCGCCAGCAAAGATCACGACTTTGGAAAATTCGGAAAAGAGAAATTCTCAGCAACCAAACCTGACGCTGAGAGTGGAACATTGACAGTGAAGGATCTGGTGGCAGGCGATAAAGGCTTGTATTTCTGTGCTGTGAGTCAACACAGTGATACAGACACATGTGAAAGCTGAACAAAAACCTCAGTCAACTGTTGGTGTAACTGTCTCCAAAACTTATGATGTCATGTGCTGTAGGGGGACCTCGAGGACCACAAATACTCCCACTTACACTTTGATTCACCGTGTGGGTTTTAATATAGCAGCTAACAGGATCAGAGGACGTCACAAAGATACTGACACTCCCACCTGCAAATCCTCATGTCTCTGACTACACTGACAGTTGACTCTAACCTTCAGAACACGGACGTTATCAGACATGGACTCATCTTATGTTTATTCCTGCTCTGGGTCAAAGGTTAAGCACCACATCTGATAACAGACTAAATATCACACAAACCGGCAGAGGATGTAACTTTAGAGGAGAAACTGAATCATGTGACAGCACTGAACTGAAACAACTATCAGACATAGTTTATATGAATGTCTGTGAATGTAACAACAAGAAGAAAGCTGCAGTATGAAGCTACAATGTGAAGATGACACTACTCCTCCCTGCTGATGAGGTCAAAGCTGTGATGTCGACTCCTCTCTGACACCGCCCCTGTTCATTATACTCTCACACTGACGCCCTCTGGTCTCCAGCTGCTGAGCTGACAGGACCTGAGCTGATAGTAGAGCCTCTGATCTAAACTCTGTTAACATGATCTTCATGCTCTTTATACTTTGTTTCCTTCAGATGCCTGGACATGACGGTGAGACATACAACAATATCTCAGACAGTAAGATGTTGCACAGCTAGTAATGATTTCCAGTTTTGAAATCTTGTCTGCTTTTTCCACAGGTGCCTCTGAAACCAACAGAGTCACCCAAACTCCTTCTTACATCATTCAGAGAACTGGTGAATCTGTTCTCAGCGGGATCAACTGTTCACATAAAATACCAAATTATCAAAATATTCTCTGGTACAAACAAGACCAACACAAAGCTCTAAAGCTCCTGGGATATCTGAATGTGAATTCTCCAACCCCAGAGAACGATGTAAAAGGAAAAATCAGCTTTGATGGAGATGGCCGTACACATTCGAGCCTCACTATTTCTGATCTTGTATTAAATGACAGTGGTGTGTATTTCTGCGCTGCCAGTCAACACAGTGCTGCAGATTCCCTCAAGTCAATACAAAAACTCTCCTTGATCTGTCAGCCACAAAAACAAGATGCTGAGTCTCCTGAACACCTGCAGCCAGCCTCCATCTGAACCAAACCTCTCAATACTTTATCAGCTGTTCTGACTCAGTTTTGACCCTCTCTGTGCTCGTGCTGTAGGCCCACAGTTCAACAACACATACATGTTGTAATTCTTGGCTGTGCAGAGCAAAATGTTTGTGATGTTGTCTGATGATTGACAGCTGATACAAGCTTGGAAACCAAACTATTCTACTTCTTGATCAGAAGTTATAACTGTATTCACGCTGCTGTGCTGCCATGCCAGTGCAGATATGTGTGGTGTATTTAAAGATGTCACAAAATAAATCACATCATAAAATGTCAGTGTCAGCGTCACTGATCTCAACTGCAGGTAACATTCATGACGGTGATGAACTGTAGGGGGACCTGCAGAACCACTTGGACTGACATTTACATTTGAATGCAGTGACACGCCCACCTGCAGCTCTTCATGTCTCCAGAACTTCATGACACTCTGCTGGTTTGTGTCTAACGGAACATGGATAGTATCAAACAAGACCTCCTCATAGTGTCAGTGCTTTTGCTGTGGACTGCAGGTAAATTACAATAAAATCAACTTATCATTAGAAGATTAAAAGAAATTCTTTCATTTCTCTGCTCTCATTATAATTGTTCATTTATAGGAAATGATTACAGATCATCTAAAATGCTGAATCAAACTTTTATTGTTGAACACAGGTTATACTGATGCCGATGATGTTAAGCAGACTGACATGCTGTGGGTAAAAAAGGGAAACAACGCGACAATGAAATGCAGCCACACTAAGGGAGCAGGCTATTACCAGATGTACTGGTACAGACAGCTGCCTGGAGAAACGATGGAACTCATCGTGTTCACATCAACCGCCAGCAAAGATCACGACTTTGGAAAATTCGGAAAAGAGAAATTCTCAGCAACCAAACCTGACGCTGAGAGTGGAACATTGACAGTGAAGGATCTGGTGGCAGGCGATAAAGGCTTGTATTTCTGTGCTGTGAGTGAACACAGTGATACAGACACATGTGAAAGCTGAACAAAAACCTCAGTCAACTGTTGGTGTAACTGTCTCCAAAACTTATGATGTCATGTGCTGTAGGGGGACCTCGAGGACCACAAATACTCCCACTTACACTTTGATTCACCGTGTGGGTTTTAATATAGCAGCTAACAGGATCAGAGGACGTCACAAAGATACTGACACTCCCACCTGCAAATCCTCATGTCTCTGACTACACTGACAGTTGACTCTAACCTTCAGAACACGGACGTTATCAGACATGGACTCATCTTATGTTTATTCCTGCTCTGGGTCAAAGGTTAAGCACCACATCTGATAACAGACTAAATATCACACAAACCGGCAGAGGATGTAACTTTAGAGGAGAAACTGAATCATGTGACAGCACTGAACTGAAACAACTATCAGACATAGTTTATATGAATGTCTGTGAATGTAACAACAAGAGGAAAGCTGCAGTATGAAGCTACAATGTGAAGATGACACTACTCCTCCCTGCTGATGAGGTCAAAGCTGTGATGTCGACTCCTCTCTGACACCGCCCCTGTTCATTATACTCTCACACTGACGCCCTCTGGTCTCCAGCTGCTGAGCTGACAGGACCTGAGCTGATAGTAGAGCCTCTGATCTAAACTCTGTTAACATGATCTTCATGCTCTTTATACTTTGTTTCCTTCATCTGCCTGGACATGACGGTGAGACATACAACAATATCTCAGACAGTAAGATGTTGCACAGCTAGTAATGATTTCCAGTTTTGAAATCTTGTCTGCTTTTTCCACAGGTGCCTCTGAAACCAACAGAGTCACCCAAACTCCTGCTTACATCATTCAGAGAACTGGTGAATCTGTTCTCAGCGGGATCAACTGTTCACATAAAATACCAAGTTATGACGTTATTCTCTGGTACAAACAAGACCAACACAAAGCTCTAAAGCTCCTGGGATATCTGAATCTGAATTCTCCAACCCCAGAGAACGATGTAAAAGGAAAAATCAGCTTTGATGGAGATGGCCGTACACATTCGAGCCTCACTATTTCTGATCTTGTATTAAATGACAGTGGTGTGTATTTCTGCGCTGCCAGTCAACACAGTGCTGCAGATTCCCTCAAGTCAATACAAAAACTCTCCTTGATCTGTCAGCCACAAAAACAAGATGCTGAGTCTCCTGAACACCTGCAGCCAGCCTCCATCTGAACCAAACCTCTCAATACTTTATCAGCTGTTCTGACTCAGTTTTGACCCTCTCTGTGCTCGTGCTGTAGGCCCACAGTTCAACAACACATACATGTTGTAATTCTTGGCTGTGCAGAGCAAAATGTTTGTGATGTTGTCTGATGATTGACAGCTGATACAAGCTTGGAAACCAAACTATTCTACTTCTTGATCAGAAGTTATAACTGTATTCACGCTGCTGTGCTGCCATGCCAGTGCAGATATGTGTGGTGTATTTAAAGATGTCACAAAATAAATCACATCATAAAATGTCAGTGTCAGTGTCACTGATCTCAACTGCAGGTAACATTCATGACAGTGATGAACTGTAGGGGGACCTGCAGAACCACTTGGACTGACATTTACATTTGAATGCAGTGACACGCCCACCTGCAGCTCTTCATGTCTCCAGAACTTCATGACACTCTGCTGGTTTGTGTCTAACGGAACATGGATAGTATCAAACAAGACCTCCTCATAGTGTCAGTGCTTTTGCTGTGGACTGCAGGTAAATTACAATAAAATCAACTTATCATTAGAAGATTAAAAGAAATTCTTTCATTTCTCTGCTCTCATTATAATTGTTCATTTATAGGAAATGATTACAGATCATCTAAAATGCTGAATCAAACTTTTATTGTTGAACACAGGTCATACTGATGCCGATGATGTTAAGCAGACTGACATGCTGTGGGTAAAAAAGGGAAACAACGCGACAATGAACTGCAGCCACACTAAGGGTTTATCCTATTTCCAGATGTACTGGTACAGACAGCTGCCTGGAGAAACGATGGAACTCATCGTGTTCACATCAAGCACCAGCAAAGATCACGACTTTGGAAAATTCAGAGAAGAGAAATTCTCAGCAACCAAACCTGACGCTGAGAGTGGAACATTGACAGTGAAGGATCTGGTGGCAGGCGATAAAGGCTTGTATTTCTGTGCTGTGAGTGAACACAGTGATACAGACACATGTGAAAGCTGAACAAAAACCTCAGTCAACTGTTGGTGTAACTGTCTCCAAAACTTATGATGTCATGTGCTGTAGGGGGACCTCGAGGACCACAAATACTCCCACTTACACTTTGATTCACCGTGTGGGTTTTAATATAGCAGCTAACAGGATCAGAGGACGTCACAAAGATACTGACACTCCCACCTGCAAATCCTCATGTCTCTGACTACACTGACAGTTGACTCTAACCTTCAGAACACGGACGTTATCAGACATGGACTCATCTTATGTTTATTCCTGCTCTGGGTCAAAGGTTAAGCACCACATCTGATAACAGACTAAATATCACACAAACCGGCAGAGGATGTAACTTTAGAGGAGAAACTGAATCATGTGACAGCACTGAACTGAAACAACTATCAGACATAGTTTATATGAATGTCTGTGAATGTAACAACAAGAGGAAAGCTGCAGTATGAAGCTACAATGTGAAGATGACACTACTCCTCCCTGCTGATGAGGTCAAAGCTGTGATGTCGACTCCTCTCTGACACCGCCCCTGTTCATTATACTCTCACACTGACGCCCTCTGGTCTCCAGCTGCTGAGCTGACAGGACCTGAGCTGATAGTAGAGCCTCTGATCTAAACTCTGTTAACATGATCTTCATGCTCTTTATACTTTGTTTCCTTCATCTGCCTGGACATGACGGTGAGACATACAACAATATCTCAGACAGTAAGATGTTGCACAGCTAGTAATGATTTCCAGTTTTGAAATCTTGTCTGCTTTTTCCACAGGTGCCTCTGAAACCAACAGAGTCACCCAAACTCCTTCTTACATCATTCAGAGAACTGGTGAATCTGTTCTCAGCGGGATCAACTGTTCACATAAAATACCAAGTTATAACGTTATTCTCTGGTACAAACAAGACCAACACAAAGCTCTAAAGCTCCTGGGATATCTGAATGTGAATTCTCCAACCCCAGAGAACGATGTAAAAGGAAAAATCAGCTTTGATGGAGATGGCCGTACACATTCGAGCCTCACTATTTCTGATCTTGTATTAAATGACAGTGGTGTGTATTTCTGCGCTGCCAGTCAACACAGTGCTGCAGATTCCCTCAAGTCAATACAAAAACTCTCCTTGATCTGTCAGCCACAAAAACAAGATGCTGAGTCTCCTGAACACCTGCAGCCAGCCTCCATCTGAACCAAACCTCTCAATACTTTATCAGCTGTTCTGACTCAGTTTTGACCCTCTCTGTGCTCGTGCTGTAGGCCCACAGTTCAACAACACATACATGTTGTAATTCTTGGCTGTGCAGAGCAAAATGTTTGTGATGTTGTCTGATGATTGACAGCTGATACAAGCTTGGAAACCAAACTATTCTACTTCTTGATCAGAAGTTATAACTGTATTCACGCTGCTGTGCTGCCATGCCAGTGCAGATATGTGTGGTGTATTTAAAGATGTCACAAAATAAATCACATCATAAAATGTCAGTGTCAGTGTCACTGATCTCAACTGCAGGTAACATTCATGACGGTGATGAACTGTAGGGGGACCTGCAGAACCACTTGGACTGACATTTACATTTGAATGCAGTGACACGCCCACCTGCAGCTCTTCATGTCTCCAGAACTTCATGACACTCTGCTGGTTTGTGTCTAACGGAACATGGATAGTATCAAACAAGACCTCCTCATAGTGTCAGTGCTTTTGCTGTGGACTGCAGGTAAATTACAATAAAATCAACTTATCATTAGAAGATTAAAAGAAATTCTTTCATTTCTCTGCTCTCATTATAATTGTTCATTTATAGGAAATGATTACAGGTCATCTAAAATGCTGAATCAAACTTTTATTGTTGAACACAGGTTATACTGATGCAGATGATGTTAAGCAGACTGACATGCTGTGGGTAAAAAAGGGAAACAACGCGACAATGAACTGCAGCCACACTAAGGGAGCTTTGTATTACCAGATGTACTGGTACAGACAGCTGCCTGGAGAAACGATGGAACTCATCGTGTTCACATCAAGCACCAGCAAAGATCACGACTTTGGAAAATTCGGAAAAGAGAAATTCTCAGCAACCAAACCTGACGCTGAGAGTGGAACATTCACAGTGAAGGATCTGGTGGCAGGCGATAAAGGCTTGTATTTCTGTGCTGTGAGTCAACACAGTGATACAGACACATGTGAAAGCTGAACAAAAACCTCAGTCAACTGTTGGTGTAACTGTCTCCAAAACTTATGATGTCATGTGCTGTAGGGGGACCTCGAGGACCACAAATACTCCCACTTACACATTGATTCACCGTGTGGGTTTTTGTATAGCAGCTAACAGGATCAGAGGACATCACAAAGATACTGACACTCCCACCTGCAAATCCTCATGTCTCTGACTACACTGACAGTTGACTCTAACCTTCAGAACACGGACGTTATCAGACATGGACTCATCTTATGTTTATTCCTGCTCTGGGTCAAAGGTTAAGCACCACATCTGATAACAGACTAAATATCACACAAACCGGCAGAGGATGTAACTTTAGAGGAGAAGCTGAATCATGTGACAGCACTGAACTGAAACAACTATCAGACATAGTTTATATGAATGTCTGTGAATGTAACAACAAGAGGAAAGCTGCAGTATGAAGCTACAATGTGAAGATGACACTACTCCTCCCTGCTGATGAGGTCAAAGCTGTGATGTCGACTCCTCTCTGACACCGCCCCTGTTCATTATACTCTCACACTGACGCCCTCTGGTCTCCAGCTGCTGAGCTGACAGGACCTGAGCTGATAGTAGAGCCTCTGATCTAAACTCTGTTAACATGATCTTCATGCTCTTTATACTTTGTTTCCTTCATCTGCCTGGACATGACGGTGAGACATACAACAATATCTCAGACAGTAAGATGTTGCACAGCTAGTAATGATTTCCAGTTTTGAAATCTTGTCTGCTTTTTCCACAGGTGCCTCTGAAACCAACAGAGTCACCCAAACTCCTGCTTACATCATTCAGAGAACTGGTGAATCTGTTCTCAGCGGGATCAACTGTTCACATAAAATACCAAGTTATCAAAATATTCTCTGGTACAAACAAGACCAACACAAAGCTCTAAAGCTCCTGGGATATCTGCTTGTGAATTCTCCAACCCCAGAGAACGATGTAAAAGGAAAAATCAGCTTTGATGGAGATGGCCGTACACATTCGAGCCTCACTATTTCTGATCTTGTATTAAATGACAGTGGTGTGTATTTCTGCGCTGCCAGTCAACACAGTGCTGCAGATTCCCCTCAAGTCAATACAAAAACTCTCCTTGATCTGTCAGCCACAAAAACAAGATGCTGAGTCTCCTGAACACCTGCAGCCAGCCTCCATCTGAACCAAACCTCTCAATACTTTATCAGCTGTTCTGACTCAGTTTTGACCCTCTCTGTGCTCGTGCTGTAGGCCCACAGTTCAACAACACATACATGTTGTAATTCTTGGCTGTGCAGAGCAAAATGTTTGTGATGTTGTCTGATGATTGACAGCTGATACAAGCTTGGAAACCAAACTATTCTACTTCTTGATCAGAAGTTATAACTGTATTCACGCTGCTGTGCTGCCATGCCAGTGCAGATATGTGTGGTGTATTTAAAGATGTCACAAAATAAATCACATCATAAAATGTCAGTGTCAGTGTCACTGATCTCAACTGCAGGTAACATTCATGACAGTGATGAACTGTAGGGGGACCTGCAGAACCACTTGGACTGACATTTACATTTGAATGCAGTGACACGCCCACCTGCAGCTCTTCATGTCTCCAGAACTTCATGACACTCTGCTGGTTTGTGTCTAACGGAACATGGATAGTATCAAACAAGACCTCCTCATAGTGTCAGTGCTTTTGCTGTGGACTGCAGGTAAATTACAATAAAATCAACTTATCATTAGAAGATTAAAAGAAATTCTTTCATTTCTCTGCTCTCATTATAATTGTTCATTTATAGGAAATGATTACAGGTCATCTAAAATGCTGAATCAAACTTTTATTGTTGAACACAGGTTATACTGATGCCGATGATGTTAAGCAGACTGACATGCTGTGGGTAAAAAAGGGAAACAACGCGACAATGAACTGCAGCCACAGTAAGGGAGCAGGCTATTACCAGATGTACTGGTACAGACAGCTGCCTGGAGAAACGATGAAACTCGTTGTGTTCACTGTTTCAAACACAAAACCGGACTTTGAACCGGACTTCAGAGACGGGAGATTCTCAGCAACCAAACCTGACGCTGAGAGTGGAACATTGACAGTGAAGGATCTGGTGGCAGGCGATAAAGGCTTGTATTTCTGTGCTGTGAGTGAACACAGTGATACAGACACATGTGAAAGCTGAACAAAAACCTCAGTCAACTGTGGCACATCTATCACTGAGTCTATTAATCTGCTGTACTGTAGGGGGACCTCAAGTACAATCATCACATAACACAGCGACACTCCCAGCTGCAGCTCTTCATATCTCTGATGTAACGTCACACCTCCCATCACACACACTGACTCTGAGTTCAACAATGATCACAGCTGGTCTGATCAGACTCTCTGCAGCTCTGCTCTGGATTGTAGGTACTGTACATAATGATGCTGACGACTGAGAGGAGAAGCTGTTTCTTTAAATTCATGCTAATGATTTTATGTTGACTGCTCTGCTGATGATCCTGTAATTACCTCCACAGGTCGAACTGATGGCAGTCAGGTCACTCAGACCTCCCTGCTGTGGAAGTACAGGAATCAGTCTGCCACAATGAACTGCAGTCACACTAAAGACAGCACATATCGACAGATGTACTGGTACAGACAGCGACCAGGGGAGGGAATGAAGCAAATTGTTTTCACAACTTCATACAGTTCTCCTCAATATGAGAGCGACTTCAGTGAGGACAAGTTTCCAGCACAGAAGAAAGATCCTCAGACCGGATCTTTGACAGTGAAGACGCTGCTGCCTGAAGACAGTGGGGTGTATTTCTGTTCTGTCAGCAAACACAGTGATGCAGGTCAATGAGACAGCTGCACAAATACCTCATGTGATTAGAAGATAGTTTCTTCGATGGACTGCAGAGGGAGCTGTCAACCAACGTTGAGATTATTATGACTACTATCTGCACTACATTTCTGTTAACATTCAATATTGATTGTGATCATTTGTTTTTCATTACAGGATTGTAGTGTTACAATATATATGTCACATTAAATGTACTTTCAACCCTGCGGCTTATGCAATGATGCGGCTAATTTATGCATTTTTCTAATGGCCGCCAGGGGCGCTCGAGCAGAAAAGGTAAGAGTGAGACAGGTGGAATATGTGTCGAGGAAGATGCAAGTTTAATGTAAATTCGCGCTTTGTCCATGAATAAAATTAGCATGAACAGACCCTCATCATGGAAAATGCAAGAAGAAATGCATATGACGCAGCCCTGTTAGTGCTGTGCTACCGTGTTGCTGCTGTGTTACTGCCGCGTCACAGGCACTGTTTGGAAAGAAAAGCTAAGGTATATTATTAAAACTTTGAAAACTCTTTCTGTGTACTGTCTTTCTTTGTAAATATCTCATGTTTCAATGTGGGCACATGCGGCTTATAGACAGGTGCGGCTTATGTATGTACAAAATGTTTTTTTCTTTAAAAATGTACTGGGTGAGGCTTATAATCAGGTGGGCTCTATAGTCCAGGGTTCTTCTTCTTCTTGCTTTCACAGGATCTTAAGTTCTACTTTCATTCTCTTTAATTAACCCTTCAAATCCTGATTCTTCTGGACGTTTTGGCAGAAAAGGAAGAGTGCTGGAGAAGCTCAGTGTTATTTCTTTGACAATATTAACTTAACAATGGTTAATAAACTAATTTAAAAAAAATAATGCTAAATGAACTTCCAACGTAATTCACAATGATGTTTTATTAACTTCAGCCAGCTTTACTAACAAACACACTGTATTGTTGAGTTACAGGGTTCATCTTTGTGATTTTGTTTCCCATCATGAGGTGGCAGTATGTCCGTGGTGAGCAGGGGCAGTTCACAACATTATGACACCACCCAACAGAAAAAATGTGAGGGTTTACCCAACAGCGGAGGTGGGAATGTTCAGTAGAAATGCATATACAGTGATGAAAATGTTACCACGAACAAGGATGTTTTCAAATTCATTTATGAAGCACAACACAATGATCATTGTCTTCTGTGTAGCTCTAAATGTCGGACTGGTTTCAGGTAATGTAACAAAAGCTTTCAAAATTATTTTGACACGTTGACATCTAAATCTGCTGTAGAAGGTTCTTTTCCTTTTATATTTATGAAGACTTATCGTCATCTTATCGTGTCTGTATGTTGTTGCTATCTTTTATACAGGTTCCTCTCTCAGTGACCAGGTCCAGCAGACTCCAGCTGAAATTTACAGAAAACAAAAAGAAAGAGCCGAAATAAAATGTTCACACAGGATTGACACCTATAACCGGATCTACTGGTACAAGCAAAAAAAGGACGGACACATGCAGTTCCTGGGATACATGTTGATGAATAATGGATACCCTGAAAAAGGAGTGAATGTGAAGATAGAAGGGAACGCAGATAAAGGCCAAACATGCACTTTAACAACTGAAGAACTCAGCCTGAACAGCAGTGCAGTTTACTTCTGTGCTGCTAGTTACACAGTGCTACAGATCACTGCTCCTCAGTACAAAAACCTCCAACACATTTTCAGCTCCATATAAAACAGCTGACAGCCTCTTACACCTGTGTTCTTTCTCAGAGCTCACATCTTTATACTGATGTGGTGTGGAACATGCACAGTGACACCACCCACCTAATGACTTGGGAGGGTTTACTCTAAATGAAGGTTGGGAATACTCAGCATGCGTGTCATTCATTGCAGCAGTGACAAACTGTTGAGCTTCTTCTCATCAGATTTCCTGCTGAGTAATTAAACTACTACACAAAATGATCTTCATGTTCATTTACATGACTCTAAACTCTGGTCTGGTTTCAGGTAATCTCATCTAAAGAAACTTCAACTGAATTCTGTTCAGAGATTTGCTTGTTTATTTCACATTTCATCATTTTCACAAGTATTAATGTTCATGTTTTATTTTGCCTGTCTGGGATCTTTCTTTACACAGGTTCCTCTCTCAGTGACCAGGTCCACCAGACTCCAGCTGAAATTTACAGAAAACAAAAAGAAAGAGCCGAAATAAAGTGTTCACACAGGATTGAGAACTATAACCAAATCTACTGGTACAAGCAAAAAGAGGACGGACAGCTGCAGCTCCTGGGATACATGAATGTAAACTCTGGACTCCCTGGAAAAGGAGTGAATGTGAAGATAGAAGGGAGTGCACTGAAAGGCCAAACATGCACTTTAACAACTGAAGAACTCAGCCTGAACAGCAGTGCAGTTTACTTCTGTGCTGCTAGTTACACAGTGCTACAGATCACTGCTCCTCAGTACAAAAACCTCCTCATATCTGTATTACAGCTCACAGCCTCTTGCACATGTTTTCCTCTCAGGAGGTGGTGGTATATCTTTAATCAGACCTCTATTCTGAGCCAATACTGTTAAAAGGAGGAGGAGGATGCTCAATGACTCCACCCTCCTCATACCTTCATGTTGATTTGCTGACAGAGGGCTTGAGAATATTTTCTGCCACAATCATTTAAGCAACACGATTTTGATCTTATAATATAAACAAACACTCATGAACACAACATGATCATTTTTTTCCTGAGCATTTCTTTTAGCACAGTTCTGGTTTCAGGTAATGTCGTCAAAATTATTTAAAGTGTGGACTTTATTTTCAAGTTTTCAACTAAATCTGTTCATACACACGCTGGTGTGCAGCCAGTCTCTGACACTGCTGATGTGTTACTGATGTTTAATGATTTATGTCGTGTTATTTATGCTCATGTTGTATTTTGTCGGATGTCTTTTCTAAAGGTTCATCTCTCAGTGACCAAGTTAACCAGACTCCAGCAGAAATTTACAAGAAACCAGGAGAAACAGCCGAAATCAGCTGTTCACACAGTATTCAAGACTATAACAGAATCCTCTGGTACAAGCAGACAAATGGACAGCTGCAGCTCCTGGGATACATGAATGTAAACTCTGGACTCCCTGAAAAAGGAGTGAATGTGAAGATAGAAGGGAACGCAAATAAAGGCCAAACATGCACTTTAACAACTGAAGAACTCAGCCTGAACAGCAGTGCAGTTTACTTCTGTGCTGCTAGTTACACAGTGCTACAGATCACTGCTCCTCAGTACAAAAACCTCCAACACATTTTCAGCTCCATATAAAACAGCTGACAGCCTCTTACACCTGTGTTCTTTCCCAGAGCTCACATCTTTATACTGATGTGGTGTGGAACATGCACAGTGACACCACCCACCTAATGACTTGGGAGGGTTTACTCTAAATGAAGGTTGGGAATACTCAGCATGCGTGTCATTCATTGCGGCAGTGACAAACTGTTGAGCTTCTTCTCATCAGATTTCCTGCTGAGTAATTAAACTACTACACAAAATGATCTTCATGTTCATTTACATGACTCTAAACTCTGGTCTGGTTTCAGGTAATCTCATCTAAAGAAACTTCAACTGAATTCTGTTCAGAGATTTGCTTGTTTATTTCACATTTCATCATTTTCACAAGTATTAATGTTCATGTTTTATTTTGCCTGTCTGGGATCTTTCTTTACACAGGTTCCTCTCTCAGTGACCAGGTCCACCAGACTCCAGCTGAAATTTACAGAAAACAAAAAGAAAGAGCCGAAATAAAGTGTTCACACAGGATTGAGAACTATGATCGAATCTATTGGTACAAGCAAAAAGAGGACGGACAGCTGCAGCTCCTGGGATACATGAATGTAAACTATGGATACCCTGAAAAAGGAGTGAATGTGAAGATAGAAGGGAACGCAAATAAAGGCCAAACATGCACTTTAACAACTGAAGAACTCAGCCTGAACAGCAGTGCAGTTTACTTCTGTGCTGCTAGTTACACAGTGCTACAGATCACTGCTCCTCAGTACAAAAACCTCCTCATATCTGTATTACAGCTCACGGCCTCTTGCACATGTTTTCCTCTCAGGAGGTGGTGGTATATCTTTAATCAGACTTCTATTCTGAGCCAATACTGTTAAAAGGAGGAGGAGGATGCTCAATGACTCCACCCTCCTCATACCTTCATGTTGATTTGCTGACAGAGGGCTTGAGAATATTTTCTGCCACAATCATTTAAGCAACACGATTTTGATCTTGTAATATAAACAAACACTCATGAACACAACATGATCATTTTTTTCCTGAGCATTTCTTTTAGCACAGTTCTGGTTTCAGGTAATGTCGTCAAAATTATTTAAAGTGTGGACTTTATTTTCAAGTTTTCAACTAAATCTGTTCATACATACGCTGGTGTGCAGCCAGTCTCTGACACTGCTGATGTGTTACTGATGTTTAATGATTTATGTCGTGTTATTTATGCTCATGTTGTATTTTGTCGGATGTCTTTTCTACAGGTTCATCTCTCAGTGACCAAGTTAACCAGACTCCAGCTGAAATTTACAAGAAACCAGGAGAAACAGCCGAAATCAACTGTTCACACAGTATTCAAAACTATAACAGAATCCTCTGGTACAAGCAGACAAATGGACAGCTGCAGTTCCTGGGATACATGAATGTAAACTCTGGACTCCCTGAAAAAGGAGTGAATGTGAAGATAGAAGGGAACGCAAATAAAGGCCAAACATGCACTTTAACAACTGAAGAACTCAGCCTGAACAGCAGTGCAGTTTACTTCTGTGCTGCTAGTTACACAGTGCTACAGATCACTGCTCCTCAGTACAAAAACCTCCAACACATTTTCAGCTCCATATAAAACAGCTGACAGCCTCTTACACCTGTGTTCTTTCTCAGAGCTCACATCTTTATACTGATGTGGTGTGGAACATGCACAGTGACACCACCCACCTAATGACTTGGGAGGGTTTATTCTAAATGAAGGTTGGGAATACTCAGCATGCGTGTCATTCATTGCGGCAGTGACAAACTGTTGAGCTTCTTCTCATCAGATTTCCTGCTGAGTAATTAAACTACTACACAAAATGATCTTCATGTTCATTTACATGACTCTAAACTCTGGTCTGGTTTCAGGTAATCTCATCTAAAGAAACTTCAACTGAATTCTGTTCAGAGATTTGCTTGTTTATTTCACATTTCATCATTTTCACAAGTATTAATGTTCATGTTTTATTTTGCCTGTCTGGGATCTTTCTTTACACAGGTTCCTCTCTCAGTGACCAGGTCCACCAGACTCCAGCTGAAATTTACAGAAAACAAAAAGAAAGAGCCGAAATAAAATGTTCACACAGGATTGACACCTATAACCAAATCCTCTGGTACAAGCAAAAAGAGGATGGACAGCTGCAGCTCCTGGGATACATGAATATAAACTATGGATACCCTGAAGATGGAGTGAATGTGAAGATAGAAGGGAGTGCAGATAAAGGCCAAACATGCACTTTAACAACTGAAGAACTGAACAGCAGTGCAGTTTACTTCTGTGCTGCTAGATTACACAGTGCTACAGATCACTGCTCCTCAGTACAAAAACCTCCTCACATGTTTTATCTCTGTATCACAGCTCACAGAGTCATACACCTGGAATAAGCTCATCTACCCAAAGTTGGTCTTTGGTGTGATTAAAGTCAGAGTATGGTGGGAGGTCCTTTCTGGGGAGCAATGCCTTTGACATCCCGCCTCCCATTAAAATCAGTCTCTGTGACTGCACCTCATTTTGAGAGGTTCACTATGATGACTTAGGTTCTCATCACAGTTGTAGTCTTGTCTCTGTGGCTTCAAGGTACAAAAACTAACCATGTAATGATGTCAGTTATGTGCAGGTTTAAACATTATTTATTATAATTAACTATCAAAATGGAAAAACAGACTGATGGACACCTACTACTAATATTTTATTATTATCAGAAGACATTTTATTGTTTGTCTCTTTCTCATGAGGCAAATTATTTTAATTTTGAATTTTCTCCACACAGTTCACTGCCAGGATGTGATTCAACGCCCTGAAATCAGCTGGAGTTATTTGAAGAAAACTGCAGAGATGAACTGCAGCCACACCAAAGATGTGTCTCATTCTCAGATGTACTGGTACAGGCAGCGTCCAGGGGAGACCATGACCCTCATTGTCTACACAGCTTTAGGGGTATCGCCGGACTATGCAGGGGCCCCTGAAACCAAATATTCAGCTAAGAAAGAGAAGGTAGAGAGCGGCGCTCTTACTGTCAATGACTTGCAGCCTGAGGACAGCGGTGTGTATTTTTGTGCCGTCAGCAAACACAGTGATGCAGGAAGCTGAACAGCTGAACAAAAACCTTGTAGGAAGCAAATTGAAACTTTCCAGTAGGTGGAGCTGGAGCTCAAGGAAATCTCTTCAGCTTCACACACGCAGCAGATAATATATGATGTTACTGCTGTAGATCTGTGGAGGATGAAGAGTCTGCAGTAAACAGAGCCACTCTCAGACGGGAGGTCAACATGCCAACGTTATTTTTTCTCTCTTGGCTCATTGGTAATCACATTAACCTTTCAGGATCAACACTTTATCTATAGTTTCTACACAGATCATTCATGTTCTTTCTTTCTTTCTAGGAGTTTGTCTGAGTGTTCAAGTCCACCAAACTCCTCCAGCTCTCCTCAGAAGACCTGGGGACAAAGTCCAGCTCGTCTGCAGTCATGAAAAGACGGACTACAGCGTCATGTACTGGTACCAGAAATCCCCTGGAGACCGAGCTCTGAAACGGATCGGACATGTGTACTACAGCACAATAGAACATGAGGAGTCTTTCAAAGAACATTTTAACATCACTGGAGATATGAGTGGAAGCACAGCAAAGAACGGCTCTCTGTTTATAACTGACCTGAAGGCACCTGAGCACAGTGCAGTGTACTACTGTGCAGCTAGCTATGCACACTGACTGCAGATCCCCTCTCCTTCATACAAAAACTCTGAACCAACTTTAATCGTTGTAATTTAGACCCTGAACAAGCCCCTCCCAGCAGCTGCTCTTGATTTGATGCCATTATCTCAGCCAGTCATTTTATAATGAGGCTGTTTCACCTTCACTTCCTTTTCCTTTCCTGTTCAAACCTCAGTCAGCTCATCAGAGGCATCAGTTGGATCTCCATCACTCAGTGAAAGTCCGGTTGACCTCATCTCAGATCCCAGCTCTGAAACACCTAAAACTCTGTGATACATAGTTTGGACATATTTTCTAAACATTTCTGAGTCACTTAGTTTTATTTTGAGGGAGTCAACATGATCTGTTTGCTCTTTTTCTGTTGCCTGTCAGGTAATAACTTTTTATGATGAGCTCCTTTAAATGTGGAGATGGATTCATTTTAAATTTGTCACAGTATGTTCTTTATTTTCTGTCTTTGTCTAGGTGCTTGTCTGGGTGTGGAGGTCCGTCAGTCTCCCCCAGATCTCATCACAAAAGTTGGTGACAATGTGCATATTTTCTGCACCCATGATAAAACTGACTACAGGATGATGTTCTGGTACCAGCAGTCGCCTGGAGACACAGCTATGAAACTCATTGGATATTTGTATAACAAAGCTGTCACAATGGAAAAGCTGTACGAAGCAGATTTTAATATCACTGGAGATTTGAGTGTTAATACGGCAAAGAGCAGTTCTCTAATCACCAAAGCTACACAACCTGAGCAGGCAGTTTATTACTGTGCAGCTAGTCGAGCACGGTGGAAAAAATCCCCACTGAACGTAACAAAAACTCACAATTCTTTATCATCAGTGGTTTTGAAACAGACGGCTCTCAGACACCTGTCACTGTGGTTGTGTTTTCATTTGATGAGACTGTCTATTTCAACTAGGCAAGTTATTTAAATACAGTACATATAACCAGGAAATAAATATTTAACAATATCAGTTAGATGAAAATTAAAAAATAAGTGAAGCTGAGTCCTTCACATACTGACACACCACTTTTCTCCTCTCTGCCACCAGGGGGCGCAAAGACACATTCTCGTATCTTCTCTAAGCGCAGTAAAGCATCCTTGGTCAGCGTCAATGATTCTGAAGTCCTGTATTTTATAAACTCATACAAGGACAGTGCTAATAAACCATAATCTACTAAACACGTGTGCAGATATTCTGCTGATCTGCCACATTGTGTATTTTGTGGCCTAGCACAGGATCTATTTTTTCAGTGTGTAGAACACTTCATGCAGTGCTACAAGTATACAACAGGATTCTTTACTCGGGTGGAGAACTCCTCCCAGCAAGCTGCATGCATCTGCATTTTTGCCAACTAATGGACAGTGACAGTGTGACTTCATCACTTCCCTTTCCTCTTTAGACTTCGTCATCTCAGTGGAGCCGTGAGTGAATTCTCATCATGAACAGTGACAGTGATCAGAGTGAACAGATCCACAAAACATCTCAACACGTAATCAGATGGTTTAAGTGTGACAAAGACAGAATGATCTTCCTTCTAGTTTTTTGTTGCCTTTCAGGTAAACATCATAAAACAGATTAATTCCTCTGAATGTGAAAATATTTGAATTTTAATTTACTGTCATCACAATGTAAATCATTCTTCTTTTTTCTCTACTCAGGTGCTTGTCTGGGTGTGGAGGTCCATCAGTCTGCCTCTGATCTCATCACTAAAGTTGGTGACAATGTGCATATTTTCTGCACCCATGATAAAACTGACTACAGGATGATGTTCTGGTACCAGCAGTCACCTGGAGACACAGCTATGAAACTCATTGGATATTTGTATTTTAAAGCTGTCACAATGGAAAAGCTGTACGAGAAACAGTTTATCATCTCTGGAGATTTGGGTGGGAATACAGCAAAGAACGTTTCACTTGTGTTCCAGACATCTGGATTTAATAACAGTGCAGTGTACTACTGTGCAGCCAGCCAAGCACAGTGACTGTTGTTTCTTTCTCCTTCGTACAAAAACGTCTCAAACCGTTATCAACATTTATGCCTTTGAATTGGAACAGGCCCCTCCCAGCAGCTGCCATCAGTGCCAGCCCAGATCCAGGAATAGTGTATTTAAACATTTCCTTTCCTTTTCAAACCTCAGTCAGCTCAGTCAGTTTATTTATGTTGCTGATGATGAGAGCCAGTCAGTCAGACTTTTAAGTAACTTTTATATCGAGGAAGTAAAAATGTTTGTTTTTCTCTTTTTCTGTGGTTTTGCAGGTAAAATGATTATACAGTGATGAAAATGTTACCACGAACAAGGATGTTTTCAAATTCATTTATGAAGCACAACACAATGATCATTGTCTTCTGTGTAGCTCTAAATGTCGGACTGGTTTCAGGTAATGTAACAAAAGCTTTCAAAATTATTTTGACACGTTGACATCTAAATCTGCTGTAGAAGGTTCTTTTCCTTTTATATTTATGAAGACTTATCGTCATCTTATCGTGTCTGTATGTTGTTGCTATCTTTTATACAGGTTCCTCTCTCAGTGACCAGGTCCAGCAGACTCCAGCTGAAATTTACAGAAAACAAAAAGAAAGAGCCGAAATAAAATGTTCACACAGGATTGAGAACTATAACCGGATCTACTGGTACAAGCAGACAAATGGACAGCTGCAGCTCCTGGGATACATGAATATAAACTATGGACTCCCTGAAAAAGGAGTGAATGTGAAGATAGAAGGGAGTGCAAATAAAGGCCAAACATGCACTTTAACAACTGAAGAACTCAGCCTGAACAGCAGTGCAGTTTACTTCTGTGCTGCTAGTTACACAGTGCTACAGATCACTGCTCCTCAGTACAAAAACCTCCTCATATCTGTATTACAGCTCACAGCCTCTTGCACATGTTTTCCTCTCAGGAGGTGGTGGTATATCTTTAATCAGACTTCTATTCTGAGCCAATACTGTTAAAAGGAGGAGGAGGATGCTCAATGACTCCACCCTCCTCATACCTTCATGTTGATTTGCTGACAGAGGGCTTGAAAATATTTTCTGCCACAATCATTTAAGCAACACGATTTTGATCTTATAATATAAACAAACACTCATGAACACAACATGATCATTTTTTTCCTGAGCATTTCTTTTAGCACAGTTCTGGTTTCAGGTAATGTCGTCAAAATTATTTAAAGTGTGGACTTTATTTTCAGGTTTTCAACTAAATCTGTTCATACATACGCTGGTGTGCAGCCAGTCTCTGACACTGCTGATGTGTTACTGATGTTTAATGATTTATGTCGTGTTATTTATGCTCATGTTGTATTTTGTCGGATGTCTTTTCTACAGGTTCATCTCTCAGTGACCAAGTTAACCAGACTCCAGCTGAAATTTACAAGAAACCAGGAGAAACAGCCGAAATCAGCTGTTCACACAGTATTCAAGACTATTTCCAAATCCTCTGGTACAAGCAGACAAAGAACGGAGAGATGCAGCTCCTGGGATACATGAATGTAAACAATGGACTCCCTGAAAAAGGAGTGAATGTGAAGATAGAAGGGAACGCAAATAAAGGCCAAACATGCACTTTAACAACTGAAGAACTCAGCCTGAACAGCAGTGCAGTTTACTTCTGTGCTGCTAGTTACACAGTGCTACAGATCACTGCTCCTCAGTACAAAAACCTCCAACACATTTTCAGCTCCATATAAAACAGCTGACAGCCTCTTACACCTGTGTTCTTTCTCAGAGCTCACATCTTTATACTGATGTGGTGTGGAACATGCACAGTGACACCACCCACCTAATGACTTGGGAGGGTTTACTCTAAATGAAGGTTGGGAATACTCAGCATGCGTGTCATTCATTGCGGCAGTGACAAACTGTTGAGCTTCTTCTCATCAGATTTCCTGCTGAGTAATTAAACTACTACACAAAATGATCTTCATGTTCATTTACATGACTCTAAACTCTGGTCTGGTTTCAGGTAATCTCATCTAAAGAAACTTCAACTGAATTCTGTTCAGAGATTTGCTTGTTTATTTCACATTTCATCATTTTCACAAGTATTAATGTTCATGTTTTATTTTGCCTGTCTGGGATCTTTCTTTACACAGGTTCCTCTCTCAGTGACCAGGTCCACCAGACTCCAGCTGAAATTTACAGAAAACAAAAAGAAAGAGCCGAAATAAAGTGTTCACACAGGATTGAGAACTATGATCGAATCTACTGGTACAAGCAAAAAGAGGACGGACAGCTGCAGCTCCTGGGATACATGTTCATGAGCACTGGATACACTGAGGATGGAGTGAATGTGAAGATAGAAGGGAGTGCAGATAAAGGCCAAACATGCACTTTAACAACTGAAGAACTCAGCCTGAACAGCAGTGCAGTTTACTTCTGTGCTGCTAGTTACACAGTGCTACAGATCACTGCTCCTCAGTACAAAAACCTCCTCATATCTGTATTACAGCTCACAGCCTCTTGCACATGTTTTCCTCTCAGGAGGTGGTGGTATATCTTTAATCAGACTTCTATTCTGAGCCAATACTGTTAAAAGGAGGAGGAGGATGCGCAATGACTCCACCCTCCTCATACCTTCATGTTGATTTGCTGACAGAGGGCTTGAGAATATTTTCTGCCACAATCATTTAAGCAACACGATTTTGATCTTATAATATAAACAAACACTCATGAACACAACATGATCATTTTTTTCCTGAGCATTTCTTTTAGCACAGTTCTGGTTTCAGGTAATGTCGTCAAAATTATTTAAAGTGTGGACTTTATTTTCAAGTTTTCAACTAAATCTGTTCATACACACGCTGGTGTGCAGCCAGTCTCTGACACTGCTGATATGTTACTGATGTTTAATGATTTATGTCGTGTTATTTATGCTCATGTTGTATTTTGTCGGATGTCTTTTCTACAGGTTCATCTCTCAGTGACCAAGTTAACCAGACTCCAGCTGAAATTTACAAGAAACCAGGAGAAACAGCTGAAATCAGCTGTTCACACAGTATTCAAAACTATAACAGAATCCTCTGGTACAAGCAGACAAATGGACAGCTGCAGCTCCTGGGATACATGTTCATGAGCACTGGATACACTGAAGATGGAGTGAATGTGAAGATGGAAGGGAGTGCAGATAAAGGCCAAACATGCACTTTAACAACTGAAGAACTCAGCCTGAACAGCAGTGCAGTTTACTTCTGTGCTGCTAGTTACACAGTGCTACAGATCACTGCTCCTCAGTACAAAAACCTCCAACACATTTTCACCTCCATATAAAACAGCTGACAGCCTCTTACACCTGTGTTCTTTCCCAGAGCTCACATCTTTATACTGATGTGGTGTGGAACATGCACAGTGACACCACCCACCTAATGACTTGGGAGGGTTTACTCTAAATGAAGGTTGGGAATACTCAGCATGCGTGTCATTCATTGCGGCAGTGACAAACTGTTGAGCTTCTTCTCATCAGATTTCCTGCTGAGTAATTAAACTACTACACAAAATGATCTTCATGTTCATTTACATGACTCTAAACTCTGGTCTGGTTTCAGGTAATCTCATCTAAAGAAACTTCAACTGAATTCTGTTCAGAGATTTGCTTGTTTATTTCACATTTCATCATTTTCACAAGTATTAATGTTCATGTTTTATTTTGCCTGTCTGGGATCTTTCTTTACACAGGTTCCTCTCTCAGTGACCAGGTCCACCAGACTCCAGCTGAAATTTACAGAAAACAAAAAGAAAGAGCCGAAATAAAATGTTCACACAGGATTGACACCTATAACCAAATCCTCTGGTACAAGCAAAAAGAGGATGGACAGCTGCAGCTCCTGGGATACATGAATATAAACTATGGATACCCTGAAGATGGAGTGAATGTGAAGATAGAAGGGAGTGCAGATAAAGGCCAAACATGCACTTTAACAACTGAAGAACTGAACAGCAGTGCAGTTTACTTCTGTGCTGCTAGATTACACAGTGCTACAGATCACTGCTCCTCAGTACAAAAACCTCCTCACATGTTTTATCTCTGTATCACAGCTCACAGAGTCATACACCTGGAATAAGCTCATCTACCCAAAGTTGGTCTTTGGTGTGATTAAAGTCAGAGTATGGTGGGAGGTCCTTTCTGGGGAGCAATGCCTTTGACATCCCGCCTCCCATTAAAATCAGTCTCTGTGACTGCACCTCATTTTGAGAGGTTCACTATGATGACTTAGGTTCTCATCACAGTTGTAGTCTTGTCTCTGTGGCTTCAAGGTACAAAAACTAACCATGTAATGATGTCAGTTATGTGCAGGTTTAAACATTATTTATTATAATTAACTATCAAAATGGAAAAACAGACTGATGGACACCTACTACTAATATTTTATTATTATCAGAAGACATTTTATTGTTTGTCTCTTTCTCATGAGGCAAATTATTTTAATTTTGAATTTTCTCCACACAGTTCACTGCCAGGATGTGATTCAACGCCCTGAAATCAGCTGGAGTTATTTGAAGAAAACTGCAGAGATGAACTGCAGCCACACCAAAGATGTGTCTCATTCTCAGATGTACTGGTACAGGCAGCGTCCAGGGGAGACCATGACCCTCATTGTCTACACAGCTTTAGGGGTATCGCCGGACTATGCAGGGGCCCCTGAAACCAAATATTCAGCTAAGAAAGAGAAGGTAGAGAGCGGCGCTCTTACTGTCAATGACTTGCAGCCTGAGGACAGCGGTGTGTATTTTTGTGCCGTCAGCAAACACAGTGATGCAGGAAGCTGAACAGCTGAACAAAAACCTTGTAGGAAGCAAATTGAAACTTTCCAGTAGGTGGAGCTGGAGCTCAAGGAAATCTCTTCAGCTTCACACACGCAGCAGATAATATATGATGTTACTGCTGTAGATCTGTGGAGGATGAAGAGTCTGCAGTAAACAGAGCCACTCTCAGACAGGAGGTCAACATGCCAACGTTATTTTTTCTCTCTTGGCTCATTGGTAATCACATTAACCTTTCAGGATCAACACTTTATCTATAGTTTCTACACAGATCATTCATGTTCTTTCTTTCTTTCTTTCTAGGAGTTTGTCTGAGTGTTCAAGTCCACCAAACTCCTCCAGCTCTCCTCAGAAGACCTGGGGACAAAGTCCAGCTCGTCTGCAGTCATGAAAAGACGGACTACAACCTCATGTACTGGTACCAGAAATCCCCTGGAGACCGAGCTCTGAAACGGATCGGACATGTGTACTACAGCACAATAGAACATGAGGAGTCTTTCAAAGAACATTTTAACATCACTGGAGATATGAGTGGAAGCACAGCAAAGAACGGCTCTCTGTTTATAACTGACCTGAAGGCACCTGAGCACAGTGCAGTGTACTACTGTGCAGCTAGCTATGCACACTGACTGCAGATCCCCTCTCCTTCATACAAAAACTCTGAACCAACTTTAATCGTTGTAATTTAGACCCTGAACAAGCCCCTCCCAGCAGCTGCTCTTGATTTGATGCCATTATCTCAGCCAGTCATTTTATAATGAGGCTGTTTCACCTTCACTTCCTTTTCCTTTCCTGTTCAAACCTCAGTCAGCTCATCAGAGGCATCAGTTGGATCTCCATCACTCAGTGAAAGTCCGGTTGACCTCATCTCAGATCCCAGCTCTGATACACCTAAAACTCTGTGATACATAGTTTGGACATATTTTCTAAACATTTCTGAGTCACTTAGTTTTATTTTGAGGGAGTCAACATGATCTGTTTGCTCTTTTTCTGTTGCCTGACAGGTAATAACTTTTTATGATGAGCTCCTTTAAATGTGGAGATGGATTCATTTTAAATTTGTCACAGTATGTTCTTTATTTTCTGTCTTTGTCTAGGTGCTTGTCTGGGTGTGGAGGTCCGTCAGTCTCCCCCAGATCTCATCACAAAAGTTGGTGACAATGTGCATATTTTCTGCACCCATGATAAAACTGACTACAGGATGATGTTCTGGTACCAGCAGTCGCCTGGAGACACAGCTATGAAACTCATTGGATATTTGTATAACAAAGCTGTCACAATGGAAAAGCTGTACGAAGCAGATTTTAATATCACTGGAGATTTGAGTGTTAATACGGCAAAGAGCAGTTCTCTAATCACCAAAGCTACACGACCTGAGCAGGCAGTTTATTACTGTGCAGCTAGTCGAGCACGGTGGAAAAAATCCCCACTGAACGTAACAAAAACTCACAATTCTTTATCATCAGTGGTTTTGAAACAGACGGCTCTCAGACACCTGTCACTGTGGTTGTGTTTTCATTTGATGAGACTGTCTATTTCAACTAGGCAAGTTATTTAAATACAGTACATATAACCAGGAAATAAATATTTAACAATATCAGTTAGATGAAAATTAAAAAATAAGTGAAGCTGAGTCCTTCACATACTGACACACCACTTTTCTCCTCTCTGCCACCAGGGGGCGCAAAGACACATTCTCGTATCTTCTCTAAGCGCAGTAAAGCATCCTTGGTCAGCGTCAATGATTCTGAAGTCCTGTATTTTATAAACTCATACAAGGACAGTGCTAATAAACCATAATCTACTAAACACGTGTGCAGATATTCTGCTGATCTGCCACATTGTGTATTTTGTGGCCTAGCACAGGATCTATTTTTTCAGTGTGTAGAACACTTCATGCAGTGCTACAAGTATACAACAGGATTCTTTACTCGGGTGGAGAACTCCTCCCAGCAAGCTGCATGCATCTGCATTTTTGCCAACTAATGGACAGTGACAGTGTGACTTCATCACTTCCCTTTCCTCTTTAGACTTCGTCATCTCAGTGGAGCCGTGAGTGAATTCTCATCATGAACAGTGACAGTGATCAGAGTGAACAGATCCACAAAACATCTCAACACGTAATCAGATGGTTTAAGTGTGACAAAGACAGAATGATCTTCCTTCTAGTTTTTTGTTGCCTTTCAGGTAAACATCATAAAACAGATTAATTCCTCTGAATGTGAAAATATTTGAATTTTAATTTACTGTCATCACAATGTAAATCATTCTTCTTTTTTCTCTACTCAGGTGCTTGTCTGGGTGTCTCTATAACCGGATCTACTGGTACAAGCAGACAAATGGACAGCTGCAGCTCCTGGGATACATGAATATAAACTATGGATACCCTGAAGATGGAGTGAATGTGAAGATAGAAGGGAGTGCAGATAAAGGCCAAACATGCACTTTAACAATTGAAGAACTCAGCCTGAACAGCAGTGCAGTTTACTTCTGTGCTGCTAGTTACACAGTGCTACAGATCACTGCTCCTCAGTACAAAAACCTCCTCATATCTGTATTACAGCTCACAGCCTCTTGCACATGTTTTCCTCTCAGGAGGTGGTGGTATATCTTTAATCAGACTTCTATTCTGAGCCAATACTGTTAAAAGGAGGAGGAGGATGCGCAATGACTCCACCCTCCTCATACCTTCATGTTGATTTGCTGACAGAGGGCTTGAGAATATTTTCTGCCACAATCATTTAAGCAACACGATTTTGATCTTATAATATAAACAAACACTCATGAACACAACATGATCATTTTTTTCCTGAGCATTTCTTTTAGCACAGTTCTGGTTTCAGGTAATGTCGTCAAAATTATTTAAAGTGTGGACTTTATTTTCAAGTTTTCAACTAAATCTGTTCATACATACGCTGGTGTGCAGCCAGTCTCTGACACTGCTGATGTGTTACTGATGTTTAATGATTTATGTCGTGTTATTTATGCTCATGTTGTATTTTGTCGGATGTCTTTTCTACAGGTTCATCTCTCAGTGACCAAGTTAACCAGACTCCAGCTGAAATTTACAAGAAACCAGGAGAAACAGCCGAAATCAGCTGTTCACACAGTATTCAAGACTATAACAGAATCCTCTGGTACAAGCAGACAAATGGACAGCTGCAGCTCCTGGGATACATGAATGTAAACAATGGATACCCTGAAAAAGGAGTGAATGTGAAGATAGAAGGGAACGCAAATAAAGGCCAAACATGCACTTTAACAACTGAAGAACTCAGCCTGAACAGCAGTGCAGTTTACTTCTGTGCTGCTAGTTACACAGTGCTACAGATCACTGCTCCTCAGTACAAAAACCTCCAACACATTTTCACCTCCATATAAAACAGCTGACAGCCTCTTACACCTGTGTTCTTTCCCAGAGCTCACATCTTTATACTGATGTGGTGTGGAACATGCACAGTGACACCACCCACCTAATGACTTGGGAGGGTTTATTCTAAATGAAGGTTGGGAATACTCAGCATGCGTGTCATTCATTGCAGCAGTGACAAACTGTTGAGCTTCTTCTCATCAGATTTCCTGCTGAGTAATTAAACTACTACACAAAATGATCTTCATGTTCATTTACATGACTCTAAACTCTGGTCTGGTTTCAGGTAATCTCATCTAAAGAAACTTCAACTGAATTCTGTTCAGAGATTTGCTTGTTTATTTCACATTTCATCATTTTCACAAGTATTAATGTTCATGTTTTATTTTGCCTGTCTGGGATCTTTCTTTACACAGGTTCCTCTCTCAGTGACCAGGTCCAGCAGACTCCAGCTGAAATTTACAGAAAACAAAAAGAAAGAGCCGAAATAAAATGTTCACACAGGATTGAGAACTATAACCAAATCCTCTGGTACAAGCAAAAAGAGGACGGACAGCTGCAGCTCCTGGGATACATGTTCATGAGGACTGGATACACTGAAGATGGAGTGAATGTGAAGATGGAAGGGAGTGCAGATAAAGGCCAAACATGCACTTTAACAACTGAAGAACTGAACAGCAGTGCAGTTTACTTCTGTGCTGCTAGATTACACAGTGCTACAGATCACTGCTCCTCAGTACAAAAACCTCCTCACATGTTTTATCTCTGTATCACAGCTCACAGAGTCATACACCTGGAATAAGCCCATCTACCCAAAGTTGGTCTTTGGTGTGATTAAAGTCAGAGTATGGTGGGAGGTCCTTTCTGGGGAGCAATGCCTTTGACATCCCGCCTCCCATTAAAATCAGTCTCTGTGACTGCACCTCATTTTGAGAGGTTCACTATGATGACTCAGGTTCTCATCACAGTTGTAGTCTTGTCTCTGTGGCTTCAAGGTACAAAAACTAACCATGTAATGATGTCAGTTATGTGCAGGTTTAAACATTATTTATTATAATTAACTATCAAAATGGAAAAACAGACTGATGGACACCTACTAAACTAATATTTTATTATTATCAGAAGACATTTTATTGTTTGTCTCTGTCACATGAGGCAAATTATTTTAATTTTGAATTTTCTCCACACAGTTCACTGCCAGGATGTGATTCAACACCCTGAAATCAGCTGGAGTTATTTGAAGAAAACTGCAGAGATGAACTGCAGCCACACCAAAGATGTGTCTCATTCTCAGATGTACTGGTACAGGCAGCGTCCAGGGGAGACCATGACCCTCATTGTCTACACAGCTTTAGGGGTATCGCCGGACTATGCAGGGGCCCCTGAAACCAAATATTCAGCTAAGAAAGAGAAGGTAGAAAGCGGCGCTCTTACTGTCAATGACTTGCAGCCTGAGGACAGCGGTGTGTATTTTTGTGCCGTCAGCAAACACAGTGATGCAGGAAGCTGAACAGCTGAACAAAAACCTTGTAGGAAGCAAATTGAAACTTTCCAGTAGGTGGAGCTGGAGCTCAAGGAAATCTCTTCAGCTTCACACACGCAGCAGATAATATATGATGTTACTGCTGTAGATCTGTGGAGGATGAAGAGTCTGCAGTAAACAGAGCCACTCTCAGACGGGAGGTCAACATGCCAACGTTATTTTTTCTCTCTTGGCTCATTGGTAATCACATTAACCTTTCAGGATCAACACTTTATCTATAGTTTCTACACAGATCATTCATGTTCTTTCTTTCTTTCTTTCTTTCTAGGAGTTTGTCTGAGTGTTCAAGTCCACCAAACTCCTCCAGCTCTCCTCAGAAGACCTGGGGACAAAGTCCAGCTCGTCTGCAGTCATGAAAAGACGGACTACAGCGTCATGTACTGGTACCAGAAATCCCCTGGAGACCGAGCTCTGAAACGGATCGGACATGTGTACTACAGCACAATAGAACATGAGGAGTCTTTCAAAGAACATTTTAACATCACTGGAGATATGAGTGGAAGCACAGCAAAGAACGGCTCTCTGTTTATAACTGACCTGAAGGCACCTGAGCACAGTGCAGTGTACTACTGTGCAGCTAGCTATGCACACTGACTGCAGATCCCCTCTCCTTCATACAAAAACTCTGAACCAACTTTAATCGTTGTAATTTAGACCCTGAACAAGCCCCTCCCAGCAGCTGCTCTTGATTTGATGCCATTATCTCAGCCAGTCATTTTATAATGAGGCTGTTTCACCTTCACTTCCTTTTCCTTTCCTGTTCAAACCTCAGTCAGCTCATCAGAGGCATCAGTTGGATCTCCATCACTCAGTGAAAGTCCGGTTGACCTCATCTCAGATCCCAGCTCTGATACACCTAAAACTCTGTGATACATAGTTTGGACATATTTTCTAAACATTTCTGAGTCACTTAGTTTTATTTTGAGGGAGTCAACATGATCTGTTTGCTCTTTTTCTGTTGCCTGACAGGTAATAACTTTTTATGATGAGCTCCTTTAAATGTGGAGATGGATTCATTTTAAATTTGTCACAGTATGTTCTTTATTTTCTGTCTTTGTCTAGGTGCTTGTCTGGGTGTGGAGGTCCGTCAGTCTCCCCCAGATCTCATCACAAAAGTTGGTGACAATGTGCATATTTTCTGCACCCATGATAAAACTGACTACAGGATGATGTTCTGGTACCAGCAGTCGCCTGGAGACACAGCTATGAAACTCATTGGATATTTGAATTATAAAGCTGTCACAATGGAAAAGCTGTACGAAGCAGATTTTAATATCACTGGAGATTTGAGTGTTAATACGGCAAAGAGCAGTTCTCTAATCACCAAAGCTACACGACCTGAGCAGGCAGTTTATTACTGTGCAGCTAGTCGAGCACGGTGGAAAAAATCCCCACTGAACGCAACAAAAACTCACAATTCTTTATCATCAGTGGTTTTGAAACAGACGGCTCTCAGACACCTGTCACTGTGGTTGTGTTTTCATTTGATGAGACTGTCTATTTCAACTAGGCAAGTTATTTAAATACAGTACATATAACCAGGAAATAAATATTTAACAATATCAGTTAGATGAAAATGAAAAAATAAGTGAAGCTGAGTCCTTCACATACTGACACACCACTTTTCTCCTCTCTGCCACCAGGGGACGCAAAGACACATTCTCGTATCTTCTCTAAGCGCAGTAAAGCATCCTTGGTCAGCGTCAATGATTCTGAAGTCCTGTATTTTATAAACTCATACAAGGACAGTGCTAATAAACCATAATCTACTAAACACGTGTGCAGATATTCTGCTGATCTGTCACATTGTGTATTTTGTGGTCTAGCACAGGATCTATTTTTTCACTGTGTAGAACACTTCATGCAGTGCTACAAGTATACAACAGGATTCTTTACTCGGGTGGAGAACTCCTCCCAGCAAGCTGCATGCAGCTGCATTTTTGCCAACTAATGGACAGTGACAGTGTGACTTCATCACTTCCCTTTCCTCTTTAGACTTCGTCATCTCAGTGGAGCCGTGAGTGAATTCTCATCATGAACAGTGACAGTGATCAGAGTGAACAGATCCACAAAACATCTCAACACGTAATCAGATGGTTTAAGTGTGACAAAGACAGAATGATCTTCCTTCTAGTTTTTTGTTGCCTTTCAGGTAAACATCATAAAACAGATTAATTCCTCTGAATGTGAAAATATTTGAATTTTAATTTACTGTCATCACAATGTAAATCATTCTTCTTTTTTCTCTACTCAGGTGCTTGTCTGGGTGTGGAGGTCCATCAGTCTGCCTCTGATCTCATCACTAAAGTTGGTGACAATGTGCATATTTTCTGCACCCATGATAAAACTGACTACAGGATGATGTTCTGGTACCAGCAGTCGCCTGGAGACACAGCTATGAAACTCATTGGATATTTGTATTTTAAAGCTGTCACAATGGAAAAGCTGTACGAGAAACAGTTTATCATCTCTGGAGATTTGGGTGGGAATACAGCAAAGAACGTTTCACTTGTGTTCCAGACATCTGGATTTAATAACAGTGCAGTGTACTACTGTGCAGCCAGCCAAGCACAGTGACTGTTGTTTCTTTCTCCTTCGTACAAAAACGTCTCAAACCGTTATCAACATTTATGGCTTTGAATTGGAACAGGCCCCTCCCAGCAGCTGCCATCAGTGCCAGCCCAGATCCAGGAATAGTGTATTTAAACATTTCCTTTCCTTTTCAAACCTCAGTCAGCTCAGTCAGTTTATTTATGTTGCTGATGATGAGAGCCAGTCAGTCAGACTTTTAAGTAACTTTTATATCGAGGAAGTAAAAATGTTTGTTTTTCTCTTTTTCTGTGGTTTTGCAGGTAAAATGATTATACAGTGATGAAAATGTTACCACGAACAAGGATGTTTTCAAATTCATTTATGAAGCACAACACAATGATCATTGTCTTCTGTGTAGCTCTAAATGTCGGACTGGTTTCAGGTAATGTAACAAAAGCTTTCAAAATTATTTTGACACGTTGACATCTAAATCTGCTGTAGAAGGTTCTTTTCCTTTTATATTTATGAAGACTTATCGTCATCTTATCGTGTCTGTATGTTGTTGCTATCTTTTATACAGGTTCCTCTCTCAGTGACCAGGTCCAGCAGACTCCAGCTGAAATTTACAGAAAACAAAAAGAAAGAGCCGAAATAAAATGTTCACACAGGATTGAGAACTATAACCGGATCTACTGGTACAAGCAGACA
The DNA here is from genome assembly GCA_023373845.1 of Nibea coibor. Lineage (NCBI taxonomy): Eukaryota > Metazoa > Chordata > Actinopteri > Sciaenidae > Nibea > Nibea coibor. Next base: position 24,279,642 of record CM041722.1, read on the forward strand.
AATGGACAGCTGCAGCTCCTGGGATACATGAATGTAAACTCTGGACTCCCTGAAAAAGGAGTGAATGTGAAGATAGAAGGGAGTGCACTGAAAGACCAAATATGCACTTTAACAACTGAAGAACTCAGCCTGAACAGCAGTGCAGTTTACTTCTGTGCTGCTAGTTACACAGTGCTACAGATCACTGCTCCTCAGTACAAAAACCTCCTCATATCTGTATTACAGCTCACAGCCTCTTGCACATGTTTTCCTCTCAGGAGGTGGTGGTATATCTTTAATCAGACTTCTATTCTGAGCCAATACTGTTAAAAGGAGGAGGAGGATGCGCAATGACTCCACCCTCCTCATACCTTCATGTTGATTTGCTGACAGAGGGCTTGAGAATATTTTCTGCCACAATCATTTAAGCAACACGATTTTGATCTTATAATATAAACAAACACTCATGAACACAACATGATCATTTTTTTCCTGAGCATTTCTTTTAGCACAGTTCTGGTTTCAGGTAATGTCGTCAAAATTATTTAAAGTGTGGACTTTATTTTCAAGTTTTCAACTAAATCTGTTCATACACACGCTGGTGTGCAGCCAGTCTCTGACACTGCTGATGTGTTACTGATGTTTAATGATTTATGTCGTGTTATTTATGCTCATGTTGTATTTTGTCGGATGTCTTTTCTACAGGTTCATCTCTCAGTGACCAAGTTAACCAGACTCCAGCTGAAATTTACAAGAAACCAGGAGAAACAGCCGAAATCAGCTGTTCACACAGTATTCAAGACTATTTCCAAATCCTCTGGTACAAGCAGACAAAGAACGGAGAGATGCAGCTCCTGGGATACATGAATGTAAACAATGGATACCCTGAAAAAGGAGTGAATGTGAAGATAGAAGGGAACGCAAATAAAGGCCAAACATGCACTTTAACAACTGAAGAACTCAGCCTGAACAGCAGTGCAGTTTACTTCTGTGCTGCTAGTTACACAGTGCTACAGATCACTGCTCCTCAGTACAAAAACCTCCAACACATTTTCAGCTCCATATAAAACAGCTGACAGCCTCTTACACCTGTGTTCTTTCTCAGAGCTCACATCTTTATACTGATGTGGTGTGGAACATGCACAGTGACACCACCCACCTAATGACTTGGGAGGGTTTACTCTAAATGAAGGTTGGGAATACTCAGCATGCGTGTCATTCATTGCGGCAGTGACAAACTGTTGAGCTTCTTCTCATCAGATTTCCTGCTGAGTAATTAAACTACTACACAAAATGATCTTCATGTTCATTTACATGACTCTAAACTCTGGTCTGGTTTCAGGTAATCTCATCTAAAGAAACTTCAACTGAATTCTGTTCAGAGATTTGCTTGTTTATTTCACATTTCATCATTTTCACAAGTATTAATGTTCATGTTTTATTTTGCCTGTCTGGGATCTTTCTTTACACAGGTTCCTCTCTCAGTGACCAGGTCCAGCAGACTCCAGCTGAAATTTACAGAAAACAAAAAGAAAGAGCCGAAATAAAATGTTCACACAGGATTGAGAACTATGATCAAATCCTCTGGTACAAGCAAAAAGAGGACGGACAGCTGCAGCTCCTGGGATACATGAATGTAAACTCTGGACTCCCTGAAAAAGGAGTGAATGTGAAGATAGAAGGGAGTGCACTGAAAGGCCAAACATGCACTTTAACAACTGAAGAACTCAGCCTGAACAGCAGTGCAGTTTACTTCTGTGCTGCTAGTTACACAGTGCTACAGATCACTGCTCCTCAGTACAAAAACCTCCTCATATCTGTATTACAGCTCACAGCCTCTTGCACATGTTTTCCTCTCAGGAGGTGGTGGTATATCTTTAATCAGACTTCTATTCTGAGCCAATACTGTTAAAAGGAGGAGGAGGATGCGCAATGACTCCACCCTCCTCATACCTTCATGTTGATTTGCTGACAGAGGGCTTGAGAATATTTTCTGCCACAATCATTTAAGCAACACGATTTTGATCTTATAATATAAACAAACACTCATGAACACAACATGATCATTTTTTTCCTGAGCATTTCTTTTAGCACAGTTCTGGTTTCAGGTAATGTCGTCAAAATTATTTAAAGTGTGGACTTTATTTTCAGGTTTTCAACTAAATCTGTTCATACACACGCTGGTGTGCAGCCAGTCTCTGACACTGCTGATGTGTTACTGATGTTTAATGTTTGATGTCGTGTTATTTATGCTCATGTTGTATTTTGTCGGATGTCTTTTCTACAGGTTCATCTCTCAGCGACCAAGTTAACCAGACTCCAGCTGAAATTTACAAGAAACCAGGAGAAACAGCCGAAATCAGCTGTTCACACAGTATTCAAGACTATAACAGAATCCTCTGGTACAAGCAGACAAATGGACAGCTGCAGTTCCTGGGATACATGTTGATGAATAATGGATACCCTGAAAAAGGAGTGAATGTGAAGATAGAAGGGAGTGCAAATAAAGACCAAACATGCACTTTAACAACTGAAGAACTCAGCCTGAACAGCAGTGCAGTTTACTTCTGTGCTGCTAGTTACACAGTGCTACAGATCACTGCTCCTCAGTACAAAAACCTCCAACACATTTTCACCTCCATATAAAACAGCTGACAGCCTCTTACACCTGTGTTCTTTCTCAGAGCTCACATCTTTATACTGATGTGGTGTGGAACATGCACAGTGACACCACCCACCTAATGACTTGGGAGGGTTTACTCTAAATGAAGGTTGGGAATACTCAGCATGCGTGTCATTCATTGCAGCAGTGACAAACTGTTGAGCTTCTTCTCATCAGATTTCCTGCTGAGTAATTAAACTACTACACAAAATGATCTTCATGTTCATTTACATGACTCTAAACTCTGGTCTGGTTTCAGGTAATCTCATCTAAAGAAACTTCAACTGAATTCTGTTCAGAGATTTGCTTGTTTATTTCACATTTCATCATTTTCACAAGTATTAATGTTCATGTTTTATTTTGCCTGTCTGGGATCTTTCTTTACACAGGTTCCTCTCTCAGTGACCAGGTCCACCAGACTCCAGCTGAAATTTACAGAAAACAAAAAGAAAGAGCCGAAATAAAGTGTTCACACAGGATTGAGAACTATGATCGAATCTACTGGTACAAGCAAAAAGAGGACGGACAGCTGCAGCTCCTGGGATACATGTTCATGAGCACTGGATACACTGAGGATGGAGTGAATGTGAAGATAGAAGGGAGTGCAGATAAAGGCCAAACATGCACTTTAACAACTGAAGAACTCAGCCTGAACAGCAGTGCAGTTTACTTCTGTGCTGCTAGTTACACAGTGCTACAGATCACTGCTCCTCAGTACAAAAACCTCCTCATATCTGTATTACAGCTCACAGCCTCTTGCACATGTTTTCCTCTCAGGAGGTGGTGGTATATCTTTAATCAGACTTCTATTCTGAGCCAATACTGTTAAAAGGAGGAGGAGGATGCGCAATGACTCCACCCTCCTCATACCTTCATGTTGATTTGCTGACAGAGGGCTTGAGAATATTTTCTGCCACAATCATTTAAGCAACACGATTTTGATCTTGTAATATAAACAAACACTCATGAACACAACATGATCATTTTTTTCCTGAGCATTTCTTTTAGCACAGTTCTGGTTTCAGGTAATGTCGTCAAAATTATTTAAAGTGTGGACTTTATTTTCAGGTTTTCAACTAAATCTGTTCATACATACGCTGGTGTGCAGCCAGTCTCTGACACTGCTGATGTGTTACTGATGTTTAATGTTTGATGTCGTGTTATTTATGCTCATGTTGTATTTTGTCGGATGTCTTTTCTACAGGTTCATCTCTCAGTGACCAAGTTAACCAGACTCCAGCTGAAATTTACAAGAAACCAGGAGAAACAGCTGAAATCAGCTGTTCACACAGTATTCAAAACTATAACAGAATCCTCTGGTACAAGCAGACAAATGGACAGCTGCAGCTCCTGGGATACATGTTCATGAGCACTGGATACACTGAAGATGGAGTGAATGTGAAGATGGAAGGGAGTGCAGATAAAGGCCAAACATGCACTTTAACAACTGAAGAACTCAGCCTGAACAGCAGTGCAGTTTACTTCTGTGCTGCTAGTTACACAGTGCTACAGATCACTGCTCCTCAGTACAAAAACCTCCAACACATTTTCACCTCCATATAAAACAGCTGACAGCCTCTTACACCTGTGTTCTTTCTCAGAGCTCACATCTTTATACTGATGTGGTGTGGAACATGCACAGTGACACCACCCACCTAATGACTTGGGAGGGTTTACTCTAAATGAAGGTTGGGAATACTCAGCATGCGTGTCATTCATTGCGGCAGTGACAAACTGTTGAGCTTCTTCTCATCAGATTTCCTGCTGAGTAATTAAACTACTACACAAAATGATCTTCATGTTCATTTACATGACTCTAAACTCTGGTCTGGTTTCAGGTAATCTCATCTAAAGAAACTTCAACTGAATTCTGTTCAGAGATTTGCTTGTTTATTTCACATTTCATCATTTTCACAAGTATTAATGTTCATGTTTTATTTTGCCTGTCTGGGATCTTTCTTTACACAGGTTCCTCTCTCAGTGACCAGGTCCAGCAGACTCCAGCTGAAATTTACAGAAAACAAAAAGAAAGAGCCGAAATAAAATGTTCACACAGGATTGACACCTATAACCAAATCCTCTGGTACAAGCAAAAAGAGGACGGACAGCTGCAGCTCCTGGGATACATGAATGTAAACTATGGATACCCTGAAAAAGGAGTGAATGTGAAGATGGAAGGGAGTGCAGATAAAGGCCAAACATGCACTTTAACAACTGAAGAACTGAACAGCAGTGCAGTTTACTTCTGTGCTGCTAGATTACACAGTGCTACAGATCACTGCTCCTCAGTACAAAAACCTCCTCACATGTTTTATCTCTGTATCACAGCTCACAGAGTCATACACCTGGAATAAGCCCATCTACCCAAAGTTGGTCTTTGGTGTGATTAAAGTCAGAGTATGGTGGGAGGTCCTTTCTGGGGAGCAATGCCTTTGACATCCCGCCTCCCATTAAAATCAGTCTCTGTGACTGCACCTCATTTTGAGAGGTTCACTATGATGACTTAGGTTCTCATCACAGTTGTAGTCTTGTCTCTGTGGCTTCAAGGTACAAAAACTAACCATGTAATGATGTCAGTTATGTGCAGGTTTAAACATTATTTATTATAATTAACTATCAAAATGGAAAAACAGACTGATGGACACCTACTACTAATATTTTATTATTATCAGAAGACATTTTATTGTTTGTCTCTTTCTCATGAGGCAAATTATTTTAATTTTGAATTTTCTCCACACAGTTCACTGCCAGGATGTGATTCAACGCCCTGAAATCAGCTGGAGTTATTTGAAGAAAACTGCAGAGATGAACTGCAGCCACACCAAAGATGTGTCTCATTCTCAGATGTACTGGTACAGGCAGCGTCCAGGGGAGACCATGACCCTCATTGTCTACACAGCTTTAGGGGTATCGCCGGACTATGCAGGGGCCCCTGAAACCAAATATTCAGCTAAGAAAGAGAAGGTAGAAAGCGGCGCTCTTACTGTCAATGACTTGCAGCCTGAGGACAGCGGTGTGTATTTTTGTGCCGTCAGCAAACACAGTGATGCAGGAAGCTGAACAGCTGAACAAAAACCTTGTAGGAAGCAAATTGAAACTTTCCAGTAGGTGGAGCTGGAGCTCAAGGAAATCTCTTCAGCTTCACACACGCAGCAGATAATATATGATGTTACTGCTGTAGATCTGTGGAGGATGAAGAGTCTGCAGTAAACAGAGCCACTCTCAGACAGGAGGTCAACATGCCAACGTTATTTTTTCTCTCTTGGCTCATTGGTAATCACATTAACCTTTCAGGATCAACACTTTATCTATAGTTTCTACACAGATCATTCATGTTCTTTCTTTCTTTCTTTCTAGGAGTTTGTCTGAGTGTTCAAGTCCACCAAACTCCTCCAGCTCTCCTCAGAAGACCTGGGGACAAAGTCCAGCTCGTCTGCAGTCATGAAAAGACGGACTACAACCTCATGTACTGGTACCAGAAATCCCCTGGAGACCGAGCTCTGAAACGGATCGGACATGTGTACTACAGCACAATAGAACATGAGGAGTCTTTCAAAGAACATTTTAACATCACTGGAGATATGAGTGGAAGCACAGCAAAGAACGGCTCTCTGTTTATAACTGACCTGAAGGCACCTGAGCACAGTGCAGTGTACTACTGTGCAGCTAGCTATGCACACTGACTGCAGATCCCCTCTCCTTCATACAAAAACTCTGAACCAACTTTAATCGTTGTAATTTAGACCCTGAACAAGCCCCTCCCAGCAGCTGCTCTTGATTTGATGCCATTATCTCAGCCAGTCATTTTATAATGAGGCTGTTTCACCTTCACTTCCTTTTCCTTTCCTGTTCAAACCTCAGTCAGCTCATCAGAGGCATCAGTTGGATCTCCATCACTCAGTGAAAGTCCGGTTGACCTCATCTCAGATCCCAGCTCTGATACACCTAAAACTCTGTGATACATAGTTTGGACATATTTTCTAAACATTTCTGAGTCACTTAGTTTTATTTTGAGGGAGTCAACATGATCTGTTTGCTCTTTTTCTGTTGCCTGTCAGGTAATAACTTTTTATGATGAGCTCCTTTAAATGTGGAGATGGATTCATTTTAAATTTGTCACAGTATGTTCTTTATTTTCTGTCTTTGTCTAGGTGCTTGTCTGGGTGTGGAGGTCCGTCAGTCTCCCCCAGATCTCATCACAAAAGTTGGTGACAATGTGCATATTTTCTGCACCCATGATAAAACTGACTACAGGATGATGTTCTGGTACCAGCAGTCGCCTGGAGACACAGCTATGAAACTCATTGGATATTTGAATTATAAAGCTGTCACAATGGAAAAGCTGTACGAAGCAGATTTTAATATCACTGGAGATTTGAGTGTTAATACGGCAAAGAGCAGTTCTCTAATCACCAAAGCTACACGACCTGAGCAGGCAGTTTATTACTGTGCAGCTAGTCGAGCACGGTGGAAAAAATCCCCACTGAACGCAACAAAAACTCACAATTCTTTATCATCAGTGGTTTTGAAACAGACGGCTCTCAGACACCTGTCACTGTGGTTGTGTTTTCATTTGATGAGACTGTCTATTTCAACTAGGCAAGTTATTTAAATACAGTACATATAACCAGGAAATAAATATTTAACAATATCAGTTAGATGAAAATGAAAAAATAAGTGAAGCTGAGTCCTTCACATACTGACACACCACTTTTCTCCTCTCTGCCACCAGGGGACGCAAAGACACATTCTCGTATCTTCTCTAAGCGCAGTAAAGCATCCTTGGTCAGCGTCAATGATTCTGAAGTCCTGTATTTTATAAACTCATACAAGGACAGTGCTAATAAACCATAATCTACTAAACACGTGTGCAGATATTCTGCTGATCTGCCACATTGTGTATTTTGTGGCCTAGCACAGGATCTATTTTTTCAGTGTGTAGAACACTTCATGCAGTGCTACAAGTATACAACAGGATTCTTTACTCGGGTGGAGAACTCCTCCCAGCAAGCTGCATGCAGCTGCATTTTTGCCAACTAATGGACAGTGACAGTGTGACTTCATCACTTCCCTTTCCTCTTTAGACTTCGTCATCTCAGTGGAGCCGTGAGTGAATTCTCATCATGAACAGTGACAGTGATCAGAGTGAACAGATCCACAAAACATCTCAACACGTAATCAGATGGTTTAAGTGTGACAAAGACAGAATGATCTTCCTTCTAGTTTTTTGTTGCCTTTCAGGTAAACATCATAAAACAGATTAATTCCTCTGAATGTGAAAATACTTGAATTTTAATTTACTGTCATCACAATGTAAATCATTCTTCTTTTTTCTCTACTCAGGTGCTTGTCTGGGTGTGGAGGTCCATCAGTCTGCCTCTGATCTCATCACTAAAGTTGGTGACAATGTGCATATTTTCTGCACCCATGATAAAACTGACTACAGGGTGATGCTCTGGTACCAGCAGTCGCCTGGAGACACAGCTATGAAACTCATTGGATATTTGTATTTTAAAGCTGTCACAATGGAAAAGCTGTACGAGAAACAGTTTATCATCTCTGGAGATTTGGGTGGGAATACAGCAAAGAACGTTTCACTTGTGTTCCAGACATCTGGATTTAATAACAGTGCAGTGTACTACTGTGCAGCCAGCCAAGCACAGTGACTGTTGTTTCTTTCTCCTTCGTACAAAAACGTCTCAAACCATTATCAACATTTATGCCTTTGAATTGGAACAGGCCCCTCCCAGCAGCTGCCATCAGTGCCAGCCCAGATCCAGGAATAGTGTATTTAAACATTTCCTTTCCTTTTCAATCCTCAGTCAGCTCAGTCAGTTTATTTATGTTGCTGATGATGAGAGCCAGTCAGTCAGACTTTTAAGTAACTTTTATATCGAGGAAGTAAAAATGTTTGTTTTTCTCTTTTTCTGTTGTTTTGCAGGTAAACTGATTTCTTAAATCAAATTAGCTTCTTTGAATGTGGAAACTGTTTCAGTCTAAATTAATGTCTTTTTAATTTTCTGTCTTTGTCTAGTTGGTTGCCTAAGTCTGGAGGTCCGTCAGTCTGCCTCTGATCTCATCACTAAACCTGGTGGTGAAGTGCAGATTTTCTGCACCCATGATAAAACTGACTACAGGGTGATGCTCTGGTACCAGCAGTCGCCTGGAGACACAGCTATGAAACTCATTGGATATTTGTATAACAAAGCTGTCACAATGGAAAAGCTGTACGGAGCAGATTTTAATATCACTGGAGATTTGAGTGGGAGTACAGCAAAGAACGGTTCACTTATACTCAAACGTGTAGAACACAGTGCAGTTTACTACTGTGCAGCCAGAGAAGCACGCTGACAAAAAACCCCTCCAAACTTGACAAAAACTCTCCACCATATTTTATCATGGTTTTGAATGAGACATGGGATAAAATGCTCGCTCACACACACACACACACACACACACCTGCTTCAGTGGTTGTATTTGTCATATCATGTTCAGTAACCACAGCTGTGGTATATTCTAATTAAACCGGATAAAACGACACAAGACTAAAATATAATGAAATGTGTCAAACACAAACCTGAGGGGAAGAGAGCGGATTCAGATATCACTCTAATATGAGACGACATGAAGCCACTCCTCCTTTCTACATCTACTTAAATGTGACAGAAAGCAGCAGAGAGCCTGTCATCACTCAACTCATTCTTCATTTCATCTATGACTTTACAGTAACTCAGTGCTCCATGTCAGAACTCTGCATGATGATTAGACTCCTCTTTTGTCATTTCCTTACAGGTAACAGGTGCTGCATTGTGAACTAAGATGTACTGAAATACTAGCACACATCTAAAATCAATAATCTGTGTGACTCTGCTTACAGCAGGTTTTTCTCTGGGAGTTCAGGTCCATCAATCCCCCTCTGCTGTCATCAGTAAGGCTGAGGGTGAAGTACAGCTTTTCTGCACACATGGACAAAGTGACTACAGAGTGATGCTGTGGTACCAGCAGTCACCTGGAGACACAGCTCTGAAACTTGTTGGATATGGATATGGCGAGTTCAGAAATGACAGCGTGGAAGAGCCGTTTAGAAAACACTTCAGACTGACTGGAGATCTGAGAGGACACAAAACAATAAGTAGTTCACTTTCAATAACCAATCTAAAAGTACCTGAACACACTGCAACATATTTCTGTGCTGCCAAGGAACCACAGTACATCAAACATTCATCTGCAGTCGTCAAAAACTTCTGCGCTCCCTCCTCTGAAAGTGGGTTAAAGATCAAATGATCCCCCAGTGAAACGTTGTGGTTTGACTGATTTGTTTCCGTTCATATCAACAGCTTGTCACTAAAGAGAACTTTACACTCCACAGCAGCAACAATTCACAGGAACAGCACTTACCATTCCACTTTTGTGGATCAAACATGTGGTTTCTTTGTTTTTTTTAATTTCTCAAAGCCACAGTGTTGATGGTTCACAGTCATTTGGTGATACGGCTTCTCTTGAATTTTAATTTGTACTGGTTTCCAACCTAGTGGTCCTATCTTGATATTGACGGATGCAAGAAAGATTTAACAAGAAAGAAGAAAAAAATATATAAATGTTATTGTGGGGTCATGTTACCTACAGTATCTTTAGGAACCAGTGATCTACAGGAATGTCATACTGTATCAGTTTCCAGCTGACCGTCCACGGAGATGCTCAATTCCACAAATGCAGGTAAATTTACCTTTTGATTATGTATATCAAAGTGACAGAAATAACTTTGCCTAAACAGTTACTGTCAAAGGTTCAAGGTTCATCCTCCTAAACAGGCTGAATTCATGAAAGTTTCTCAGGGTCAACATGGGATGTGATTTCTCAACATCACTTCCTGCCCCTCCTTCTGATCCACAAAACGCAGCAGACTGTAGCTCCTTCTTCACATTCAACATGGCGGCTTCTCATCTCATAGTGTCCACGTGTCCCATCGTGTCTATCATTACTCTGCTCTGGATTGAAGGTATTTCACATGTGTAATCAAAAATCTAATTGTTTCATGAAGTAAATAACTTTATACAGTAGAGCTGAGGACTGTTTAACGCTGTGATCTCTTTACAGGAGTTTACCTTAGTAAAGAAAAACAAGTATTTCAGACTCCAACTCAGCTGCTGATGAAAGCAAATAGTGAAGTCAACCTGACCCTCACACATAAGATCCCAAGCTATGACACTATCCTCTGGTATCAGCGCTCACCAGGAGACACTTCCCTGAAGCTGATTGGCTACGTTTATTACCAAACTCCCACAACTGAGTCACAATTTCAAAGCCACTTTAAAGTGAGTGGAGATGGAGAGAAAACAGCTTATCTTCACATCCTGAACTTGAGAGGCCCTGAAGACAGCGGAGAATATTTTGGAGCATTAAGTATGCACAGTAATAAAAGATAGTGACTCTCTCGTACAAAAACCTCCATAATGAACCAGCAGAGAACAGCACAGCAGCAGGAAACCACTGACACCAACAACACAGCATCAAACCTCTGACAGTCTTCATTATTACTGTTGGTTCATTAAAAGTTTTTGGCTCCTTTTACTGTGTACATTAAAATAAAAACATAAAACAAAACCCTGAGACCTTTAACTCCCCGATATGTGCATTTCATCACAGATTAATGTTCACTGTCACTGTTCAGCTCTCTACCATAAAGCCACAAAGATGTATTGAGTATTTTCAGACATGGTAATGTTTGAACTTGTTTCAGCATATTCTCTCAGGTGACAGACAACCGTGTGATCGTCTCTGTATCATTGAACAGCAGACAGCAGTGAAAACATCTGTAAGCTCCTCCCTCCTCTTTATAAATGTGTTTAGGCTTCCTCCTTACACAGTTAAGATTTGGGAGCAAAGAGAACATTATGACGATATGAGCATATGAAACTAATCTTTAAAATGATTGTCATTTTGTTCTTTTCTCTGTCTTTACTCACAGGTAAGAGTCACAGCATGTGTCATTTCTCCTGACAAGAACAGACTTTTCTGTTTTTCTTCAGTTTTTTTCATTTTGTCTTCTAGACTCTGTGTTATCATCGGTCGTGATCCAACAGTCTGTAAATCCTCTGATAAAACATGAAGGAGAAGAAGCCCGTCTTGACTGTTACCATGGTGACAACAACTACATGTTTTGGTACCGGCACAAGTCAGTAGCAGGCCAAAGGTCCATGGAGCTTATCGGACAGCTTCATTATGAAAACCCGAACCTTGAGAAGAACTTTGCACATTTCAACATAACGGGCCACTCAAAGCGCCAAGCTCAGCTGGTTATCTCCAACATAAAGCCAACAGACACTGCAGAGTACTTCTGTGCAGCGAGTTAGCACAGTGCTTCAAATCCTCTGGCTCCTTTACAAAAACCTGGTGGCTCACAGCATCAAACATGCACCTGCATCAAAACTTTTATACTTGAGAGCTAAAAGTCTGTCTTCACACAGTTTCTGCCTCTGCTCTGAGAGGATAAACACTGGTATAAAATACAGACTGGACACAGACACACTTCAAGACTGCAAACAAAGCTCCTCCCATGAAAGCACGTCCTCGCTTTGGTCTGTTTAACATGGCAGAGATTCTGATGTCATTTCCTCTATTCAGATCTCGAGAGTTGGCTCACTGTGTTTTCATTTATTTCATTTCTTCTTTAATCAAAATGATCCCAGCCTTCATCACCGTGACTGTCTTAATGCTCTGGGCAGCAGGTAAGGTTAATGTCTACATATACATTTGCATTATTTCTCAAGCAGACATTGGACTTCTCTGCTTTAAAAACGTTTTTAAAATGTAACCTTGAACCAATTTTGGATGTTTTCTGTGTTTCAGATGGTTCTCAGGCTGTGCTCATCACTCAGTGGCCCCACTCCATCGTCAAAGTGCCCAGTGCCTTGGCAGAAATGCACTGCTACCAGAATGACACAGATTATCAATATATGTACTGGTACAGACAGAGAGGGAAAACTCTCCAGTTAATGGTGACGATAGTAGGAGACAGACCCAGCTTTGAAGAAGGATTCAAATCTGGTTTTCGGGCAGTGAAATCGAAGGAGAAGCAGTGGTCTCTGACAATTCCGAGCGTTCAGAGCGAACACGAGGCTGTTTATCTGTGTGCTGCTAGTCTACACAGTGATGTGGCAGACCTCAGGTCTGTGACAAAAACATACAGCGAGGAGGCGCGTTGCTGTTCTGACACCTGACTCATATTAATAACAGTCAAATAAAGGAAGGAACAAAACTATGGGAGAAGATGATATCAGAGACTTTTACTACATATTTTTAATTTACATTAACAAAAGTGAGAAAATAAAAATATCAACAGGTTTGTGCAAGCGCCTGCAGTGGTTCAAATTACCATCCTGAATAGATTCAACCAACAGGTGGAGGCACAGCACATGGCATGAATTCACTGACACAGACAGTGCCCTCCCTCTTCAGCATTATTTTTCCCAGGGCAAAACTTTTCCCTCACATTAGTCTGTGACAATGTCGTCACCTAAGCACACATTTGGTTTTCTCTGCATCTGGTTTTCATGTAAGATCTCAATTGTCACCCTGAATTACATAAAATGATTCATTATTTGTTTTAAATGCTCTGAGATCATTGTATAGATCATCTGTATTGTCTTCTTGTCTGTTTCATCTATATCTGCTTCCTCCACAGGTCAGGTGAGTGCTGTTACATTTCACCAATCCCCTCCACAGATCGTGAAGGAGAGCAGTGAGGTCAATATTAACTGCAGCCATGATGATTGCGTACGGATATGAAGGCTCCCCAAACTATGAGGGTCAATTTGAAAAAGAGTTCAAGCTGACAAGAGAAAGCACAATGAGAGGAACGATGACTATTCACAGAGCAAACCTGCCACACTCTGCTGTGTATTTCTGTGCTGCGAGTACACAGTGATGTGGTTTAATGCCACTCCCTCACTAAAAACCCTCATCTCTGAGTGAGACATTACTGATGAGGCGGTGTCTCTCCTTATACAGACTCTCTGAAGGAAGCTGTTTCTCCTGCAGCAGAGCAAACCTGGAGGATGTCTCCACTTGGGATCAGCCTTCTTCTCATCTTGCTTCCATGTAATGAAATTAACTGCAAAAATAACAGTTTAATTCTGCTGTTAATTTATACAGAAAATACTAATGTTTTTCACTATGGCTTCTGTTTCTACCACTTTTTGAATCTTTGTTTTTCCTCACAGATTCCACAGCTAAGAGTGTGATATTTGATCCGTCTCATCCAAAAATTGTCAACCAAACGACCAGAGTAGAAATTAAATGCCATCATGACGACAGCAGTCTTACAGTAATGCTGTGGTACCAGCAAACAGAGAGCGGGCTGATGGATTTAATTGGATACGGCTACACTAGCGGTAAACCCAACTATGAGAAGCAGTTTCAAGATCGGTTTGAAATCACAAGAGATGACATCCAAACAGGATCTCTGATCATTCAGAGTGTGACTCTATCAGACTCTGCTGTGTATTTCTGTGCTGCGAGTACACAGTGATGTGGTTTAATGTTTCCACCTCACAAAAAACCCTGTTCACTGTTTTCTCTGTTGTTTTCATGCTAAAGATCCTGAGGCAGGCTGGTAGAACTATGCTCATTACAATTACTGGCCAAATATATTGACACATACCAGACGGCTGACTCTAGGTCTCAGTAGTTCAGGACACACATACAGTAGAAAGCAGATACAAACATAAAGCCAAACAGGCAAGAGCTGCACTACAAACTATGAACAGTATACACAGTTAGATTGTCATGTACTATACCTGCAGGATCGTTGGACAAGCAGTGCAAGAGTGTAAACAACGTATGGATAATATGATAATCTATATAGAGATGGGATTATAAATATATTACTGTAAGAGCATGCAATGACGTGTGTGAATCATCCCTGGGGCACATACTGCAAGCCAGCAGCTGTTGGTAACCAATCAACACGTCAACAGTCTAAAACCAGCCCTGATACAAACACAGAATTAAGACTAAACTTCAACTCGTATACATGTTAGCACAAGAATCAGTGTCTTACAGCAGTAACGTCCAGCATCTCAGAGAGGACTAAAGCCTTTGACAGCAATCCTAGTCTGATACAGTTTCTAATGTGTCTAATAATCTGGCATTTATTTTATCAAGTGATATATCAGTTTAATTTGTTTTACACAACCAATAATCCAACCCTGAAACAAAAATGAAAAGAATCTATCTTAGCGTTACTCTACACTGGAGATCATGTTTCATATGCTCAAAAGTCTGTGTTCCAGTTATGTCATCATGTGGCCATGTGACCTCTTGGTTTGTGTGAAGCGTCTCAGTATGAACTGCTTCATTCAGCTGGAAGTTGACTCATCGCTGACATGCTCGTCACAGTCGTACATCTGTCGCTTCTTTTACACACAGGTGGGTTACTGTATGATCTTAATGGATGGATAATGGATGTACTAACCGAGAGGGTGCTATTTGTGTGAACATGAATTTGCAGTTCTCTACGCTTAGGTATGACACAATGGAATCTGATCTTTTATGTGCTGCAGGTCTCACTGTAGTGCTTCAGTCTGGAGATCAAATTTCTGACCCAGGAGGCACAGTGGTGTTGGAGTGCAGTGTGGCTCCAGGGTTCAGCATGAGCAGCTTCACCATGTTCTGGTACCAACAAAACCACTACGGAGCTCCAATAGAGTTTCTCATCAAGGAGCATGAACAAGCTGTGCGGCACTTCAAGGCGTCTATCGACACATCCAAAAACAAATTCTCCCTTCAGATTACTGAGCTCTCTGTCAATGACAGCAGTACCTACTACTGTGCTGCCAGGCACAGTGCTGAACACAGACCAGACAGCCATACAAATAACATGTCTGTCTGTCACAGATGGCGTGCAGACAGGAAGGAGCTGTGGCTTGTTTGGTTTTTATACCGAAGTTGAACAGTAAAGAAACTATCAGTGATTCCCAAAGGTCGGGTAACACACTGGACCAATACTGGACTTTAGTTTATTAGTATTTGGTCATGTCCATCACCACGGCTGATCCCACTGGTGTTGTTGTGGAGAAATTGTTGAAGCCAAAGGTCAGTGGTGAGGTCAGGAAGAAAGTGTGTGTTCAGGAGCCTCTGATGTCTTATGCTGTATTATTTATTAGCACTTGATCAAGGAGAATTGGAGACATTCTCATAAAGCATCATAAGTGCCTGAGTCGGTCTCATATTCTGCCCAACATCACAAACACTATACGCCTCGAATTAGGTAAAAGAGAATGCTTTTACCAAGGATGGTGTCTTTGTCAAAAATTCCATTTAAAAGTATGTATGTGTCACTCAGAACACTACAAGAATAGAAAATTCCATAACAGATGTGAGGTGAGGTTTTCTTTAGGGGGGCAGGTGAAGGAAGTTTTCCTTGATATTAAACAGAGCAGACAAACATGGAAAAAAAACAGGACACTGCCTTTAGATGATGGGCTGACAAACATAAAAACAGTCTGAAATTATCAGCTGGGGGTGGCACTCTACGAGGCCTGGTACAAACCTCGTATGGGGGATTTAAATCATGGCATGGGTCCCATACAAATGTCACAGAGATGTGAATCTAACAGTGACATAACTGTCCATCTCTGGTACAACTCAAACTTCTTTCATCCATCCACGCAATGTTCATAACACAGATTTGGACAGTTGTTAATATTATTAGCTGAGATTGTAACATGTTATGTTCTCTTATGACAAATATTTGTAGCTGCTCTTGGAAGGGACAGAGCATGGAGAGGTATTTATTAATACCACTGCTCTGTCTCTCCTTTCACAAACCATCAAACACAAGATTGATAAGATATTTAGTGATAACCTGCATTGATTTTCTGTCCACTTGAGGTGCCTCCTTCATTACTTTTTGTCTTGATCTAGATCGAACTCCTAAAAAGGTAAAGGTTATTTTCTTTCCACTGGCTAGTTGCAAACTTTGCAAGTACTAAATGATGCTCAGTGAAAACCAGAAATAGTTATGACACAAAAGTGGGTAAATTTGAATGTATTTATATAAACAGAAACCAACTAGATGCCACATACATCACGTTTCAGTACGATGCATTGTACAGTATGATGTCTCTTTGGACTGTTGAGCTAGAGAAGCAGTTTTTCTTTAACCTGCAGTTGCCGTTCAGAGCCCACTAGGCGACTGAAGCTGTGCTGAGAAACTCCTTCAGATCTTATGTGGCTGCTCAGTGAAGTGGCTGCTCAGCCTGAAGACAGGGTTGTTTGTGAATGTAGATGAGCCAGATTATTTTTACTCTTAACTGTAAGATGTCAAAATGAAGCTGCTTTTGGTTGCAGTTCTCTTCTTCATCAGTAAGAACATTTATGCTCATTTGAAATAAAAATCTAATGTTTTTTTTCTTTACAAACTTCACCATTGAAGTTGTTAATTCATTTTTCTTATTTTCCAGATTCCTCAGGTGGTGTGAAAATTGAGCAGCCTTCATTTGTATTCAGCCGTGAAGGAGACAGGGCTGTAACTTTGCAGTGTGAACAAGATGATCAACAATATTACAATATGTACTGGTACAGACAAAGCAGCAGTATGGAAATGCAGCTCGTAACATATTCTCTCGGGAAGGACATGTCGACCATTGAAGCTCCTTTCAACAGTTCCAAGTTCACCATGTCCCGGCCTACACTGCTGAAATCCTCTCTGCAGATACAGCGTGTTGAAGCTGCAGACTCAGCTGTGTATTACTGCGCCTCTAGTAGAGCACAATGATTCAGAAAGCCTCATCAGCTGAACAACAACCCCAAGAACAAACCAGGAGGAGACAATAAGGAGGAAGGGATGGATGAGGGTTAACATGTTCACCTCTAAGGTAGTCTGAACACAACTTTGTTGGTATGACAATAAACTAACATCACTGTGACATAAAAATGTGTGTGTATGTGTAGTTTTGATGACTATTAATTTATTCAGAGGTACAAAAGTGCTCCACCACAAGTCTTAATGTTTCTGCAGTGACACCGCAGAGCTGATCAGTTCAGATAAGTCAGCAGGTGTTAACATGCGAAATGTTACTCGTCACATTCAGAATTATTATCCTACAGTTCCTCTAATCTCTGTCACTCTGTGCTTTACTCTCTGCTATTTTATTTTACTATAATTCTGTGTGCAGACTGATAAAAATTAAAGTGTAAGAGTTTATCATACACTGACCTCTGCAGGGTTCATGTGAGATTACACTCATCTAAATGAGTAACATCAAAAAGGAGCCAGTGAAATATTAAACCTTTCAGCATAAGACCTCTGGGACTCCTGTGTATTTTCCACTGACTTAAACCAACAAATGATAAGTAAAAATCTACACAACATAAAGGAACATAAAATGTTTAGTTTCGTGTCTGAGCTTTCAGATGACTACCAAAGATTTAGTGAAATAATCATTACTGAGGAATGAATTCAAATGTCACATATAGTATTTATAGCCTAAACTTTGCAGGGGTGTAATGCAACAAAGTACATTTACTTGCAATTTTAAGATATTTTATTATACAGTATGTGTTGAGTTGCTTTATATTTCTGTTATGGTACTTTACAATGAGTCAAGAAGGTAGACTCCACCTTTAGCAGCTAGAATACCAAAGTGATGCGGCGCAGCAGCAATTATGATCCAATAATTGTTCAAGTTTATTTTGGCCCTGATACTTGTAGAATGTAGAAATTTTGTCTGTTGTACGTTTAAGTGAATAAGAGACTGGTGAAAGAATAAACCTGCATGCAGGAAGCTGCCTTATGACATTAAGAGCTGGTGTTACTGTTGATATGAAAATATTGATAATGTGACACAGTCTCTTCATATTATCGGTTATGAAATCATGATAAATGATCACTGTAACATAAATATGTGTAATGCCAGTTATTATGTCATAATATAAGTTTAATATGATGGTTTCTTGTGAAGGAATAATGTAACTGAACTGCTTAAGGATCACCTGCAGACTCAGTGAATGTTACTCAGTGAGTGTGTCTCCTCAGTTCACGGATCACTGGGTGGATAAAGAGGTGTGACCAGCAGAGATGTCACTTCCTCTGAGGAGTGACAAACAAACACAAACAAAAGACCAGCTTCCCTTTTCCTTCCCTCTGTTCTTGCATCTTTTCTTAGCTGTCACAGAAATAGCAGCAGTCAGGTTGGAGCGCGTTCAGCGCCAGTCAGCCCGACCTGTGCAGCTGCTCTCACAGACAGACAGAGATGGAGGCTGAGATATGGAGAAGCTGGGTGGGGGAAGGAGAGAGGGGAGAGGGAAAGAAGCTTTAGGTTTTTGTATGACGGCTTTTCAACGTGGGGACAGGGGGCCACGGTGATACAACCCCATAAAGCCGCTGTACAAAAACCTCCTCCCATTAACTCTCATTGTGTAGACTGCTACATGCTGCCTGACACACTTTGTAGAGCAGAAAAATCAATAATCTGAAGGTGTGTAGCATCACAGGACACTTTGCTGTTAAAAAGTCAATTTATATCCAGAAAATTTGCTGGAAAAAAGTTTTTTAAATGACTTCCAGTTCATTTGTGGAACATTGGGATCCTGCTAATAATCTTGACAAAAAACAACACAACTTTGGACATTATGAAACTCATCCAGCACGTCTGAACCTTCTTCATCCTCTGGATCATTACACGGTCTCAGCATGCTGATTATGAAAAGTTTTGTGACATTTTGGTAGAGGACACATTCAGTGTGACACTGGATCTGAAGCTTACTTTGGAAAAGGAACCAAACTCACTGTTTTAGGTAAGTCTGAGCTTTTAAACTTCAGATCACTGCAACACACTTCAAATGTTTCCACTGATCAGACGAAAGTGAGAGAAAATAAAGTCATAAAAAGGTTGAAATATTGAGCTGAAGTGAAAACACTGTGACCTACACTGATCCTGCTTACTTTGGCCAAGGAACCAAACTGACTGTTTTAGGTAAATATCTCAGTTTATTTCTTCAATTTAATTGATGTCACACTGCTTTAGACTCTTTGTATGAACAGAAATATGATTTCAAAAACTTTCCAAACATGATTCTGGTAGACAAAATCAAGAAGTTCATGCTCAGTATTTGTTCACTGTGACAATGTCAACGAAGCTTACTTTGGAAAAGGAACCAAACTCACTGTTTTGGGTAAGTCTGAGCTTTAAAACTTCAGTTCAGAGCAGCAAACTTAAACATTGGCATAAAAGCCAAATACAAAACTTATGAAAGAAATCGAAATATTGTGTCAAACACAAAACACTGTGACCAACACACAGCCTGCTTACTTTGGACCAGGAACCAAACTGACTGTTTTAGGTAAATATTTCAGTTTATTTCTTCATTTTCATGATGTCACACTGCTTTAGAGTCTCTGGTACGTTTTACATAATGTTTCTGTTTATACAAAGATAATTCTGCTAGAGAAAGACAGAAGAGTTTCATGCTCAGTATTTCTGCACTGTGACAATGCAAACGAAGCTTACTTTGGAAAAGGAACAAAACTCACTGTTTTGGGTAAGTCGGGGCTTTAAAACTTCAGTTCAGTCAAACAAACTTAAATGATTTTCATTGATGGGCTGAAAAGAAAACTCTGTCATGAAACGCTGAAATTTTGAGCTGAAGTGAAAACACTGTGAACTACAATGAGCCTGCTTACTTTGGACCAGGAACCAAACTGACTGTTTTAGGTAAATATTTCAGTTTATTTCTTCACTTTCATTGATGTCACACTGCTTTAGACTCTGTGTTTAAACACAAGTATTAATTAAAACTTTACAAAGATAAATCTGGAAGAGAAAGACACGAGAGTTTTATGCTCAGTATTTCTGCACTGTGACAATCGTGAAGCTTACTTTGGAAAAGGAACCAAACTCACTGTTCTGGGTAAGTCAGTCATGAAAATGAAATTGAATTAATGTAACAGGCTTTATAAATGGATCGGTGCATTCAAAATCCTAAAGTACTCAGGTTGTTACACTTTAGGTTGAGCTCAGGGCTTTTTGACTTGAAGCTTAAGCGCTGTGCCAATTACGAAGCCTATTTCGGCCAGGGAACAAAACTGACTGTTCTCGGTAAGTAAGACGTCAAATGTTCTTCTAATTAACTCACCTGTACAAAATGTTCAAATACAACAAGTTAAAGCAGGCCTGTTGTCAAGGCAAAATGTTCAAGTTGCAACCAGGTTAAAACCGGTGCAGCAGTGTTGGTGTTAGATTAAAAGAATAATGCATACATACTATAAAGACTTGAAGAAACTAAATGTAAAGAAACATAGTAAGAGCAGCATCTTGGGGTATTTTGAGCACTGATCAAGTGCACTGTGACTTTGGTGGTGGGGAAGCTTTCTTCGGTGGAGGAACAAAGTTAACTGTTTTAGGTAAGACACATGCTATTGTACATAAAGTCTATGATAACGTCTGAACAGACGAAAAACACTGTAATTGGAGAAATACTTTAAAAACTAAAAACTTTACTGTATTCAAATCATTTAATGCTGAAGTTCAGCTCAGAGCTTTTTGTTCTCGAGCTTAAACACTGTGTCAGTACGAAGCCTATTTTGGCCAGGGAACAAAACTGACTGTTCTTGGTGAGTAAAACAAACATTTTGTCTCATAATTTCACCTGTAATGGAGGTAAAACATGGAAGAGTCCAACAGGTTTGGGTAAGAGCAGCATCTTGGGCTGTTTTAAGCACTGATCAAGTACACTGTGACTCTGGTTATGAAGCTTTCTTCGGTGGAGGAACAAAGTTAACTGTTTTAGGTAAGAAATTAAAACAATGAAATACTGCAACAGGAATGTGTCTGTGAGAATCTAACTGTCTAGTTCAGGTTTAGTTCAGACCAGTCCTTAAAAGCTTTAAAACTGTCAGTGGGCTGTTTTGAGCACTGATAAGTGCACTGTGACTCTGGTGGTACTTCAGAGGCTTACTTTGGTGGAGGAACAAAGTTAACTGTTTTAGGTAAGAAGTCATTTTAAAGTTCATTAAATGTTGTTCAGGTTTGACTTGAAGAAGTTTTTGGAACTGTAAAGTTACTCTGAAGCTCAAACGACTTCTTCACACCAAAGTTTTACCCAATACTAGATAAATAATCATGATTGAACCACATAAAAACATGAGTAGACTTTTAAATGGTAAAAATAAGTCGATGACGATTTGACTGTTTGAAAACTACAAGTTAAAATCTCTCCACGTCTCAAGGAGTGACAAAGTTTGAACAATTTCAAAGTGGTACAGACAAACAGAGGCAGTAGGAAGAGTTTTTGTTACAGCTGAAAGTCTCTGTGCTCCTACAACGAGGCTTACTTTGGAGCTGGAACTAAACTCACTGTTTTAGGTAAGAAAACCTGCAGAAAAAATCTCAGAGCATGATTCAGAACTTGTTTTTAATTTAGCAGTAAGTAACTGTGCAGCATTCACCTTTTATTCATTTCTTAATTAATTGATTTGATGCTAGACTTCATTGTTAGAAAGTGTAAAACAGGTCATTGTGGAAGTTTATACTAAAGAGAACACAGTGCTGTCTATGTTCTTCTGTAAAAGTACTGCAGCAATAAAACATTTGGCTGTATGCCCAGATTATTACGCTCACAGCGAGTTCTTATCAGCTCTGTGAAACACTGTGAGTTCACAGTCTGAAGCTTACTTTGGAGCTGGAACTAAACTCACTGTTTTAGGTAAGACAATAACATACAAACAAACTAATATCATGTTCAATAAGATAAAATGGCAAACTAGTTTGTAACTACAAGGTTAGAGTTGAGGGTTGTTTTTAATCTCATGCTCTTAAATTGATCAAAAGTCAGAAGTTTAATCATGTTCCAAATGAATTTGATTCAGTATGAATGTGTCTTATTTCTACATTTGTGTGCATTAAGGTTTGTAGTTTATCTGGAAAAATAGCACAAAGACAGTTTACAGCTTTCAGTGCTGAAAGCTTCAACAGTTTTTCTGTAGCCTTGTATCAGTGTGAACAACTACGAGCCTGCTTACTTTGGCAGTGGAACCAGACTCACAGTGTTGGGTAAGAAAATAACATCTGCTAAATTAGTGCTAAGTAATTAATTTAATGATTTATCAAATAATTGATATGCATGTGTTTGTAATAGTTGTCTTAAACCTGAAAATATCCACGATATATTTCTATATTGGCACTAGTCAAGAAGTCAAAGGAAAAAAACCTAAACAGTACAGCAGGTGAGATAAATGCTGATCATGATTGTACTGGTTAGTGGAAACTCTCACAAATAAAGGAAAGATAGATGTGATCAGCCACTGTAGGAAGATTTTTACATGCGAGTGAGCAGTGTGCTCTGGAAACTATCCTGCTTATTTTGGAGAGGGAACCAGGCTAACGGTTCTTGGTAAGATCACTGGAATAACATAAAAACTAAATCTGCATGTTAGTTTGAAGAGGAGTACAAAAGTTCTCGATGAGCATGTTGTTTTTCTTGACTTTAAACTGTTCATGTCTTACCGTGGGTCTTTTCGATAATGCAGCTTTAATTAATTAATCAAGTGATTTCTGTCCTTTGTCTTTGCAGAAAGGACCCCCGTTGCACCAAAGGTGGAAGTGTTCAAACCTTCGAAAAAGGAGTGTCGAAACAAAAAGAAGACCTTAGTGTGCCTGGCCAGTGACTTCTACCCAGACCATGTCAGCGTATTCTGGAAGATCGACGGAGATAATCAAACTGATGGTGTAGCTACAGACAACACTGCCCTGAAGAAAAATGATAATTACACAATCACCAGCAGGCTGAGGGTCGATGCTGAAGACTGGTATACACCTGGCAAAAACTTCACCTGCATTGTCACCTTCTTCAATGGGACTTATACTGAGGAAATATCACGTTCAGTTAGTGGTGTTGAAGGTATGTTGATGCAGAACTCAGAAATGACAGAAACCTGATCTTTCTGCTTTTAGAAGTTTGAGTAAATGACCATCTGTTCTTGTTCTTGTCCAATCCATCCATTAGCTCCAGCTGCAGGACGTACGATAACAAGAGGTAAATGTTGTTTGTGGTTCTGTTTCCTCGATGCATCACTTCTACTAATACAGTCTAAACATACACTTATATTCGGTGGTATTCATAAGAGTATATGTGTGAAGCAGAGTAGCTGCAGGTATAAACTGTCTCCACAAACTGGACGTTTCCTGTTTGAATCCTTCATCTGAATGTTTTGACTTTCTGCAGAGAACTATTTGAGGGTCACAAACGCTGCCAAGCTCTCCTACGGCGTTTTCATCGCCAAGAGCTGCATCTACGGAGCCTTTGTAGCGTTTCTGGTGTGGAAGCTTCAGGTTTGTTTCACACAATTTAGCCTGTGACCGCTCTCTGCTGTTTTCTGACACCAAAACATTAAACACTGTGTCCTTTCTGTCTGTTGCAGGGTTCAACTGGAAAGCAGAACAAGTGAGAGCTGAGCTGAACAAATGAAATGTAGGAGATCATGTAAATACAGAAAATATTGAATTATATCCACAACTTTGTATGTTGCAACATATTTGCATTCATTATTCAATTAGATGATAAAACAGTTCTATGTATATTCTGTTATAATCTTAAAGCTACTTTAGCATCACATTTATACCTTCAGTAACAATTCTGTGTTTGTGGTTGTGAATCGCTTATTTGCTTAATTTTCTCTCAATAAAAACATTTCAGACAATCAATCATGTGCTTTCATTTCTCTAGAAATGTTTTAAAGAGACCAGAATTAATGGATTAATCTTCATATCAGACAGTGTTCATATCATAATCTGATGGGTTAGACATTAATTACATTTGTAGGTTGCTCTAAATTGTTTCCAGCACTGATTACATGTATGCAGTAACTCCTCCGCTGTGTTTTCTGGGAAAGAAACTATTTCTCGCCTACATACAGAATGTTGAAACATCTCAGCTTGAAAAAACTTCAACCTTTGTTTGGCTCTTAACAAGTTTTTGCAATGAGCAAACTGAGAGGTGACTAAAGTTTTTCAGTGACGTGAGTGATAAATTAAATTCCATCGACTAATCTCTACTTATTATTTTTAAAGAACTCATTTGACTTCATTAGAGTTTAAGTCATGTCTAGTTTTGAGTTTCTGACTTCTCTTTAAAATACAGAAATTCTTCCTTCAGTTCAAACACTGTCAGTAGGAAAGTAAATGTAAGAGTGTGAATCTACCACACAACAACAGGAAATCAACGCTCTCATCTGTGTACAGAAGAAGGTCAAAGCTGTTGTTGGTGATGGAGACAAACCGGGGCTTGAAACCCTGCAGAGGAGTAGAGAGCAGCAGCAGAGGACAGGATGTGGTCACAGAGCAGCCTGCAGATCGAGCTCTGTGCTGAGAAATGACGAAGGTGCAAACTTCCACTTTACCACAACCTCCGGCTCACACCTGCATCTCTGCAGCAAGCCGCCCACACTGCACATCTCTGAGCAAACAGCTGGAAAACTTCCATTTCTGTGTCAACTGAAGCTACTCTATGAACATAAATGTGTTATATTACATACAGTCACACATACAGCTGTTCACTGTGATCTGGTGCAGAAATTTGCATTTGAATATTTTTGTGCTGCAGTACAAAAAATGAAACTGCCATCAGAGACTAAAGACAATTACCAACAGCACAAAAAATGATTTTTTTTTTTTTTTTTTTTTTTTATTGTAGTCACCTTTATAAATCCTCTTCATGTGCATGACTCCACACAAGACGACAATATTTGAAGCATAATAGCCACTTACTAAAAGCTTCAAACTTAAAGTAGGGAAAAACAAACAACATTCTATGTTCTCTTTTTTTTGACAAACATGTTGCTCTTTCACAAGTCAGATAAACAGGAAGTGATGCCAGTGAGATCACAACAGAAGCACGGTGCGTGTCACATCTGTGGCTCTATATTTATATCTCCTCCTACAGACCCTGGGCTTTATAAGGTGAGGTTATCTCTCTGCACGTTAGGAAAAAGAATTCAGTCTCGAGTAAGATCAAAGACTCTCCTTATGAGGTTATTAGAAATGAGTTCTAACAAACCATCAAACAAACAAACCATCTGCGATATACTAAATTCTCCCCAAAAACATTTTCTTCCTAAAAATTTGTATGAGGCAGAAACTAGAAGAGTCCAGAATGAAACCTCAACTGAGACTTGCTGCATCAACAGTATTCAAACAGTAGAGAGCGATCATGTTGAGAGGATTAACTGTCACAGTAATTTTCAGATTTACAGAGGAGTAACGGCCTCTAATATAACACAATCTCTATATCTTCAGCTGATATGAGCATTATTAGCAGCTGCTCCCAAGACCTCAACCTCCTAGTGATGGTGTTAGACAGACTGAAAACAGAAAACATGGCTTTCATCATTTAGATTATCACTGCCCACACCTTTACTTCTTTAAACCAGGCTGGAGGGTCTCACTTTAACAGAGATATTAACCTCTCTGCATTGAAACTCGATGAAATAGCATCAGGAAACAGATCAGGGAGATTTCAATGACTATTTTAAAGTGGTACGTTCATAACTTCTTTCAGCTGCTTCAAACTGAACATGTGGGTCCGGCTTTTCTTTGAATATAGTTGCTGGACATGTGTCATGTTGAGCGACCCCTTGTGGTGGAGAAGGAAACATCAAGTAAAAACATTATTATTATATAATAATATATATTATTTAAAATAAATAAGCTCCTTCTGTGACAAGAAGTAAATGAGCAGTGCAAAGCAATAAATTTAAAACTAAACAGACTTCGGGCGTCTATGACAGTGCCATCTACTGGAGACTGTTAAATTATATCCACAGAACTTGTTGCACTAATGGACACCAGGTAGCAACGTCCATGGCTGTGAAGTAAGGCCATGTACGAAAGTGCTAAAAACTGCAATGCCTTGAGGCTGGCTACAGGACATTTCAATCTCCATAAGTCCCCATGTTCAAATGTCCAACCTCATAGCAGAAATAAACATGTTTACAGCCTGGTACAAAAAACTGTTTGGGTCTCTATAGCTAATTTCACATGATACCTGATAAAACATGACCAAACACATGAAGATGTCATCCAACATCCAACACACCACAAGTCAGAATGGCTGAATGGATGAAAAGGAAAAGAATTTTGACTTAACACCTCAACTGGAGCTCAGCTGAGAGCGTCTGTCGAGAGAGTCTGTCTTGATATGTTCCTTATGAGTGCTGATGCATATGTGAACTAGACTGGTGTTAACATGCTCTCATTCACCATGTTAGCATGTCTTCGTGTAATACATGTGGAGATGATCATGTGTCTAGCATGAGGACTCACCTTGGACTCTCTCTGCTCCAGCTGCTGCTGGGTGGAGGCTGTACAGGTGGAGACAGCAGAGTCTTCAGACTTCAGCTGGATGACCATCAGGGTGACATCTGCTGGACAATCCTGGAACACAGTAACCAAAGTACAAACCTGTGAACCATGATTTCATGAACAATGCCTTTGAATCAGTCAGGCAGGAGCAGAACAGGAACTTGGTATCACTTCGTAAGAATCATCACTGCATCAGGCCAGCAGTAAAATACAAAAATGACCGTTCACAGTCAAACTTCAAAGACTTTACTCGGTGAATGTAGCAACTGTAATTTCCACACCAGCAGGGGGCAACATACTTCAACAAATGACACAAACATCTGACTGTAGCAACACAGCTGCTGTTTCTTAGTTAGCGGTGATGTAGGTAACTTCAGCACCCCTTATGTATTGTAGCAGTGATGTGCTCTCGCTGAACCGACAGGACGTGAACAGAAAGCTGACAGAAGAACGTCACATCGTCTCTAACAAGATGTTAATGCTCTTCATAGTTTTCTTCATTCATCCACCAAGGATTGAGGGTGAAAAATATTCCAAACAGAATTAGACATCAAGAGTTTCAGACTTTAGTGTCTAAGATGTTTTGTTTTTCTCCTCACAGGTGCCTCAAACACCAGCAAAGTCCTCCAGATGCCTGATTTCATCATTAAGAGAAGTGGTGACTCTGTTGCCAGCGGGATCAACTGTTCACACAACATAGCAACTTATGACGTTATTCTCTGGTACAAACAAGACAGACAGGGAGCTCTGAAACTTCTGGGATATCAGTATGCAAAACTGAGAACTCTGGAGGACAATGTGAAAGGAAAAATCAGCTTTGATGGAGATGGCAATTCACATTCAAGCCTCACCATTCTCAACCTTGTATTAAATGACAGTGGTGTGTACTTCTGCGCTGCCAGTCGACACAGTGCTGCAGATTCCTTTAACATCAATACAAAAACTCTTATCTCTTAACTCTTAGTTCAGACTCTTGAACACCTGCAGATTTCACAATGCAATCAACTTCTGCGACAATTTTGAGCCACTGAAATGACAAAACTATTAACACACTTTGTGAGACTGTTAAAAGGAATGTTTAAACTTCTTATTTACATTGAAGAGAGGGCGGATCAGGCTTTTTTTAATACATTTTTTTTAAACTTCTGTAATATTTGAAGACTTTATATTGTTTCGCCTGCACTCAGTAGTCTGAGTCTCAGTGTCAGACCAGCTACATCACTCATCTCTCGTCAGAGCATGAGTAATACTGTACCTCACATGAACAAACGTGTTCTCTTCAGCTCGTCAGTGTCAATGATCAGAACTAGTTAATGTACTGCGATGTACTGCAGGGCGGGTACCTTTTACTACCAACTATACTTTGAACAATGCTAAAAGCTTTGATAAAACAGCTGACAGGATCACGTCACACAATGCAGTGACACTCTTAAGATCAACTTCCTGACACTGATCGTTTGCGTCTGACAGAACATGGATGTCATCATTAAACGAGAACTGCTCCGATTCTCAGTCTTTCTGCTGTGCACTACAGGTACTGTACAATTAAATCAACTGAAGACTCATATATATCCTCTAACATCAAATCAAAATGAGGGTCAAGTTTAACTGCAGCAAAGATTCACTATGGTATCTTTTACTGTCAAACACACAGGTCTAATTGATGGAGGTGATGTCACCCAGCCTGACATGCTGTGGAAACACAAGGGCAACAGCACAACAATCAACTGCAGCCACAGAAAGGATGCAACCTATTTCCAGATGTACTGGTACAGACAGCTGCCTGGAGAAACGATGAAACTCGTCGTGTTCACTATTCCAAACAAGAAACCGGACTTTGAACCGGACTTCAGAGATGGGAGATTCTCAGCAACCAAACCTGACGCTGAGAGTGGAACATTGACAGTGAAGGATCTGGTGGCAGGTGATAAAGGCTTGTACTTCTGTGCTGTGAGTCAACACAGTGATACAGACACATGTGAAAGCTGAACAAAAACCTCAGTCAACTGTGGCACATCTATCACTGAGTCTATTAATCTGCTGTACTGTAGGGGGACCTCAAGTACAATCATCACATAACACAGCGACACTCCCAGCTGCAGCTCTTCATATCTCTGATGTAACGTCACACCTCCCATCACACACACTGACTCTGAGTTCAACAATGATCACAGCTGGTCTGATCAGACTCTCTGCAGCTCTGCTCTGGATTGTAGGTACTGTACATAATGATGCTGACGACTGAGAGGAGAAGCTGTTTCTTTAAATTCATGCTAATGATTTTATGTTGACTGTTCTGCTGATGATCCTGTAATTACCTCCACAGGTCGAACTGATGGCAGTCAGGTCACTCAGACCTCTCTGCTGCAGATGTACAAGGATCAGTCCGCCACAATGAACTGCAGTCACACTATGGGTGTTCATTTTTACCATATGTACTGGTACAGACAGCGACCGGGGGAGAAGATGAAGCAAATCGTTTTTACAACTCCAACGCCTCCACATATATATGAGATTGGCTTCAGTGATGACAAGTTTCCCGCACAGAAGAAAGATTCTCAGACGGGATCTTTGATGGTGAAGAAGCTGCTGCCTGAAGACAGTGGGGTGTATTTTTGTTCTGTGTCAGCACAGTGATACAGGTCAATGAGACAGCTGCACAAATACTGAACTGTTGGTGTCACAGTAAATGCAAGACATCAGTCTTTATCTCTAGAGGGAGCTTGAGAACTGTCGACTTTACTGATGTTTTTGGTTTGTATTCTTGTGACTGTGTCAAAGTTCATTTGAAATGATGGTCACACTGTACGTACTCCACACTACTCAGCGTTTAGAAAGCAGAATTCAGTGCCAATTAAATTATTTATTGTTTAATTTCTTTTGAATTTCAATTAAAACTGTACACACTGAATTTCTGTTTTGTTTCTTTATTTTCAATAAGAAACTTTTTTGAACTTTGTGACTAATTCAAAATAAATAAATCATGTTTCCTACATTGAGTTGAAAGTGTCCCGTATTCTGTGACAGTCACAATCTAAAACATCTTATCTACAAACCACCTCATCACCTCTGTGTTTGCTGTCTAGGATAGTGACTTGCACCTGGAAGTAAGAGAACTCAAACACTGTACAAATGCTCTGTGTTTTCACTGCTAACATCTGCTCATCAACACAGAGACAGCTTAATCGTTAATTTAAAAGTATCACTAGTGTATGTGTGCGTAAGTGTGTGTCGTCTCACAGTAATGACACACCTTTTTACAGAGAGCACCATCATGTGACAGGATGGATGATGTGAGGGTGATATCAGCTGCTGAGTTGAACGCCTCACTGTCACTGATCCATCTGCTGAGCACATCAAAATGTTCTCAGCTCTCTTCTTCACTGTCTCTCTGGCCTGTGCTGCAGGTATTTTACTTCTGGGAACATCTCTAAGAAAGTCAGAAAAGTACAGTTTAACTGAAAAGCATGTCCTCTGCTGTTGCCCTTAAACCTCTTGGTTTGGTTTCAGGTAGTACTGGGGGTACTGGAGTCCATCAGACCCCATGGTTACTGGTAGAGAGGGGTCAGTCTGCTCAGATGGACTGCAGTCATGACCTTGGTGGCAGCTACTTTCAGATGTGTTGGTATCAACAGTTGCCAGGTGAGAGTATGAAACTTGTAGTTCACACGGTGCCTTACAACAGTGAGCCAGACTTTGGGGATTTTAGCCAGGACAAATTCTCAGCCACGAAAGATGAAGCAGAGAGCGGATCGTTCACAGTGAAAAATGTGGAACCTGCAGACAACGGAGTGTATTTCTGTGCCGTCAGCACGCTCACTGTGATGCAGATAGTTGTCAAGTTGTACAAAAACCACTCTCACTCTGGCAATCTGCCTGATCTGATAACACACTGAGGTGGAAAAACAACATGAGATACAGCATGACGAAGATAAAGGTAACTAACAGCGTGTAACAGAAGGAAAAAGCCTTTTTAGGACAGAGAAATAGAAATATACAATGAATTCTATTATACTCTAGTTTAGTGTCAGTGAGGAGGTAAAAATCATTCATCTGCTTCATATGCTGTTGACATGAAGAGTGAGCACTCAGTCTATGTCTCTGTTCATATTCTTTTCAGGCCGTTATAGAGACAGATTTAACATACAGAACTTACAGATTATGTATGCTGAAATTTAAATGATATTAAATGGGCTGTATGTGAGAAAGTCAAACCTCTGCTCCAGAGCCACAGCTGACATCTTTTATTTTACAAACCAAACGTCTTCAGGTTACACTGATAGGATTAAAGATGAAAGTCCTTACATATCAGTGTGGAGGTTTGACTTTATTTGTCAGAATTGGAGTGGATTCATTCAGAATTGGAGTGGATTTATCAGAATTGGAGTGGATTCATTCTCTGTTGATAACCTTGTGTCTCCTCCTGTCTCCTCCCCTCTGACTGTTCCCATAACGTCTGCTCAGTCTGTCAGTCGATGCAGAGATAAAGACATCATGAGAAGCATCAACAGGATCGCTCTGCTGCTTCTCTGGCTCTCCTGTAAGTTTGAATTCAAACTGGTCCAGATAACTTTGTGTCTTTTTTTGCTGTTTGTTTCTGTTTTCTCAATGTTTTTCTCTTCTCTAAATGCAGGCTGTTCACTGAGCACTAACGTCCATCAGGCTCCATCATCAGTATTAGGAAGACCTCATGGTTCAGCAACCATCAGCTGTAACCACTCAGTCAGTTCATACAATGTAATATTATGGTACCAGCAGCCAATTGGTGACTCTCAGCTCAAACTCATTGGATATCTACTATACACTAGTCTGACCCTTGAGGATTCCTTCAAACAGCATTTCAATTTGACTGGAGATGGCTCAGTGAAATCTCAACTTCATATACTAAAGCTCAGACAGACAGAAGACAGTGGCATGTATTACTGTGCAGCTAGTAGGCACAGTGACTCAATGTCGCTGTCATCTTTACAAAAACCCTCTCTGATAATCAGCCTCATAAATTCACACTGAAGAACACACCTGCATCTCTGCAGCGTGTGACGGAAATCACTGCTGATAACAGCCTTAAACAGTCTGTTCTGTGTTTATACAGGAAACTGTACAAATCCACTGATGAAGACGTGTGACGGTCATTAATGTGACCCCTCCTCCTCCTCAACATCCAGGCAGCGCTCTTCAACCTGCAGTCATCATCAGTTTTGTTTTCATCTGCGATACAATCATGTTTAGACTCCTCATCCATTTAGCAGCTCTGCCGTTCTGTTTATCAGGTAATGTTACATTAACTCATATAAGGTTTTTCAGTCACTGCTATTTTTAAGCCACTAAAGCAGATTTAAATGTCTCTTGCAGAACTTTCAAAATACAGCGTTCATCAGACTCCCACTGCCGTGATCAAACATGCTGGAGAAGACGTCCTGATGAACTGCAGCCACTCAAACACTGACTTTGATATGATCCAGTGGTACAAACAGTCTGCTGGGAAAAACGATATGGTTTTAGTTGGCTATGCACGATTCACTATATTAGTTGTTGAAAGTCCATTCAAAGACAGTTATAACGTGAGCGGTACTGGGGGAAGTCTGTCAAGTCTTCATATTCCAAAGAGTCGATCTGAGAACAGCGCCGTTTATTTCTGTGCTGCCAGTAGAGCACAGTGCTACATCAACCCTCCGTCTTCTACAAAAACCTCCTCTGACGCAGACAGTTACACAAAAACACAATTTACCACATGAACGACAAATCAACCACATTGTGGATGACTGATATCAGACAGCTGGCTCACAGTGCGGCAGCTCGATTCTTATTTTATCCGTTAGGGTGCAGTGTTTCTTCACAAATCTTTGGAAGTGTGATCACTTCTTCTTCTTACATTTCTGTCCACATCTCAGTTTTATTGAATATAAATATGTAGAACATCTCAGACAGTCCAGGATGCCTGACTAACAAACTGAGCTAACCTTGGCCAACAGCAACTAGCTCACAGCAGTTTACTTTACTGCCCACAGTGTTGAGGCAGAGAAACTGAAGAATATCAGAGGTAAAACCAGAAAATATTTCCTCCATAAAATATGATCCAGTTTTCCAACAGTCTGTTTTAATAGATTCTGGTTTTTCACTTTGTTTTGGTACACTTCTTTACAATTCAGCAAAAACTAACACTTCATTCATTTTGTTCTTTGAATCTCAACCCTTGTCCAATTTCCTATAAATGTAGTTTCCCATTAGATTTTATAGATTGATTTAATCATTTATTGAATTTAATGAAAATGTATTTTTTTTCCCTTTGCATTGCCCCCTCAACGTCATTAACTGTAACTTTACATGTTAATGTATAATGATAATAATGTATAATATAATGCTGTAAAAAGGGGTAAATACAACAAGTACAATCCAAAGTGACAAGGCCCTTGACAAACTACAACATGATTAATTTATCTTGAAATTTTTTCTGACCCAGTGGATTGTACTGGTAGCAGACATGTTGGTTTTATGATCAGCCCAGATGGTTGCAATATGACACCACACTTGTCTGATAAGACTTTTTCAGTGAAGGAGGAGGGGAGCATGAGTATACCTGCACATACAGTGATGAACAGCTCCACATAGAACGACTTCAAATTCAGTCAAAAACATGATGATCGTTGTCTGCTGCATAATCTTAAATGTTTTACTGGTTTCAGGTAATATGATAAAAGTATTTTCACACGTCTGTTATTTTTCTTTATAAATATGTTGCTGTTGCTATTTAAGTTTCATACTTTCATTTAATCACATACAGTAAAGTTAAAATATGCACATGTACAACAAGAGATTCAAAGCAAGCATCAGGTTTATAATGCAATGAAAGAGGTTTCAGATTTATTTACAGGTCCTTTTCTAAGTCAAACTCTTCTTCAAGTCTCACATTTCCATTTATGAGGACTCGTCTTTGATTACTGTGATTGCATATTGTGCTTTATTTTGTCTGCGCATTTCCCACAGGTTCACCTCTCAGTGACCAGGTCTGTCAGACTCCGACTGATGTACTGATGTACAACAGACCACAACAAACAGCCAACATCAACTGTTCACACAGCATTCCAAGCTATGATCGAATCCTCTGGTACAAGCAATCACAGAGCGGACAGCTGCAGTTTCTGGGATACATGCTGGGGGACAGAGGATTTCCAGAGGCTGGAATGAATGTGAAGATGGAAGGGAGTGCAAATAAAGACAAAACATGCACTTTAACAATTGAAGCAGTCAGCCTGGACAGCAGTGCAGTTTATTTCTGTGCTGCTAGATTACACAGTGCTACAGATCACTGCTCCTCAGTACAAAAACCTCAAACACATTTTTTCATCATTAAAAGGGGATGTGGCATCTTCACAAGATTCACTATGACACCCACCATCTACTGCCTTCATGCTAAAGTTTTACTCAAAGAGGAGGTTGGACATGATCAGTACAGCTGCTGATACACTGACAATATCTTTCATATCAACAAGAAAAGTATTACAAAACAAACAGAAGACAATATGATCATCTTATTTCTAAGCATTCATTTCAACACAATTCTGGTTTCAGGTAATATCAAAAATGTTTTTAATAATATCTGTATATTGTTCACTATCCTACAGGCTGCTATTTGAGCTGGAATTGAATTTCATCAGATTGCTACATTTCATTCTTGATGTTTTTCCAACAGGTTCCAGTGACCAAGTCCACCAGACTCCAGCTCACGTTTACGGCAAACTAGAACAAACAGCCAAAATCAACTGTTCACACAGTATTCAGAACTATAACCAAATCCTCTGGTACAAGCAAACAAACAGACAGCTACAGTTGTTGGGATATGTGTATGGTACAGGTGCAAATCCTGAAGCTGAACTGAAGGTGAAGATGGAAGGAGATGCATCGAAAAACAAAATCTGCACTTTAATAATTGAAAAACTCAGCCTGGACAGCAGTGCAGTTTACTTCTGTGCTGCTAGTATGCACAGTGCTACGGATCACTGCTGCTCAGTACAAAAACCTCCTCATGTCTATATTACAGCTCACAGCCCCTACACCTGGAATAAGCCAGTCTAACCAGTATTGGTCTACCTTTTCATCCAGATCAGATATTGTAATCGGAGGTTTCTATTCACAGCTATACAATATTTAACCTGCCAGATCCTGTGAGAAACAGAAGCCTCACACATTCAGTCTCTATGCAGTGTTTCATTTTAACAAGATCACCATGATGACTTAAATTCTCACACACAAACCTGACGAGTTTCATTGTATTAAACATAAACTTTCATGTTACTGTAAATGAGCATTAAAGGCAGGACACATTCATTTTGACATCATTCTGTTACTGACAGCAAAGCAGTAAGCAAGCTACCATTACAAGGTTTAGGTAAATTAAAAAAGTGGTGAGTGATGTTGACAAAACGTTTTTTTTATGTTTAGAAAAGGAGGAAGCACTATGACACCACCCACCTATAAAGATTGGTTGTATTCCTGATGGGAGGGTTTACTCAGGAAAGGAGATTATAGTTATAGTATGCCAGCATATGCCATGATGAAAACACTGCAATGATAACTTTGTTGAACTTTGTCAGAAAACACATCATCATGATCATTTTCTTCTGTCTAACATTTAATGTCATCACGGTTACAGGTAATAAAAAATATTTTTGTTTCTTTAAATGTATATTTACAGGTTTTACATTTTTTTGCAAACATAATTAACTGCTCAAGTTTTTCATGTGAAACCAGATTCATGAAAATAATTTATTTGCACTCATTCTTATTCTTATTACTTTTTTATTGTTATTTTCTTTTACAGGTTCCTCCCTTAATGACCAAGTTAACCAGACTCCAGCTCACATTTCTGAAAAACCTGGAAAAGCAGCCAAAATCAACTGTTCACACAGTAATCAGTACTATGACCGAATCCTCTGGTACAAGCAGTCAAAGAACGGAGAGATGCAGCTCCTGGGATACATGAATGTAAACTCTGGATTCCCTGAAAATGGAGTGAATGTGAAGATAGAAGGCGGTGCATTGAAAGACCAAACATGCACTTTAACAATCGAAGAACTCAGCCTGAACAGCAGTGCAGTTTACTTCTGTGCTGCTAGTTACACAGTGCTACAGATCACTGCTCCTCAGTACAAAAACCTTCAACACACATTTTCACCTCCATATAGAAACAGCTGACAGCCTGCAGCTGTCAAGCAAAATCTGCACTTTAACAACTGAAGAACTCAGACTGAAACTGCAGTGCAGTTTACTTCTGTGCTGCTAGTTACACAGTGCTACAGATAAAATTGAATCAAATCAAAATTTATTTGTAGAGTCCAAAGTCACAAAATACATTTGCCTCGGAGGGCTTTACAATCTGTACAGGGAGTGACACCCTCTGTCCTTAGACCCTCGGTTCCAGTGAGGAAAAACTTGCCCACAAAAAACCCTTTAACAGGGGAAAAAAGGTGGAAGAAACCTCAGGAAGAGCCACAGAGGAGGGATCCCTCTCCCAGGACAGACAGACGTGCAATAGATGTCACATGAATAGAACAAATCAACACATATTGTACAATCATAATGAACGATAAAATGACAATGAATTACAATGAATGATAGAATCATTACAGTAGCAGTGGAACCTGTGATTGAGATAGAGAGACATAGCAGCAGCAAATCATAAACTAACCATAAACTGTAATGGAGATATGGTAACAATAATGACAGTAATGATATATGTAGTGGACATCGTGCAGGACCACAGCAGCAGCCACAATCCATGAGAACCTGCTGGACGAGAGAGCACAGAAACTCACTGCTCCTCAGTACAAAAACTTCACATGAATACATCTTTTTATCTCCATGTTTGAGTTCACAGCCTCTTACACTTGGAATAAGCCATTCTAACCAATGTTGGTCTTTCCTCTCATTCAGATCACATACTATAATGGGAGGTTCCTTGTGTTTCTAACAGCAGCCTCAGACGTTCAATTTGTCACAGTGGCTGCATCTCATTTCAAAAGGATTACATTCTAACTAAATAATTACTTCATCAACAATGAAAAACTCAATGAAACAACTCTGAAACACTCAAAAGTCAAACTACAAACAAGCAGTTTCTCATTAGTCTGACTAGTCAAATGTAACTTTGTACAAGGTGTGAAAGGTCTTGGTTGTGCAGGCTCATAAGATGGCAGTATATCTTTACTGAGACAGTGGTGAGATCCCATGTGATGGTTTTAATGTTTAAGAGCGGAGGAAACACTATGACACCACCCACCTAAAGGCATGTCTCGTTTCCTGATAGGGTGGGACTGTTTGAAAAACAGAGACGTGGATATAATCAGTATATCACCATATGCTGTGTTGAAAACACAGTTCTACTAGACTGAACTTTAATTTAGTCAGAAAACAATATGATGATAATTTTCTGCTGTGTAACTCTTCATCTTTTTCTAGTCTCAGGTAATTAAATTATTTTACAGCATTTGTCCTTTCAACAATATATGCTAATTTTGTTTAACTATTAAAGTTGCATGCCATGAACAGACATAGATTTTGTTTTTGTTTTAATTGGCTTAGATTTCTTTTACCTGATCATTTTCTATCTGTTAGTACTTGTTTTCATTCTCTGTCATAGTAAAAATTTGTGTTGTTTCATTTTTTCAAAGGATCCTCACTCAGTGACCAAGTCCACCAGATTCCAGCAGACGTGTTAGACAAACGCAGAGGGACAGCCAAAATCAACTGTTCACACAGTATTAAG
This sequence comes from Nibea coibor, assembly GCA_023373845.1. Taxonomy (NCBI): domain Eukaryota; kingdom Metazoa; phylum Chordata; class Actinopteri; family Sciaenidae; genus Nibea; species Nibea coibor. Next base: position 24,317,404 of record CM041722.1, read on the forward strand.
GACTATGATGTCATTCTCTGGTACAAGCAATTAAAGAATAAGCAGCTACAGTTGTTAGGATACATGTATAGGAACATGGATAATCCAGAACCTGAAATGAAGGTGAAAATAGAAGGCGGTGCATTGAAAGACCAAATCTGCACTTTAACAATTGAAGAACTCAGCCTGAACAGCAGTGCAGTTTACTTCTGTGCTGCTAGATTACACAGTGCTACAGATCACTGCTCCTCAGCACAGAAACCTCCTTCCACCTGCATCAACCCATTCTAACCATTTATTTTCCGCTTTTGAAGATCAGAGATTTGAATGGGAGGCTCCTGAAGCAATGCAGTATATAAAGTCCCTCAGATATGCATCATGCATCTCACAGCAACAGGATAAGAGAAATAAACTGTTTTCAGTGAACACAATTTATAATTTTGTACCCCACGCCCCGATTACTGTGCAGCTAGCTATGCACACTAACTCTGTCCTTCATATAAAAACTCTGAACCAACTTTAATCGTTTAATTTAGACCCTGAACAAGCCCCTCCCAGCAGCTGCTCTTGATTTGATGCCATTATCTCAGCCAGTCATTTTATAATGAGGCTGTTTCACCTTCACTTCCTTTTCCTTTCCTGTTCAAACCTCAGTCAGCTCATCAGAGGCATCAGTTGGATCTCCATCACTCAGTGAAAGTCCGGTTGACCTCATCTCAGATCCCAGCTCTGATACACCTAAAACTCTGTGATACATAGTTTGGTCATTGCTGAGTCACTTAGTTTTATTTTGAGGGAGTCAACATGATCTCTTTGCTCTTTTTCTGTTGCCTGTCAGGTAATAACTTTTTATGATGTGCTCCTTTAAATGTGGAGATGGATTCATTTTAAATTTGTCACAGTATGTTCTTTATTTTCTGTCTTTGTCTAGGTGCTTGTCTGGGTGTGGAGGTCCGTCAGTCTGCCTCTGATCTCATCACAAATCATGGTGACAAAGTGCAGATTTTCTGCACCCATGATAAAACTGACTATTGGATGATGCTCTGGTACCAGCAGTCGCCTGGAGACACAGCTATGAAACTCATTGGATATTTGAATTATAAAGCTGTCACAATGGAAAAGGTGTACGAGAAACAGTTTAACATCTCTGGAGATTTGGGTGGGAATACAGCAAAGAATGGCTCACTTGTGTTCCAGACATCTGGATTTGAGTACAGTGCAGTGTACTACTGTGCAGCTAGCAGAGCACAGTGACTGCAGCTTCCTACTCCTTCACACAAAAACTCATTCATGGTATTAAAATGCACCTTGAATACACCCCTCCCAGCCAGCTGCATTTACTTTGAAGCTTTATCTTCATCTTGTGTACAATGATGACGTTTCTTCATCACTTCCCTTTCCTCTGAGTCAGCTCACAGGGGGCATCTAGCAGAGCACAGTCAGTGTAGTCAGACAACTAACATCAATGAAACTGTCATATGCAGTCTACTCATTATTGACAGATAAAGTGATCTGCTTTCTCCTCTTCAGTTGTCTGGCAGGTAAACAAAGAACATAATTAGCTCATATTTGTGTTTATCACAATGCAACTAAGTTTCTTTTGTATTTTTATTACTAGTTGGTTGCCTAAGTCTGGAGGTCCGTCAGTCTGCCTCTGATCTCATCACTAAACTTGGTGGTGAAGTGCAGATTTTCTGCACCCATGATAAAACTGACTACAGGGTGATGCTCTGGTACCAGCAGTCGCCTGGAGACACAGCTATGGAAATCATTGGATATTTGAATTATAAAGCTGTCACAATGGAAAAGCTGTACGGAGCAGATTTTAATATCACTGGAGATTTGAGTGGGAGTACAGCAAAGAACGGTTCACTTATACTCAAACGTGTAGAACACAGTGCAGTTTACTACTGTGCAGCCAGAGAAGCACGCTGACAAAAAACCCCACCAAACTTGACAAAAACTCTCCACCATATTTTATCATGGTTTTGAATGAGACATGGGATAAAATGCTCTCACACACACACACACACACACACACACACACCTGCTTCAGTGGTTGTATTTGTCATATCATGTTCAGTAAACACAGCTGTGGTATATTCTAATTAAACCAAATAAAGCGACACAAGACTAAAATATAATGAAATGTGTCAAACACAAACCTGAGGGGAAGAGAGCATATTCAGATATCACTTTGACTACAGAGTGATGCTGTAGTACCAGCAGTCACCTGGGCCCGGTATTTCAAAACTTGTAATCTGGATCAGGATAATCCGGATAATGAAACCCTCCTTTTCTCAGTCATGGATCAAGGTGATCCTGCTCACTTTATCTGAGTATTTCAAAACACTGGCGGATTGGATCACCGTGATCCCGATCTGGGCGGATACGGATTTCCACATCTCGTGACTCCGCCTCTGCGGACCGAAAACATGGCAGACTACGTCACGAAAGGAGCAGCTGGGAGCAAGACTCACCGTCGTCTAATGTGTAGCGGTTTTAGGACCATACGAACGCCAACCAACATATCATGCAAACAAACTTGTTGAATTGTCACCTAATTCAAACCAGGCCGTAGCGATCTCAAATTGAGCCGCGGCGTGCTAACAGTAGCTAACCCGGTGTTCTGTATTAACTTGTGACTACGTTAACTGGTGACCGTCCGCCGCGCGTCTGTGGTAGTGATGTGTCGTGCACGAACAATCCAGTTCTAAGAGCCGGATCTTTGAAATGAACCGGCTCCTCGTTGGGAGCCGATTTAGGGAGCCGTTTTTTTTTCCACTTCGGTGCCTCACTGTCTCAGTTAGTTAGTGAGTTAGTAAGTTATATTTATATATCACATTTTTACACAGCATGCACTGTGCACAGCAAGCAAGTGCTTTACAATGTCAAAAATAAACTAAAATATAACAACATTTTACAATATAAAATAAAATAATAAAATAATAATAATAAGCTCTTCTCACCAAGAAGAGCCGAATCTTTCAGCTGCGAGCGTGTTACCACTTATACCAATCATACCAATACCAGTCACTTGCAATAAATTGCTGTAGCCAATTGCAACAGTTATAAGATCCCTTGTAAGTCTCTGCCATAAATTGATTGAAGGCCAAATGCAGTTAATGAAAGGTGATTTCTGCCTAAATATGACTTGATCTGATTCTAGAGCTTCATAATATAAGGATCTGAGCTCGCAGGACAGCTTGGATTTTTTGTAAAGGACCATTACAACACAAGATGGGCATTTTCACCTTCTGAAAATGGGCATTTTCACCTGCCATAAATTGATTGAAGGCCAAATGCAGTTAATGAAAGGTGATTTCTGCCTGAACATATCTTTGTCTGATTCTAGAGCTTCATAATATAAAGATCTGAGCTCGCAGGACAGCTTGGAATTCTTGTAAAGGACCATTACAACACAAAATGGGCATTTTCACCTGCCAAAAATTGATTCAAGGCATTTTCACCTGCCATAAATTGATTGAAGGCCAAAGGCAGTTAATGAAAGGTGATTTCTGCCTGAATATATCTTCGTCTGATTCTAGAGCTTCATAATATAAAGATCTGAGCTCACAGGACAGCTTGGAATTCTTGTAAAGGACCATTACAACACAAAATGGGCATTTTCACCGGCCAAAAATTGATTGAAGGCCAAACACAGTTAATGAAAGGTGATTTCTGCCTAAATATGACTTGATCTGATTCTAGAGCTTCATAATGTAAAGATCTGAGCTCACAGGACAGCTTGGAATTATTGTAAAGGACCATTACAACACAAAATGGGCATTTTCACCTGCTGAAAATGGGCATTTTCACCTGCCATAAATTGACTGAAGGCCATATGCAGTTAATGAAGGGTGATTTCTGCCTGAATATATCTTCGTCTGATTCTAGAGCTTCATAATATAAAGATCTGAGCTCACAGGACAGCTTGGAATTCTTGTAAAGGACCATTACAACACAAAATGGGCATTTTCACCTTGCAAAAATTGATTGAAGGCATCTTCATCTGCCATAAATTGATTGAAGGCCAAATGCAGTTAATGAAAGGTGATTTCTGCCTAAATATGACTTGATCTGATTCTAGAGCTTCATAATATAAATATCTGAGCTCACAGGACTTCTTGTAAAGGACCATTACAACACAAAATGGGCATTTTCACCTGCCAAAAATTGATTGAAGGCATTTTCACCTGCCATAAATTGATTGAAGGCCAAATGCAGTTAATGAAAGGTGATTTCTGCCTCAATATTTCTTCGTCTGATTCTAGAGCTTCATAATATAAAGATCTGAGCTCACAGGACAGCTTGGAATTCTTGTAAAGGACCATTACAAGACAAGATCGGCATTTTCATGTGCTGAAAATGGGCATTTTCACGTGCCATAAATTGATTGAAGGCCAAATGCACTTAATGAAGTGTGATTTCTACTTGAAAATATCTTCGTCTGATTCTAGAGCTTCATAATATAAAGATCTGAGCTCACAGGAATTCTTGTAAAGGACCATTACAAAACAAAATAGGCATTTTCACCTGCCAAAAATTGAGTCAAGGCATATTCACCTGCCATAAATTGATTGAAGGCCAAAGGCAGTTAATGAAAGGTGATTTCTGCCTGAATATATCTTCGTCTGATTCTAGAGCTTCATAATATAAAGATCTGAGCTCACAGGACAGCTTGGAATTCTTGTAAAGGACCATTACAACACAAAATGGGTATTTTCACCTTGCAAAAATTGATTGAAGGCATTTTCACCTGCCATAAATTGATTGAAGGCCATATGCAGTTAATGAAGGGTGATTTCTGCCTGAATATATCTTCGTCTGATTCTAGAGCTTCATAATATAAAGATCTGAGCTCACAGGACAGCTTGGAATTCTTGTAAAGGACCATTACAACACAAAATGGGCATTTTCACCAGCCAAAAATTGATTGAAGGCATCTTCATCTGCCATAAATTGATTGAAGGCCAAATGCAGTTAATGAAAGGTGATTTCTGCCTAAATATGACTTGATCTGATTCTAGAGCTTCATAATATAAAGATCTGAGCTCGCAGGACAGCTTGGAATTCTTGTAAAGGACCATTACAACACAAAATGGGCATTTTCACCTGCTGAAAATGGGCATTTTCACCTGCCATAAATTGATTGAAGGCCAAATGCAGTTAATGAAAGGTGATCTCTGCCTAAATATGAGTTGATCTGATTCTAGAGCTTCATAATATAAAGATCTGAGCTCACAGGACTTCTTGTAAAGGACCATTACAAAACAAAATAGGCATTTTCACCTGCCAAAAATTGAGTCAAGGCATATTCACCTGCCATAAATTGATTGAAGGCCAAAGGCAGTTAATGAAAGGTGATTTCTGCCTGAATATATCTTCGTCTGATTCTAGAGCTTCATAATATAAAGATCTGAGCTCACAGGACAGCTTGGAATTCTTGTAAAGGACCATTACAACACAAAATGGGTATTTTCACCTTGCAAAAATTGATTGAAGGCATTTTCACCTGCCATAAATTGAGTGAAGGTCATATGCAGTTAATGAAGGGTGATTTCTGCCTGAATATATCTTCGTCTGATTCTAGAGCTTCATAATATAAAGATCTGAGCTCACAGGACAGCTTGGAATTCTTGTAAAGGACCATTACAAGACAAGATCGGCATTTTCACCTGGTGTAAATGGGCATTTTCACCTGCCATAAATTGATTGAAGGCCAAATGCAGTTAATGAAAGGTGATTTCTGCCTGAATATATCTTCGTCTGATTCTAGAGCTTCATAATATAAGGATCTGAGCTCACAGGACAGCTTGGAATTCTTGTAAAGGACCATTACAAGACAAGATCGGCATTTTCATGTGCTGAAAATGGGCATTTTCACCTGCCATAAATTGATTGAAGGCCAAACGCAGTTAATGAAAGGTGATCTGTGCCTAAATATGACTTGCTCTGATTCTAGAGCTTCATAATATAAAGATCTGAGCTCACAGGACAGCTTGGAATTCTTGTAAAGGACCATTACAACACAAAATGGGCATTTTCACCTGCTGAAAATGGGCATTTTCACCTGCCATAAATTGACTGAAGGCCAAATGCAGTTAATGAAAGGTGATTTCTGCCTAAATATGAGTTGATCTGATTCTAGAGCTTCATAATATAAAGATCTGAGCTCACAGGACTTCTTGTAAAGGACCATTACAACACAAAATAGGCATTTTCACCTGCCAAAAATTGGTTCAAGGCATTTTCACCTGCCATAAATTGATTGAAGGCCAAATGCAGTTAATGAAAGGTGATTTCTGCCTAAATATATCTTCGTCTGATTCTAGAGCTTCATAATATAAAGATCTGAGCTCACAGGAATTCTTGTAAAGGACCATTACAACACAAAATGGGCATTTTCACCTGGAAGGTGGTGTGTGTGTCTGTGTGGTCATACATTTACTCAGACAGACTCCACAGTATATGGACGTATATATTTGTATTAGAGATTTATTAGAGACTTTAGCAGGAGCAGAGCCAGGTGTGGTCACAAGTTAACGTGGTCATCCATCCCGAGTTAAAAAGAGACAGCAGTCTTTCTGTCTGCTGTATATGTTATTTTACCAGAAAATGTATTCAAGATTTTTTTTCATTAGAGAGTAATTAGAGACTCAGCAGGAAGAGCTAACTTGCTCTCTTCCTGATTACCACAAACATGTTTTCTCAACGTTTTGTCAAGGGTCAACATAGGCTGCGATTTCTCAACATCACTTCCTGCCCCTCCTTCTGATCCACAAAACGCAGCAGAGAGCTGCTTCTTCACATTCAACATGGCAGCTTCTCATCTCATTGTTTTCATCATTACTGTCTGCTGGTTTAAAGGTATTATACTTTCATGAAAACTCACACTGAAAAGTGGAGCAACTGATTACATTCATTGATTTCTTGAGCAGAAGATTTTCATATTTTCACATTGTGTCTCATCTCTTTACAGGAGTTTACCTCAGTAAAGAAAAACAAGTATTTCAGTCTCCAACTCAGCTGCTGATGAAAGCAAATAGTGAAGTCAACCTGACCCTCACACATGAGATCCCGAGCTATGACACTATCCTCTGGTATCAGCGCTCACCAGGAGACACTTCCCTGAAGCTGATTGGCTACATTTTTTACCAAACTCCCACAATTGAGTCACAATTTCAAAGCCACTTTAAAGTGAGTGGAGATGGGAAGAAAACAGCTTATCTTCACATCCTGAACTTGAGAGGCCCTGAAGACAGCGGAGAATATTTTGGAGCAGCATGTATGCACAGTAATAAAAGATAGTGACTCTCTCGTGCAAAAACCTCCATAATGAACCAGCAGAGAACAGCACAGCAGCAGGAAACCACTGAAACCAACAACACAGCATCATAAATGTGAAAAATAACTGCTTCAGTACATTACATTGCACTAAAGTGAGGTAGATGTTGCAATGGTAAATGATGATAGACAGGCTGCGTTTACATTTACACATTGTAAAGTCAGCATAATATTCAGAGGTTTAAGAAAATCACCAAAAAGATCAGGATCATTTTTTCAGCTCTCCAGTGTGCAGATGAAGTTAAAAGGATACACTAATATACACTCATACACTAACACTAAGCTGGACTAATGAATACCTACACACAGCTGGAGTTTACACCCACTTCATTTAAATGAACAAAGAGTGCTCTTTTGAAAGGGGAGCTAATTCATTGGCTAGTTTTCTAGGCAGAAAGTCTTTTTATATTTAAGAATGTAAAAGAACGATTTCAACCAATAGGTGGAGGCACAGCACATGGAATGCAATTGTCATGAAATGTGGTGATGAATTAACCCACACACAAACGACACCCCTCCTCTTCATCCTGAGCCTCATTTGTCTCAGTACATAACTTGACTCACATCAGTGACTGACGATGTTTTCTTCTGTGCAAACCTTTGGTTTTCTCTTCATCAGTTTTCACTGTAAGATCTTAAATGTCCTCCCACATTACAGCAAAGTACTGTAGGCAACATTTATATAAACGTGTTATTGTCTCTTCATCTTTGTTCTGCATCTGTAACATCTGCATTGTCTTCTTGTCTGTTCAATCTATCTGTTGTCTGTTTCATCTATATCTGCTTCCTCCACAGGTCAGGTGAGTGCTGTTACATTTCACCAATCCCCTCCAAAGATCGTGAAGGAGAGCAGTGAGGTCAATATTAACTGCAGCCATGATGATAACAGCCGTCCACTAATGCTCTGGTATCAGCAAACAAAGGACAGTCTGTCTATGACCCTCATTGCGTACGGATATGAAGGCTCCCCAAACTATGAGGGTCAATTTGAAAAAGAGTTCAAGCTGACAAGAGAAAGCCTAACGAGAGGAACGCTGACTATTCGCAGAGCAAACCTGTCACACTCTGCTGTGTATTTCTGTGCTGCGAGTACACAGTGATGTGGTTTAATGCCACTCCCTCACTAAAAACCCTCATCTCTGAATGAGATGTGTGCACTTACACAAGAGGTGGTGACTCTCCTTATACATCACTGGTGGAGGCTATATTTCACCTGCAACAGCACAAACCTGAAAAATGCTGACCGTTTTAACAGCACTTCTTCTCATCTTGCTTCCATGTAATGAACTTAATTGCATAACTAGTTATATGAATGTGTGTTCATCATGGCTTCTGTCTAAACAAAACTAAAATCTGTTTTTCCTCCCACAGGTCAAGTTAAGAGTGTGACATTTCAACCATCTCCTCCAAAAATTGTCAGCCAAACAGCCGAGGTAGAAATTAAATGCAGTCATGATGACAGCACTCTCTTTACGATGCTCTGGTACCAGCAAACAGAGAGCGGGCTGATGAATTTAATCGGATACACCACCTCCGCTGGCAGTAAACCCAATTATGAGAAGCAGTTTGAGGATCGGTTTGAAATCACAAGAAAAGAGACGCAAACAGGATCTCTGATCATTCAGAGTGTGACTCTATCAGACTCTGCTGTGTATTTCTGTGCTGCGAGTACACAGTGATGTGGTTTAATGCCACTCCCTCACTAAAAACCCTCATCTCTGAGTGAGACATTACTGATGAGGCGGTGTCTCTCCTTATACAGACTCTCTGAAGGAAGCTGTGTTTCTCCTGCAGCAGAGCAAACCTGGAGGATGTCTCCACCTGGGATCAGCCTTCTTCTCATCTTGCTTCCATGTAATGAAATTAACTGCAAAAATAACAATTTAATTCTGCTGTTAATTTATACAGAAAATACAAATGTTTTTCACTATGGCTTCTGTTTCTACCACTTTTTGAATCTTTGTTTTTCCTCACAGACTCCACAGCTAAGAGTGTGATATTTGATCCGTCTCATCCAAAAATTGTCAGCCAAACGACCAGAGTAGAAATTGAATGCCATCATGACGACAGCAGTCTTAATGTAATGCTCTGGTACCAGCAAAAAGAGAGCAGGCTGATGGATTTTATCGGATACGGCTACACTGGCAGTAACCCCAACTATGAGAAGCAGTTTGAAGATCGGTTTGAAATCACAAGAAAAGACATCCAAACAGGATCTCTGATCATTCAGAGTGTGACTCTATCAGACTCTGCTGTGTATTTCTGTGCTGCGAGTACACAGTGATGTGGTTTAATGCCACTCCCTCACTAAAAACCCTCATCTCTGAGTGAGACATTACTGATGAGGCGGTGTCTCTCCTTATACAGACTCTCACTGAAGGAAGCTGTTTCTCCTGCAGCAGAGCAAACCTGGAGGATGTCTCCACCTGGGATCAGCCTTCTTCTCATCTTGCTTCCATGTAATGAAATTAACTGCAAAAATAACAGTTTAATTCTGCTGTTAATTTATACAGAAAATACTAATGTTTTTCACTATGGCTTCTGTTTCTACCACTTTTTGAATCTTTGTTTTTCCTCACAGATTCCACAGCTAAGAGTGTGATATTTGAGCAGTCTCATCCAAAAATAGTCAACAAAAATGCCAGGGTGGACTTTAAATGCAGTCACAATGATGGCAATCTTGATGTAATGCTGTGGTACCAGCAAACAGAGAGCGGGCTGATGGATTTAATTGGATACGGCTACACTGGCAGTAAACCCAACTATGAGAAGCAGTTTCAAGATCGGTTTGAAATCACAAGAGATGACATCCGAACAGGATCTCTGATCATTCACAGTGTGAATCTATCAAACTCTGCTGTGTATTTCTGTGCTGCAAGTGCACAGTGATGTGGTTTAATGCCACTCCCTCACTAAAAACCCTCATCTCTGAATGAGATGCGTGCACTTGCACAAAAGGCGGTCTCTCTCCTCACACATCACTGGTGGAGGCTGTATTTCAACTGCAACGGCACAAACCTGGAAATGTTGACAGTTTTCACAGCACTTCTTCTCATTTTGCTTCCATGTAATAACTGCAAAACTAACTGTTTTTAATTCATACAACAGTTATATGAATGTGTTTTCTTTGTGGCTTCTGTTTAAACTAAAATCTGTTTTCTTTTTCCCCACAGGTCAAGTTAAGAGTGTGACATTTGGGCCGTCTCTTCCCAGAATAGTCAACCAAACAACCAAAGTAGAAATTAAATGCAGTCATAATGACAACAACCTCTATACGATGCTCTGGTACCAACAAAAAGAGAGCAGGCTGATGGATTTAATTGGATACAGTTACATGACTAATGACCCTGTCTATGAGAAGCAGTTTGAACATCAATTCAAGATCACAAGACAAGGCACACTAAATGGAGCGCTGATCATTCAGAGTGTGAATCTGTCACACTCTGCTGTGTATTTCTGCGCTGCGAGTACACAGTGATGTGGTTTAATGTTGCCACCTCACTAAAAACCCTGTTCTTTTTTTCACTGATGTTTAATGCTCAACATCCTGTTATGCCCCGGTCTAGGGGTGCCTAGAGCATAACAAGAAAAGGTGTCATCTTCCACGGGTCCCAAGTGGCTACGTACAACAAGTTAGATGTGAATGAAAAAAAAAAAGATTTATTTACAAAACCAGCCAGAAATCAGCTTCAGGGTGGACCAAGGCAACAACCAAAACAACTCTACCTACGTGCCTCAGAAAACAAAATCACAACAGACTTACCTTCCTAACTAACGAAAGCAGGAGAACCAGCTAAGGTGGTGTCATGTGCATCATGAGCATCATGCTGTCCTTTTTCTATTCAAACTGCTGTGCCAGGTTAAATAGCTAAATAAATAATCTAAAACCTTTAAGTACACAAGGGTGGAATTATACAGGCAAAAAATATTTGTAATCACTCCTTCCATCAGAAGAAATCAAATAAGTCAGACTGCACATATCCCAAGTTTATCAGCCTTCTCCGTAGAACAAGAGTGAAGATCAAAAATAAAAATATAGTTCTGAATATCTCTCAATTATGCCTATTCTCTTACTAAATTTATGAAAAATAAGGTGATATGGGATTAACTAATCAAAATCAAATCAAATCAAATTTTATTTGTATAGCCCAAAGTCACAAAACACATTTTGCCTCAGAGGGCTTTACAATCTGTACAGGGAGTGACACCCTCTGTCCTTAGACCCTCGGTTCGAGTGAGGAAAAACTTGCCCACAAAAAACCCTTTAACAGGGAAAAAAATGTGGAAGAAACCTCAGGAAGAGCCACAGAGGAGGGATCCCTCTCCCAGGACGGACAGACGTGCAATGGATGTCACATGTACAGAACAATCAACACAAACATATTGTACAATTACAATGAAAGATCCTAATCCTAACTAATTGTCAATTATTGTCTTAGTATCTAGCCTGTCTGTTGGTGATTTCATGGTTGAGGATCTTGAGTGATTTGGGTCTGAAGTAAAAGACTGGCGGAGTGATACGAAGTGAAATCTTGACATGTTGTCAGTTGTTGTAGTTAGAGTTAGAGTAACTGCAGCAAATTATCATCCAACATCCAGCCAGCGCATAACGGCTGTCCGGTCAATGGGGACAGCGGGAAAGATGACAGCCAGCCGCTGACAGTTGGCTCCACCATAACACTGGCTGAGCGCAGCCTGAACATTCACACAGTCAATACAAGCAGCAGGTGCTTACCTTTGTGAGGTGGAGATTTCAATTTAACGAGTCGCAATACAAGCAGAGCAGGAAAACTCAAGGGTTACTTTGTGTTATATTTGTGGACGACCGTTGACCAAAAAACGTCAGTTTTAAACAGCTAACGTAGCGTTAGCCGTGCCACAGCAGTAGTAACAGTAACTTGTCATTTATCGTGGCACAGAATAACCGCCATGAAAGGAGGAAAGCAAACGGCCGGTAGTCAGCAGCATCTTGACGGTTAGCCACCTGAACGTTAGCACCCTGCTAACCAACTGTCAAAACCGTTAGCTTAGCCAAGGACACAAACTCCCAACTGACAAAGCCAAAACATGAGATACACGTTAGGACAAATAATATAACAATAGTCTTACCTTGGAGACGTGAAGTTTGGTCATTCATGGCGAAGAAAAACCGTTAAAAAAAAACATCCGAGAGGAAAGAAAACCCGGGTCCTAACGTCGCGGTGAACGGACGGCCTCCATCAGCCGTTTCCTCCACATATTTCCTCCACACGGCGGTCCTGAAGCAGCATCATTAAACCGTTTAAAAGAAACTCGTCTTAACGACATACAATTAATTAGAAATTAATAATTAATAATTAGCTCCGGCTCCGACAGACCTTTCTTTACCGTTAAAAAATCAGCGTAACGAGTGGGCGTGGCCATGTCAATTTGAAAAGACCGCCTAATTCAGCAGGGACCAATCACGTTCCACCAAGGTCCAACGGTCAACTGTCTCCTCAACAGGTGCGTAAATTAAAAAGCTACTACTAACAGAGACATGGCGGAGTGATGGGCAGCCGCACAGGGGCACCCTGGCAGCAGTTTGGGGTTGGACTCTGGCTCAGGTGTGGTGCCTCAGTGGAGCCCAGGAGGTCCACCCTCCATCCTTTTGGTCTATGCTGGTCCCTACAGACTGAGCTACTGCCATCAAAAAGCATCATATTGTCAACAATAAAACACAATACAATCATACACTTTAGGCCAAAATGCAGGACTTGCATGCATTTCAGTTACATAGGAAATCCATCCATTTGAATGACATTTAATATAAATTAACTAATAAACTTAATGTGAAGCTAGAGCAAGATTTATGTAATAGTACTAATAAATTCAATGTGATTACACTACACAGCAGTGTAGTACATTCAATATTAATAAAGCCAATTTGTTTGCCCAAACTCAACAACAAAAACATCTGCAGTCATTTTGAGTTTAGTAGTACTAGTACATAAAGCATATTACTTGCTTCTCATTAAGTTTATTAATTAATTTATATTAAGACCGTGTAAATCAAATGGATGTAAATGTTTTATGAAATTGAAATGCCCAAAATATTCTTTTGAGTGTATGGGGACAAAAAAGACAAAAGAAAACAAAAGAAACTGAATAAAGACATACTCAACTGAGAGCTTCTTTGGCTTTTGATTTGACTGTAATATTCATCAAGGATACATTGGGATTAAAAAGATGTTGGATAAATTAAACAAAGTGAAATGTTAATTAAAGCCAAATGTGTTTACAGAATCTTTATAAAACTGCAAACATTTGTGACATGAAACAAACGTGTTCAAATACTGTACATTTCATGGCATTAGAAAATCCATCACAAAATATAGAAATGTGTTAATTTATGTACTCATTTATGAGGAAGTGCAGTAAAGAAGCAAAAAGGCAGTTTTGTTTGTTCCTTTTTTTGTCAACATTAGCTGCAAGCAGAGGAAGAAGGAGGAGAGGAAGAGGAGGTGACACAGAGAAAAGGCAGGATAGTCGATTGAAATGTCACTTTATCAGATTGGAGGAACATGCAAGTGCTCCACTTCTGATACCAGAGTTTGTAATTTAATTGTAAATTTGATATGGAAATAATTTATGTTAATTGATTAATTTATTCTTGTTATTGTCACTGCTGCACAGGTCTTGATTTAACTTGTTTCCAGGATGCCACCAGTTTTATACACATTTGGATTTTTACTGCTTGTGCTTACAAGTAAGCCTGACTTTATGATTTTCCATTGTCTCTCTAACATCTGCATGACTTTGTGTTTACTGTACAACGCTGGTATTTTTTTTCAAAGATTCCAAAAAGATTGCATTGCCTGAATTCAAACTTTACCTAAACAATGACATGATTTGACTTTGTTCACAGGTAAAGTGGAAAGTGTTAAATTTGAACAATCCTCTTCCCAAGTTGTGAAAGAAGGGACTCCGCTCAGGATTAACTGCAGTCATGATGACAGCAGCCTTCAAGTTATGCTGTGGTACCAGTACAAACAGACCAATCGGTCCATGAGCCTCATTGGGTACACGGTCCTCATGAGTCCAGCGAACTACGAGGATGAGTTTAGAGGCAGATTCCAGATAAAAAGAGAAGACACACTGAAAGGAGCTCTGATCATTCAAACAGTGAATCCGGCAGACTCAGCTGTGTATTTCTGCGCTGCAAGCACACAGTGATGTGGTTTAATGCAACTGCTTCACTAAAAACCTCCTACAGCATGGAAACTAATACCAGCTCAGAGTTTTGGTTATTTGAGAAGAGAAAATATTATGTTGTTTATGATTCATGTATTGTATTGATAATTGATTAATTCATTATACATATACATTAAACGCATGCATCTGTACATGCATGTCCAAGTCAGTTAAACTCTGTGTGTGTGTGCTTACTGTCTGAATGTACTGAACTTTATGTAGCATTTTTGTTTAGTTGTAATGTCTGCACCATGGTCCTTGGGGAAACACTGTCTCGTTTCACTGTGTACTGTATATATGCTTAAAATGACAAAATGTCTATCTAATTTAGTGATTCATTTAGTTAAACTCAAAAGCTTGACAGCACTGAAGATATGTGATTAAATATCTGATCTGATTCAATATGATCTTCCCTGAACATATAGCTGATAGTCAGTGAGTGAGAAATATACAGTACTTCCCCTCCAGTCATGTGACCATGGGAGCATGTGACCTTCCTTTGACAGGGCGATGTTTGACTGCGTCATTCAGCTGGAAGAAGGCTCATCACTAACATGCTTCTCACAGTTCTTTATCTGACACTTCTTTTACACTCAGGTGAGTTTTTCTATGAACTCATAATGATGTAAAAACTAATCAGAACCTGTACATATTTCAGTGGATTCACTGTTCTGTGTATCGAGGTCTGACACAATGAAATGTAATCCTCCATGTGCTGCAGGTCTCACTGTTGAAGTTCTTCAGTCTGAAGATCAAATATGTCACTCTGGAGTTTCAGTGACGCTGGAGTGCAGAATGGGTCAAGGCTTCAGCATGATCACCTTCACCATGTCCTGGTACAGACAACACCACTACAGCGCTCCAATAGAGTTCCTCATCAAGGAGCATGAACAAACTGTGCGGCACTTCAAGTCGTCTATCGATGCATCCAAAAAAAAAATTCATTCTTCAAATTACTGAGCTCTGTCAATGACAGCAGCACCTACTACTGTGCTGCCAGGCACAGTGCTGAACACAGACCAGACAGCCATACAAATACCAAGCCTGTCTGTCACAGATGGCGTGCAGACAGGAAGGAGCAGTGGTTCATTTGACGTGATACCAAGCAGTCAAACTATAGTTGAAATGTAACAGTCATGAGACAGAATAGTCAAAGCTGCACAGTTTACATCAATGTACAGAAGGAATCAGGAATCATTCATAGCATGACTCATCATGATCTCTTCATTCACAAGGGATAAGCAGGCTAAAAGACTGTGCTGTCACATATATCAAGATCAATTTGGTCAGATAAACATGAAAATGTGTGTATATGAAATCTGTAAATACCATTCAGAAAATAAGAGATGTAACACCTCCAAAAATGTTAAGACAGCAGACTACCTCTGAAGTTTTTACTGGATGCGTCCGTGAAGCTGTGAAGACAGTACAGGACGATGATACAATGAGTCACGGACATCTACATCATGTACTCCCTGCTGCCTGTTGGTGCAGCTGCTTTTCCTCCTGACAGAAAAACAATCGAAAGATTGACATGTGCAGCATTGAAGATATGTGATTAAATATCTGATTCCAGATTGGTCTTCAAATATGGTCTTCCCTGCACCTCAAATCTGATAATCAGTGAGTGAGAAATATACAGTACTTCCCCTCCAGTCATGTGATCATGGGAGCATGTGACCTTCCTTTGACAGGGCGATGTTTGACTGCATCATTCAGCTGGAAGAAGGCTCATCACTAACATGCTTCTCACAGTTCTTCATCTGACACTTCTTTTACACTCAGGTGAGTTTTTGTATGAACTCATAATGATGTAAAAACTAATCAGAACCTGTACATATCTCAGTGGATTCACTGTTCTGTGTATCGAGGTCTGACACAATGAAATGTAATCCTCCATGTGCTGCAGGTCTCACTGTTGAAGTTCTTCAGTCTGAAGATCAAATATGTCACTCTGGAGTTTCAGTGACGCTGGAGTGCAGAATGGGTCAAGGTTTGGACATGGGCAGCTACACCATGTCCTGGTACAGACAACACCACTACAGCGCTCCAATAGAGTTCCTCATCAAGGAGTATGAACAAGCTGTGCGGCACTTCAAGTCGTTTATCGACACATCCAAAAACAATTTCTCTCTTCAAATTACTGAGCTCTCTGTCAATGACAGCAGCATCTACTACTGTGCTGCCAGGCACAGTGCTGAACACAGACCAGACAGCCATACAAATACCAAGCCTGTCTGTCACAGATGGCGTGCAGACAGGAAGGAGCAGTGGTTCATTTGACGTGATACCAAGCAGTCAAACTATAGTTGAAATGTAACAGTCATCAGACGGATCAGAATAGTCAAAGTTGCACATATTGTTGCTGTTACATTCTGAGGATTTGGTTGGCTGATAAACATGAAAATATATATGGATATATTTCACTAGCAAGGAACCAACCATGAGAAGATGAGTTTGAAAAGAAGGGACGAGCGGTGCAGAACATGAGAGCAAAAGAGGAGGATATTGTTGGGAGTGTTTTCATAGTTTATGCCAACACGGCTGAGGTGTGTTCTAAAACTAAAAAACTAAAAAACTGTCAAATAAATAGAGTTTAAACCATGCAGTAATTCAGGGATGTGACCGGAGCAGGAGTGTCAACGTATCATCCTTGTATCATCAAGCTACACACATCCAATAAATGTTGAAGACAACAGACTACATGATGATACAACTCAGAAAAAATAATAGATACCATAAATATTTAGACAAAAGTTGGGTAAAAATGAATAAATGAAGAAATAACAGTAACAATGAATTGAATTTATATAAATGTACAAATGTATGAAATGTGCACTGTACAGTTTGATGTCTCTTTGGACATCACTTTGGGCTGGTGAAACTCTCATTTAAAGTCTTCTAAGAAACACAGTGAGAAAAAATCTTTAACCTGCAGTTGCCGTTCAGAGCCCACTAGGCGACTGAAGCTGTGCTGAGAAACTCCTTCAGATCTTATGTGACTGCTCAGTGAAGTGGCTGCTCAGCCTGAAGACAGGGTTGTTTGTGAATGTAGATGAGCCAGATTATTTTTACTCTTAACTGTAAGATGTCAAAATGAAGCTGCTTTTGGTTGCAGTTCTCTTCTTCATCAGTAAGAACATTTATGCTCATTTGAAATAAAAATCTAATGTTTTTTTTCTTTACAAACTTCACCATTGAAGTTGTTAATTCATTTTTCTTATTTTCCAGATTCCTCAGGTGGTGTGAAAATTGAGCAGCCTTCATTTGTATTCAGCCGTAAAGGAGACAGGGCTGTAACTTTGCAGTGTGAACAAGATGATCAACAATATTACAATATGTACTGGTACAGACGAAGCAGCAGTATGGAAATGCAGCTCGTAACATATTCTCTCGGGAAGGACATGTCGACCATTGAAGCTCCTTTCAACAGTTCCAAGTTCACCATGTCCCGGCCTACACTGCTGAAATCCTCTCTGCAGATACAGCGTGTTGAAGCTGCAGACTCAGCTGTGTATTACTGCGCCTCTAGTAGAGCACAATGATTCAGAAAGCCTCATCAGCTGAACAACAACCCCAAGAACAAACCAGGAGGAGACAATAAGGAGGAAGGGATGGATGAGGGTTAACATGTTCACCTCTAAGGTAGTCTGACCACAGCTTTGTTGGTATGACAATAAACTAACATCACTGTGACATAAAAATGTGTGTGTATGTGTAGTTTTGATGAGTTATTAATTTATTCAAAGGTACAAAAGTGCTCCACCACAAGTCTTAATGTTTCTGCAGTGACACCGCAGAGCTGATCAGTTCAGATAAGTCAGCAGGTGTTAACATGCGAAATGTTACTCGTCACATTCAGAATTATTATCCTACAGTTCCTCTAATCTCTGTCACTCTGTGCTTTACTCTCTGCTATTTTATTTTACTATAATTCTGTGTGCAGACTGATAAAAATGAAAGTGTAAGAGTTTATCATACACTGACCTCTGCAGGGTTCATGTGAGATTACACTCATCTAAATGAGTAACATCAAAAAGGAGCCAGTGAAATAATCAAAGTCGTATAAAAATTGAATTATTCTGAAGAATCAGTCTGAATAAGTTATATTTATACATATAAGTGACCTCTGCAGAAAAAATGTGATATAATATAGAAATGCTTATATGTTTTATGTCTATGTCAAACAAATGTCTGGAGGTCACTGTATAATATATATATGTATGTAACTAAAACACTAAAGTGATGAGATGCAGCTGCAATTATGATCCAATAATTGTATTATATATGATTCTGAAATGGGCCTTTCTGCATCAAGAGGACGTGTAGTTTATTTGTTAAGTTTATTTTGGCCCTGATAATGTTATGGATGCTGTTGTAAACTATTAAAATAAATTATTAATTAATGAATAAAAGTGCATGCATCAGTTATGAAATCATGATAAATGATCACTGTAACATAAATATGTGTCATGCCAGTTATTATGTCATAATATAAGTTTAATATGATGGTTTCTTGTGAAGGAATAACGTAACTGAACTGCTTAAGGATCACCTGCAGACTCAGTGAATGTTACTCAGTGAGTGTGTCTCCTCAGTTCACGGATCACTGGGTGGATAAAGAGGTGTGACCAGCAGAGATGTCACTTCCTCTGAGGAGTGACAAACAAACACAAACAAAAGACCAGCTTCCCTTTTCCTTCCCTCTGTTCTTGCATCTTTTCTTAGCTGTCACAGAAATAGCAGCAGTCAGGTTGGAGCGCGTTCAGCGCCAGTCAGCCCGACCTGTGCAGCTGCTCTCACAGACAGACAGAGATGGAGGCTGAGATATGGAGAAGCTGGGTGGGGGAAGGAGAGAGGGGAGAGGGAAAGAAGCTTTAGGTTTTTGTATGACGGCTTTTCAACGTGGGGACAGGGGGCCACGGTGATACAACCCCATAAAGCCGCTGTACAAAAACCTCCTCCCATTAACTCTCATTGTGTAGACTGCTACATGCTGCCTGACACACTTTGTAGAGCAGAAAAATCAATAATCTGAAGGTGTGTAGCATCACAGGACACTTTGCTGTTAAAAAGTCAATTTATATCCAGAAAATTTGCTGGAAAAAAGTTTTTTAAATGACTTCCAGTTCATTTGTGGAACATCGGGGTGCTGCTAATAATCTTGACAAAAAACAACACAACTTTGGACATTATGAAACTCATCCAGCACGTCTGAACCTTCTTCATCCTCTGGATCATTACACGGTCTCAGCATGCTGATTATGAAAAGTTTTGTGACATTTTGGTAGAGGACACATTCAGTGTGACACTGGATCTGAAGCTTACTTTGGAAAAGGAACCAAACTCACTGTTTTAGGTAAGTCTGAGCTTTTAAACTTCAGATCACTGCAACACACTTCAAATGTTTCCACTGATCAGACGAAAGTGAGAGAAAACAAAGTCATAAAAAGGTTGAAATATTGAGCTGAAGTGAAAACACTGTGACCTACACTGATCCTGCTTACTTTGGCCAAGGAACCAAACTGACTGTTTTAGGTAAATATCTCAGTTTATTTCTTCAATTTAATTGATGTCACACTGCTTTAGACTCTTTGTATGAACAGAAATATGATTTCAAAAACTTTCCAAACATGATTCTGGTAGACAAAATCAAGAAGTTCATGCTCAGTATTTGTTCACTGTGACAATGTCAACGAAGCTTACTTTGGAAAAGGAACCAAACTCACTGTTTTAGGTAAGTCGGAGCTTTAAAACTTCAGTTCAGAGCAGCAAACTTAAACATTGGCATAAAAGCCAAATACAAAACTTATGAAAGAAATCGAAATATTGTGTCAAACACAAAACACTGTGACCAACACACAGCCTGCTTACTTTGGACCAGGAACCAAACTGACTGTTTTAGGTAAATATTTCAGTTTATTTCTTCATTTTCGTGATGTCACACTGCTTTAGAGTCTCTGGTACGTTTTACATAATGTTTCTGTTTATACAAAGATAATTCTGCTAGAGAAAGACAGAAGAGTTTCATGCTCAGTATTTCTGCACTGTGACAATGCAAACGAAGCTTACTTTGGAAAAGGAACAAAACTCACTGTTTTGGGTAAGTCGGGGCTTTAAAACTTCAGTTCAGTCAAACAAACTTAAATGATTTTCATTGATTGGCTGAAAAGAAAACTCTGTCATGAAACGCTGAAATTTTGAGCTGAAGTGAAAACACTGTGAACTACAATGACCCTGCTTACTTTGGACCAGGAACCAAACTGACTGTTTTAGGTAAATATTTCAGTTTATTTCTTCACTTTCATTGATGTCACACTGCTTTAGACTCTGTGTTTAAACACAAGTATTAATTAAAACTTTACAAAGATAAATCTGGAAGAGAAAGATACGAGAGTTTTATGCTCAGTATTTCTGCACTGTGACAATCGTGAAGCTTACTTTGGAAAAGGAACCAAACTCACTGTTCTGGGTAAGTCAGTCATGAAAATGAAATTGAATTAATGTAACAGGCTTTATAAATGGATCGGTGCATTCAAAATCATAAAGTACTCAGGTTGTTACACTTTAGGTTGAGCTCAGGGCTTTTTGACTTGAAGCTTAAGCGCTGTGCCAATTACGAAGCCTATTTCGGCCAGGGAACAAAACTGACTGTTCTTGGTGAGTAAAACAAACATTTTGACTCATAATTTCACCTGTAATGGAGGTAAAACATGGAAGAGTCCAACAGGTTTGGGTAAGAGCAGCATCTTGGGCTGTTTTAAGCACTGATCAAGTGCACTGTGACTCTGGTAGTTATGAAGCTTTCTTCGGTGGAGGAACAAAGTTAACTGTTTTAGGTAAGAAATTAAAACAATGAAATACTGCAACAGGAATGTTTCTGTGAGAATCTAACTGTCTAGTTCAGGTTTAGTTCAGACCAGTCCTTAAAAGCTTTAAAACTGTCAGTGGGCTGTTTTGAGCACTGATAAGTGCACTGTGACTCTGGTGGTGCTTCAGAGGCTTACTTTGGTGGAGGAACAAAGTTAACTGTTTTAGGTAAGAAGTCATTTTAAAGTTCATTAAATGTTGTTCAGGTTTGACTTGAAGAAGTTTTTGGAACTGTAAAGTTACTCTGAAGCTCAAACGACTTCTTCACACCAAAGTTTTACCCAATACTAGATAAATAATCATGATTGAACCACATAAAAACATGAGTAGACTTTTAAATGGTAAAAATAAGTCGATGACGATTTGACTGTTTGAAAACTACAAGTTAAAATCTCTCCACGTCTCAAGGAGTGACAAAGTTTGAACAATTTCAAAGTGGTACAGATAAACAGAGGCAGTAGGAAGAGTTTTTGTTACAGCTGAAAGTCTCTGTGCTCCTACAACGAGGCTTACTTTGGAGCTGGAACTAAACTCACTGTTTTAGGTAAGAAAACCTGCAGGAAAAATCTCAGAGCATGATTCAGAACTTGTTTTTAATTTAGCAGTAAGTAACTGTGCAGCATTCACCTTTTATTCATTTCTTAATTAATTGATTTGATGCTAGAGTTCATTGTTAGAAAGTGTAAAACAGGTCATTGTGGAAGTTTGTACTAAAGAGAACACAGTGCTGTCTATGTTCTTCTGTAAAAGTACTGCAGCAATAAAACATTTGGCTGTATGCCCAGATTATTACGCTCACAGCGAGTTCTTATCAGCTCTGTGAAACACTGTGAGTTCACAGTCTGAAGCTTACTTTGGAGCTGGAACTAAACTCACTGTTTTAGGTAAGACAATAACATACAAACAAACTAATATCATGTTCAATAAGATAAAATGGCAAACTAGTTTGTAACTACAAGGTTAGAGTTGAGGGTTGTTTTTAATCTCATGCTCTTAAATTGATCAAAAGTCAGAAGTTTAATCATGTTCCAAATGAATTTGATTCAGTATGAATGTGTCTTATTTCTACATTTGTGTGCATTAAGGTTTGTAGTTTATCTGGAAAAATAGCACAAAGACAGTTTACAGCTTTCAGTGCTGAAAGCTTCAACAGTTTTTCTGTAGCCTTGTATCAGTGTGAACAACTACGAGCCTGCTTACTTTGGCAGTGGAACCAGACTCACAGTGTTGGGTAAGAAAATAACATCTGCTAAATTAGTGCTAAGTAATTAATTTAATGATTTATCAAATAATTGATATGCATGTGTTTGTAATAGTTGTCTTAAACCTGAAAATATCCACGATATATTTCTATATTGGCACTAGTCAAGAAGTCAAAGGAAAAAAACCTAAACAGTACAGCAGGTGAGATAAATGCTGATCATGATGATACTGGTTAGTGGAAACTCTCACAAATAAAGGAAAGATAGATGTGATCAGCCACTGTAGGAAGATTTTTACATGCGAGTCAGCAGTGTGCTCTGGAAACTATCCTGCTTATTTTGGAGAGGGAACCAGGCTAACGGTTCTTGGTAAGATCACTGGAATAACATAAAAACTAAATCTGCATGTTAGTTTGAAGAGGAGTACAAAAGTTCTCGATGAGCATGTTGTTTTTCTTGACTTTAAACTGTTCATGTCTTACCGTGGGTCTTTTCGATAATGCAGCTTTAATTAATTAATCAAGTGATTTCTGTCCTTTGTCTTTGCAGAAAGGACCCCCGTTGCACCAAAGGTGGAAGTGTTCAAACCTTCGAAAAAGGAGTGTCGAAACAAAAAGAAGACCTTAGTGTGCCTGGCCAGTGACTTCTACCCAGACCATGTCAGCGTATTCTGGAAGATCGACGGAGATAATCAAACTGATGGTGTAGCTACAGACAACACTGCCCTGAAGAAAAATGATAATTACACAATCACCAGCAGGCTGAGGGTCGATGCTGAAGACTGGTATACACCTGGCAAAAACTTCACCTGCATTGTCACCTTCTTCAATGGGACTTATACTGAGGAAATATCACGTTCAGTTAGTGGTGTTGAAGGTATGTTGATGCAGAACTCAGAAATGACAGAAACCTGATCTTTCTGCTTTTAGAAGTTTGAGTAAATGACCATCTGTTCTTGTTCTTGTCCAATCCATCCATTAGCTCCAGCTGCAGGACGTACGATAACAAGAGGTAAATGTTGTTTGTGGTTCTGTTTCCTCGATGCATCACTTCTACTAATACAGTCTAAACATACACTTATATTCGGTGGTATTCATAAGAGTATATGTGTGAAGCAGAGTAGCTGCAGGTATAAACTGTCTCCACAAACTGGACGTTTCCTGTTTGAATCCTTCATCTGAATGTTTTGACTTTCTGCAGAGAACTATTTGAGGGTCACAAACGCTGCCAAGCTCTCCTACGGCGTTTTCATCGCCAAGAGCTGCATCTACGGAGCCTTTGTAGCGTTTCTGGTGTGGAAGCTTCAGGTTTGTTTCACACAATTTAGCCTGTGACCGCTCTCTGCTGTTTTCTGACACCAAAACATTAAACACTGTGTCCTTTCTGTCTGTTGCAGGGTTCAACTGGAAAGCAGAACAAGTGAGAGCTGAGCTGAACAAATGAAATGTAGGAGATCATGTAAATACAGAAAACATTGAATTATATCCACAACTTTGTATGTTGCAACATATTTGCATTCATTATTCAATTAGATGATAAAACAGTTCTATGTATATTCTGTTATAATCTTAAAGCTACTTTAGCATCACATTTATACCTTTAGTAACAATTCTGTGTTTGTGGTTGTGAATCGCTTATTTGCTTAATTTTCTCTCATTAAAAACATTTCAGACAATCAATCATGTGCTTTCATTTCTCTAGAAATGTTTTAAAGAGACCAGAATTAATGGATTAATCTTCATATCAGACAGTGTTCATATCATAATCTGATGGGTTAGACATTAATTACATTTGTAGGTTGCTCTAAATTGTTTCCAGCACTGATTACATGAATGCAGTAACTCCTCCGCTGTGTTTTCTGGGAAAGAAACTTTTTCTCGCCTACATACAGAATGTTGAAACATCTCAGCTTGAAAAAACTTCAACCTTTGTTTGGCTCTTAACAAGTTTTTGCAATGAGCAAACTGAGAGGTGACTAAAGTTTTTCAGTGACGTGAGTGATAAATTAAATTCCATCGACTAATCTCTACTTATTATTTTTAAAGAACTCATTTGACTTCATTAGAGTTTAAGTCATGTCTAGTTTTGAGTTTCTGACTTCTCTTTAAAATACAGAAATTCTTCCTTCAGTTCAAACACTGTCAGTAGGAAAGTAAATGTAAGAGTGTGAATCTACCACACAACAACAGGAAATCAACGCTCTCATCTGTGTACAGAAGAAGGTCAAAGCTGTTGTTGGTGATGGAGACAAACCGGGGCTTGAAACCCTGCAGAGGAGTAGAGAGCAGCAGCAGAGGACAGGATGTGGTCACAGAGCAGCCTGCAGATCGAGCTCTGTGCTGAGAAATGACGAAGGTGCAAACTTCCACTTTACCACAACCTCCGGCTCACACCTGCATCTCTGCAGCAAGCCGCCTACACTGCACATCTCTGAGCAAACAGCTGGAAAACTTCCATTTCTGTGTCAACTGAAGCTACTCTATGAACATAAATGTCAGCTGTGTATATTTTTTTAGGCATGGCTTGATGAGAGTAGTAAATTTAGGTGCAGAGAGATTAAAACATCATCAGTTAGACTCACAATTCTGTCCAAGAGTTGTATTTAATTGTTCATATGTTACTTTTTGTAATATTAAACAATTATATTTGAGTCATAGTCTGATCATTTACTAAATGTTTGAGTCTAATGAGTCTAAATGAGTCTAAATAAGTCCCCTATCACCAATGATGGAAGAAGTATTCAGATTGTTTACTATAGTAAAAGTACATATCTATCAAACACGTACAGTACCAAGTATATAGGTACCAAATATATTTAATTATTGGATTATTATAATGGATGCAATGTGCATCACTTTAATGTTGGTAAAGAAGGAGCTATTTTTAAACATTTTATTCACCGTCATGTGAAATTTCCCCTGACTGTCCATCATAACACATTTTATTTCATCAGTTGATTTTCTAGTATAAATCAAGTATCTAATAATGTGGTGCAGTGGAGTAAAACTAAACTAATTGACTAAAGTGTAAGAACCTACAAACTGTATCTGAATATAGTACTTGAGTAAATGTACTTAGTTACTTTAAATCGATTGTTTTGATCCCAAACTGAGGAAGAACATTTTCTGTGAGGGAAGTCACATTTGTTTTTCACAGGATGAACTCTCTGTCACTGTAGGGAAACTGTGGGACACCGGGGTCGCCGTCTTCTCCAGACACAGAGTGGCTGTTTGTTTGTGGTTAGGAAAGCAGACACTGTTCTGATCAGAGGTAATCATACGTCCCTGTTTGTAGACTAATGATGATTTATGGACATGGAGTAGTCACGTCACTGTCCTGAGGACACATTGATGAGCCACTTTCTGACTTTCTACTTCCATTTGTTTCCTTCAAAAACATGTTTGTGCTCGCTCAGTTCACGTAAACAGGAAACAATGTCTGCAAGACAGCAACAGAAACATCTGACATCTGTGAACTGGATAATTATATCTCAAGTCATAAGCTGCTGTTTGTCAGGAAACACAAAACAAAAAAACTTTAAGACAAAGCAGCACTCATGGCAAACTGATTAATTAAAAAACACCTACAGAAAAAACAGCCATTACATTATTAATCTACACCGACAGAGCTATGTGCAGTACAAAACGTGCTAGAATACATTTTAAAATAACTGTTGTCTGGATGTAAAGTTCTGAATGTAGGGCAGATTGCCTGAGTAAACGTGTTTCTGTGGTTATTCATCTGAGCAGCAGAATATCAGCCTGGTGCCGATATAAACAGTTACTGCGATCAAATTAAATTATCTGACATTTCTAGATGTTTCTGTCAACGCAGCCTGTTCTGTCTGTGATCTTCAGTATGAGCGACCCCTTGTGGAACAAACTGGAACATCGAGTCATGCAGGGTTCACGTTCAAACCACCAGGAGCTGCTTTTTTTAATCAAAATATTATTTTTATTTTAAAATAATTACATAAAAATAAACAAAGAGAAAATACAAGCCTTTATCAGTGAAATGCCAAAATATAGATTAAAAACAGAGCAGTGGTCAAAACAGTACAGCAGAGCTGAATAATTTACACGTTAAATCCTTGAAATGAACTTTAAATTCTCTAGAAAACAGAGAACGTGCACACATGGTCCAGTGAGTAAATAACTTAAATGTTAAAGACGTGGCAGAGTGAGACTTTTGCTTCATCACATTCAGACTTTACATGATACGTTTAACTTTAAGGCACGTATTTAATATTCCATATTCAGTGTACAAACAAGTGGCTCACAGATTGAACTCCCTCTACAATATTCAGTCCCTTTTTTTGTTGTATTCTCGAGTTATGATTCTGCACTACCCGACCAGATTTGAGTGTTTTGAGTCAGTTTGGCAATTGCAGAAATTCAGTGTTGTGGAAAGATCTCCCCTCCCAGAGTTTTTTATTTTTTAGAACCTACAGCAGCTTCAGCCGAGCCGGCCGAACCTGTCGTTCCTCAGCGAGTGCCTGGTGCAGCTGGCACAGCAGAAACTCGAGTAGTACGAGTTGGAGCAAAGTCGGGCGTAAACTATCAGCTCACAGTTGGCGAGCTCGGGCTGGTCCACGCACTCTGGCGGCACATCAACACCTGCAGCAGACACAGATGTTTAAATATCTGCCTCAGATTACTCAGTGTGGAGTTCTCTGAGTAATGAGATGCATAATGCCAGATTGTTTTACTCTCTGCTGCTCATCTGGATGGAAGATTTTAGTTTTTCTACATTGTTCCATCATTTCACTGAAAACATAAATAGTAGTCCTCATAGAATAATAATGTTAAGCAACTGGCAATTCAGTCTCATTAACAGGCCAGAAACTATTTTCAAGCTGAGTGCTGCTGATGTCAAACTAATTGATTAAAAAATGAATTCTTATCTGTCGATAAAAGTGAGACAGTCTTCTTCTGATGCGTCTCAGATCTGTTGAATTTGAATCTGTATTTTATTTATTGTTGAAATGAAAGTTCACATTCATCACTCTCACCTTGTTGCGTGTCTTTGATGACTCTAACTTCGGCCGTGGCGCTCACAGAGTAGATGCCGGTGTACGCGTTACAGGTGTACGTGCCCTCGTCTGAAGGCTTCACGTGATTCAGGATCAGGCTGCCGTCTGAAGACATCAGGATGTTACGACCGTCCGGACGCACCGGCACACCATTTCTGTGGTGAAAGAGGAGAAAGTGAGGACACGGTTCCATCCATCCATTCATCCATCCATCCATTCATCCATCCATCCATCCATCCAGCAGGATAAATTCATTAATAAATCCTTGAACTTGATAATAGTTATTACCTGGACCAGCCGATGTTGACGTTGTCTCCTGACACCACACAGGGGAGCAGAGCCGTGCTGCCTTCAGACACCTGGATGTTATTGGGAGCTGTGGTGATCTTCAGGTCCGCTGGACAACAAAACCAGAACCACACAGTTAACTTCTGTTCCACCAGAGGAACTGAACCTCAAACACATTTACTGACCTCTGCTGGTGACAAAGTGAAATCACAACATCAGCAGAAGTGTGGAGCAGTCGTAATGACCACACAGCACTAATGATCATGTTAACAGTGTCATGCTCTGTGTTTAGACGTGAATGAAACTCACTTTGCACTTTGAGCTGCAGCTGTCTCTGCTCCAGCTGCTGCTGAGTGGAGGCTGTACATGTGTAAACACCAGAGTCTGCAGACTTCAGAGGGCCGATGATCAGCGTGCCATCTGAATGCTGAGTATACCTGCAACACGGAAAATATTCAGACTTCTGAACTTCATGTCTCAATTTTATTCTGAGATAGACGTGCACTAGCTGAGAATCTCTTGGTGTGAATTGCTGTGTAACAGACGACGTGTGTGATGAGATCTTTGTCAGATATAAAGAGTTACAATATAAACTCCTACATAAAATATAAATATAATTAAAGCCTAAACAAAGTTTGTGATTATAGATAATTAAAGTAAATTTTGCATCACATCAGGTCTTCCTCATTACTGCATGCACACCTGTAGAGCAGTGTGATGATTACCTGGAGTCAGTGATGATCTGTCCGTCTTTGGTCCACTGAATGTGGACAGGCGTACTCGCTGACGGAGGGAGGATCTTGCAGGGAAGTCTGGCAGTTTGTCCTGATCGCATTTCCAACAAAGACGAGCTTGAGCGGTCGATGCTGAACCTGAAGAAAGCTGGAGTCAGTGACTGTTTCTAATGGCTCACTGACTTCCTCCACACCTTCATGTGTTTGTGTGTGTATGATCGTCAAGTTCTCTTCTTTATAGTTTACAGGAAAATACATGTCAGTGTGTGGAGAGAATGAGAGCTTCTTACCGAGGGAAAGGTCCGTCTCTGGGCAGTGAGGTCGGAGTCAGCTGAGGCGATCCCTCTGTGAGACACACACACACACACACACACACACACACACACACACACACACACACACACACACACACACACACACACACACGAGGGCGAACATAATGACACATTAACACATCATGTGTAACTATTTCAAGGTGAGCATGACCTGACTGACACAACCTATTATAGAAATTATGACACTTGATTTCTGCCATTCTTATCAGAGATGCATTATTTCTGGTCACACTGTAAAGTGGCTGGTTGAGGAATTCTTGCACAGTTCATTGTGTAAAAAGTATTTCATACAGGTGCTGCTGCATTACCTGTGACCGACAGGTAAATGTAGCGGTGATCTCTCTGCTGCTCACGAGTAGCCACGCACAAGAACCAACCAGAGTCCGACTTCGTGACAGGGCCGACTAACAGGGAGCCGTTGGGCTGCTGGTGATGCCTGAAGAAAATGTGAGCAAAGAGGTAAAGAGTAATCCCAAACAGTGACAGAGTGTGTGTTTGAGTGTGTGTGTGTTTCTGCTGACCTGTGAGTAGACAGAGGGATGCTGTCTCTTCTCCACTCCACGATGACCGTAGAGGACGGAGGCGGGCTGACTCTGCACGGCATCACGACTGTCTGCCCAACTAAAGCTTCCACTGTGGACGGGTCGGTCTTATCGATGGTCACTTCACCAAGCGTCAAACTGAGGACACAGGAGGGGATACAAGGAAGGAAGGAAGGAAGGAAGGAAGGAGAGGGAAAAAAGAAGGAAGGAGGTTCAGGAGAAAGAGAAGATCGAAAGGAGGAAGAGAGTGAAAGAGTCACTTTATGCTCTACTGTTGGTACTTTGATTAGTAGTCACCAAAGCAAGCATAAAGATCGCCCACGGCCTGGCTTCAGAAGTTTAACAGAGAGAAGAGACAGAGAAGAAACCCAGCTGTGGCACACAGGTGGCCCATGCAACACGAAAGTGACGAGACAAACAACGAAACCTTCACCCACAAAACAACAAATGTTAAAACTTAGAGAGACACGGGACGATTTTCCAACAAGAAGCAATGTCACCCAAAGAAAACTAAAACCAACTACACAACCAGAGTTTAGTGACTACACACAGACAGGTGAAGCATCACAGCTGAACCTTTATTAGTTTGATTTAATGACATCGAGGTGACAACACAGAAGCCCAAAGGTGGTGACGACTGACACGGTGAGGTAGCAGGCACAGATAAGCACGAGACGACTAACACGAACTCAGAGACAGACAGAGAACAAGTCCCAGCAAAGCATTAAACCGTGAAGATGTCCATTCAAGTGGTCGCTGTGAGGTTGTCGACTTCTCCAGACATTGTGTCGAGGTTAAAGGGAGAAAGGTGCCGATTCTTAGGCAAGCGTAAGAGTCTGTGGAGCTAACAGCAGCAGAGCTGTGGTGGATTTTTACAAAGCAGTTTAGATTACACACAAAAAAAGAGTCCTGTGAAGAGCGCGATATATAAAACAAAGCACAAAACATGACATGTTCTGCTGTACAGACGATTAAACATGGGGATGAATGTAATGTCTTTAAAGGTCCAGTCTATAACATTTAAGGGAAACTACTGACAGTTATGGAATCATTATGTTTTTATTACTTTAAATGAGACTTTTACATCTACAGAGTTTCTACAGTAGCCCAGAAGGCTCAGACCAAACACCGGCTCCAGATCGGGACTGGGCCACGGCAATCTGCCACTAAAACTTTACACACTGGACCTTTAAAGAGCAACTTCACACCAGGTGGTGGAACAGTAACGTCATGACACTTCTACATCACCACAGAAGCAGAACAGTTACGTTATTCTTTGCGTGTGCTTGGCTCTGATACTGGGATTATCTACATGACACAGGGACTTGAACATCAGCTACATCATCATATTTTGGGGAAGTGATTTGTCTGTGGACGGTGTTTGAGCTCACTCTTTGGCCCCACTCATTGGGGCTCTTTCAGAGGGTAAGAAGGCTGTTAACAGCATAATTAGGCCAGAGGAGGCGGTGCTGGGCGTGGAGTGAGCTTCTCATTGTGCTCTCTGGGTCTTCGGGGTCTTACCTCGCTGCTGGGCCGCTGTGCTGTGCAGCAGTGGCGGGGGGAGGCCGGCGTGGGCGCAGATGGAGTCTACCTCTGTGGGCATGTGTGGCGGCGCTCGTGGCCTGTCTGCCGGTGCCACCACTGGTCGAGCCTCCTTGGACAGTGAAAATCCTCCCCATGTTGCGGGACCCCGCGCCCGTTGATCCTCCAGCGGTGGATCCACCTGCTCTGGATCCTCCTCCAGCTGCGGTACCTGCTCCAGGCGACGTCCTCCCCGGGGTAGGTTCTCTTCTAGAAGTGGGAGCGACCGGCGCCGGGTCTAGCTGGCTCGGTGCGGGTACCTGGCACGCCCTCTGGCACTCGGCCCGGGTCATGAAGTTGTTGCTGTTACCGTGGCAACCTCCGTACCAGAAGTGCGCACACTTGGAGGTGATGACGTCGTAGTGGTAGCGTGGTGTCCAGCTGCTGCAGGAGCCGGCGGCGCGAGGCAGGGAGCAGATAGAGCGCTCGACTGCAACAAAGAAGACGTGAAGTTACCAACATTTACTTCCTACACCTTCAACTGTAGCACACACCTTTCAAAGGGCACCTTGAGTTGGGGAAGTTTTGCCAAGCTTTTACGGTCATGAATGAACTTTAATGTTTTTCTATCTCTATTTTATCCAAGCAAAACTTTAGGGAGCGAGTTTAAGCTTCAAATTCACTGAATCAGCTCAAGATGTTTGGCATGAAAGTGAAAAATGTGGATCCACGTGTGAAGTTGAGTTAGGTGACGATCATGAAATAATAAAACCTTAAAAAAACACAGAGATCATCTGTTCTAATATATTCGTGACTTCTCATTCGCTTACTGTGGTTGGGTGGGTTGGGGCAGCTCTCTCCGTTGGGTCCACCTGCAGGCGTGGTGCGGTCGAAGCAGCACCCGTAGGTGGTGGTACGGCACTGTACTGCATTCTCCGTGGGAAGAGGAGCAGCCTGAGGAAACATAGCGTATAGGCGGGTATTGTTTTTATTAGCTATGATAACACCATGATAAAAATGGTCGATCTGCTCAGTAAATTTTCATCGCTGTCTTCCATATACAGAGGCTCGTGTGTGTTTGCTTACAGTGGGTGCAGGGGCCACATACTCCGCACAGCCCTCCTTGTTGGGGCCCTGAGCAGTCGTCACTCTGTCTTGGCAGCAGCCATAACTGACACACAGAACAAAGACGGGAGTAGTTACAAACAATAAAACACTTTGTACTGAAAGTTTGAGCCAAAAATAATTCCAAAACCTCAGTGTGGTCACTTAGCGGTCACTTAGCAAACAACCTCTGGTCAGAGCGGTCACACTAGACATAAGCTCTAAAACACAGACTCCATGTGTAACCGCAGCCACACTTTAATGACAGGTTGGATACCTTGTCTGAACGCAGGATGGCTGAACAGCAGTGGGAGCTGCAGCCGGGACGTGTGGGCAGCCCAGGCCCTGGGGGCCCCCGGCGGAAGTATGTCCATCCGGGCAGCAGCCGTAATGGGACTGGCTGCAGTGGATAGCCGGGACGGAGCTGTGAGGGTCGTAGACTGTGCTCGTCTGATTGGTCTCAGACCTGCGGGCTAAGATGAAACGGAGAATTCACACAGGCAGATTAGACCCCACGGTGTTTTTAAATAGGCGGGACAAAGAAGCCGAGGACTTCACACTCTGCACAATAGAGTCTAAGCTGCTGTGCGTAGCTGCTAAACACACATACATGATTAAACAAGCTATTTGTTTATGAATGCATAAAGCGGAGAACAGCTGAGAATGAATTGGGACGAGTAGTTCCTGTGATTGGAATAAACAGTCTCACAGGAAATGAACACACACAAACTTGAAATTCCTGCCGGCTGGCACAGTTCTGCAGAATGCCAGAACACGCCAAAAGAACGCCACAGCCAGCACTCGCACACTTCAGTGCTTCGGAAATATTTTAATCAGGCTGACAGTGTCCATGGACCCCTGAAAACATGCCAATCAGGCCTGGATAATTAGTGCTGGGACAGGGGCTGGTTGGGGAAAAGGAAGGGGGGGTGTGACAGGACTTATATCAGCAGGGAGGGGGGCGCAGGGGAACACAAGGGGAGCAATTATTAGTGTGCTGTCACACCCATGGTTTTTAAATATCAAGCTGCAGCGAGAATCGTGTCTCATCGGAGGTTCTGAATAACTTATTATTGAATAACGTTTTGGCTGGTTTCACAGACAAACTGATCACACTGTGACGAGGTGAAGCCGTTAATCGACTGATAAACTTTGAGTCAAACCTGTTTGTTCGGGCACGTAGGGCTGGAAAACAGTCTGAGTGTTGTCGTGTCCTTGCGGGTCCTGAATGCTGGGAACGGCTGCACAAAGAAAAGGTGGAACAAACACAACAATGAGCGCCCAGTTCAACACAGGTGATACTGTGAATTTTAAGCAGGTGACACTTCTTTCCTTTGGCTACTGATACTCGTGTGAAGTGCAGTGACGTGACAATATATGTTGCAAAAGCAAGAGGCCTAATTTAGAGCTCCTTTTGCTCATTCTGCTCACTCTGTGGGCGGTAGCAGGGCTGGGTGTTGCAGCGCTCCACGGTGGTGGGTTTGGGGTGGGCGTTGCATTGATGCACAGGGTACAGGTTCCTCTCTTGGTCTGAGCAGATCACCTGCCGATCCCTTGAGCCAGAGCCACAGCTCCTGGAGCACTGGGGAAGGAAAACGGAGAATGAAAACCGCCGAACTGAAAAGCACAGAAATGATGGCAGCTTCACCATTAAGCCACATTAACTGTAACTAAGTGTCCCTGTGCTGTTTGTGTTTTGGCTGTTCTCACCAGGCCCCACTCTCCGACGTGCCAGCTGATCTGTCTCAGGCAGGCCGCCATCTCGCAGGGTTGGACCGCGGCCGGGCGGAGCAAAGCGCTGCAGGATGTTTCCTCCAGCCTCATTCCTCCTGAACCGACACAGGTGACCTCTCTGGTCTGTTCACCTGACCCGCAGGTCACTGAGCACTGCAAACACAACACAATAAATGTTTCAGTTCATCTATAAAATAGACTAAAAAAACGGTTGATATCAGACTAAAATCTGCAGCTTGTGTTTCTCCAGAGTCTCTAACTTTGTCCAACGCTCTCAAAAGTTTCCAGCTCATACCCAGGGTTTTGTTTTAGGCTTAAAGGACTTTTCTAGCTTCAGTTTGAGCCTCTCATGTGATCTTGGTTTTACATCTAAGACTCTTGACTTGATTGCATTCAAGCAGCTGTTTTTCCTCACAAATACAAGACAAACTATGAAGACAAAGATTCTTCATACCAGACAAAGAGAAAGATACTGACACTGGCTGATACTAAAAGACTTTTGATCACATCTCTTAAAATGTGTCTTTATGTTGCAGCAGGAATATTTTCACTCCATTTGGACACAAGAGTCAGAAGCTAAACGTAGTATTGTTGTACTAAATATAAATACAGAACACTGTGGTTTGACGCAGCTCATTAACTGTTGGTCACCTCCCCGCAGTAATTCACTCACCGCGCTCCATCTAGTTGTGCGATACTCTGCACACTGCTGCATGTTGCACGTCTGCAGAGCGGGTGGTGCCTCTGCGTAGGCGGCGCAAACGGCGTCCTCCACGACACGAGGGCCTGAAGCATCATGGGAGATGCATTCCACGCTGCGCACCTGAGAGCCTCCACCGCAGGTAACGGAGCAGGCGTTCCACTCACCGGTTCTCCAGCTGGGAAAACCCAGGATGAGAGGAGAGACAGGACGGAGGTCAGGAGAAGCACAGAGAAAATCAAAAGCATCACTGTGATATGGGAGATGACAAATCTGGGACATCGAGAGAGAGAGAAGGTTTTCCATTGAAGCCCCGCGTTGTATTTGTGGTCGGTGAAACTAAGACATAAAAATTCTTGACAGGTTGCAGCATTAAAGAGCGACTTAACAGGCCCTGAAGATCTGGTTTTGGCTGACATCCAGCGGTTTAAATTCTCACCTTGCTGCAGTGTATGATGCATGATGCATGCACAACCAACCACACCCAGCGGTAACGCTCAGATTAAACACACAGTGAAACACTGTTTATTCAGCCTGATAGAAAACCACTCGTTAAAGTCTCTCTATATGAATTTCCTTGAATATATGGCTGCAGGAACTCTTTAAATTTGAGAAGCTTGACACTTAATGTTTGGATGTTTGTCTTGATGAATAACTGAATTACAGATCAGTTAATGGACTAATGATTTCAGGAGTTACTGGATGCCAGCCTTAAATATTTCAGTCCTTTAGTTCAGATGTAAATCAGCGTTTTGGAAAAAGGATGCGTTGTTTTAACAGCTACTAAAAGAAACTGCTAAGCTACGAGCTGCATGTTAAAACCAGCACATCCTTTTAGAGACTCCCAGCTCAAAGAAAAGTATTCTTCACCTCCTGGTTAGTCTGAACAGGCGCTGATTACTAGAAGCCGACCGTAAAGCATCTTCGAAAACAAACACAGCGTTATCGCCCCAAATCTCCACTGCAACACACCCCAAAGCACACACTCAGAGCCCAGAGAAATAAACTGCTGCAGGTCTTCCACACAGTATAACTTTCAATTGAGGGATAATGAGGGTGCAGTTAGCGTCACCCGAGCTTCAGAAACATCTCAGGTTTCTGAGCAGCAGCAGCATCAAAGAAAAGAAGCAGGAAATACCAGAGAGTCACTGACTGCAGCCCCGGCTCTTTACTGCCACGCTGCTGCTGCTGCTGCTGTCAGATTCAGATGTACACAAACCCCGACAGCCCCCTGCATGACGACCTTTGACCTACGCACACCTCAGAACACAGCAGCTACGCTAATAGACATGGACAGAGTTTTACAGTTTGCTAAAGTAATCAGGCAGCAGCCCAGCTCAGGGATCAGGCACAGGAGGCCACAGGTCGAAAGGTTGAAGAAGGAAGAGGCATCGAATCACAGCTCGGCGTCCCCGGAGAGACGTTTAGTGCGTCCGAGACAAATGAGGATCATTAAAAAGGTTGAAAGGGAGATCTCTGAGCTGGACAGTTGCCCCACGCCTTCGTTCTCACTCCACATGGAAGAACAGGCGAAACACAGACGCTAGAGTCAAACACATCTGAAGGGGGAGAGTTCGTGACAGACATTTCAGCCACATTTATGAACTATTTTGGACTATTTTCAGCAGTTCAAAACATTTTATTTTTCCAGATGTCAATGTGAAGATGACTATAAATGATTGTGCACGCTCAGTGATTTAATCATTTACATCTCCCCCTGTGTTTGCACCTAAATCTTCACTACGACCACAGACCTTGGGTTACCTGAATACATAGGCTCTAGGCCCTGAGGATCTCCACAACTGTGGTGGATACAGGTACGCCATCCTTTCAAACAGTCACAGCACACCAAGAACAGTCAGAAGAGCTTCTTTGAAAGGTGTCATTTCTTTACTTAAAGCTCAGGTAGGTGAGGAAGAAGCAAGCAACAGGCAACTTCAAAAAAAGCTTCAGAATAAATGACCTACCCCAGCTTTAAGCAAAGTAATGAGCACAAACAAAAAGTAACAATGAGTTGATGTTCTCTCATATTCTGAGCCTCACCAAAGTATTTACACACACACGTTATCAGTGAAATTTGATGACTTACCTGCGGACCTGTGGGCATGCATGTGGGTTGCATGTACGGTTGGTTTGTGGCCTCGGCAGAGATGCACAGAGATAGTCGGGGTAGGCCTCGTTATCAATGGTGCAGAAGACCAAACGAGACTGGTAACCTGACGAAGGAAGACGAACGTTTTATTTTCCAGGAAGCTGCATGAAGAAAGCTTCAGACATTTTTCTAAGATTCTGACCTGATCCACACTCTCTGCTGCAGGCAGACCACGATCCAAAGCTCCAGTAGTAGCCCTGTCTGGAGCGTCCATTAGGGAGGTAATATTCATACTCCACTCCTTGGTTTGGCTCCTGGCTGATCAGCTGAGGAGAAACGGAGGGAAGATTAAACTCCATTTACAAATATTGAGGTCACACTTGTTTGAGACAGACAGACGCTGACAGACAGAACTCATGGTCACGACACAGGAAGTCCTGCACACGATATGCTCAGTGTTCAAATAGTAAGTTGTAAAAATACTGCAACAGCAACATGGACGGCAAAAGACTTCTCCAGTCTTTCTTCATGTCTTTCCAAGAAATGTTGACTTATTTCAACTTGACCCACTGTTAAACTGCAGTTGTCAGCATTCAGTCCTCAGACTTCTGCTAACTTCAGAACAAAACTACAAGGAGCTGAATTGTGTAACATCCAAATAAAGCTACTCTCAGTTTCAGTTCTCTTGTGAGTTCTGAGCTTTCAAAGAATTTCTACTTCCAAAGTAAAAACCACAAAGGGAATTGTTCACATGGACTCTAAGAGGATGAATCCGTCTGCTTTTCAGACCTCAGACTGTTCCACCAGTGTCGTGTTTTGGAGATAAATGATTGTCAAAGAAAATAAATAATATTGATGAAAAGTGACAGATCATCTCAGCATATTTTCAATCTTACCTCAACAACAAGAGGTTCAGTGGTGGGGCCGCGGCCGATGATGGTTTCAGGGACACTGTCGCCCTCAGCTCCTCGCTGGTAGTACAGCATGGTTCCAGCAATGGGTGTCGACCTGGAGAACTCAATTACCCAGTGGCCATTGAGGTAGTACTCACCACGCAGGTTCTTGATAGCTATAGATGTGCAGAGAGGTTACAGTCAACAATGAAACGTAATACAGAATTATGTGCAGACTCTTCTGATGCTCACCAAGGTAGTTGCGTGTGGCCACTGTCTCTCTGATGCTGATGGTGGTGGCTCCAACAGGGATGATGAACATCTGGTTGTAGCCTGAGATGAAAATAAAACAGTCAAACTACAAAATGTTACAAACTCAAACATCTGATGTTTCTCTTGGAGCCTCCGGGAACGTGACCGACGTGTTGCCAAGTTAAAAAACGTGCACTGTACCTGTTGGCATGTCGCGTATGGAGAAGCTGTTCTTGACACGGTAGCAGGATTGTCCGCTACCCCCACACTGCAGGCAGGGGTCTTCCTGCTGAGGAGACTCCAACATGTTGTCACAGCCGAGACGCTGAAGGAGAGAAAAGGAGGGAAAGATTTCATGAGCCAAACACTGATCGGTAGCAGAGTTACACCTGCCTGCTGCAGACATCACAGCTTTGTCTTTTAGTCCACTTTAAAGTCTTCAGAGTTTGGACCTTGCAGCAGCCGGTTGTTTGAAGAACCAACAGGTAAAAGGTTCCTTGCAGAACTTAAAAAAGCTTCCTCTACTGCATCACCATGGAACAATGAGAATCTAAAATAAGAGCTGAGGCCAGAGCTGCTCCCCACAGACGAGGTGATGACAGAGGTTAAGCAGAGGAGGTGTTTCGTGAGGAGAAGATTGCTGCGACAATTACATGAGAACAGACGGAGAGCAGGAGAAGTGTTTGACATTACCACAGAGTGAAGCTAATCCTCTCGCTGTGTCCACTCTGATTAATGAAGTGATGCTGCAAAGCAGCCGTCTGTGCGACCTGAGGTATTTTTACACTTTGAGTTGATGGGCAGATTAATCCTGTCATTAGATCGAAAGGCGAGGTGATCGGCTGTATTTTGTCTTCTTTAAAACACAGAACACCGTCCAGTGTTACGCACTGTATTGTCTGAGCAGCCACCTCCGGTGCAGAGGGCAGGGTCAGACGGAGAGCACAACATTATGCGAGTCATTACATCTCAGTCTAATGATGAAAATGCATGCTGGGTAAGATGCAGCAGTTGTTGACTTGCTCCTTTAGCCACAAACAGGACAGAAATGTTACTTCACAATAAAACTGGACTTGAAGGCCACACTTAGACAAAGACGTGTGTCGTATGTAATATTATAGCACACTTATGTTGTTATGTTCACAACCGGAGCCCTCTAATCTTTGAATTAAAGTGTACCATAAGCCGTAAAGCTAAATGTAACCTTAACCGAAAGCTAAGCTGCTCGTAGCCTTGCTCAATGTTGTTTCAGAGATTACCGTCTGATTTTGTAACAACTGTTTGTCAACCAGAAGTTCTTAAACTAATGATGATAATAATTATCACTTCAGTAGAGTATGTTTGGTTTGGAAAGTTTCTTCACGTCTTTTATCCAGTCTTATGAGTGTGTTGAGTTTACCTTGCAGACTCCGTCCACACAAACATCCCTCCGCCCAGGGTGGCAGGGTGTACCATCAACCACGGCGCTGCGGTGGCGGTAGAAAAAGTTTTCTCCTCTTGGCATGCAGTTCAGCTCACAGGGGTTCTCAGCTGTCAGAGAGAAGAGTTATTTTACTTGGATGCCCATTATGTTGACATGCAAATCCACAAATGCTACTGCTTATACTTCACTTCTGACCTCCGTAATATGGGAGCCACTTGTAGCGTTTCCCCTGGAAGTCAGTCCCATCGAACTGGGCACACTGCTCTTCACGGAAATCCTTGGATCCCTCCGGACAGTCCTGAGTGGAACAACGTTAATTAAAATCAAACTGGAAGCAAAAGATCTTTGTAAACAGAGACAGTCACACACGTGGACACATAATATTTGCACATTTGCAGATGATACTCTAATTTATTTTAATGTTAAACATCATTCATCCATAGCTACGTTATGGATTTATCAAATGCATAAACATGTTTATAGGGTTATAAAATGGTAAATCTCAAAGAGAAAAAGATTTGACAGCTGATGTGTTTGTTTACCTGGATGTTGCAGGAGCGGTAAGACTTGTCTGGTCCCACACAGTTATGTCCTCCATCAGACCTGAATGTAGAAAATAAATTATCAATATGAGACTGATTAGATTATTATAGATGTGATGTTATAGAGTAACACTTTTGGATTTTGCAGTGTGTCTTCTTATAAACACAAGGATGATGGCGTTTCCCTGAAGAAATGAAGGTCAGATGAAGTCAGTGAAAAATTATTGTCAGATGTTTTTTAGTTTTTATTATAGGTAAAGCTCAAAAACAACCCCACATTTCCCATGTAGAGTATCTCATAACCCCAAAGCTCAGACTGAGATAACCTTGGGGACATGGCAAGTTATTTTTCAGACTTTGAAAAGCTCCTCTGGAGCCACAGAAGACGTCATTTAATGTTTTCACATGCTCCTCATGTCAAGATAAATATGTGTTTCCATTAGCTTTAGCTTTATGGGTGCTTTGCATCTCTCTGACTTAAGTTCCATTAAACTTTATGGGTCATCATTGCGATGCTGAAACAGTTAATGACTAGGTGAGGCTGCAGAGCTTGTATGCAAATACAGCTCAGACAGAAATAACAAGTTTCAGCTCTGACATTAAGTGGCATTCCTCTTTAATCTGTTCCTCTCTCAGCGAGAGGAGAAGCCTCAACATCATCGC
This sequence comes from Nibea coibor, assembly GCA_023373845.1. NCBI lineage: Eukaryota > Metazoa > Chordata > Actinopteri > Sciaenidae > Nibea > Nibea coibor. The sequence continues at coordinate 24,357,869 of CM041722.1, forward strand.
TGTTGAGCCTAAGACTCGCACAAACATCAGCGTGAGTTGTGAGACAGCAGATTGTTTGGCCTCCCTCCCTTCCAGCCATGCTGATAACTCATGATTAAGTCACCTCAAAAAGTACCTGCCCCTAAGCCTAAAAACAAGACACGCTGCTGTCAGCGTGCCAGAACCGAGACTAAAACATGTCCAAACACTCAGTGACAACATCCCGCCTCAACGTTTCACCCACGGATGGAAAATAAATATTTATATCAAGCAGTGCTTTTAATTTAAAACGATGAGATGAAAAGTGAAAGTGACGGTCACACAAAAAATTAAAACAGATTACAGAGCACGGCTGGCAGAATGACAGCTTTTAAAGTGTGAGTCCCGTGGAGGGAGGTCAGGCAGTTTTATACTAAAATGAATGTTGGGCAAAATGGGAGTTCCTGTAAAGCACACAATGAGTCAACAGCCGTCTAATCATAGTATTTAAAGGTGTGATCCTGGCAAACCTGGCAGACAAGATATGACAGAGTTCATCCTACTAGGTAGCGGTGAGTTATTCATCATCCTGCTAAAGAGGGGGAAACAGACTGACTGGCTCTGACTCAGACTGACTGCATGGACATGTTGAAAACCAGCTTCTAATGGAGCACCAGTCTGTCGAACATCAACGTACACATGCATCTAACATGGCTCATTGTGAAACTACATTTCTTTCTCACGTAAACGCAACAAAATATGAAACGAGGACACAAACTGTTTGGACATGTTAAAGAAGCCGCTCATCGCAGACATGTTCTGCCTGGTGGGCATCGTTCGATTCAAAGAAAAACATCTAACAGTTCCTTTTCCTTCAGATTTCCTCAGAGTTATTGTTCAATAACTGAGGCGCACCTCAGTTCTGCCAAACACTTTATCGACACGAAAGGCTGTAATCATAGCTGATGAATGACAGATGACTTTTGGGTAGGAAAGTGAATAATTTCTGTTGCAGGTCACATTTCAAAGGGGAATGATTGCACTTTCTTACTGCGCTACGTCTGTAGATTCAGATTTAAAAACATATGATACGCTGCAAAAACACACCAAATTTTAAAGGTCTAACCGGGGACTCTGACCTTTTGGGGCTTGTGACCTCTAAAATATCAGCGTCTGGTTTGACATGTTTCAGATTTCTACGAGTCGTTGGTGGTTACACCAAAGACAGAAGTCCCCTTTAAACTCCTCAGATGGTTTCATTTGAACGTCTGTTTGAGGCCCAAATTGGTCAAATTAGATTACAGATTAGCAGGACTTTGTTTTTTTAGATGTAACCTTTGACCCCGTGGAGGGGCCTGACACGTACGTTGAGAGTAACTACTAAACTGTCTGCTGGTATCAAGATATTTTTACGTGGATGTTTTGGTTCTTTTACTAGACTAAAGGAGTAGAGTATCTGAATATTTTAGGTAAACCCAGATAAGACACACATCACTTCACACCTCATGAATACAGACGACTTTATGTGTTACATGAGGCAACATGTCGGCTGGATTCCAGCAATACGAGGCTATGAAGTGAATATTTACAGTGTAAGCCGGCAACAACAGCGAGCATGACTGTATCACTCGTCACTCTGAGAGGAGCAGCCTGATACACCGACCTAAGAGGAACATGCTTTAATAAATCATACTTTAACCACTTCTGATGTCTAATAGAAATATTCTCTCTTCCTCTGATCCTCTTCAGCAGCCAACGGGCAACACCCAACAAAGAGAAGTCCTTTTAATGTCAAAGGGCCCCTCCCTGCAGTCTGTTTTGGATGTAAGACAAGCCCACGTCCTCGTGACTTCAAGGCATTCTTTTAAAAATCAAGATACAGTCTGTGCCTGTGAACCTCACAATTAGCTTTATTCACACAGGAGCACAAAAAAACTGTGTGTGTATTCAGGACCTCACAAAGAGCTGAGGCTGTGTGTGTGTGTGTGCGTTCATACGGGCATGTTTAGGTGCATTAGAAATAGATTAAATACGTGCAGGACACATACCTGTGGGTGACACAGCGTCTGGTTCTCATGGTCACACCGCTGCCACAGCTGCGGCTGCATTCTCCATAAGGACCCCACGACTCCCAGTGATCCCCACTGGGCACCTGGACCAGGAGGCAGAGCTTCATTTTAGGTTTACCCCAAAATATTTTTTCAAATGGACCTTGAGTTGAAACTCACCTAACACATCGTGCATGTATTCTTCTATGAAGATCACACGTAATGAGAAAAAATGATCCCCTAACCCTTAAAACACAATGTTACACAATATGTAACATCATATACAGACGTTACACCCGAGCTGCAGCTAATGTTTGTATATTTTCTAGATTAGGTCTCAAAAAACGCCTTAAAAGATGAATTAATTACCAAAATAGTTAATCAGTCCTCTGTCGATTAACTATCTTCTCTACATTAGACCTGAAACATTGTTCAAGCTGCAAAAACACACTGATGTCTCAGCTTTTGGTGCTGACTTTGTGCAGCGTTCATTTTCTCCTCGGGGAGTTTACCGTGAGTGCCGGAGCCAGGAGCAGCTGGAGGATTACCAGAGGCAGCAGCATCTTCACTGTTCCCTGCAAGGAAGCAGAAAGATGAGACATCCTGAGTTAGTCACTGTGACTAATAGAGGCTTTTACACATTGAGCAACTTTTCCAGAAACAAGAGCAAAAACACTGTAATTGGTTGTGAGACGTGGGCCAACATATACAACTGGATGGAAGCGGTTGAGCAACGCGTCCTCTTCTCATCTGATCCAACAACAATAAACATCCGTTTTGTTGCCCTGCAGCGTCAAAATGTTTTTGCCAAGTCTATAAATCAGTTCTAAGATTCAGATTTCAGTGTGGACCATTAAGTATATCATCAGCCTGAACGTACACGATGCAACAGCTTGTTCTTCTGTGGTTTGGTTTGCAGCCACCGACCGCAGCAGAGACTCAACAGCTGGATCTACATCTGTGGCTCTAATTAGGCTCTAATGTTTCTGTGGATTGACACAGACCTCGTGTGTCGCTTTCAGCTGTCGTTAGTGCGACCAGCACACCCGGCTGAGTTTACACGGATTGGAGGAAGAAAACATACAATCACTATCAATCAGAGGCACTTTGAAACACGGCAAGCCTGATTTGAAACATTTTTTAGGGTTTCTTCCTGATGAAACTGAATAAATTTGAGTATATTTATAGAAATAATAAAAAGACTGAATGAATTGCCAGATGAATTGTTTGTTGCAGCTCTAAGCATGTATAATGAGGCCTAATTACATGCTGAAATGTATCTTAATCAGACCTTTTCAAAGCCACACCTCGATGAGATCTCCAACACCAGCCTTATCATTTCCCTCCGCTACCTCATCACTTAAATGCTTGACTGAGCTAAAAATGCATCTTTTGTTGCACGTGGAGAGGCTGTTTGTAGACAGACAGGCAGACAGACAGAGAAGGGGGTCGCCTGGAGCTGTCAGACCACCTCTGACCCCGTCTGCCACGATGGCCAAATGTCCCTGCAGGGATGAAAGTTACCCTGCAGCCATGAACGCCTGCAGTGAACAGGCGACAAGTCGGAGGGGCGATTATGTCAGAGAGGAGAGAAGACAGACAGTCAGCATGTCTGATCTGTCTCTCTCTAACACAAACAAACACTGAAGCACCAAATTGAGCAACTTCCCCGGGAACTGTGCCGCTCTGTCCACACCAACGGCATTTAAATCTCTATAACTCTGCAGATCAGGGCTAACCCAGCTATTATCTTTATTACCAATTAATTTCTCAACTGTTTCTCTCTTTTGTCCGAGCACTGGTCCAAACCTGACAAGATTCAGCTTGTGAAAGTTGCAAATCCTAAAAGAAACTGAAAGATTTGACAAAGTGAAACTGCTGAAAGTTCGACTTCTTTGGACAATAAATGACTGTAAATGATTCCCTCTGTTATATATGTATCCATCAACTAATCAAAGTTAACACTGACCTTAAATGTCTGCGTAACAAACACCTTGAGCTCAGATACAAATCAGTGTTTTGCAGTGAAACTCAGGAATGTCTCCTCAAACTGTAGAGCACATCAGACGTTAAAGTCAGGACTTTAAGCTGAGCAATAAAAGCTGACAGATGTTTGGATGCTTGGCATGTTTGTACTCGATAAATAATCAGCTGTTCAAAACCTCGTGGGTTAACTTAATCGATTCCTTGACTAATTAGTTTGATCAGTTCCTCCTCTGAGTTTTCTCTCACGATCAGCCCTGAACTATTAAAACGTGTCTGATTGTACCAGCTCATAAAGCCTTCAGCCTCGGGCTGTACACGCTTTTATCCAACCAACTTAACAATTATTCGTCAGTCAGAGAGGGCAAGCAGTGTCTTGTGTTGTGAACACTGTGAGTGAAGCATGTCTGCAACTGGCACCTGGTCAGTCTGGAAAAGAATCAATGGATCCTGAAAACAATCGGATTTATAATATTCCCATAAACATTCATCAGAAATCGACTGTACTGGCTGATTTATGATCTTAGTGTGATCTTATGAAACTATTTCAACTCTTTTATCTCCATAATTTATCTATTTATGAGAGTTTGAATGTTCCTGTGGCCTGTGTCTTTACACTGCTTTACTTATTTCTCATAAAATAAATATTAAAGATTCACTCAAACTTTATTCTTAACCCTCCTATTTTTCATCCCCTCTAGTGAACATTTCCATCCTCAGCAGTTAAACCAGCAGAGTTTGTGTGAAGTCATGTGTTACTCACCCTGTTCACTGGTTACAAACGCGGTTTCTTGGAGTCCTTAAACCGCCGGTGGATCCTCGGTGCGGGGCGCAGCAGGCTGGCTCCTCTCTCCGGAGCTTTGACTTGGAAGATGCGTCTGGAAAGATCTGCGGTGTCCTGGATATACGAGGAGGGTTATCTGTCTGGATCTGTGTGTGTCCAACAGGAAACCTCCGTGAGGAAGAAGAGGAAGAAGAGGAGAAAGTCCTGTTGGTTAAACCTCCTCTGCGGCGTCATCAGCGCGCTTTTTAACCAGCAGCTCGTGCAGACCGAACACCTCCACCCCTCTCCGCCCCCTGGCACAGATGGAGATCTTTTTATGCAGTCTGTAATTTCAGGCTGTAAAAATACCAGTTAATCAACGTGTTCGTTTGTTGTAAGGCCACCACAAGCACATCCTCCACTGGAAAGGGTTTATTCCCACTCTGCTCTAACCAACGCGTCATTATAACGCTCTCCCGCATGTAATGCCACAGTAATCATCCAAGGCTTCTCCTCTCAGAGTCTAATGGACAGACAGGCTTCTTATTTTTAGAGAGAAATGAACCCCTGACTTTAACTGAGGAGTCCACACACTCACATCTGCCTGTGTCTGCATATGAACATGTATGATAAATATAAATATTAAAAACTTCTGCACATTCTGTGATTTTCACTTTTTCAGTCCATGTAAAAAGTACCAAAACAAGTGCAGCTCTACGGAAGCCCCGAGCGGTCATACATTTCATTCAGTGTATTAAATCACTGTAATTACAATGTTCTCTTCTCTGAAGGACGTTCAGACTGTCCTTTTGTTTTCCTCGAGATCTCAAATGTTTCTATGTCGCAACATCCTCAGAAATGATCCCAGTAACAAGACGGATCAATTCAAGATAAACAACTTGAGAATGAATGTATGACCGCTCGAGGCTTCCGTACAGCACAACCAAGATTTCATATTTATTTTATTCCATGCAGTGTTCTTTCTTCTGCCTACATTGCCCATGATGCAACACCACTGCTGATAATTGAGATTCAGGCGGGTTACACTTACACTGGCTAATGTGAACCGGAGCTGCAACAACTCTAGATTCTATAGGAAGAATAGGAAAAAGTTTCACAGTTAGAAGACACAAATTTATGCAGCAGTTTGTGTTTATTTGCAGTTTTGGTGAAAAATAAAGGAAGAAAACTTTCCTGAAGCACCTCGAGAGGACGATTTGGTTTTTGGTGAGCGTTAAAATGATCAATAGTCTCAGACAAACTTCTTACTCATCGTTACTTCACTGACTAGCCGAGCCTTCACGTTAGAAAACCGCCATGCTGCATGCCGAGCTGCTATCTTCAAACAGAGACGTGAAGCAGGCTGCAAAGGTAAGCTCATCTGTTTCTGACTCCACCCCTCCACTTTCTTTACTTTCAAAGCTGGAATCTTTTTTCACTTTAAGTGCTCAAAGCTCATAAAAAAGACCTCCAACACAGAAAAGTGCAGTGGAACATCATTCCAAGCTGAAGTTCACCATCATAAACACTGAGCACACACTCACTGGACAGAAGGAGGCCATGTTCTCCCCAGAAGATGCACTCAGACACACTGACAGAAGTCGGTGGACGCTGAATGTCCATCAGCTCGCACACAGCGCCCTCCGGAGTCATAAAAGACTTTCACATGCTCCTTAACACCTGTAACAGACTTTGAGGATCTTTAAGGTACATCATCTGGAACCACGAATCCATCATGACCTGATGGTGGCGTTAGATGAGAAGTCAGAGGATCACTAACCTACAGACGTCGCCATCCACCAATAAAAACTGAAGTTCAATGTTGTTTTTTTTAAAAACTTTTTGGTATTTTGTTTTTTCTTCTGGGCTGCAAACCTCGCTCTGAACGAACTCTTATAAAATCCAAACACACTCATTTTGGGTTTAGGGAAAGTACAGTCAACAGCAAACATGAAATGAATCATATAACCACAGCTGGAGTCTTTTAAAACATCTCATCACTGTAAAATTGTGTTTATGAACAATTTCCATCAAATTAGAAAACATCACGAAGTCTAACGATAAGAAAACAACATGAAATGTGAGAGCACGAGAGACCAAAATTAAATTAATGTCTGAAGCGATCTTTCATTTTGTGTTCTTCAAAAATATCTGGTAAAAAAACAGTGACACAAATCCAGAATCTGACACTTTAAATGTTTTATCACACCGAACATGTTCAAATTGCTTCAAAGCAACATGAAAAAGTGCTTATTTTGGGTTTTAAAGAGGAAACCGCTGCCAAAGCTGTGTTTAAACATCTGCCCGTCTGTTTCCCCCTGTGCCTCACCCGCCTCACCCGCCTCACCCGCCTCACCCGCCTCAAAAAAGACTGAAACTGTACAAAGTTATATAACTGTGGGCTTTTGTAAAAATAAAATGTAATGTATACTTTCTACTGTTAACATTGTTACATTTTATTTATTTTTATTTACTCTTTTGTGTCAAACAGCTAAACTGCTTTTTCTTTTCCTTCATGTGAATAAACCGAATGTAAACCACCGAAACCAGCCCGAGCCACATGTTTGTTTGTCTGGTTACACTGGAGGATCATCTTCCATGTTTAGTCCAGACTGAGTGACTCACAGGACTGAGTGTTTCAGAGCTCTGCACAGGTAACTGTACGCGTCTGCTCAGCCCTCACATCTGAAGTTCAATGGACCATCACGCAGAAACAGTCCCGTCATAACCTCCTTATAGCTCTTAAAAAGCACATCATGTCCATCCCAGCGGTTTGCAGCACATGCACAGACGTTCACCACAGTGTGTGTCCTGTGTGAGCGCAGCAGCCAGTTACTGACTGTTAGTCACATGTGTCAAAATAAAAGCACTGTGAGCGTCTCAGTATCACATCTTATACTGTTTATACATTAATGTGTAAGAAGTATTTTAATGTGGCTGGATGAGGTGGAGCTGTTTGAATGTCTCACACACTGTTGGGAGGTTTGATCTATAAGAACTCATCATATTTCATCAACATATTTCATGTCTACTGTATTTTTGAAGTAGATAAATGAGTAAGAAGTACATATTTACCCATGAACTGTACCTCAAATGTGTACATAAGAACAATCCTTGAGTGATTGCATGTAGTTTCTTTCCTGGTATATGAAAAGGTCACAGGATTATATGGTAAATATTTGACTTATTGCAGAAATGTAAAAGATATTTTATTTTTCAGTTCATGTCGTGGGTGAGTAAATAACAGCTGAGCTTTGAGGTTTTGTCAAGCGAGATTTCTAAAGTCAAAAATAAACTTGAAGTTCTTTAAGTTCAGACAAACAAGCTTCAACATTCCTCTGTGGAAACAGAGAACAGTTCCTAAATGGACTCTTTCCTCTCTCACCGTCATCTGGGCAGACGTTTCTTGTTAATCTAATACATATTACACTCTCATAAAGTTATTCTGTAGTTGTTGGGGTTGGACGTGGCTGATTCAGAGCGTCATAAAATGATTAAAAGTATTTAAAAAGAAAGAAACTTCTTTTCTTTTACACATTGTTTTTTTTTATTCTGAACTTTCTCAAATTTTTGCTTTTGTCTCCTGAAATACTGAATGTTCTCTCCTCAGTGTTCAGCCTTTTGCTGAGTTGCTCATGGCTGATCTTCGTGTGTGTAGATGCAGAAGACTGTAGTTTGTAAAGCTGGTGTGTCTTTGTACGTCTGAAGTTCTACATGATGCAAAAAGCCTTCAACACGAGTTCCAGAGATCTGCTGAGGATTTAAACAAACCGAACATCAGCAGCACTTTATTACATGAATACACGTTCACATCTGCTTCTGTCTTTTCTGTTTGTTGTCCTGTGACAGTCGAGTGAGTCTCACATCAGGACAGGAACGGATCATCAGGTATTTTTATCACGAACATAGGTGACCACCCACTTCTTCTTCTTCTTCTTCTTCTTCTTCTCCTGGTCACTACACACCTAAAAATAACGTCCCGTGGCTGCCATTAAATAAAACCTTTACGGGGGCGGCGTGCAGCCGAGCCTCCAGGCGTGTTCTTGTTTTAATTATAGAAACCTAATGAGCACAAAGCCTTTTGCATAATCTCTGCACACCAAAAAACCCATTTCAACCAGAGTCCACATTTTCCACATGCACATTTCTTTCAGACTTCCAGTTTTGATTCCTGGTCATTAACTCTAGCCTCGTCTTTAAAAGGAGCACTAAGCCACAGGATTTAAGCTTACATTCAAATTACTAAGGTTTACATCTGGACCTAAATGTCCACATATGCACAGAGACAGAAAAAAAAACACACTTTCTATAAGTCAAAGAAAACAGCAGGGCCCAGTTTAGCCTTCATGCCCACCCAGTATTTAGAAATCCTCCTCAACAAGCTGCTTTTTCCAGCCGCCTTGTCCAGTTTCTTCTCTCCCTCCTGTTTTCTCTACACCCAGGTCGCCTCCACCTACAGTCACGTTCCCATCCTCCTCTTGGGCCTTCAGAGCTGCCTGCTGAGCTTCTGCGCCTGCCTCTCCTTGGCGTTAAAGGCATATTTCGTGTCCTGCAGCTGGTCTATGATCTCCTTGGCCTCCTTCATCTCCGCGGCGAGCTGGTTGTACTTCTCCACCAGCTCCTGGTTCTCTCTCCGGAGCTCCACCACCAGCTGGCTCAGCTCCTCGCTCTGCTTCCCGCAGTGCAGCTTCAGCTGCTCCATCTCCGAGAGCGTCTCCTCCATGTGCTTCACCAGGCTCTCCAGCTTGTCCTTCGACATCTCTGAAATGATTTTTTTTCACCTTTATGGGACTTTTTGTTTGTCTCTTTGTGTCCGAGCTTCACCTTGCCTCGCCTGCGTCTGCTGCCTCCCTACAGTGATTATTGAAGCCTTACATGTCTCACATGGAGCAGATATCCCTCCCTGCACAGTAATCCCCTTAGCAGAGCTATCCTGGGAAACCTCTAACGCACATAGCTGTCTTACACAGCCCTAACATCTCTGCTTAAGTCCCCTCCATTCAGAGGATGAAAGTGATTGACAGATTACCTCAGTGCACTTTAAAGTCTCATCCACCTGTAAGCGAACAAGCTTAGAGGCCCTCAAAGAAACGAGACGTCTAATTTAACATCTGCACGAGGAGAAACAAAACAGAAGCAGATTTAAGTTTCTTTCAGTGGGAAAAAAGAAGTCTTGAGGAAAAGGTTTAATCTTTCCTGGGAATGCAGCCCAAACAGCTTCAAGTGCACGATGTAATCTAATCTGAAGTGAACAGGTGTCTGGAAGAGATGCAAGAGAGGCCTTATGGAATTAACTCTGTCGCTGTTCCCCAGCCGAGCTGCTGCAGGATTCACAGGCCAGAGTGAGGCCTCTCCGAGGGCCTGTTAGGTAAGTCACAGCATGAGGCTAAACATGGAGGGTAAACCATACTGTGCCACTGTCCCGGCCTTTTGCGAGGCCAAGCGGTCTCCATGGTGACGGCTAATGCATCCGGGCTCCAGGCAGCGTGCCAACCGACTGCGCCCGTCAGCCAGTTGGCATTGGTGGACGGCGAGCGTGGGGGATGCCAGTGCATCAGCACGGCGAGGAATTTCCACAATGTTCCCACCGTCCGTCTGCAGAAACGCTCCGCGTCAGTTCCCCCGCCACGCCGGGAATCAGCGCAGATGATGATGATGCAGAGGAGACAGCACCCTGACCTTTGACCTCTGCGTCGAGGAGCCAATTAAAAGAGCTCAGTGCTGCTTTATCAGTTATTAACGACGCAGGATTTGAAAGTAACTAAATACCTTTGCACAATGTTGTTGCCAAAGTATTCTAACATTAGATCTGTACCATGGGTGAAGCTCCACATCCCATAATACATCTTTCTGTTTGACCCTCCCACATGAACAGAGAGTTTCTGTTGGGGTTGTTAGCTCACCTGTCTGTGTTCCTGTGTGTGAAGGCTCAGTCCTCGCTGCAGTGGTCCAGGTTTCCGACCTCCGGCTGTTTGCTGCGTGTCATCCCACCCGATCGCTCTCTTCCTGCTGTCCTGTCGTTCTTCAGCTGCCACTTCACAATAACGCCCCAAAACTGCAACCCTACAACGAAGGAGAAACTACGGTGGCAGCGAAATTTGTGAAACACACGAAAGCCCCAATGTAGCATTTAGTTTGTCTGGAAGAGGAGCCACGGCATCTGAGGTAATAAAAACATAATGATCTTATTTTCCGGTGATTAAACACCAATAAAAACATCGAAAAAGAACATTTTAAGTTTCATCATTTATTAAAAAACAAAAATCTGAATTGGATAACCTTGCATAACACACATATGCATGTGAAGGACAGAAAAAAGCCAGTCACCCAACACTTTCCCTCAAAACAAACAAAAAGGAAGGAAGGAGAACAGACTCCGAACAAATGTGGCTGCATTGTTCCCTCTTGGTTTCTTCTCTGCAAGAGTGCAACTACAAAAAGAGTGATCAGTGCATCAGCTCGTCCTCCATCAGTCAGCATCAGTCAGAGTTTAGGTTCATACAAATCAGCTTTTTTTTTTACTTTTTGGTTTGTTTTTAACTTGATTAAAACAGCCAGTTCAGCAAATAATGCTAACAGGTGATTATGTTTCCAGAAACAAATTCAAGTATCAAATCAAACTAAATCTAAACTCCCTCATTCGTCAGGATTTTTGAGTTTTTCCGCTCAATACACGCACAGACTTTCTGTCAAAACTTTGTTTCACTTGTTCCCAATCTTTCTGCTCAGTGTAGGAACTCTGTTAATATTTCCTCGTGTTTCCAAAAAGTAAGAAGTTTCTGTTCTGCATACACTGGAAAAAAACGAAAAACACGCGACAGTGTCTGTGTATAGTGGAAATCAGTCGTTTGATGTAGCATAGTTCAGGACAGCACCAGGCGAGCGTCATGAGGGCAGCTGCAGCCTAAAGGTTCAGAGTTGGTGACCAGACGATGATCACAGGTTTACAATCCCCCGGACAGGTTTGAAAAACAAAAAGAAATCGAGTCAGAATGAAAAGCGCGTTTCTGTCCCACAACGACAACAACAACAACAACTACTACTGAAATGCCCTTGAGCAAGGCACTGAACCTCCGACTGCTCCAGCAGAACTGCTAAGTGGCTGACAGTACACAGCTGACATGGCAGGCAAGTCTCAGGTGTGTGTGTGTATGTGTGTGTAGGCTGTGAATTGAAATGTGATTAAAGGTAAAAAAATGAAGGGCAGAAAACGTGGTGAGATCTCAGATGAGTCAGTGTCACATCAACACTCTTATTTTAATTCTAGAGATGACAGATTCTTCCACTTCTCGTCCCGTCAGAAAGATTCACACGTTCGAAACGTCCCGTCGGTCGGGTTAAATCTTCGGGGGTGTGATCGGCTCCGGCGTGGAAAAAACAAAACAAACACGAAACACGTCTTAACCATTCTTAACAGCGGTGAGGAAAGCACGTGTGGTGACTGACAGCTCAAACACATTTCAAACACTACACATTTACCAATCTATTATCAATATCAGAGTGTCCGTTAGTCCGATGAAGGCTTTTTAAACCTCGGGCTGAGTTTGGGGAGGGGGGGCGGCTCGTGACTCAGAAAAATGAAGTCGTGTGATCGAAGTCTTTAAAGGAAGATTTAATGAAACCGTCTCCCTCTGCTCAACAGCTACCGCCAAGGTGTCCCTGAGCAAGGCACCTACTGTAAAGCCCCGGTTTGAAGAAGACTGTGGGTACTAGGCAGCTCCCGGGTGTGGGTGTAAGGAAGCAGGGCGCCGCTGGAAAAGGAGCAGGCGAGCTCCTCCCTGGATATGCAGCGGTAAAACATCCCCGCCCACTTCTCTTAGATTGGGCTGAGCCTGAGACCGGTGATCGACAATTTGAAGATGAGGTCCCAAGTCGAACGAGAAATGTCACTTTTTAAAAACGGAAATAAAACGTTTAAGAATAGCTGTCGTGGGGAAATCCCCTCCCCTGGTGCCGGAAAAGAAAGGCAGAACGAAAACAACTTGTGTCCCGTCATCGTGAGTTCTTAGGAGGGTGTGTGGGGGCGGGAGGGGCCCCCGCATCACCCTTTGTTCCCCGGCTGTGAAGGGACCGCTCTCGTGTTGTTGGCCGGAGAGCTATGTGGGTGAGGGTCATCAGGGCAGCGTCCTGCTAAATGTAGAACTGGTGTAGCGCCAGCTTGTCCATGAAGGGCTGTACCAAGTTGTCTGTGGCGAAGTAGAAGACCAGGCCGAAGAAAATGGAAATGGGCAGAGCGGGGAGCGCTTTCTTGAAGATGGCGAGCAGCAGCAGGGTCAGACACAGGCCCTGCGGGGGCAGAGACAGACAAAATAACACAGAGAGGGAAAAAGCAAATTAAAAGATTGTGTACCAAACAAAATCTGCTCGAGCGGTTTGGTGTAACGTGGGGTTAGATATTGTGCTGAGATACTGAGATGAGTTTGCGGCGACTCGAGCTTGACACCAAAATAAGCAGCTGTGGTCACTCACAATGAGGATGGCTATGAAGCAGGCGAGCGTGGTGTTCCAGTCGCCGCTGGCTGTGGCCGAGGCCTTTCCCACCAGCATGCTGTAGAAGATGAAGTCTCCGAGTCCCAGCTTGACGCCCCCTGAGAAGACAGGAGGACACCGCATTCAGGGTGGAGTCAATTCAAAAGACGAGCTCCACTTCAGCCCCACGCCCTCCAACCCCCATAGAAATCTTTTCTCAGCTGTAATTACTGTACAAACAAGAGCTCCGACCCCGTATTTACCGAGGCTTTATGTTAAAAAAGAGCGCGGGCCCCCCGAATGCTACGAACATGAAACCCAGCAATTGCCGTGAATAATCGCTTCCTAATCTGCTCCGACTAAAAACAGTCTGCAGCCAAACATGGAGGTCGCGTTCACATACGCACATAAAAACATTCCCAAAATGTTTTTATGTGTTGGGAGAAGAGATGATGATTACACCCTGAGAGGAGGTAGCAGACAATCTGGGACTTCACGAGTTTGAATTACAGAGCTCGGCTTCATATTAGAGCTGGGAGGTGAATCTAAAACCATCATATGCAGCACATATATATGCATGTACACACACACGCAGTGTACTGTAGTTCCTCCCCGGTACATGACACTGATGACAGTTTAGGGGGGAAAACACAGCACGTTAAGAGTAATTAAAGCTGCTATAATCCAGATTTTTATATCAACAGGGCATCAAATGTTGCTGAACACAAACAAACAATCTCCAGACTTCAGTTTCCCATCAGCTCCACAGAGCGTTTTATCATCTTTTAGCGTTGTTTTGGCTTCACAGCTTTAAACTTACTGTCAGCGGTTACCTCAAAAAAAAGCTCCAACACTGATAACTAATATATAACTGATAATAAGAGACTTTAAGATCTCACTGATGGTCTGCAGTTTGTATCTACATCCAGAGCAAAAGTATTTGTCCCAAAATAAATTAATTCATGTTTATAGTTTACACATTTTAAGAGAAAAATATGAAGGCATGTGCCACCAAGCAACGTCCTGCTGACTGTAATCTAGCTAAGAGAGATCTGCGTCCGTCTTGAAGCCTGAGTCACGTTAAAGTGGTTAATGCTGGGAAACATCAACGACATGAAGAATTAAACTGAAGTTGAACTTTGTTTGATAAACGAGCGCCATGTTAAATGATTCGCTCTCTGCACTCACTCTCCTCATCGTCGTCCTCGACGGGAGGACGAGCTGACGGCATCTCCTGGATCTCCCGTCTGGTCTGCTCGGTGGACTGCATCGTCCCCAGCTGGTGCTCTTGCTGGTTGACCCAGGAGGGGGTGAAGCCTCCGTCGTCCTGCGACAGACTGGAGGGAGCCGGCGACACCACGGCTGCAGACGAGTGATAACAAGTCAGACTAAACAACAAGCCGCTGTTTGAAAGGAAACCACCAGATTAAACCTCGCTCAATCACTCTGACGCCCACTCACCTTCTGGAGCTTCTTGTTGAGGTGCTCCCACATCGGTCGAGTTCCTGTTGGGCCTGTCGGTGTCGGCCATGTTGACGAGCCACACCATGGTAGCTGGAGAAGAAGCAGAAGAGAAACTGTCCATGATCCACTGAAAACAGCTTAAACTTGATTCTCTTGGAGCTTTGACGTGGATTTGTATGGCGGACAGGCTGACGCTCAACTCAGAAGTTCAAGTGCTAAAATGACTTGGAACGGAGGTTAAACTGAAGCGGCTGCTTACTGGAAAAACTATTTCCCCTTCATAAAAATTTGAGCTTCTGTTTTATTAGAGCAAAACATCGACAGATGTTTGTCTGTCATCAGTGTGTGTCTTACAGGAGTAGATGAGCGCTGGAAAGATCGGTTCGTTCCTCTCCTGAGCCGTCTCCACCAGGATCCTCAGAGGCCCTTTGGGACAGAGCACCGCTAACAGATCTGAGAGAGGAGAGAGTCCAGACGAGTGACGTTAGCCACAGACACACGGCGCTGTGAGAGAACAAAAGCAGCAGCCTGACACGGCGTCTGTGATAACAGGAGGCAGCGACTAAAGTCAAACACAGAGACTCTGTCACAAACTCACAAACTTATTCTCGACACAGTTTAACTCTATTTATTATTATTTATACCTTATACCAAAAAGAGGCAGAAATGATCTAAAGCTGTAAATCTACACACGTTGAGGACACAAAGAGTGAAACCAAACATGTCATAAAACATAAACAGCATCAAGGAAACATGCGAGACGCTGCCTGCAGCCCCGATCTCCTCAGGCAGGTTATTCCACAGTCTGCAAGCACTGACTGCAAACACTCTGTCACTTTAGCATGTAAACATATGGATGCACCTCGGGCCGGGAGAGGGGACACTGGGCACTAAATGATCTGCTCAATAACCGGGGGCAAGGTCTAAACTACAGCTGGCCACAATGAAATGATACCTCGCCATTACCGAGAAAGCAGCGTATCAGAAAACAAAGCCAGACTTCCTTTTCTCGTGGCCACTTCTGAGTAACAGTATTGAGACACATCCTTCCTTTTAGCACACCAACACTGACATTAACCAGAGCTTCGTTCAAACATACATCTGGAAAAGAGCCTCAAAATAAATGAGTACTGTTGTTATGTGTTAATAAGTTTGGCTTCATATTTATGATTCAAAAAAAGTTGAATGTTGGAAAACACATTTTTAGTTTCCCCTCTATGCTCCAGCTCTAAGAGGAAACAGATGAAGAACATCTTCAAAGGTCGGCTAGAGGCTTCTCACCCCCCAACAGTACACGGAGGTCAAAAGAGAGGAAGAGTTACCGTAGACAGAAATGACGGCTAATATGAGCCAGGCGGTCCACTCTGGCAGGTACTTGATGAAAACCAGGGCCATGAGGGCGCTGATCATGATGAGGTAGGCCTGCTGGAGCCGCAGAGGTCCTTTCCAGTGAATACACATCATGCCCACCACTCCAAAGTTCCAAACGATTATCACCAGGGTGAAGTAGTCCATGGCCACGTTGTAGGTCTTGAAAACCTCTCTGTCATGACAGAGCAGAGACATGAATACACGGAAAGACTCCGTCAGTCATCGTAAAGAATTTGACATTTACGAGAACGTGAGGGAACCTTGTAAAATGAGATCAAATGTGCAGGGGTGTGGCTTACTTGAGGTAGATGTAGGAGAAGAAGAAGAGCAGGAGGAGGGAGGAGAGGAAGAGCCAACCTTGGATGACCTGTGGAGGTAAAGATCAGATATTTACTGAACAACATTTCAAGAGATCAAGACTTGTCCTTGTGTTTGTTCACGAGCTGAGGTGACAATACGACGAGCATCAGAGAGTGTGCTTTCACTTTCTGTTAGTTAATCTCGCAGCTTACACACTATCAGAATAACTCATCAGTGTGTGAGCGTGCAGAGACAACAGGAGAGAACAGGGAGCTTTTGGCAAGTCAAAACGTCTCCACCATGAAACCATCCAAAGAGATCGAAGGAGTGAGAGGAAACCAGCCAGGCTGCATCTCTGTTTATTAGATGGAGCATCACGTATCACCTCATTATTTTTAGCATTAATAAAACCTCCGTACTGTAACGTGTCGCTGCGAGGAGGCGATTTAAAACAAACAAACACTATTATATTACTGAAGAGCTCCGTAGAGTGTGTGATGCAGTGTGACGCGACGAGCGGCGGCACGCACCTTGTAGCAGCGGTATTTGTACAACAGCACCAGCACCAGAGTCATGACGATGATCACAGTGATCATGATGGTGGTGTTCAGGATGGAGTTGAGGGCTCTCTGTGCTACCGTGTCCGTGTCTTCGGGGAATGGAGTGTAGATCCTGGAGGTGACATTTCAAGGACGCGTCAGTCAAACAGCAAAGAACAGAACATAAAATAAACAGGTAGATATGGACATGTCATGGTGTGTGTGTGTGATCTTACAGCACTGTACAGGTATTCAAACTGAGTAGTTATAATATACAGTATACATAACGTATTACCGCCACCTAGTGGCACTGTGGCCGTGTTGCATTTCATTCAAACCGCGACCTACTGAGCTCTGAATCTGGCACACCTCCCCTCTGATAAGAGTCATAACTCACAATCTCTGCCCGTCATTCTGGGTGTAGAAGCTGACAGACTTTATGGTCGCCACGACGACAACCATGCAGAGGGTCACGGGAACAAACAGCATGATGACGTGCTTGGCCCCGTATTTCAAGGTCAGCTCCTCGTCCTCGTCCTCGTCGGTCTCCACCACGCGTGGAGGAGGACGAGCGGCGGGGGGCTGTCCGTTCTGCTCTGGTCCGCTACCATTGCCGCTGCCTCCGCCTCCTCCTCCGCCTCCTCCATCACCTCCTCCAGCTCCTGAGCCTCTGGACCGCGCTCTGGTCACTGCAACGTCTGGTGGCTGCTGGGCGGGTTCAGAGGCCACATTGGTCTCCTGTTGGTCCTTTGGGCATGAGAGAAGAATAACTTTATCTTATGAATGAATAAGTGTGACAGTGCTGCTTCATCTCTGGCTGTCTGTTTCTCCATGTCACTTTAAACTATCTAAGTAATCATTACTCAGCAAGCACCAATCATCTGCTGGACAGCGTTATTTTTGTGAAATATATTCAAAGGCCATGAAAGCATGAGAAAGTGAAAAATCTGAATCTGGCACCTGAAAAGTCCAAATCTGTCTTTTTATTTCTCTGTGGAGGCTTGAAATGAAAACACATATCAACAAGAGTTACAACCATGTTATCAGGAGAAATGTTTCCTTTGTTTTTACTGGCAAACATCCTACAGATTGAACAAACACTCCGGCAAACTGTTATCAGGCCATCCGTGTTTGTACTTGAGCCGAACTGGCACATTTACACTCACTCGACCAGTTCCTCCCAAGGATAAATGAGCTGCGCTCGTTCCCACTTCAGCCCGAGGATCTGTCCCGTCAGGACAAAAAAAAAAAGGGCAAACGAAGGAGACAGCGTGAACTTAAACTGTCAGGCGAGCCGAGACACGCGGCCGCCTCTGACGTGAAGCAGTCTCTGCAGGTTCACGGAAATGGAGAGAGGAGACGTCTCTAGAGAGCGGCCTGAGCGCTGAACGCAGACACGGCTCCGACAAAATGACCTCACTGTGTGACACAGTACACTGCATTGTTTCCCAGTCGTGTGAATAAGGCCAATGTTAGTCCCAAGGACACGTGAGATACAAAAACACAAAGTACTGAATTAGTGTTAAAGTAAGCGGGGTTGGGTTGTGGTACTGCAGTCGTATATAAAGAGGTGTGGCAAAAACTACGAGCCATAGTGGCCTGACTCAGCTGTCTGACATCACACTGACCACAAGATCAGGTCAGAAAAGTGTTTGGTGGGAAAACAGTTGTAATGTACATGCATGGTTGTTATGGGGTAAACAAAACAGTCTGTCACACTTTTATTTATAGTAAGAGTCAAACGCAGACACCAGCAGAGCACGCTGACAGTCAGTCAGAGTTTTCCAGTCCATGAGCTGCACTTATTCCAACAAAGGCCAAATCAAAAGTTATCAGGCTGAAACTCCTCTGCACGGCGTCACAAACTGACTCAGGAACAGATGACTCTTTCATCACCGACCTGACAAGGAAACTAGAGTTTGCTAATCATTACCCAATACGTCCAAACAGACACGGAGACAGATAACGCTTCAGACCAACCGGGACGCATTCTTTCATACTGACCATGTTGTTTTCGATGTCCTCTGCATTGTTCGCCATGGTTGGCTCGACAGACGCTGGTCCTCACATGCAAACCAAATTCTTATGCCCTGGTGAAAGAAAACAGGAAGCAGTATCACGTTAATTACAGTAAACAGGCATGACGAGGGCATATCAGCAACAGGAGTCGTAAAGACCGGGTGGAGTTTACTGGAGGGAACGATCTGTGAACTTACATCAATCATCAAGCTTTCCTGTTTGAAACATGTTACTGTCACATGAAATTACTCTGATACAGGTCTAATCATAATAATCCACATTGTGGCAAAGTGTTTAAGAGATCCAACATTTAAACTATCCATAGATCTATAGAGCTACGTCTTCAAATAATTCAAAGCTGCTGCAATCTTTCCTCCTGTTCATACTGGATGTAAAGTGTTACTAGTGTGACTCTATGTAATTATATTATAGTATAAAAAAACAAAGTTCTCCTGTGAATGTGTGTGAGCAGACAGTGTTTCCTTGTTGGGCTGCAGTGACAGTAAAAAAACAAAAAATAGAGCAACTTTAGGGGAAACCCACGGAGCTGAACACAGGCTAATGTTAGCGCCGGCTCAACTTTAAAACCTATTTTACTCAACAAGTTCTCTCACTGCTCGCGTCACGTTTCCAGTATGAACAGGCGGACCAGCGGCTCTCGTGAATTTTATATTCATGCAGACTTGAACATGTGTGAGCTGTATGTACGTTCGGCCTTGTTCAGCAACCCGCGGGTGCACCCACTGTTATATTCGGATGTTCTTTTATTTCTAGGAAGTGTGATGGACAGTATTCGCTGCGTTCAAGGGACTTCCACATCTTATCTGTACCAAACGTTGGAGGGATGCTCAGCACCCTCTGACCGGAATGATCTGATCTCTTTACAATGAGGTGTTGTTGTTGACTTCATGGCTTGTATTGTACTTTTCAGCATGTTTAGACTTAGACTGTGTGTTGTACTGTTGTCTGTGTGTCCTGTGTCTGTTTTGGTTCTCAGTTTGTCTCAGACAGGTCTCCCAAAAAAGAGATTTTAAATCTCAATGGGACCTTTGCTGGTTAAATAAAGCTTTAACTATAATAATAAAAATAATAATAATAATAATAATTTGAAGCCAGCTGTGAATGTGGTGCGTTCACGAGCAGTCCTCCTGTGATTCAAAGTGAGACACCTCACCATCACCTGCAGGGAGGATGTAACGTTCACGGTACTGGTTAAACGCCGGTAAATAATAATTAATTAATGTGTTGAGCTGCTGATGGTTTAATCGTGACTTCTTCGTGTGGTGAACACTGAAGAGCTGATGAGTGGTGACGTTAGTTATCTAACCACCTCCATTAAACGTAACGGTGTTTAAATCACAAGCTAAAGCGGCTAGTTAGCCAATAATGTGATAACGGCAGAGCGGGCAGCGGCCGAGCTAGGTGGCTAACGCTACCTGAGCTAGCTCAGACAGGACATATTTCCCGGGTTTAAAAGAGTGAAACTCACCTGCTGTGAACGACAGGTAACGTCCCCGGGTTCGTGTTCTGACGGGTTCTTTAAAGCGGGTTTAAAACCCGGGCACTTTCTCTCTTCTTTGTTGTTCCTGTCTCCTCCCTGAACATCCGGCTGCTGCTGGAAACTACTTCCTGCTGTCGCCCTGTGGTGCTGTGTGCGATGGGAAGTTCGGTTCTTTTAGGGAGTCAGATCATTTGACTCAGCTCACCAAGAAGAGACGGCTTATTATTTATTTATTTATTTTTACTACTTATACCTTTAATAATTCAGCCAAATGTAGTGCTGTTTTGACTTATGATTTATATGTGTTCACATATGTCATGTATACATTCAATACATCCTTTGTACTGAAGTACCGCCCAATGAATGCACTAACTTGCTTGTAGAACCACTCTGCTACAGAAAGCAGATAGAAACACACACCTATACAAACTTAAAAAGTTGTCGTGCTCGACACGACAACTTGGCTTTGCAAAATTCTGCATTCTGCCCTCACTTAAAAGCTCGTTAACGGACGGGACGGGCGGGGTTCCAGCATAGCAGCGCTCATAGGTTCACAGACCGCTGTCTGTAACAATTGGCTACAGCAATTTATTGATATTAGAAAATGTAATTTTTACTTTAAATAGTTCAGTAAAAAGGATGTTTTGAGCAACTGAAGTGATATATGTGTAAGCATATGAATCAAAACAGCACTAAATGTAGCTGAATTCTAAAAAGTATAAGTGGTAAGAAGAAGAGCCGTTTGGGAGTCGAAAGAGTCGGATCTTCTTGGTGAGTTGAGTCAAATGATCTGATTCATTAAAAAGAACCGAACTTCCCATCACTACAAGTGTCGCGCGACCAAGTGAGGGCGCGTTCAGGATCAAAGCGTCGGTTCGGGATTTATCAGTGACAGAATAAAGCGTTTGTCTGTAGTTGTGTTAATGTTATAATAACGTTAGCGATCGAAATAGGCCGCATCCACTCGATATTAGAAACTCAAACTAAAATCAGCAACAACAGAAGCGTTAGAACATAAAATAGGTCAGTGTGAGAGTTCTGCTTCCGGTGGTAAAGGTCAGCTCGTACGAGAAGGCAAGGACCCAAGAAAACCTTCCGAAACCACCAAGAAACCTCCTGAAAACATGGTCAGTACGTCACGGTGTGGTGTTTACAGCACACACACGTGTGTGTGTTCGTGGAGACTGTTAGCGAGCAGAGCGGTGTGTCGGTGTGACGCCTCGTTTCAGCACACACGGTGTTTAATGAGAATGCGAGCTAACGTTAGCGCGTGTGTGTGTGTGTGTGTGTGTGTGTGGGAGGGGGGGGGCGTTTGGAGCAGCTGCAATGAAGCACACACACACACACAGTCAGACGGGTAAAGCTCGGATTTCTGCGTGTATTTATATTTGCTTAGTGTGTGATTAACGCGTGTGTGTGTGTGTACATATCACTACTAATTATGATCATTTGCATCCCTGGTTAACTTACCTGCTGACATTCCTCCGTAAGATCACGTGGGCAGGTACCCATCAGTGGTTCAGGTGTGCACGCCTGTCAAATGTCTCATTTATTGGCCACACCTGGACTCAGTGTGACGTGGTGTGTGTCCTTTCAGTCCCACACCATCCTGCTGGTGCAGCCCACCAAGAGGCCAGAGGGAAGGACGTACGCCGACTATGAGTCTGTCAACGAGTGTATGGAAGGTGAGCGAGCCGACGGTGCTTCATGTTCTCTCCTGACATCCTCCATCCTCGTTAGGAATTATTCTTTAACAGTGTCAGCAGTTTGTCATCATGTTTTTATAAGACTCATGGATGATTAACATGTTTGAGGGGTGTCCTTCATCGTGTCGTCTGTCTCCCGCTCAGGTGTGTGTAAGATGTACGAGGAGCATTTAAAGAGAATGAATCCCAACAGCCCGTCGATAACGTACGACATCAGCCAGCTGTTTGACTTCATCGATGACCTGGCTGACCTCAGCTGTTTGGTGTAAGTTTGTTGGCTCAGTCTGACGTGGTCATTGTCTAGAATACATAATTGAAGCGGTGTCCCAAAGTCTCAAACACAAACTCTGCACAGTACATAAATCCTCTGAATACACGTGATGTAACATCAGGAACATCATTCAAATCCAGCTTGTTGTGAGGTAAACGGCGCAGGCTCACAGTTTGTGAGACGTTTGCTGTCAAACGGCACATAACACCACAGCAGGGCGAGCTGTGTGCTTATTAGTCTCCATGGTAACTGCTGTTTCCCGCTCGTGGTCGAGGCTTGGCACTCGCCTCCCACAGTTTACCTGTTTATTTGCGCCCTCCTTCTAGAAGCGCCTCCAACGCTGTGAGTGTGACTTCATGTGGAGTCCTCCACAGTGAGCTGTTGTTGACGAGGGACTGGTGTGTGTGAAATGGCCCGAATCCCTTCAAACAGCACGAGCGTGGGAATCCGCATTTTATCATCCAGATACAGGAAGACTTGATTAATTTAACGACACAGACGAACGACGCCTGGCCGAAAACCTCTCATAGAATTATTTAGAACGAACACACTGATGATCCAGTTTGAGCTTCAGACTCTGTCTACAGCCTGACGGCTAAACGAAGAGAGGGATGGGAACAATAATCTGTCATCCCGTTTCAGGTATCGCGCCGACACACAGACGTACCAGCCGTACAACAAGGACTGGATTAAAGAGAAGATCTACGTGCTGCTCCGCCGCCAGGCCCAGCAGGCGGCGAAGTGAAGCCTCTGAGGGAGGGCGGAGGGTCGGGAGGTGATGGGGTCGATGTTGTTTTTCTGATCTGTAACAGTTTTTAAGTTGTTTCGAGACGTTTTTGACAGTTTTTAAAAGTTTTTTTGATCTCATGGAGGGATGGTGTGTTTTCTATTGTAATGTTTGACTTATTAATAAAGATTTCATTTCAATAACAAAAGTCTCCTGTTCTTTTCCATTCGTTTCCTTTCTTTTCTTTCTCTTTCCTCGTCTTAATTTGTCTCTCAGGACTCAGGGCGTGGAAGATTATTTCCACAGTTTTAGCCAAAAACATCTGAAAGTATCTTTCTTTTTTACTCCCTCTGGACGTGCTCGTCATTTCTTCCTTCTTTCCATCATTTTTATTTTGACGGTCACTTTGTTTCTCTCCTTTCCTCCCTCTTGGAAAATACGCTGTAGGCTCCAGATAAGATTCGGAGGATGTCGGTTTGTGCTGCACGTGGTGATTCCCTCTTTCATTTCAATACGGTGACAAAAGCCTCTTTTGAAATATTGATTTCTTTTCTTCTTTTATCTGTTCTCTGGAAGAATATCTACAGTTTCCTGCACTTTGAAAATAGATGCGTCTGGTGGGAATAAGATTAGAAAATGAAGTTTCTCTCCTCCTTTCTATTTTTGCTCTTCCTACAGATGTCTGTTTGCTCTGCAGCTTCCACTCGATACGGTGACAAATAAGCAGTTTTATAACAGCCTGGAAAAAATCTTTATTTTCCTGAGCTTTTGTGGAAGTGAAAAAAAAAGAATTTTTCCTCGCTGACTCTTTCCTTTTTCTCCCTCTTGGACAGAGCTATTTTACTGCCTCCACAGCTGACAGTGTGCTTCACGGCGCACGTGGTAATGTCAGCACAGTTACAAATAGTCTAGAAATATTCAGGTTTTTACTTCAATAAAAAAAAAATATTTGGTTTCCTTCAGGTGAGAGTTCAGATTCAGATCCTTCATGGGTTTCCTGTTTATCTGTGATGCTGATAATAAAAGTTACACTGAGGATGACAGAAGTGCATATAAATGTTAAATTTTCAGGTTGTTTCTTCTTTCCTGATAGTTTCTTTCCTTTGCTGTTTTTGACACTTTGCTTTACAGTCTTGGTGATTTCCTCCTTTTGGCACAATTAGCGCGTCTCGAAATATTGATTTTTTAACATCTCTCTCTGGGAGAGTATTTACAGTTTTGTGGACTTAAGGCGATTAAAAAAGAGAAAAATCAATAAAGAAGTGTAAAAAAAAAAAAAAAAACATCTGGAAGTGGGAGTGCAGGGGACATCTGAAGTGTGTGCCTGCCGCCTGGCGGTGCGCAGGAGGCGGCCTTCAGCCTCTCCTGAGCCGCGCAGCTGAATCTGGATCCTTGGCTGTATTTTTTTCTCCTCCACCTTTTGTGTTTGTGATCGGCTCTCCCAGTCGGTTTCTCACACACACACACACCCCGGTACCCCCTCCTCCTCCTCCTCCTCTCCTTCCTCCACCACCTCCTCCTCCTTCATCCCACCCTACCCTACCCCATCCACCACCACCACCACCACCACCCCCCTCTCCTCCTTTTAGCATCTGAAAAGACCACTGAGTGAGAATCGATGGCGCAGAGGCCCGCTTGACAGGACAATAAACCACAAAGAAGGGGTGAGTTTTTTTTCCTCTTCCTCCTCCTTCTTGTTTTTTTTTTTTTTTTTTTTTTTTTTGTGAATTGCAGAATTACTCTAATGACACCTCGATCCGGATCAGGAGGGATCATCGCTCGGAGGCTGATGATATTTAAAACACAAGGCATCTTTTGTTACCGCGATATGATTTACAGCAGCAGCAGCAGCAGCAGCTGCCGCGCACACATTCACAGTGATTCAGATTAAAAGCAGACACATGGAGCCGCATCCTTCACGGTTTGGGACATTCACCTTACGTAACCTATAAATGCATCATGCAGCCTGCTCGTGTGTTATTATTGAACAGGACACACGCACTTGCCGCTGCAGGTTTAGATGAGGGCTCGTTTGCGTGGATTTCATTGGGCGATGCGGTACCGGGAGCGTGTTAATGCGGCTGTCGTGTTGTAAACAAAAATATGTCAGCGGGACCGGAGGGGAGGTCTGTCTGTCTGTCTGTCTGTCTCACTCTGTGTGTGTGTGTGTTTTCTGTAAAAGGACCTCCCCGGGAAAATTGAGCTCAAAGCAGTGAGTAATGTTATAATTGGCTCGCGCGATGCTCGAGCTCTTCTCCACGTTGTGTGTTTTTCAGCCATGAGGAGAGCAGAGGAGGAGGTGGAGGAGGAGGTGGAGGAGAAGTCAGATCGAGGCGCAGAGGGAGCCGTCTATTCTCAGCTCAGCCTCACACTCGCCTCTTTACACACAACAATAGCTTCCATCTTCCTCATCAGCTTCAGCCGTGATCAGTACACTCCAGAAATAATACTGATCTGATGCTATTATTGGTAAAGATGTGGTCCAGTCTCACCATCACCACCACCCTCCTCCACCTCCTCCTCCGCCCCCCAGATGTCTGCAACAGAACCACAGCAGCGCAGCTCCACAGCTGAGCAGAAACTGATGAATCAGACATTGATCTTATGCCTCAACGCAGAGATGAGAATGTTTTGGCTGGTGGTAACCTCGAGTGACCTGACAGCATGTGGTGGTGTGTTTCTGTCCTCCACCCTCCTCCCCCTCTCTCTTCCTCCTCCATCCATCCATCCAGCCTCTCCGCCGGCTTCCCGCACCGTGAGGACGCAGCGATGCTGCCCCAGCAGAGGGAGGACCCGTCTCCGTCCCGCCGACTCGGCCTGGCATCCTTCCGCCGACTGCAGACACTAAAGCCCGGCCACGACTTCCCATGAGGCCACCACCAGAACTCAGCTCGACCGCTCTGTATGGGGCCTCTCACATATGAAGTAGGTTCACATTGTCTCTGAAAGGCTGGTCCATCATCTCATCTTTAAGCTGTTCTGTGCAGTGATGAATGCTTCACCTCTCCTGGCAGACAGAGAAACACAGTGAGGGGTCACAGGTAGAGATGACTTTATTATAAGGGCTCCCTAAAGGTTGGAAACTCGTCTGGAGAATACATTTGTGCTTTTGACTCTTTTGGACTGTTGGTCAAACACAAAGGATGCCGTGTTGACCTCTGGGAACTTGTGATAATCACTTTTTGTAGATATAAACAAGTCCACGCACAATTTCACACAAAGCATCTCAGAGGCTCGTAGCAGGAAGGAAAGTGCACAGACACTAACACGAACCGGGCGAGGCGTGAGCTTCAGGACCAAACAAAAAGGTCCAAGTTGTTTTTAAATGCTGTTGGTGCGAGTCTCAGTCTAAACAAGAAAATCAAGATTGATTTGTGGCCTGAGAGATCTGCTCGGTGTGTAAACTCTCAACATGTGTGATGAGCTCTGTGTACAGAGAGGAGGATCTTAAACTCAGAAAGCAATCTGTCCTCGGTCAGCTGAGACCTCCGAGGACGGGAGTGATTTTTCTTGTCCTGGTTACTTTCTGAATGAGCTGTGTTGTGGTTTTAACACTGAAGCACGCTCATGTTTCTCTGAGTCAGTTATTTATTTTTTGACATCTCTCATCTGCTGACGCTGTGGATGTGATCTCCATCTGTGATAACCTTTATGAAAATAATCAGGAGCTGCAGCCATAACAACTGTAGAAATGTGTAATCTAAATTTCCACATGCATCCTTTTCTTAGTTGACATGGAGGATGAAGATGGGACTTGTCTACTTGATGTTTTGTGGTGAGTCGTACTTATTGGCCTCGTGGCACCGAACCATGATTGTTTTCCTTTTTTTGTGAGTCGTTTTGTGTAAAATCGTCAGGTAAATGACGACATTTATTGTAAACTGAATAAGACTGTCATGTAGATGATCACACGTAAACAAAGTAAACCCTCGTTTGTCTTCTTAAACTTTGGTTCATTTGGTTTGTACTCATGTGATTTTCTCCTTTGCCCTCTCTCCGTCTTCGCAGTGACCCCCAAGCCCTGAACGACTTCCTTCATGGGACCAATGAGGTAACAAAAGAGTGTCAAATAAGAAAATCAATAGTGCAAATGATGAATTTGAGATGGGAATATTTCTTGGCACATGGTCATGTGAGCCGTGTGGAGGAGGGCTGACAGTGTGATGGTGTAAATACTGTGAGCCCAACCTAAAATGGTCTGATTTCATCCCACCAGCTGCAGACTGAAGACCTGCTCATTAACTCCTCCTCTGGGGAGCCCTCCCTCTTCACAGATGCCCCGGTGAGTGTCTGGATCCACAGCCAGCAGCGTCACAACAACCAGCACTTTCCCCAGGAGGATGATTTTTTTTAAAAAATCTCCTTCTGTGCCTAAAACCACTTCCTGTTAATCACACAATTCTCCCCTTGTTTTCACCCTCTCTCCTCCTGCGCCTCCCTTTCTGTCTCCCACTGTCTGCTTCCTCCAGAGCCCCGTCTCTCTGCTGGGAGATGGCAGGGATTCTCCAGACACGCCTCCACCTGGGTGTGTGGATCTGTCCTTCCTGGAGGAGGCCCTCCTGTCATCGCCGGAGGGTGGGGAAGACCCACAGGTGGTGCAGGGTGGGACGCCTGTGGAGGCCGGATTCGAGGCAAAGAAGGGAGACGTGGAGGAAGCGGAGGAGGCAGAGGTGACATGTGATATCCTCCAGCAGAGCCTGCAGGAGGCTGAGATCACGGAGCAAACCATGGCTCTGGAGGCAGGTCTGGCCCAACCTGGAGACAGCCTGTCCCTGTACTCACCTGCCCCTCTCCTCTCTCCACCCACCGTACCATTCGTACCCAAGTCTGTGACCTTGCCCGTCACCCCGACGTTGCCCAGAGACACCCAGGCAGCAGTGGAGCCTCCCCAGCCTTCCCTCCTGGCTGTTGGGCCGGGCTGCCCTTCTCTAAAACCTGCTGCCCCTCCTCAGCTGATGGGGCTCCTGCCTGGAAATGTGTTCCCTGCTGCTTCTCCAGAGACCTCCTTCTCTCTGAGTCCTGCCCAGGGATCCAGTATGATCATCCACAAGGCTGTTCCCAGTATGACCAGTCGTCCTCTTATCACACCGACCCTGAGAGCAACAGCAGCAGCAGCACCGGGCATCGTCCTGCAGCGTGCCCCTCTTCCCATCCAACCCAAGCTGCCAATCAGCATCCAGCCCAGACTGGTTCAAATTAGCCCCAAACCTTCTGGGCAAAAACACACTCCAGGTCTCACGTTTGTCCCTGGGACTGCCTCACCAAATATTTTACTGTCCCAACCTCCGGGTCAAAAGCCTGCAGCTCCGCCACCGCAGCCCGCCCAGCAGCTCCCCAAACCAGTCAGTCTGCAGCTGGTCAACCAGGGCGGCTCCTTTGTGCTTCAGCCTCAGGGACTCTTCCAAGGCCAAAACCAATTCCTTCTTCCAGGCCAGTGCCCTGTTACGATCTCCCAGCCCGCCAGTGCAGCTCGACCACTGCTGACCCCGAGTCACCAAGGCCCGTCCGTCCACAGCCTGACTCCCTCCGCCGGGCAGCTCGTGGACGGCTCACAGATCCTAACTGTGCCCCAAAGACAGCTGAACTTCAGCCCTGTCTTCACCACCCCTACAGGGCAGCTAGCGCTCCGCCAGGCCACTGTGCTTTCAGGACCTTTGCAGTTACAGTCAGCGCCCCCTACCGTCTTCCAGATGCCAGCACAGCTGGCTGGAACCTACACTCCAGGAGGACAGGGGCAGCGTGCCACCCTGGTCCACAGTCCTGCTCTTGGAAACCACATTACCTTGATCAACAGTTCAGGGGTGCTTCCCCCAGATCTCACTTCCATCTCTATCGTTAACGGACACTCTGTAGTCCAGGGGCTGCCTTTTGCTGCCCAGGCCCCGGCTCCTCAGACAGGAATGACAGAAGGACAGCTGAGTCTGCAGCAGGCCTCCGTGGTTCTGCTGCCAGACAGAGCCATTCAAGAGGAGAGGACGAGCTCGGAGGAGACCTTCCACCAACTACCACAGGTGAGCTGCAGCCTCGGGCACAGAGAGTTTGTGTTACAAACCGAGCTCGTGGAGTTTTTAAAAGATACAGACGTTCGTCAGTTGGAGAGGGTTTATGGAAAGATGTCTTTGAGTTGCATCATAGAAAATGTCTGATCCAGTTTTAAAGCTTGACACGTACGCAGGAAATGAAAGTCAGGATATTTCTGCCTTTGCAGCTTCGATTTCGCTCACAAGTGTGATCCTGGCTAACCTTACCCTCACAGCAGAAGGTTCCTGGTTTGAACCTCAGCTGGGGTCTCTCTGTGTGGAGTTCTCTCCGGGTACCCACAGTCCAAAGACCTCAGCAGGTTGATTGGTGACTCTAAATTGCAGCTAATCAGCTAAAAATGCTGCTGTTGCACAAGTCTTAGTTTAAGTTTTAACTCTGATGTCTGTTTTTCCTCCTGTAGTCCTACGGACACGTTCTCCAGCATGTGTCCGTGCAGCCCACCTCTGCAGGGCTGCAGTCCTCCTCTCCTCCTGTAGTTACAGTCCTGCAGCCGCCTCCGCCGCCTCCTCCTCCTCCTCCTCCTCCTGAACCACCTTTGGCCCCCGATCCAGCTGTGGAGATCCCCAAACTACTGATGCCCCCAGCAGACATGACCCAAGTAGTGGAGGAGGTGACCCACTCGATGAGTCAGAACGAGGCCTTTATGCAGCATCTGCAACAGGTCAGAGCGTCAACCTGCACGTTCCAACGCTGGTTTACATTTTTATGCTCATGAAGAAGTGATTATGTATATTATGTATATATCTACTGATATTAGTAATAGGACAGGGCGATAACTCAACACCATCGTCACCATGTGTGCAGCAGAGCTAAACACTCTTCAGTGAAGGTTTAAGTCCGTCAGCAGAGATGGTGATGCTGGAGCGTCTCTTCCTCCAGGCTGAGCGTTGTGCAGAGAGTCTGCAGATGTGCTACACTGTGTGCTCTGTGTGGGATGACTTTACTGTTGAGATCTGAGAGGTTAGGGGTGAGATCGTCTCCAATATGATGCATGACAGTGACTACGCTACATTTGGTTGTTTTATAGGTGACGGAAAAATATTCCAGAGTTTTGTTTTGTTTGTTGTTGCTGCTGGTGATGTTACTCCAGGCAAGGCAAGTTTTTTTTTGGAAGACCATCTTAAAATGCAACAAGGCTCAAAATAAAATTGGTTTAAAGTGGAATAAAGTTAATCTAATTTAAAGAAACAGACGTGGAGTTCCAGTGCAGCTACAGTGCAATAATGCTGGAAGTTGTCCCAAATCCAATAAAGATAAAAGTGCAGCAGAGAAAATGAATCAGTGAAACAGGAGAGCTGGAGTATGAGCTGACGGCCTCCAAATGGACCTACGAGATCGGTCTAACAGCAGCTGTTCATCTTCTCTCTCCATCATTTCTACCTACAGCAAGCACTTAGTTCTCCCATCACATCTGAGTTGTTGGCCGGAGCGCTGCCGGTGGTGCCGATTGAGCCGCTCGCCTCCCCCGTCACGAATGAGAGAGACACCCAACCGCAGACCCATGCAGTCTCCGGCCAGGACGCCTGCACTGTGATGTCTGACCAGTGTGTCGAGGCTTCTCCGCTTCAGTCGGACCCAGAGGACACGCCGCTGATCTGCTCCTCGCCTCCCATCCAGGACGCCGAGAGACCGGCTCCCGCAAGCTTCTCCCCTCTGGCCGGGCCTCAGATCTCTCTGCCTGGACCTGAGAGTTCAGTCCCCCAGATCACAGCTCCTCAGCCTCGCATCGAGCCCCAAGTTCAGTACCAGCTTCCTCATCAGCTCCAGGTCTCACAGACCTTATTCGCCCAGATCCAGCCATCTGTTCCTCAGCCTTTGCCCCAGGTCCAGGCCTCGGCGCCTCAGCTCCAGGTCCAGTCGTCAGTTCCCCAGCCTCCGTCTTCAGTCAGCACTTCGGTCCACAGGAGTCCTTCCCCTCTGCGTGTCAGCGTCTCGGTGCCTCAGCAGCAGCCTGATCCTTCAGCTGCTGGTCTCTCCAAAGGAGGAGACGACTCTGCTGTCCAACAGCACACACAACACAGTGAGTGTCGCTTAACGCGTGACACAGAGCGAATCACCCTGACCATCATCACCGAACCTACCTCACCATCTGTCAGCCCTCACAGTCACTGTAATCAGTGTTATAATTATTATCATCTGCAACACAATCATCATCATCATCTCTGTCATCTCTGTCATCGTGCCCCTTTTTTCAGAGCCAACAGCTGCCTTGGTCGTGGAGAGTAAAGCGTTTACCCTCGATGTCCATCCACCCTCTCCTGCAGCCCAGGGTGTCCAAGTTCACGGACCCCCGGCTCCCAGAGAGAGCGCCCCGGTCCAGACGAGCCAGCAGACCGGCACCAAGGTGAGAGAAAGATCCAGTTAACTTAAGAAATACACAGTAACAGACCGTGTCCTCTGGATTACACTGACTTGGCTCCGGTCTTGAAACAGAAACGTGAAGCTTTGAAATGATTATTTGTTAAAATGCAGCAAACATGCAGTTTTTTTTATTAATGACTCCAAAATGCACTTCTGTCTCCGTCCTTTGATCCCATCCAAAATGTTTCCCGGCTGCCAGCTGGCAGGTCCTCCGGAGCAGCAGAGGGAGGAGAGGCTCACACCAGCAATGCGCCGGCACAGGTAAGAGAGAGCAGCGCCTCAGAGCAGCGCTCAGGTTTACACACAGGAAGAAACGCTGGTGCTTCACTAAATTTAACTGCACCTGTGAGTCCAAAGAAATTTGAAAGATTTCGAGTCTGAGCACAGAGAGACTGATCATTCCTCCACGACGCTTCAACAAGTCGATGACTTCATCAGGATCAAACTCGTCGTACGATACAAAGAAGCTTTCTTACCTCAGCAATAATCTGCTGGTTAATTCATTAATTTATTAACAGCTGGCTGGTTTCACAGACGTGGATTAAGTCTGATCCTTCAGTAATGCTTTTTAATCCGAGTCCTCCAGGACTGCTTTGACTGTTCGTGCTGCTGCTGCTGTTACATCCACTAATGCTACCTGTGTTAACAACAGCACCTCTGCTGCTTCTGACAGGACTGGGACTACCACCAAGACTCGATTACCAACCAGGCAGAGTAGTGCAACTGCCCCAAACGGGATTTTGCGCCACTAAAGTCCTGGATTATGGTTTCATCTTGTGTAGTTCTACCACCTTCATTTTTTAGCAGAGGGTAAATTCCAAGCCACAGTTCAGAGTTTGTACCCAGCTGTGTGCTGACATTGACTTTGTGTTCTTCAGGTTCCAGCAGCAGATCTGTTTGGACCACGGAGCGGTTCAGACCCCCTTCACCGGCCCGGCCTTTTCCACGCTGAAGGACGCTGTTAGACGCCTGCTGCCGTACCACACCTGCGCTGGTCACCTGCCCACTCAGGATGACTTTGATTTAGGTTAGTGATGAGCAGTGTCAGGCCGAAAGCCGCCAGCCAAGATCCAAAATGAGCCATCAAAATACTGACAGCAGCTGCTGACTTAAGATCTAAAGATTTGTAATATTTATATTTTAAAAAAGGTTCGAGAAACGTCGAGAAACAGGACGACGTTTCTCTAACTCACCTTAAACGCTGCATGCAACAGACTGCATGACTTCACGTTTATTAATTAATCAGTGCTACACACCAAAAATATACTCCAATGCAACAATATGCATCAGTTTCTAAGTTGATGCTTGTTTTTGTTCCAAACCCAGTTTACTAGAAGAAGCTGCTGGAAGTCTTTGTGCTCAAAACAGCTGCTAATTAATCGATGAATCACTTTAACAGTGTGACCTAAACAGCATTAAAGAGCTCTGCAGGATTTTCAGACGTAATCATTGTGACGATGTTTCTCTTCTCACAGTGGACCAGGAGTTTGACTCCGTGTCCGGTTTCCTGCTGAAACGCACCAAGGACATGGTCAACAAATACAGGCAGCTACTGGTCAGAGAAACCCAGGTAAGACGAGACATTTTTTGAAGGCCTCGTTCATTTGTAACTCTCAGCAGTGGTGTGTGCTGGCAGTGCAGACGATGAAGCTGTGTGTGTCTCACGTGGGATTTGATCTGGTTCCACAGCAGGAGAGTCCGTCAGCGGAGATGGTGATGCTGGAGCGTCTCTTCCTCCAGGCTGAGCGCTGCGCTTTAGCCGAGGACAGACGGAGAGTCCGCAGAGATCCAGGTCAGTGTCTGAGGATGAAACGTCGTCATATTTTATCCTGTAGAGATTTAAACCTCGAGACAAAAGTCAATTAGTGACTCTTATTTTTTTTCCTTCATTTCACTGCGTGGCACTTAACCTCCACGTTTGCTCCAGAGCAGCTCCCAGGTGTGAATGTGTAATTAAGCTGTGTAAATGTGGAGCAGGTCGGGCTGAGAGAGACTGCATGATGACGAGAAAATTACATGTGAGGGGTTAAGAGCAAATTAAAGCAGGGATGTTATGTTAATTAAAAAGTTGGAAAGGGGAAGGAACCTCTTGAAAACAGCTAAATGTCATAAAATAAAAAAATAATCAGTGATAGAAGATACGTTCATTTAATTTGCAGAAACAGTGGAGGTCAGAGCAGATGTTACACTATGAGAACATAAAAATACATTTATGTTTCAGGATTTAAGATTTTTAAGACCAAACTTAGGAAATATATCGATGCACAGCAGAAATGAAACACGTTTTAATAGATTTAAATCTGATTTACTTTCTAGGTTTTTTATGCAAAGTTAAACATTAAATAATAATTCAGCCCAATAACCAGAGGAGGACACTGAACGTCTCCAGGCTTCGGCCTGATTTAATTAGCATGTATGTCCTTAAGAATGACTGAAAGACAGCGTACCTGCCTCTTTGAAGGCTGAGTTACGTTCACGGAGAACAGTGTGACTTGTTCCTTTGTTGTTTCTTTGCACTGACTGTTGCCACGGCAGGTTCAGACTTTATCTTCACTCAGTGCATTGAGACGGTCGCAGACCTGTCGCCTCTCTGGCTTTCTCTGCTCTGACTCCTCTCTCCTGGTCCAGCACACTTCATACTATGTTAAGAAGTGATTAGCTAACTGCATGCAGGTGTGCCAGTCACCTCACCTGGTGCTGCTCTCCTGAGCCCTCCCCCCACGCCCCCTCCACAGACTGATGTCTTAAATTCAGGATAACTGAAATCAAAACTGTCTGTGTGGCTTTGTAATGATCTCAGAGTGAAGTCTTCTTCTCATTTATTCTAGAGTCATTCATGATGGCCCTGACTACATCAGCGTCTTCCCCCCATGGCGCCCACTCCTCCGGTTCCTCCCACCTGTACTCCTCTCGCAGCCCCTCCTCTCCACCAGCCTGGACCAGACTGTCTGACCGGCCCCCGGGACTGAAGACGTACCGCTCCAGCTCCCGCGGGGCTCTCAGGCTCACCATCAAGCAGGAGTCCGGCTCCCGTAAGGTGGTTCACAACTCCGCCTGCGACCCCGGACTCAAGAGGGACCACATGGGGCAGCTGACCAACGGCAGCAGCGGAGCTGTGAATGAACCGCGCCCCTCTCAGGCACCCAACGGAGCACCCCAGCGTCCTCAGCATGATGGGGAGATCTCCAACGGAGCTCTGCCTTGTAACACAGCAGAGGAAGTCTCACAGACAGCGCCCAGCTCCAAAATAAAAGCCCCAAATCCTCTTTCTATGCCAGAGCCACAGGCCAGTTGCTTCGAGTTGCCTCCCAGAGATGTCAGCGCCCCGAAACTGAAATGCTACAGGTTGGATGCGTCTCCTCGGCCGGAGCAGCGGTTCAGCCCGCCTCCTCCTCCTCCTCCTCCTCCCCTCCAAGAGGACAACATGCTCAGTGAACATCTACAGAGTGCCATCGACAGCATCCTGGAGCTTCAGCGCCTGCAGGGCCCCTCTGCAGCCCCGACCAGGGCCACGTCAGGCCCGTCACTGGACCAGGCTGTCACCAGCATCCTGGAGGGACACCTGTGAGGTAACCTAACCCGTCTGAGGTGGGATGAAACAAAGAAAGGTGACTTCTTCTCTGCTCCCAGAGCTAACTGAGGTTTAGTTTCTGGAGTTTCAGAGATTTCTCGTTAAGGAACTGATTGTTTGAAAGAAGGAGGAGGAAAAAAAGAAGAGGCACTATAAAGAGATGCATACCAGACAACAGCACTATCTATAGTCCCATAGATGTTAGATACTTCATTTCGATGTACGTTTGTGGAAAAAAAATCTATTTGAATAGGAGCTATATTGTTTCAGTGGTAGTTAAGTCATTCAGAGGTTTACGACACTGGTGTAACCTTCATCAGCATATAGTATATAAGTAATAGTGAGGATAACGAAAACGTGGAGTAGACTGAGATTATTCAATAGTTTTTTATAAGATTTCTTTCACAGATGTGAAGTTTCTTTTGCATAGTGCCAAGCTTCCAGGGTATTTATTTTGATAATCTGTGCCAATCGTGTTTTCAGATGAGTTGCATCGAGAAAGGCAGCGTGTGTGTGTGTGTGTGTGTGTGTGTGACGAGTGTGTTCATTTGGGATTAGTTTGTGTGGATCTAAAAGACAGAGTGTGTGTGTGTGTGCGTGTGTGTGAAAACATTGCATCCTGCGACGGGGACCGTGCATACAAAACAAAATAGAAAAACACCCTGCAGGCTCCATCATCTCGGCTTATCGAATGAAACTCCAAAGAATTTGTGACTTGCTACATCCTGAATACACCAGCAAACGTCCATGTTGTGTCTCTTCCCACAAACTGGAGTCTGTCCTCGTTCAAAGCAAAGAAAGAAAGAAAGAAAGGAACCCCCGACAGGAACACGAAACAAAAATTAGGCGTGTTTGTTTGTTTTCTTAGGTTTGGACCCTTGTTGTCTTTATGCTGGAGTCTGACTGTGAAATATCTGTAGAATGGTTTCTCATATTTAATGTATTAACATGCAAGCAATAACGAGTTAGGGTTGTTAGGAGCAGTGGTGGTGCAGCGAGGAGGAAGGTGGAGGAAGAGGGAGATCTTTGCCCGTCATCGGATGAAAACCAGGATTGTTTTTCAGGAATGAGAGATGCTCATTTCGTCATCTGAGCCTGTGTCGTTCTGAAATTGTGTTTCGAGGGTTTGAGGGTCACTTAACGGCGTAAATGATCCAGTTTGAGAAGGAAAAACACCAAAACCGGCTGTTTCCCACAACACACTGTACAGAACTTGAGCCTCTCTGCATCATCAAACAGCCTTTGACCAAAAAAACTAGAAGAACCGTCCGCTTCGCATCTTCACAACTCTCTGTTATTTATTTATTTATTTAAGTTATCGGTTCGAAGCCCGCCGTGCTAAGCCAGCTTAAAAGATTTATTCTCCATCGTGGAGCGATATGATTTTTCTTGCAACATCTTTACGTTAATGTGACAATCTTATTGGTCTGTGTGAAAAATGTGAAAACACGTGAGAGAGTTGATGTCATTCGTTTCATCGGTTGTTCGACTCTCGCTCATGAAACTTGTGCAAAACATTCTTTGTAGATGGATTTTACCGTGAAGGTTAAAAAAAATGTCGAAGCTGCAAAATGTTCTCTGATTTTCTTGTAATATAAATTGAAAATGTGCTTCAAAAAGTTTAGCTTTTGAAGAATTGGAAACGTTTAGAATATGCCTTATTGTTAATTCAGTGTACCTTTAAGGAATCCACAGAGAAAAGATGATTCATGTGATGTTTTAAATACTGCTCTGTCCTGAAATGTGAAAGTAACCTGTGCTTCAAAAAGAAAAAGAAAAACATCTTCCAGAGATTTGGGGCTAAATCAAACAGGCCTTCTCATTTCTTGAAATGATTGTCATTTTTTTTTTTTTTTTTTTAGAAATATGTCTGTAAAAGTGTCTTTTTGTTGGAATGAACAAAAAGGAGTTTTAATATGCAGTAATTTAGTGTTGAAATCTGCAGTAGTCTGGGCGGACACACACTGAAGGATTCACCGCTCTCGTACAGCCACGCTGGCTCTGTCCAAAGGTTAAAACTCACAGAGCTCACTGACCAATCTGGATTGTGAACACGACATGCGGCAGTGTTATAGACGGATTACATCACTGACTATTTACTGGTGAGAGAAGCAGTATCTCCTCGACTTCGCGTGGTCGGTTGATGGTTTGTATCAGGCGTCAGCTCCTTGTTTAGCCGTGATATTACAGACATTATCACCAACCAGCAGACAGACACCGTTAGCGACTAGCTGGTGAACATAGTGGCGCTGGTTATTTCCTTTAGGAGTTGGTGGAGACCAAAAATGAGAGTGAATGTTTGATTTCTATTCATCAGTTTGACACAAACACGACTACAAATGTTGTTTGTTAGCAAGTTCACCAGATCAGCCATTAAAAAGGAGATCAGCTGTGGTTATAACTTGTTTCTGCTGCCACCAAGTGGCCAAAAAGAGTTACTGCAGGTTAAAAATGTAGCACGTACTTCAGTTATAACGTGTTCGTCAGTGAGCTGGTTGGTTGACGTCTGTCTTTATGCAGCTGCTGGCAGAAATGTTGCAGTCAAGACACGAGAGCGGCGTCAACTTCTGTCTTTACCATCAGCAAAGCTTAAAAAAAAGCGAGTCAGTGTGTTTCCCAAAATGTGAATTTCTTTAAAACGCGAAGTCTTCAGTGTGTCTCCGCCCTCAGAGGTTTCACTGTAATGCAGTAAAGATGTCAGAGTGTCTTTCATGAACAGGATTGCACTCCTCGTCACCGCTCAGCTTCTTAAAAAAGGGGACGCTCCACCAAACATGTCGCTCGTGTTGATCTCTCATCTTTGGTGGAGCCCCCTTTGGAACGAAGCAGCCTCATGTGCCATTGTTACCGTCGCATTCTGTCCGCAGTGTCGAACACTGACCGTTAGAAATGACCTGCTTAGTTCTGTCAGCGTTTTAGGACAAAGGGATTTTACATCTGCATGTTGAGCCATTTTGGTATTTATTTGTAAATGTGTTCTTTTTTATTTTTCTGACTGAACTGTGAAACCAGGGGAGCTCATAACTCTACACTAATTCAACTTCAGATACAAAACATTTGACTGACAGATTGTTCTGATGCCAAAATCAAGAGGCCTTAATTCAGCAAAACTAGATTGTAAAAAAAGTAAAGAAAAAAAAAAAAAGTCATTCTGACAAAAAAAAAAAAAAAATCCACCTGAAGACTCCTTTGACCTGAAAGTCACGAGTGATTCATATATGAAATGTTAAGAAAAACCGCTTTTGTACTCATTTTTACAGACTATTTATTAAACTGTGATTTTGTAAGAAATAAAAACAAAAACAAAGCGAATGTGTGTGAAGGTGTGTGTGTGTGTGTGTGTGTGTTAAGACACGAACATTAATACAAACATGACCTTTATTTTATATCATTCATGAATTAGGAAAACAAAAAAACAGATTCAGGATTTACATCCAGGAAATTATGGACAGACGAAGCAGCTGTGAAGACGTTAATCTGCCGTTTGGTTTGAAGGTTCAGTCAGTCACATTTGGAGTTGGCACCTTCTTCGCTGCGTAGTTTGGATTCTGTCAAAGACGTCGTAGTGAAACACTGTAAACTGAAACGCGCTCACGTCCCGACGCTGCGACTCCGGGTCCGTGTTTGGGGATTAAGAGGCACGTTAAAACACGAGCCATGGAGGCGTCCCAAACATTTGGAGACTCAGCGAGCGAGACACGAACATCAGGAGCTGAAAAATGATCAACCGGCCAACTTCACTGTGGTTCAGCATTCGTCTCCACCCGCCCCAAAGGCACCTTGGGACCAAACTCATCTTTTCAAAAACAGGGAACACGAGATGAAATTTGATTTCAGAGATGCTTCTGGGAAACTCATCCTTCATCTATCGACTAAAACAGACAGTGAAAACAAAAGCAGGGTGGAGCGTCGTATTAAAATGATCCCCTCTCTGCAAAGCGTTTATTCTCAGACTGATGGAGGCAAAAGCTTCTAACCTGCAGGGATAAGGAGGGAGGGTGGGGTCAGTTCAACTGAGAGCAGGCTGTAGCTTTTACTAAAAATCTGTTCTTAAATTTAGATATTTGAACCTTCTTTCATAAATAATTATACATATTTCATAATAAAAAGTGGCCGTATGCAATCTCATGGCGTCCACCGTGGCGTTGTGGTGCTCGGTGTCTTCTCCACAAAGAAAGAGTCTCTGCTCAAGTTCATTCAGGATCCACGTGGAAACCTAGCAGCATCTCACAGCCGCTCAGGTACGTTGTCCATCTGCAGGTGTAGTGTATTCACCTGTTAACAACAGAGTGGTCACTTTACAGCTGCCACATGTTGGTAATGTTTCGGTCCCGGCTGGTGGAGTAGCTTTTCATCCACTCACTAAAAATTTGGCTTGTAAAACTGACAGAGCGACTGTGGAAGTTTCAGATCTCGGCACTTTGACCGGCGGATGAGAAGCTCAGTTTCCTGTCCTGGTCTGCAGCTGCTCGTGGTCCTCACGGAGACTTAAGGTCAGTTGAGTTTGATGGGCAGGTCCTCTCCGTACTTGCGGAGGAACTTGCTGTGGTTGTGGTCGACGGACCAGAGCGGAGGGAGGTGTCGGGGCTGCATGGTGGTGAGGAAGTGCTGCCTCCAGCGGCGCTCCAGGTCCATCAGGCCCCGCAGGCCCTGATCGGCTTGAGCTTGCACCACCTTCAGACCGTGCGGCACGTACGCCTTGTTGAAAATCCTTCAGAGGAGAGAGGAGCAGTCAGGAGAGTGAAGGTACGGTAAGATAACTGTCATTTCTGTGAAGTCAAACTCACCTTGTCTCCAAGCTGGCAGCCTGCTGCAGCTCCTCGTCCGTCAGCTCCTGCTCCTCGTCCACGTTGAGGAAGCTCTTGATCAGACCCTGCAGCTCCTCTCGTCGCTGCTCCGGCAGTCCTTCCCCGGCGGTGAGCAGAGCGCGAGCTGCCGAACGTACCCGCCGTCGGTCGGAGTCCTCCAGCAGGCGGACTCCCTCCTCGCAGCCCTGAGGGGCGGAGAACTCTTCAGCCAGCTGCTGCTTCAGGAAGCCGTCGTGCACGTTGGAGGCAGCGTGGCAGCTGGTGCAGAGCAGCAGGATGTCGTGAGAGTTGTGATCTTTCATCTCGGTGGGAAAATGCCGCCTGTACTCATGTGGCACGATGTTTTTCCTGAGGGAGCAAAGGAAGATGAGCTAATGTGTCATGTTAAGCACAAACAATGAACACTGTTACTTTCAGAAAATCTATCAAGTTCAGATGAATTCAAACATCAGTGCGTGTCGAACCTGATGTAGGAATCCGCTTTGCCACAGACCACACAGAGATTCTCCTTGGCGGTCAGATAATAGTCCTGTTGGGAGTCCGGACGTCCTGACGGCTCAAACAGCAGCCGGACTACAAAAGGATCTTCACTCTGGAGCACTGAACAGAGATAACGTGCACGAGAGAGGAACAGCACGACTTCAGACTCGTCTGACACACACAGTGATTCTGTCACTTCTCAGACTGACAATAAATACATTCAAAGATGCAACATGCAACTTTGTTTAATTTAGATCATTTTTCATCATCCTGCTGTACATGCCTAACTGCTCCGCTGGTGTTTGGGAGCACTGCAGCTCAAACCGGTTGCTGTTGGCAAAACAACAGAGTGAACACATCATGAAGGGATTAGAAGGCTGCAGGAAGGCAAAGAGGCGCAGACGTCACTCGATGCTGGTTATAGTGATGAGGAAGATTAAAGTTGCATGTTGCAGCTCAGCAGCGATCTTCAGGCATTATTGTTATTGGAATCTTTACACATTGGAGTTATCCTGTGTACCTCCTATTCCTTTATCTAGGTACCATTTGGCTTTCTTCTTGTCACAGGTACACAGAGGCTGGTCATCAGGAGCGTGGAGGAAGCAGTTATCATAGAGAGGAGACTTCCTGTAACAAAGAGAGAGAGTGAGGCTGCTGAATCAAAGTCTTCCCTCCAAACTGTTTCTTTGCCTCGATGGTGTGCGGTCCACCCTCACCTGGCGGAGTAGCCCACACCCAGCGGTTTCCTCTTGTTATTCTTTCGAGGGTCTGGGACTTGCTGATCTCCAGACTCTGGGCTTTCTTGAGCGGGCGGTTTCCGCGTCCTCCGCCTCCTCTCTCCGTCAGACGCCCTGTCTTCTCCTTCTCCTCGGCCCCTGAAAGGCACGTCCA
This sequence comes from Nibea coibor, assembly GCA_023373845.1. Lineage (NCBI taxonomy): Eukaryota > Metazoa > Chordata > Actinopteri > Sciaenidae > Nibea > Nibea coibor. The sequence continues at coordinate 24,399,141 of CM041722.1, forward strand.
CCAGGCCCTGGCAGCGGGCGGCCAACTCAGAGTAAGAGCTCCCGCTGGAAGAGGCGGGACTGGCTTCAGATTGGAGGCCGAGGAGATGGAGGAAGAGGGCGATGGACACCTGGGCGTCTCTGGCAGCGTAAGTCATCTGGAGTGAAGAGACGACGACATCGATTAGAGGAAACAGTACGAAAGATGAAGTGCAGTTTAAATTTGGCTTCATGAATCAGTGTCTCCACTTTGCTGCTGATACTCCACCTGTCAGTCACCAACATCAGAAATGAACTGATTTACACCTAAAATATCTCCCCTGTCTTCACGGCTGCTGATTTATTCACCGGAGCTGAAAAATGTGAAGACTGTTGTAACACAATGAATCATCACCTGCTCCAGTGTCAGCTGATCTGCCTCCCAGTCACTGCAGCGCAGCTCCAGGGATTTATCCAGAGACACATTCAACAGATCTGCTGCCAGAGACTTCAGACTGAGGCCATTATTCACCACAGTTAGCCTGAAAAAAGGGAGACAGACATAAACATCACAACGGGACACAAACAAGAAGAGACACTGACACGAAACAGCAACAACCACACTGCACCTTTGTCTTAAGGTAAGGTAGCGCAGGTCGACCGTGCACGTCATGGACAGACCGTAGTCGCGCGTCAGGCGCTTGCCGTCTTCGTAGCAGCCGACGCCGACCTTCAAAATGTGCGGGTCTCGGAGGACTTCCATTAAGCTGAGAGGGAACTGGCCGCTTCGAAACGCCAGCAGCCTCACCAGGACGCACAGACCTGAATATGTGGCCATCTGTAACAGGGAGACCGCGGAGGCTCGGCCTTTCACCGACACCTGAAACAGACAGCAGCAGCCGGGTCAGGAAAAAACAAACAGGCAAGAAATTTGAAAAGTTGGAGAATGTTTAAAAGGAAAAGTCCACCCTTATGATCATCTTACACTAGTATACACATCAAATGAGATGGTAGATGTTTTCTGTGTCGCCTATATGAGGCAAACAAACTGAATCTCTCAGGGTGGATTTTTCCTCTTCGTGTGAAAACATGCAAAAGGTATTTCTTACGGCGTCGGTCTTTACCCATTCACAGTCAAACCCCAGCACGGGGAAGACTGACAACTCCTTTTGCATCAGTGGCCACAGCTGCTGCCACTCCTCTTCAGAGCTCACCATCACTGGTTTCACCCCGAGCAGCTGTTCAGACGACGGTATCTGCACAGGAGGGGGCGGCTGTGTAGTCTGACACTCCACAGCCTTAAACTCTTTCTCCAGGAGCGGTGCTTGGGTGCATCTATACGCCACGTCTGTGAACTCCTTTTCCACGGGACATGGAGCTTCCACAGGATCGGCTGCCGTCTGGACGGAAGGCAGCCTCTTCCTTTTTGTCCGGTACACTCGCCATATGAGCAGCCCGCCTAAGGTCGCCCCTAATACTGTTGTCAGGACAGCAGTTAAAGGCCCTCGGTGAGACATGTTGACTTGAATCTTCAGCTGGCTGAAAAAGTGCAAACCTAAAACCAGAAAACACACAAACACACGAGAACAGTCTTCAGTGGTCAGATCTGTGTGTGTGTGTGTGTGTGTGTGTTCTCAGCAGGCTGTGTTCGTGATGGTTTACCTTCCCCGTGTCAGTGGGCTCCCGTATAAACCGGACTCTGCTTCGGTGATCTGGGCACACACGGCATCTCCCTGGAAGTGTCAGATTTAAGGTCATGTAATGGTGTCGTTCATTCAGTAATCATAAGAACCCTCAGCATATGTTGCTGATCTGCTCCCAAGAAAAAAAACACTGGTTCTGGGGTGACATCTGCTTCCAATAACATCTAATTCCTTTTTAATATTGTCACAAAATATTTGAATTACTGGACAATCCCAAAAAATGTGTGGCGCCTCCAATATTTCCTCACATAATGCTACATTGGGGGTTTACTACTGTAACTAAACCTTCTGTCATATTCAGTCCAAAGTGTGGAGCAGGCATCGGCAGGTGATCTGTGCACAGCCTGCCATCAGGTGTGACCCTCTCTGTACTGCAGCTAACCAACAGCTAACACCTGGAGGCAGACTCACAGCTAACAAAGCGTGTAATTAACTGGCATTTCCTAATTAGGTCAAAGAATTTAGCTATCAAACACCTAGCCTTAGCACGTACACCTGACCGTTAGCTGTGACACAACCGGTAAAATACCTGAAACCGTCTGACTGACGCTCAGACCGAGGCGGGTTTACAAGACAACACCACCGACCGTCGGTCCGTGTCGTTATTCGGTTCAGCTTTTACCGTGAAGTCAAAGTTACACCGACGTTAGCCTCGTTAGCCTACTGCAGCTGCGGCTAGGTGCTTCGGTTTAACGGGCGACCGTGTTAGCCGGCGACTGCGTCCGCGGTTGTCGTAGTTACGCGGGAGGCGTTGAAACAGGAACTGTCAAACAACGAATCAGGTAGCTGTGTTTTGTTTTTGCATTGTTACGTCAATAAACAAAAAAAAACAAATAAACACGAGGGCAGCTGCGCGTGATCCTGTTTGTTTCCAACGGCTGCGACAACCACAGCAGCAATTCAGGCGAGCGGTCACAAGTTAACACGGTCGCGCGTTAAACCGGAACACCGGTTAACTTGCCTAGCTTGTGTCACCTCTTGAACGACCCCGGCGTCCTTCCGCCGAGTGCGGCGCGTTACCGCGCATAACAGCGAAGCAGCGGCTCTGTGCAGGGACACGTGAAGCTCACAGTCTTACCTTCACGTCCTCAGCTCACGCGCTGCCGGCTCCACACATGAACCCTGGCTGTTCTTTACTGAACCAGATCTTCCGGCCTGTATTTATAACGACGCTGCTGCGCCGGCGTGCTGCGCTTTGGCCAGCGCCACCTGCTGGAAGGACGGAATAACAACCACAGGGGCACTGCTGCGTGCACGCTGAGTGTGCTTCTTATTTTCACATTTTATTTTTTATTTTAATCTTTATTTTTATTGTTAGTATAAGTAGAGGGAGGTCACCGTGCATATTGTAGCACAATTCAAATACCGGGCAATAAAATGTCTAGATTTGCACCTGAATTTATCAAAACGCAGCTAAATATTCACAAATTTGGGTTTTTAACTGAAAAAAAAACACTTCAAATAAAGATTTTGTTTTTGGGTCTGGTGGCCCTCATTTTCAGTTGCCAGTCAAGCACTGTGATGGCATCAAACCAGGTTTTGGTGCTTCTGGCGGTCTGGGCAGGGGCCAGGTCGTGCTGGAAGATGAAATCTGCACCTCCATAGAGATCCTCAGCAGAAGGATCCATGAAGTCTGGTAGACTGTGGCCGTGACCATGGATTTAAGAAAGCAGAGTTTACCAACACCTGCACTGGACACTGCACCCTAAATCATGACTGACTGTAGATATTTCACACTGGACCTCAAGCAGCTTGGGTTCTGTTCCTCACCAGTCTTCCTCCAAACCCTTGGACTTTACTCTCATTGGAAAAGAGAACCTTGGACCACTGGCCTGGTCCACTCCTTCTCCATGGCCCAGGTGAGACGCTTCCTATGTTGGCTTGAGGAACCCGACAGTGTAGCACATCTCCCGGCTGCGTCTGAATGTGGTTTTTGAAGCTGTGACTCCCACCTCATTCCACTCTTTCTGGATTTCTGCCAGATTCTGGAATCTTCTGTTTGATAATCTGCTGAAGCCCACAGTCGTCTCTTTGGTGCATCGTCTCCTGACACATTTTGCCCTTCCACTAGACTACGAGGACTGCGACTATTATTTTTATTTTAGTCCATTAAATGGAATAAATCATGTCATAATGTCCATAAATGTTTCACAAATTGCTCTTTTTGTCTGACAGCAGCCCAAAATTCAAATTCATTCAATAAACAAATAATATGAAACAAAAGTCTCCCATCTAAGAAGCTTTAACCAGAGATCAATCAAACTGACCAATCATTTTAGCTGTAGCTCGTCCCCCCGAGGGAAAGTACCGGTTTCATTGTCAGTGTTAACAGACTACACAATGTGTTGTCCACATTCAAACATATTCGCTCAAGAACACAGACCACTCTTTCCTCTACCACCATCAGTTTATTCAATCTTTTAGCTTCAATATTTCTCCGAAGAACTGGAATAAAGTAATGAAATAATTACAAAATGGAAAAATAGATCAGTTAACAGATATTCACAGGTTTGATTTAAAAAAAATAAAATAAAAACAAGACAGAGAGAAATCAGACAGTGAGAGATGAAACCGTTTTTTAAATCTCCCTGTAGTTTTCTGCTGACTGTGAGAACCGCAGCAGGCTAACGGAGGTCAGGGCAGGTCAGCGCGCGGCCTCTCAGCCACACTGCAGCACCACAAACTGACTAAACCCACGCTGATCACCTGTGAGGTCAAATCAACTACTTTTAGTGCTTGTGCAAAATTAAAATTTAAGAAATCGACTACTTAAAAAAAAACAAAATGTAAGAGGTGGAGATGACTCGTCCTACTGTGTTAATTAAAAAAAGAAGACCGTTATCAAACGAAAGAATGACGATGAAGAAGTCAAATGTCAAATGTTAAGTACTGACGAGTACTAAACTATAAAAAAAATAAAATAAAATAATTAAGCACAGGTAAGAGAGGCAACCAGTTGGGCACCACCACCATTGCTAGGTCCACATTGATTGTTGCTGCAATGATACCCTATTTACAGTGAGATGCTCCGCATCCGATCACGGGATGCAACAGACGGAAATAAAGAGATTTTTTCTTCAAAAAACAATAAAACAAACACAAAGTAAAGCAGCTGTCCCTTCACAAAATCTCTTTACATCACATTAAAAATTAGCACTGCTGTGAGCTGTGTGTACAGTATAGATTCTTTATAGATATATATATTTATGTATAATATATACGGTCATTTCTTGTATACACAAACGTGAACTTGTTTCTTGTCTTGTAGCTAGCCTGTGCCTTTGGCACGATTACTTACAACTCTTCTGTTAGATTCCAAAGCTATTTAAAATATACTTAATGCATAAAAATAAAGATTTTGGCATTGTCTCACTGTATTCTTCGGAGTGGGAAGTTATGAACGACAACTTCTCATCTGGAAGCAGAGTTCTCTCAGTGCTGCAGTTCTTCTGCCAGGGGAGGGAGGTCTCGTCCTCGTCAACAGGGGGCGCCAGGAGCTGACCGAGCAAAGGCAGGCAGGGGAGGGGGGGGGCGCGATGCGACCACACCTGGGTGGGTGGGTGTTAGGGGGCTGACTGAAAGAGGCTGGGTGTGGCTCGGCACAGATATTCCACAGGGTTTATGATGACCTCGCGCTCCACAGCACAAACAAAACAATACAGACAGTGCTAATGAAATGCCTGGGGAGCCGCTCGCTTGTTAACAGCAGCCTGTTCTGGGTTTTTTTTTCTTCTCCCCTCACTGCTGCAGTCCTGCGCCCCGCTGACTCGCCCGGTGCTCTCCACCGTCTCCCAGTTAACATCGGCCCTGCTGAGTTTGTCCACTGAAACCGAGATAAAGAGAGACAGGAGGACGTTCCCCTCTTCTGCAGTCGATCACCCATCTGCTCCCTCAACTAACACCTCCTTTTTGTCCATTCAAACACAGTCTTCAGAGCTGGATCTCAAAGGTCTTGTGCAGCTCGGTGGAGAAGGGATTTGTCGGGGAGGGTGTGGTGCGCTGGCGCGAGCGGCCCTCCAGGGCTGCCCACTGGGCCTCAAAGGCATCTTCCTGCGGCTGAACGGGCGGCTGGGTGGCCGGGGAGGATGGAGCGAGTTGGGATGGAGTCGCCCAGTTGTCTGCCCCGTTGAAGGTCACACTACCGTTGGATGGCTGGAGGGGAGCAGGGTTCACTGCGGTGGGCTGTGGGGGTTTGATGAACGGGCTGACGTTGCTGACAACCTGGGCATCATGCTGGGGTGTTGTAGAGACCGGGACGGGGAATGGCTGGGGTTGCGTGGCTGAACCGAACACGTTAGCCACCATCTGTGAAGGAGTGATGCCCACCACAGGCACGCTGGGCTGAGGGAACGGCAGCCCGTTCGGCATCGGGTAAGAGGACGGAGCCTGAGCGTGGAAGGCAGGCTGGCGAGGGGGCAACATGGGCACAGCAGAGGGCAGAGAGGACATGAAGCCCACCGGGGGAACGGAGGAAATAGGCGCCACGGGAATGGGCACGGGGGCACTGAAGGGCTGGGCGGTGGGCACGGGGGCACTGAAGGGCTGGGCGGTGGGCACGGGGGCACTGAAGGGCTGGGCGGTGGGTACAGGGGCAGTGAAGGGCTGGGGGGCGGGTACAGGGGCAGTGAAGGGCTGGGCGGCGGGTACAGGGGCAGTGAAGGGCTGGGCAGTGGGCACGGCAGCTGCTATGATTGGGTTAGGCTGTGGGGCTCGGACAGACTTGGAGACTTCTTCTAACCACCGGTCTGCTTCTGATGGGGTGCGTTTGTGGGAGGGCATGGCCGGGGAGGAGGTGGGGGGGACCACGATCACTGGAGTAGGGGATGACCAGTTACTTCCTGTAGACGGGAAGACAAAAAAGTGAGTGAATAGACTAAAAATAAAGATTTCATCTGGGTGAACAGACACAGTAACTTCACGGCTGTTACTGGTTCAAGGATCTGACTGACATTTTGGAAAAGATGCTTCCTGGCTGTGAGTTGAATCAGAGATCAATATGACTCTCATTTCTATCAGGCCTGTCAGCTGATGTGGTTTGAAACATAGACTAGAACGGTCGCGTATAGCTCAGGCAGCACACAGAACACGTTACATCTGTGCCTGGTGGAATTCGGGGGTAACATCTGATTATGTACCCGACTAGTTCTCATCGATATGTGGATTTTGTTACTGTGGGACAGAGCATCATATTTACAGAGCAGGCAGCGGTTCTGTAAGAAAGTCTGACTACCACTCATTCTTTTTTAATGTACAATGAAGATACAGCAACTTGTCTCGGTGTCTCGACATCCAGTGTACACATCTTTACATCATGATGCAAGGATGTGAAAATCTTCAATTCAGTAACATTTTGTGACCTGTCAGCCTCTCTTCAGGGCTGCTTACCTGGCTGTGCGGAGGCCGGGGCCCCTGCTGGGGTCTTAGCCCAGGGGTTAGTGTCTCGAGCAGGCAGAGCGGGTGGCATAACTGGAGGGTTAGCAGTGACAGCAGCAGCAGCAGGAACAGAGAAGGCAGGAGCTGTGCCGTTCACTACAGCATGAAAAGAGACAGAAGCTAGTACAGGCGGGTGATCATTGGTTAGACATGCACAATGTGACGTGCAGTTAAACAGCCGTGTAACAGGTGTTACTGACACATAAAGTGAATGTAGTTATGAGAAGATGTGAGCGGGCGCACGTTCACTGCGCAGCGTCACTGGAAGTCTCTTCTTTTCCCACAGAGCCGAACAACGAGAAATTCAGCCAGAATGTGGCCGATGAATAAAAGTGTTGGCCACAGAAGTTGGCCGCGGATCACTTTTGGCGTTCTTCTGCAGTAAACAACCGATCTATTAGTGTGTGCTTCCTCGCTCTCCTACTGATGATGCAGCTCTGCCAAAACTTCATTACAGTCACTCCAAGTTAAGATCTCTACATTTTCATTTTTAGAACTTCGAGCAGCCAAAACGTGTTAGTCTGGGTCAGCAGTGTGATGACGACGGTTTTCAATTAATGCTACATACGTAGCAGCTAAACCTGACGTGTGTGTGTGTGGGGATGCACGGATTGTGGGCCAGTACGATGTGTAAAATAACAAGTGACGGACATTTAGAACGTGCTCAGATCAACACGACGTCACACCTGACTCATCAGTACAATATTTAACATGTAAATAAATATGAATTAATGCACTTTTAATGCAATAATAATACAATACATCTGAATTTCTTTGTTCTGGATTTTATGGAGGTGTCAGACTGCCTCGTTAATGCAGCTTGTATAAATGTTTTAAAGACTAAAGGTCGACGAATCTGGACTCATGAAATGAGATGAGAATCTGGACTCATTAGATGAAAACTCGTTGAAAATGATTAACATCAACACATTATGTATGTAAAAGTCTCTCCTGTTGCAGGTCATTACTCGGGCTCAGACTATTTGCTGGAGTCTACTGACATGACTGAAGGGGCCTGCATTAGTCAGGTTCTGTGTATCTCCATGGAAACAGATCAGATCAAAAACTTGAATATCTTTTGATTATACCTGACTGTGTCGGTCGTACCACAGCCCTCTCATGTATACGCAGCTGTGCACAACGTGATGTTGGATGTTAACGGGTTAGGAAGAGGTTTTGTTGGATTTACCTGGTGCTACAGGAGACTGAGGGGATGAAGCTGGTTTGGGCATTGGTGCTGAGGAGAAGGGGTCCTCTGGGGGTCCGCTGAACGCTGAGGTGATCTGAGTGCACAGTGAACTGATGCTGTCTCCTTCTCCTTCTACCTCAGGGACTGCAGAGGAAACCACAGAAGCAAATATAAAAGACACAAGACGGCATTAGAAGAATACAGAGTTGACCTCTTTGGGTGGATTCTAAATACAGATGTGCCACAAAAGGAGCTGAGGACACTCAGGCACTTGGCCCGGATCACAAACTCACCTGTGTTCTTGATGGGGAAGTCAGACTTGCGCTGCATGGTGGAGGGCAGCTCGTTCATGCGCAGCGACAGCTGTCGTTTGAAGGGAGAAGTCTTCTGACTGAGGGCCGGGAATCCTCTGAAGGAGCCCTGCCTGGCGATAACGTCGGCCGGTGCGTGTCTGCGTGGTATCGCCTGGGGCCCCAGGGCGGACATGGAGAGAGGCGGAGAGGACGTGGGGGATGGTGAACCTCCTCCTGACTGGTGTGCTGAGGAGTTTGTCACATTAGTGGCCGAGTTCCCGGCGATGTTCACGTCTGTCTCTGCTGTGAGGAGAAGGGCAACGTTCAGGCAATGAAGCAACATTGAAACATGGAAGTGTGGAGGTTAAACTGGCTGAACGGTTCCCCAGGTCGGGTAATAACATCGTCTAGATGAGAAGATATTAACAGACCTTTTTTAGCATCCTGTAGCTGCCTCATGACTTCCTCCCGCTCTGCCGCCTCTGTTGCCGTAGTAACACGAAACGAGCCCTCGCGGGTGAAAGTGGTTCTGTTGGCGTCAAACGTTGCCGTGACCCCGCACTCCTTCTCCCGTTTCTGTTTTCGCTCCAGACAGGCAGCGAATGCACAACCCACAGCGTGACTGAGACGCTCTCCCTGAAAGAAACAAGAAGCAGGGAGATAATATGAGAACGTCATTTACACACAGCTCCCAGCATAGATCCTGGAAACACACTAAAAAACACATCATTCAAATGAGAGGGAAGACGGTAAAGATCAAACTTTTTCAGGCAGTGTTGGTGTGACTGTAGAAGCTCTTACTGAGTCTTTAATGGCCATGAAACAATGGCAGATCCAGCGCCGCGTGGTGCCATCCCTGCAGATGTAAGAGAACGCTCTCTCAAAGTTTCTGTCCGGAGCGCAGAACGACACCTTCTCTATTGTCTGGTCCAGAATCAGGTCCTGCAAACGACATTTCCACCTCATTAGAACAATTTAATAAGCGTATATAATTCCACCAGCATGAAATGTGAATATTGGTCATTTTTCGGACGGTCTTAATATTTTGCTCAGGAGTGTATGTTAGCGCACAAAGTGATGTAGTACCAGTTTGTTCCAGCAGGTGTCTCTCTAACCTTTGCTGTGTATTTATCTGCAGGTGCACTAAGTACATATTTCCTTTGCAGGTCACTAGACCAGAAGTCTATCCGCTTCTCTATCATTATGAACCGCTGGAGCTCAGCTGTTTAAAGCCAAGTGTACTTCCTGCTCTTTCTTTTCCATCAAGGTGTTTCCGAGCCTGTGACGGACGACCGAGGGGACTTATTACCTTTGTTTTGTCGTCTACAACACGAAGACCATCTGCCGACACCCACAGCACCGCCCGCACCGGCTTCTTCCCGGCCTGTAAGCGAAACACAACAGGAAGAGGGACGAGTAAAAAACGAGGAAATGGTTCCAATGAAATGCTCCCCACCCTCGTACCATCCCATGGTACCTATTCCTAACAAATACATCAAAATAAATCAGTCAACAAACACACAAAGCACACCTGTAAATGAAGAGGAAGCACCAGGTAAGAGACAAAAGAGAAGACATGAGTCAGGAGTTATTTCTCTGAGTGCTGTGTCATTCAGTCGGACTCGGATTTAATAAAAGAAACGAGGAGGTTGCTTTGAGGATTGGTGCAGTGATGCAGTTGACAGTGGTGGCCCCGCTGGTTAGAGTAACAACGATCAAATGTGTGTGTGTCTGTGTGTGTGCACAAGAAGGAAACGTTCATTCACTCAAAAAGTGCACTGCTCCACTCGTGATTCGAGGAAGAAGAGCTGAAGGGAGAGAAGGCACGCCTGTTAACACAAAACCACACACACTGAGAGAAACAAAAAGTGCCCTGCCCCACCCTAAACCACCCCACCTGCTCAAAGACACATGCAACATTGTGTTTGTCTCTCTCTAGACATAAACTCCCCCCTGTGTGTGTGTGCGTGTGTGTGTGTTTCTTCCAGCCTTCAGATGTGATCAAAGGGTGAAGTGTTACGTGAGAGGAGGAAAAAAATAATAATACTCATAATAAAAGAGACACACTCAGACACACAAAGCAATAACTTACTTTTGCAAAGAATCCTTTGAAGAATTTCCTGTCCTGGAAGTGGATGTGGTAAAAAGGGAGGGTGGGTGAGAGGGGGGAGGGAACAAGGCATGAAAATGTTACCTAGGAAGTCTAAAAATTGTCTGGAGCCCACAGGAAGGGTTTGATTCTCTCTGTTTTTGGGTGGAGGTGATGCTGGGTTATGAGTGAGTGAGTGAGGCGATGGATCAGGTCGCACCACTGATTGATGTTTTCATGGGTGACGCCGTGGGTGTTATTCTCGTCGTGATGATAACCGTGTTAGTACTACCACGCCAGAGCCCGCCAAGCAGCAGGAAGTGACACCCCCGGGTTCTTCTGTGATTTAAATAAACAACAACAACCCTACAAGACCACAACAGTCACCACGGCTGAAGCCAGCAGCCACACCAAGCCGCCTGCTCAGAGGAGATAGACGTGGCGGACCTTCAGGTGGTGCGTCTGTGCGAGTACGTGGAGGGATAATCCCAAATCTCATTTGATTCTTTTCTCCTCTGGTTGCTAGACCGAGACGTGGTCATTCCACGCTTGCTCAGCAGACAGAAACAGTTTCCCACAGACGGCTGTTTGACCTCTGAGTCAAACCTGTGACTATTCACCGCTTGGCAAGAGTCAGGGGTCAAGTTTAGGCCGCCACAAAACCACATTAAGAAAACCAAAACCAGACCCGGCCTAGGCTTAATCCTCCCTTCTTCCCCCACTCCCTGAGAGTTCCGCTCCTTCCCTGTAAGCTGTGAAAAGGAGTGCCACTCTGCTCCTGTTACACAGCCACGGCGGAGACGGCACTCTGAGCACAATGTTAATGCATGATTTAACATGTTAACCAGCACTGGAGATTCATTTTGGAATGAGCCAAGCGCTTGTTAGTGAGTGTATGGTGTGTTTGTGAGAGTGACGCAGACATGCAGATGATGATTAGTAAGCTACAGTTAAGTTAGTGGGGAAAGATTTCAACCACTAGAATGGAAAGGCAGTGTGTGGAGGGGGGAGGGAGTTTGGAGGCATTTCTCAGCAACATGACAATAAAAACCTGCTTAAAAAGACAAAAAAATAAATGTATAACACGAACAAAAAAGGTAACACAATATTCAGGCATTCAAAGTGTGAGCTGGGATGAAGAGAGCTGAGTTTTTGAAAGATCAAGGTGAGGCCAACGAGGCAAAAATGAAACAACTGAGGCAGAAAAATGACTTTGCAGCCAACAAGGCTAACTGTGCATACTTTACCTCTGTTTAATGGACAAAGCTCTCCACCAAGCCGGTGCCTTACAGTCATCTCTGACCCCAAAAAACAACACTAACCCCTGCACCCCCTGCAGCAATTCACACCTTTTAACATCTGCAGCAAACGTGAGACGGCTGCATCTACTGCAACACAGTTTCATGACAGGCTGTCAAAGAATCTCAAGCCAGCAGCCTGCAGGAGGCTGGTTGCCAACACAACACGCTTCCTTGTGCTAATTTTTGTAGGAGTGTGTTGTTGAATGTAGGACGTGGAGCTCTGGATTTTGTCTTGTAGCTTCTCACATTTGGTGTTTACGCTGTCGTGGAGGTGGAGAGGCATCGAAGGCAGCGTTTCATACCGTGTACATACACACGCTGTCTGCGAGACTCGGATGCAATGTCAGTGATGTACCCTGAGGTACTGGGTGTTCATGTACAAAATACAACTGAAATTCTTTGAGCATGTCAGCATCTCCTGGTGGGGCGCTCCACCCAGTCTACACACAGGAAACAGTCCAGGTCGCTATGAGCTCCTGAGTAACGGCTAAAAAAACACCACCACTACACCTCCAACCCCGGGCCGCGGGCCAGCACGGGCGGGAAGTGATGTCATGATGACGAGGCAAAAAGGGCAGCTTGGAGGTTGACGGTGCCGCAGTGCAGCCGCCTCCTCCGCCTCCTCCTCCTCCTCCTCCTCCACCACCCGCCTCCATCCTCCATCCTCCCCTCTGAGTCACGGGTCGCAGAGCTGTGAGAAAACTCTCATTACCGTCCCAAAGGCTGCTGGGAATACAATGGAGTCGGCTCAGAGCTGTTAGCTGTCACAAACACACACTGATGTGGCTAAACCACCAACACACACACACACACCCTCTAGCTCAGGGAAACCTCACACACACACACACACATATATACATATACTTTCATGGTCTTGCTCATCAGCTCACTGTGGTTCTGCTCTGAGCTCGGACTGTTAGCTCATTCCCAGGAAGCAGCCTCGCTGTTTATGAAGCGCCTACAGGTGTGGAGGCTCGTTACTGACCAATTTAGTTATTAGTTCCTGGAATCAGAGTTTACTGTTGAGCAATATTAACTGACATTCCCCTCTCTGCTGGTAGGAACTGTATTTGTTGCCTGGCAACAGTTAGTTTGTTAAAGAGTCGCTGAGGATGAACTGGGATCTATCAGCGCCTGGCTAATTGTATATCAGCTTAAAGGGTGACCCTCGTCGAGCCTGGACAGTCGAGATTTAACACGGATAACGCCGTACATCACCATCGTGCTCTGCAGAGGCAGCCTTTTACAGTTTTCCCACCATTATGACAACCATGCCTGTAAAAGTGTTTAAAGAGACCACAAACGGCCTCACAGCTGAACGTCTGTGATTCAAACATCAGGCTGCGTACTGAAATGACAGGGGGGATTGGAAATGAAGGGCAGAGCGACACAGAACAGGATGACTCGTTCCTGTTTGCCTCCGAGCTCCGCTGCTCAACACTGGCAAATATTAACACTCATATTATGAATTTTTAAAGTTTTCCCGTGTGAAGTCTCTGAAACGAGCAGCAGACCTCGAGATGAAGAACACAGACAGAACGCAGCGTGTGAGCTCCTTTCATCGGGATGAATGGGCACCATCTTAGATTGTTCAGTAGCATTTCCTGTAAGGTGAGCCTCTCAGGTAAACTGCTGCCACTTAGCAGGTCTGTAACGCTGGTTGTGTGTGTGTGTCAGCCTGAACGTGGCGAATGTTAATTTCGTCGATGAAGCCATGCCTGTGCCGGCTAACAGCGAGTGGTGAGAAAGCGAGGGAGTGAGGAGGTGGAGGAGGAGGAGACAGGAGGAAATGTCATGAGGCTGAGCAGGGTCAGATGGTCGCGGCTGCAGGAGGACATGAGGACAGGAGCGCCCGCCTCTCCTTTTGGAGTTGGCTCCATTTTGTCCGCCTTGTTAAAATGACTGTAACTCAATAAGACCTCGCAGCCTCGGGCTCTGTGTACACCATGTGACCTCATCAAGCACCAGAGTGTACTGCTGCTGCTGTGTGTGTGTGTGTGTGTGTTCACGAAAAGAGTATGTATGTTAGCATGCAGCGTGTGTATCTGCTGCGCCTCTGGGTGCACTCCTTCCTGTGTGTGTTATGAGTGAGAGTGTGTAAATGTGAGTACACACGCTGCTAAATGAGCAAACAGAAGCAGTGTATGAAAACACGACGCTGTGTGTCGTGTGGCACGTTTTCACACGTGATATAGTGCAAACTAGCCCTCCCGCGTCTAATACGAAGTGTTCTATGTGTTCACACGAGTGCTGAAGTGTGAAGAGACATCTATAAACTCTGTGTGTGTGTGTGTGTGTTCCCTCGTTAGATAACTTCCTCTTTGTCACACTGTTATGTTCTGTTAAACTGTCCTCAAAGTCTGAAATGATCCTTGTACAGTCCAATCAAAGTAACGAATGTCTCAAGCAGTCTTCAGCAGCTCATTGAGTCCAACGTGTTAAATGAATAAAAGGCCCTTTACGCAACTTTATGAAGCAGGAGGAGGAGGCGTTGATAACAGGAGCAACGTGGTGGGAATTCTCATTACTTTGACTCATTTAAACTGAAAGCTAATCACAAGACGCTTCGAGCAGGAGTTTCGTAACATTTGTTGGCAGAGAATCTGAATTTAGCGTCATCCTGAGACTCCGGTTATGATGTGTTGATCCTCTCTCTTTATCCCAGGAGCAGACCTGCCAACTCAGGTTTGGCCCAGACTACAGAGAGAGAATCAGCTACGTTTTACCCACGGGAGTTTATGACCTGGGCGGGGCCCCTGGCAAACAACTGAGAGCACGGAAAAGTAATTGCTCCACCGTTTTCCCCTCCTCTGCTCCCCAAACTGGAATTTGTCCTTTTTGCGCAACTCAGCCAGAATCTACAGCAGCAGCAGGAAGTACACGCCGGCCTATCTCCTCCGGCTGAGACAGAGCACGAGAGAGAGAGAGACATTCAGAACGGACGCGACACCGGGGAGGTTGTCTCAGGGTCAAGATGGGTGGAGACCCCTCGCTGACAAATGGTGAACAAACTCGGGCCTCAAACACTAAACAACGAACGACACGCTGAAAAGAACAAAACTTTTTGGTGACAGATGAGATAAAGGAGATGTTAGAAGGAGTCAGCGGGACGTCGGTAGCACAGTGAAGGAAACTAATGGATGAAAAGATAAGACACAGATAAAATAAAAGGAAGTAGGATGCCTTGTTCCTAGAAACATGGAGGTCTTTGTTTCTCCGTAATAACCTACCGTTTTCAGCCGCTTCACTGCATCCTCGCAGATGTGCATGCCTCGGGACTCCTCTACCTCCACATGTCCCAGGTACTGCAGGGGAGAGACACAGAAGGAGAGGGAGAATGAGTAATGCTCTGACAAATCTTTCCTGTGGCTATCTCTTCTCAAGTTTAAGTAAGGTTACAATAATAACTTCTGGAATACGACTGGGTATTTAAATGAGTCCAGACTGTCTTATATCCCCTGGTAGACAGCGCTGGTGATTTATACGTCCAATTAATTACCATTTCGGGGTCAATCGCAGTTCAATTGCTCCCCGGTTGATCCCTAAATTTGTCTATGGAGAATACTTTCCTGAGAAATATGAATGGGCGAGTGTGTGACTCTACGAGGAAAAACAAACGTGAGCTGGCATAAAAATGAAGCCGCTCTTCAGTCAGTATGTGCTCCTGATGGAGACACAACCGGGGTCAGATATTTTCTACTGCGGCTCATCGCAACTGAGATCATGACAGGTAACTCTGTCAGAAGATTTCTAAAGTTTCAGGTGATTGCGTAATCTTTTTGGTATGCAGTGTGAATTATTGTGCAACATGAGGAAGTGGTGACAGCATGGTACTCCTTTGACCTCGCGCGGTGTATCAATGCGAAATAAAAACTACATCAGCTCAGCACCTGTGGATGAAGGCCACGAGCCAGAACCCACAAAAAGTTCTGATGGACCGTTGATAGAGTTTTGACATTTGAAGACTTTTTCCCTCCTCTGCGTCACAGTGAACCGCTCGGCCTCTAATCTATAGAGTTTTATAAATAACACTAACCTTCAAGGACAAAGAGCAGAGCTGCTAAATCACCATATAGGCCACGCATTTCCACATCTAGCAGCTAATTAATCAACAGATGAGATGCATCAGGATCTGTCACACTCAGCTCAGGAAACCGCAGCGAATGATCGATTGCAACATACGTTCGCTCCAATTACCAATATCCTGGGGGACGCCCGGCATTCCAGCCGACACACACACATGAGGAACAGATGCAAAATCCTACGTGAGGGTTTGACTCAAACTGAATGAACGGAAAAAGGCAGTCTTCTCTCTTCCCTTCGTCTTTCAGGACCTGAAGCAGCATCTCAGTCACAACCCTGACCGCCCGCAGGAGCCATTGTGCGTGAGGGGCCGGAGAGGAAGTCCTTACCCTTTCCTTACAGATACACACACACGGCGAGTGACGCTGACCCACGCCCGTCTCCCCCACCCTCCGGCCCTTGCTATTCTGAGAATGTGACGCCACAGATGTGACTCACGCTGTCGGCGTGTTTGAATACGCGCGCGTGCGTGCGTGCGTGCGTGTGAACGCACGGAGATGTGCACAGATTGTGTGCTGAGAACAATACTGATGCAAGGAGGCAGCTGTGGGTTAGAGAGGACAATAAAAGAAGCGGTTCTAATGTGGCACCGGCCCGAAGACACGGCTGAGGTGATATGAGTAAAAGCAGCGGAGGCTTGAAGAGTCACCGCAGACGCTTTATTGTATCTCACTCTGTTTGCGTCGTGCTGGCAGCAACACTGCGGGCTGAAACAGACGCACTCGACCAAAGAAACTTTAGAAAAACATTAAATGAATATCTCCTCAACGTATCAACATGTGCCGGGTTATTTGGTTCTGAAATCCTGATTTGCTTGTGGCCTCACTCCAGGATTAGTTCCACTTGGCACTGATCCTGCAGTGGGCTAAGATTAGATGCAGTTCATGTATCATGATATTTGTATCATTGCAGCGTCTGTGATGAGGGAAGACATACGAGATGTTGTATACATTTCCCCCCGGGTTTGATTTTCCAGCTGCAGAGGGCCAGCTGAGGTAACACTGTGTGAAGCCCTGTGCTTTAATTCACATTTTGTAAACAGCCAATGATAACGGAGGACAAGACGAGACGACAGCCAGGTTTATCTGCAGCAGTCATTTAGTTTTGAGCGGGGAAACATAAAACCTGCACATATAGAAAGGTTTATCACAGAAATACAAACTGGAAATGAAGATAAGAAAAGAATTAGTAGATTATATCAGAATTTTTTCCATGAAATTCCCTACAGATAGACAGGGATGGGAGGCAGAAATGAAATGAACATGGTCATATCACAAATTCAAACACATGGCGGGAATTTAAATGGAAAGTAATCACAGAACACCAGAAATAGTATCCAGTATTAGCCAATCACAGTCTAGTCATGGCTATGTCCCAAACTAAAGACATGGGGGGGTGAGGTATCTGATGCTTTTCTAACAGGGTATACCTTGGAGATCGTACTGCATCTCTGCTGGGAGCAAAGCCTAAAAGTCTGAACACGAGGGCCAAGAAATACATTTTAAACATATTCCTCACAGCTGCCTCGAAGAGGATAACCTACATATTTATAATAGCTATACATGCTGCATTGTTGTTGATGAAAACTAATAAAAAAATAAGTGGAATGTTCAGAGTCTCTTGAAGGAATATTTAACATTTTGCTCCTTCTTGCTGCAGCCGGCAGCTGGTTAGCTCAGTTTAACAATGACTGCAAACAGCCTGACCTGACCTGGACTTCTATCTGAATAAAAGTTGCTAGGAGGGTCTGAAAAGTCGATGAATCAGAGAGCACAGAGAAAGTGAAGCTTTAAAAATGTAACTTTAGTCTGTCAGATGTCACAGGTGCTTTCTTTTTTTTACTGTCCTCAGGACATCGTTGATTTCGTGCACTGCTGGCTCAGAGGCTCAGATAAAGGTGGCGTGGGTACAAGCTGGCATTTCACAAGTATCATATCAATATCAATTAACTGGAGCTGGCTTTGTTGGTGTAAATCCTCTGGATGGACTCCAGATTGATTCCAGGAATTCATTCAGGATATTGGCCATGAATCAGTTTCAGTGTAAAAAATCTGTCAGATTCGATAAAGAGTGCACGCAGCTCCACCCGACCTCCATCCAAACAACAAAACAAGCTGACACAGAACACACACGCTCATTTACATACAAATGACTCGACGCGGTTCAAACCAAGGACGCACAAACACACTTCTCAGCTGTTACAGCTGCTAAATACACACGAGCAATCTAATCTGATCTCACATCCATCTCCAGCCTTCCACATTTCCATGTCTACATTTTTATGACTTTGACAGTCACCTTGAATCAAGAATAACTGTCACTGCGAATTCAGCTCGAAACAACAAATATACACACACGCTGTCGAATATGACACACCGCCAACAGGCTGAGGTACCACTCGGTGCTAATCAATAAAGAACGAGGCTTCTGCTATGCTTGTAAAGGTGCTCTGTAGTGGAGGGAAGCCCCGAGCCAAAACATTAAGAGCTCATTTCACCCCGTCTTGACACCTCCACCTGCCTGGATCTAATTCCCTCCGCATGAATTTCAAACAGCCTTTCTTCTTCTGCTGCTTCTCCACTGCATCTCCCTCTCCTACCCTCTGTTGGTTACTCGTCAGTGCGGCAGTCGGTGAGAATTTCACTGCAACTGTTCCAACCCACACACAAACACACACACACACACACACACACACACGACTGGGCTCCTCGGAGGCACCTAGAGCGGGAGACGGGGAGCAGGAGGGGGAGGGATACTGAGGAGCAGCATGGTAGGTTGCACCAGCACGATGAAAGAAAAAAAAAAGCTGGTGGAGAACTGTGTGTGTGTGTGTGAAGAAGAAAAGCATGACAATAAGAGAAAAGTTAATTATTCCTCAGCACACATCAGCTGATCGAACGGGTGCGTTCACTACTTTAATGTTTGCCAGAAAACTTTCAGAACAGACAGCGGTGAGTTACGTTAGGTGTGTGTACCTGGTGCTGCTTTGTTCTTTTGTTACGCTATGTTGGCAGATATCAAATAAAATGCTCCTACTGAAGAAACGCGGTAAATAAAAACAAAATGTGAGATGAGCTCATCTAAACCTTCAAAGAAGTCCAGAGAAAGAGAAGAGTGCAGGCTAACCAACAAACGAAGAATTTATGGGGAGCAGGTGGGGGAGGGAAGGTGTGTGTGTGTGTGTGTGTGTGACATTTGGAAGACAGCTTAGAGGAGATCGTGAAGTTACGGCGTTTCACACATTGGCTGAACACGTGCACACCTGTTCCACATCGAGTCTGTCTAAGTTAAGATCAGAAGTTTCCCTCCACTACCTTCCTTCACTTTCGCACTGTCACTCTGTCCGCCTCCCCCCGCTCTCTGTATTTTCAATTCCACTTTCTCGCTCAAATGAAATGCGATAAAGCAAATAACACACACGTGAAACGGTTACCTGTACATTATGTAATGTACAATCCACATCCACTGAGCAGAGCTCACATATTTGGAGAAAAACTTTCTCTTTCTTGAGTCTGCGGTTTTCAATTCCCTTTTTTCTTCAGTGCGAAGCCCTTTTGGACCCATGTGATTAGAGGAACTGTACCGTTGCACTTCTGTTTGCAAAAGTGGAAGGTTATGTTGCCAAAATAGAGCCAACTCTCCACTCCATCAACTGCAGCACAGCGGGTCCATTCCTGAAACACTGAGGACACACGGCATGCATCGCCTGCTGCCTCAGTGTCTCTGCCAGCTATAATGAAACATATTCTTTCATTTTCTAGATTTTGCATGATTGGAAATACTCTCAGAGGCCAGAAATCGATCATACACCCACGTCCCACAGGTTTGGAAGACTCCAGAAGATAATCTTGCAACCTAGATAAAAGCTGTGCTCACACTCTCTGAATGCTTATGATTAATCACAAGCGGCGTCCTTGGGGAAGCAGGCAGCGTGCAGGTTCCTCAGAGGTATAAGCGTGCCACAGTAAGGTCAGCGCTGCATTCTTAGTGTGTGTGTGTGTGTGTGAGAGATTGTGTGCCTGTATCCAGGTGTGTTTATGCATGAGAGGGAGAGTCACCTTGACTGCAAAGCTACATTTGCCGCTGCGGACCGCCTCCTCGTCCGTCTGCCACTGGTGCGGCCGACTTGACTCCGGGACGTAGACGTCTTTCTTCCGGCGGAAGCTCTGCCGTAGCTTATTCATCGCTGAGCTCCCTGCAAGTGGTGAGAGACACTTTATTAATCCCCAGGGGTGAAAACTGGACTGTCAGTAGCTGCTAAATTTTAAAAAAGGTGCAACATTGGCTGGAAAAGTGACACAAGAAGTCAACGGTTAGAGAGGTGACAGCAGAACATTAAGTAAGTAAAAGTTTGTAAGCCTGGGAAATGAACCAATTCACACGCAACAGCATATGTCAACACAGAAATTAGTCAACTTCCTTTGTTAGTGGATAAGAGGCAGAATCACAGTGCCAGACTCCCACTTTCATGCGTCCTGCTCAGTGCCTGTAAATAGGAGCACTTTAAATAGTGACATGAAGGCACAACACAGTAAACTGGTGTGTCTCTGCCTCACGACGACGAACAAAACAGTTGAGTTTCTGTAGTGGTGTACGAGCAAGGGCAGCCCAAATAAAAAAGGGAACAGAGGACGCTGAGGGCAGCCTGCCGCTCGTACCCAGAGAACTTTTTACCTGCTGATCACACCAGCGGCAGACAGTTACTGATGTCTTCTTTTTCATTTGGACCAGTGAAATCAGGCTTTTGTGGGGGAATTCAGTGAAATGAATGTTTCTAAGTTCCAGATTCATTATTAAAGCTGCAGACTCAGAAGCAGCGTTGCATGATTAAATGTTGAGTCCAACTTCACAAACCGGTTCAAGGCTGCAATTTTGTGATGAAAATGAAGCACTGCAGCGCGGCAGAGATGTTCGTTTGATGCAGACCACAACAAAAATTATAACACCTGTCCAAATAATCATGCAGCACTTCCTGCTTCAGCTTTAAACATACCTGTGTCATGTCCTGTGCAATGAGGGGCTGTTACCTACACCATGGGTTCACTTACTTTTGGTCTAACCTCCATATAAAGTAGCAGCTAATCTGGCAAAACCGTCTTATTTCGTATTTGTATGACAGCCTGACAGCACGTGTGTTATTCACAATGTTATCATAACCGTGACTGAGGGCATGAAAATAAAACCTGAGTTATGACAAGCTGTAATTTTCCTGCATTCTTTATGTTGAGTCTAGTTTTTAAGGCTAGGTCTCAGTTCAAACTGCCTGAAAATCCAAAAACAACACGTTTAATTAGCCTAAAAGCACGACTTTAAACGCTGCATTTATGTCTTCTTGGCTTCGGGAAGGGGGGAGATTAGGAGGCACAAAAAAGCAAGAGACCAATTAAAAGTTGCTGATCCAAACTGGAGCTGAGAGGTGCATCCATCATGGAAAGCCTGGCTCACGTCTCCCTCAGAAACTCATCACGGAGGAGCAGA
This sequence comes from Nibea coibor, assembly GCA_023373845.1. NCBI lineage: Eukaryota > Metazoa > Chordata > Actinopteri > Sciaenidae > Nibea > Nibea coibor. Next base: position 24,420,667 of record CM041722.1, read on the forward strand.
AGCCAGTCGGCCATGCGATTCTAACTTTTAACACGTGAGCAGAGAAAACTCCTCGACTAACAAGTTGTACCCATTAACTTCTGAGCTGATGAGGATCTGCTGGGATTAAAGGCGTTTAATCCAGGAGTACTGAGTGTCCACGCGCACACACAAACACACTCACAGTGACCACACACACATATGCACCCACTTAACCACACACACAGGACTGAGCCGTTGTTTGCATAGTGAAACCTGTCCTGTGAGCCAGGACTGGCTGGGTGCTCGAGGTGAGGCTCTCTTATCGGTCCGTGGCAGGCTGCAGCTCTGTGGGGAGCGCACAATGAAGCTTTGACCAAGCCGGCCAAACACATAAACACATCAAACTTCAGACTGTCAGTAAGAGGAGGGTGGCTGCAGCGCACCACAGAGCCTGAATCTGTCATGTGTAGAAGAACATTTCTGCACTTCAAACGTCTCCACTGCACTCACAAAAGACACAAAACAAAGTTCAAGCTGCTGCAAGAAAACTGCACCTCAACTGTGCACTGCAAAATATATATTAATGTTTTTACAGTAAAAAAAAAAGTTTCTAATATAATATACTGATTTCTTCTGTATTTAAAATGCATTTTTAGTGAATTTATAAAGGTTTAAAGGCGAATATTAAAAATGCCTTTTACTATCAGTGTTCTGCCGTATAACTGACATGAAAATATCGTTTGAATGCTGTATTAATAAAGTTTTTGCAGTGGAATATTAGCCTTTTACTGTACAATTAACAGTCTCTAATGTAAAAAACATAATTCTGTAAAACATTTAAACATTTAAAATGACAAATAAAATGCTTTGAAATATGGCTGCATTTTAAAACACAGTCATGTTTCACGGCATGTTTTGCAGTCTTTTACTGTCGTGGTTCTGCCACAGTGTGGCTTCTAAGTGATCTCTACCCACTTGGCCAAAAGAGCGGCAGTGGTGTGGCCAACCTTGCGAGCCGCCGGCCAAATCTGAGCAGAGCTTTTGGCTGCAGTTGGTGGATTTCTGTCTATTTTTTCCCCACATGTTCTGTAATGGAAACTCTGGCTATTGTGCGGCACAGCCAACACCTCTCTGTTCTATTGTCCGTCGTCTACGGCGCGGCTCGTAGAAAGACAATCATGACCCCTGAGCAACTCTGTGCGATGGAGATAATAACTCACAAGGTGAGCTGTCTGAAGAGGGATGGAAATGACAACTAACAGGGTGTAAAGCAGGTGCTGAGCTCTGTGAAAGCACCTGTTTTGTAGTCAGGGCCAAATACTTATGCAGGTGTCATGTCATATAAAAGTACCCAGTCTGGCTCTAGTGTATGAAAACATTTATGTGTGTGTGTGTGCATTTTACCATGCACAAGTTATAGCCTGCAGTAGAGTGAAGTGTTTGAAAACAAGACGATGGAGCAAGAGGGGGAAAATATATTGCTTCATCTCTCTCTCTGCTAACACACTGGTTTATTTAGGTCATATCATGTTTGGGCACACTGCAGTGCCAGTGACAGGCTGCATGCTTCCAGCCTGCAGAGTGAAGAGGAGGAGGAGCAGGAGGAAAACACATTTGTCTGCACTTGAACGCCTCGTCTTCTTTGGTGCAGCGTTTCTTTCCAACACGCCGTGCGCAGTTTGAGGAAATGCCGTCACCGTGAATGCATTCGTCATATTCATCAGCAGACGCAGGACACAGAGTGTCAGTGTGAACAGGACTTTGTTTTTTAGCTAGTTTGTGACACTTGTAGGTAGGCAGCGTGTCCATATTCCTAACAGAATTTGAAACAGCTGTTTTGCCAACTCAACAACCACACATTTTCTGCAAATAACTCCCAGATGGAGGTTAAATTTAAAGCTGCAAAGACAAATTATTTATCAATACATTTCTTCAATTAGTCCACCTAGTTGGTAAACTGACAATGTCAGAGGATGAAATCATCTTCAACACACCGCCTACAAAATCCTCACACAGGAGGAGATGGAAGCGTTGGATTATTTAAAGCTGCGCTAATCGATATCTCCACATGAACAATGGATCAGGTGACTACTTGTATGTGAAAAGGGGTCACTCGTAGTGACAAACCCACAGAGAATCATTGATTCTGCAGCCCTCCTGAGCTCTGCGGAGGATTTTAGCATCTGTCAGCCCACTGTTTCAGCTTTCTGACCCACAAACTCTCATCATCTCTTCAGCCTCGTTTCCAGCTGCGAAAAAGCTCTGATAAACCGACCCGTCACTAAAAAGGCAACCAAAGCTGGCTGGAGGTAAAACATGAGTGGATTTTCATGCATCAGGTGGCCACACACACATGACTGCAAATGAATGCAAATGTTGCTCTGTCCGTGCTGGATGTCTAAACAAGCAACAGGTTCTCACAAAGTGACGATATGTCTGCGTTGGATTTACAGCTTGTTCCACTTTTCTTTTAATATTTTTGAAAGTTTTTCTGTTTTGCAGTTCTGGATGAAAGAGTCACCAACTCAGACTCGAGTGCAAAACCAAAGACATTTCCTGCTGGGAGATCTCATTTTGGAGCGAGTCTCTTTGAATTAATCCCGGATACAGACAGAGGTAGAACACTATAGTCTGGGAAATAGTTTGGGGAGAGGTTGGTTTCTTTTGCAGCCCGATGCCCCATAGCTATTATGCCTGTTTCTCACAGCACCTTGAAAACTCACCTTCTAAATCACTTAACACTTAATGCTGCTGCCAGCTCACAACCCACACACCTTCTCTCCTGCGTACCGCAGGTCTAAAGACAGACAGGGAAGGAGAGAGAGAGAATGGAAGGAACACTCATGTGCGTGGGAAAGAAAGCATACGTTTGAAAAATGTGTGTGTGTGTGGTGGATGTTTGTGTTCAGTGAAGCTCACACACTCGCTGCATGAGTGTACGACATGTGTAACCATTTGCAAGAATGTGATATGAGCGGCGTTGCCAAAATGTAACATGACTGGACTGAGCACTACGAGAGAAACTGAACACCCCGACAACACGTCAGGGCCGACATCCTCACCGTGGGCATCCGACTGAAGCTCCTCGTAGCCCCCTTACACACTGACACAGTTCGACCCTGCTCTGGGCGTCTGTTGACGTCCCGGCTTAGTTTTGGTGTGACAGCATTTATAATAAATATAGACTTTATAAATTGATTTTCAGGTGCTGGCACGAAGGTGAACTGTCGAGTTTTGATACTTTTTTGGCACCAACCGAACTGCTTTGATACTAAGTATCAAAACATGCCCCGTCATTCGGTACCAAATTTCGATACCTACGGAGTAAATGACATCAGCGTCAGCGTGTCATTGAGCGTGCAGCGGGCTGTCTAACATTACACATTATACACGTGTGCAGCGTCAGCTGTTTATCTGCACAGGTAACTTAATCATCTTTGTGCGTTGGACGCTGCAGCTCGTCACCACATGAAGCTCCAACCCGTCCTCCCCCCACCGCCCGATGAACCGGAGCCGAGGTGGAGAGCGTTTCTGACGGACAAAGTTGACGTGGTGGATGGGTATCAGACCCGGGTAAGCTGCTTTTAGCACAGAGAAAGAAAGAGGTCTCACACCCAAACCCACCGGGAACGCCTCCGTCACATTGCAGCCGTGCAGCAGTTTGTGCTGTTGGTGTGTCTGACTTCCTGTCAGCCTGAGCTGCTCTGTGCTGATCGACACAGGCTGATTGTGGCGTCCGTCAAAAACAGAACAGCGGCGGTTCAGGTGGGATTTGAAACACGAACAGATCAGTCGTGATCAGCTCTGGTGGCCACGTAACACATTGACGTCCCTGCACCACAAACCCACAGAGTCAATGATTTCTTCTTGTACTAGGCTGACTAGATCTCTGATTTATCACTCCAGCAGCTCTTCATGTCTTTGAGTAGCTTTATACTGTAACGTTTAATATTTTTATAAAGTAAGGAACTAATATGGAGTCTGTGGAGAGGTCCAGTGGGAGCTGAGCACAGAATGAGCAGTGAGGGGGGACGGGTGGGGGTCATGCGAGGTGGACTTAGCCTCTCGGCTTGGCCGTGAGCCAGAAGAAAAGAACAAGGAAGAAAGAGGAATGGTGAGCGACAAAGATGGAGAAGCTAATTCAGACGGGGAGAGGTGAAAAAGAGGTTAAGGAAGGGAAAAGTCAACAGAAATGTCAGGAGACGCGGAGGGAAGTGAAATAATTAGGATGGAAGAGTTGAGTGAAGATGGAGGCAGAGGTGGAGGAGTTGGCAGTAAAAATGAATTTGCACGGTTAGCCTTAGGTTTGAATTTATTCCAGACTCATTAAAATAAGGATAATGTTCCTCACGGCAACAGAAAAATAGTTTTCGACTGGATTAAAAGAAAAATTCAAATCAGTGGAACCTCATGACCTCGAGAAGGTACAACAGCCGTCACAGTTATAGTTTCCGACACTTCGCACAGCTCATGATCACATCCTTGGATTGTTTTGGAGAAGCAGACGAACACAGCTAAATATAACTGGAGCAACTTCTACATTTTGCACATTTACAAAGCGACGGCAGAAAACTGAGTAGCACTCTGTCTTTATGCAACATGCAGAGTCACATCCATCGACAGCAGAGTCATTGTGAGCGACTGACACCGAGCTTCACTGCTTTTCCTGTCAACAACAAATATGCAGCATAACTAAAGTATAACATGCCTATGTTTGGACACTTACACACGGCGAGAGACCAAACAAAATAAGCCAGAAATGAAGGTGCAGGTGTAATCACCACAGATCACAAACAGATTTTTACTCGCTGACAGCACTAAGACGTGTTTGTCTAAATCATGTCAGAAGCGACAACACGTCCAATGATCAGCTTTCAGAGCACCATAAATAAAACTATACTTCTTTTTCTGAACTCCAAAGGGAGGCGGGAGGTGGATTAGTAGAGAGAGGGAGGGAGAGATGGGGGGAATGGGAGGAAAAGGCAAGCAGAGAGGTAAAGCCTCTGGATCTGAACCCTGCTGGAGCTGTCACAGCTCCTATAGTCGTGGTTATAGTCGTGGATCTCTCGCTGTTTTCCTACCAGCACTAATGAGGACAATTACACAAGGTCCATTTAAACTGTCTTTGTGTTCATATACACAGAAACAAGCTACAGCGAATGACAAAAACACTGAGCTCTCAGGAGACTCCAACATGCAAAAAACACACTAAGTGGACAATTACGGCACAAACATGGAGCGATGGTGGAGGACAAACAGAAGACAAACTGAAGAGAAAGAAGAAGAGAAGGGGACTTTTCCCTCCGTCAGAGCTGAGGGAAGGAGAGTGAGAGCGAGGGAGCGCTGCTGCTGCTGCTGGCTGTAGATGTAACAGTATTTGAATAATCTCTCCAGGAATGGAAAACTGATTAATCCTTGCAGAAGGATCCGAGGGATGAGTGCAGCAGTTGGGTTTCAAAGAGGAGATGGAGGGAGGGAGGGACGGAGAGCGAGTGAGCGTGAGAGCAGGAAACAGAGAAAGAGGAAAAATGGGCCGTAATTCAAGACAAAAAAAAGAAGCCCCGCTGCCTCCTTTCACGGCTCGCCCCACCAGCCGTTACTCTTCATCCTGTTCAGGGAATTCCATATTATCTCAGTTTATAGTTTGGAGAGCAACAACGAGACAGAATAGACTCGATCAACGAGGACCGGCCATCCGTAATGCAGAGCGCGCCTGGACGGCGTATCTGCTGAGTCCTGTTATCGGGGGGAGGAGAGTCGGCCCGACTGGAGGTGATAGCGCCTCTGTTCTGCTCCCAAACGGCCATATGAAGGGAGAATTTGAAAAATGCTGTTACCGTGGTAATCCAATTTTCCGGGCCCCAGTTTGTAGCTTGGCATGCTTATACAAAAAAACAGGGGGGGGGTTGATAAAACAACAACAACAAGAAGAATCTGAATCAAAGCGTGCAGGGCATCAAAACGAACCCTGACATTCAGGATGAGATCAGGGTCAAAGGTCAGGGCGACCTGCCTTCTGGCATCCTGGCTGGTGAGTCGGCATTTTTATTACCAAAAAGTGCACAACAAACACGATGGAGCCATAAAACTGCTGGCAGCTGGAGTTCGAGGCTGCAGATGATTTAATGACACTGATGTTCACGGTGCAAGTACGAGAGAACAATGTGAGATGAGCGGGCGTCCAGCTGATTCCCTTCATTAATGCTAATCATTAATGCTAACCTCTTAATGTGATATTATGGGTCACATGCATCAGTACAGAATTAATTACTGTATCCCAATTTACCATTTAGGGTTAGTTTGACCTAAATGGAGTCTATTCAGTGTGCCTGCTGCTTTTCCCTCCATTAGTCATTTGAGCATCGTTTGTGCATTATGCTGATATCTGACAACTTATACTTTGATACAAATACATCTGTTATGAGCCAGACGTATCAGCTGGGCTCTATGTGATGTAGGTTCATGTTAAATTATCTTTATTTATGTGTCAGTTCAGTTATAAGGCCTGAACATCATCGGCTGCGGTACATTTTTTAGCCATCGCGAAGCCATTTGAAATGTTTTTTTCTACCTGGCAAAACAGATTTTGAATACAGCTGTGACCCCCAAATTAGGATCAATCCTGCCTTTCACACACAGCCAATTACTATAATTGACTTCAAAACGCTGAACATAAAATATCAGCAGCAGCCAGTGGATTGGAGTCTGTCGGTAAACAAGTCTAACCCATCGGCAGCTGCTCCGGCTCAGCACGGCGCTCTCTGCTTCGATAATCTTCACCATCGGTGTCCCCCCCGATGATCGGAATCACTTTATTTGGCAGGTATGACACGTGTCTGCACAGTGATCCAAAGACACAGCCTGACACCCGTGATAAAAGATGGATGCAGATCCAAAGGGAAGTGCAAACGAGGATCGGGAGACTAACCTTTAGTTTAACACCGAAAACGTCGGCCAAATGCAGAGAGTGATATTATCCGGAGAGCAAGCTGAGCTAATAAAAATAGTGAAACAGGTTAGCAGGGAAGAATGAGTCAGTGTATTCCTGAAAAGCGTCTATTTTAGGAGGTTTGAGACGTTTAAAGGACAAAGCCGGAGAGAGCGGTGAGGTACAGATGGGTGGTACGGGGGAAGGAAATGTGGGAATGGGAGTGCTGGCTACTGTTTGCATGGCTCGCTCACTGCATGTCTGCCACTGAATCATTTCAGAGTCCTTCAATCTGTTCCCTGCCCCCAGCAAGACACGATGACCTCCGCTTCCTGAGTACACATGACTGACGAGTTAGGGTCGAGACAGAGGAAGAAAAGGGGCCCAGACTGCTGCTGCACGGTGGATAGAGATGTGCATGAGTGCATCAGTATCTGTGTGTGGTCATTCCTGTGTTTGTGTGTCTGGGAGCGGCCGGGCATGGTATTAAAAGGGGGGGGCAGCTCGACCAGCCGGCCAGCCAGCCGTCCATTCAGCACCGAGAGCCACACATCACTTTGGGCAACAGCTGAGGCCACATTTAAACGACCGGGGCAGTACCCTGGCACCAGGGAGTGGCAAATCACTGTCTCTGTATCATCTCCCCTAAGGCATGCCCCGGCGATGATTCACACACTGAATCAATGGGCAAGATCTGGCCTGGTTTCCACCAATAGGCGACAGAGAAAAAACAGAGGAGGCACCTTTAAGATCCCAAAAAACCCCAGCATTTTATGATTGTTTTTCAAAAAAGATCTTGCCAGAGGACACGGTATCTGTTCAATGAGATGAATAGAGCTGTAAACATGCTCTGGAAGAAGAGGGGATGTAGTGGTCTGAGTGCCCCAACTCCATCTATCCTGGTCCCTCTTTATGCTCGAGTGCTGCTGGGAACACAATAAGTATCCGCTAATGTGGCAGCAATGGGAAGATGTCTGTATAAGTGTCTGTCAGCTTAACTGAAAGGAACACACGGATGTTTTAGGTCAGTCGGCGTACAAACTGAGAAGAAACTCGGGACAGAAGCTGAACCAGGCGATCGCTCAGACTGAACCACAGCACACCGTCCCCGACTCTAGAAGTGACTTCTGCTGGGAAACTTTGAGTAAACCTCCGAGCGAAAAAGCTACTCATGGAAACCGTGTTTACTTTTCCCCTTGACATCATTGCATTACACACACACACACACACACACACACACACACACACACACACAGCAGCAGCAGCAGAGAGGACACACAAGCACAAGTGGATACACACTCGCATAAACTCAAACCAGCCATATACCCACAGATGTAAAACATAATACACACTCCAAGGCTCGTGAAAACACTCTCGTGCACGAGTGAGAGACATCTACAGCGTCTCGGGGCCCCGGAGGCCGCCTCTATTATTAAGCCCTGTTGTTCTTCAGGGAAGCAGAGTGCCATTAGAGGAGTTGCAGCAAGGTGGAGAAATCAGGCCAAAATACTACACACACACACACACACACACACACACTGACCTGTTACACATTCACCCAGGCTTCAGCAAAGAGCTGTTAATACATGATCTATTAATCCTACTTATGGCTCACTCGCAACAAAAAAGTGAGCATTAGCACATTTATAGCGTCTCTGAGGAAGAATGCTGATCTAAGATCGCAGTTTATATCACAGCACGCTGCCTATACTCATAGAAATAACAGAAAATCCAGCTGATCCAACAACCGATAGCTGCCCGTTCTTGTTTCGGTAATCATACTGAGAGTTTGTGAACTTGGGGACGCGTGGATTAGTGAGCGGGAGAACTTCAGTTAAAGTCTCATGTGATAACTTTACAACTGACCGCAGAAGACGTCAAGCTAGAGGCCTGTTGTGGTGAAGAAAGGCTGAGGATTTAACCACAAACTGACAGGCCTTTAGCTCATTGGTGCAGCTGTCATCTTAAAGAATATATTTTTCTTCGCGTGGCACGTTCGGTTTGGCTCAGCGGGGCCGGTTTAGCTGTAGACGGGTTAGATGCTCAGGTTGCAGCCTAAAGAGAAGGTCACGCATTGTGTTCAGTGCTGCAGAGGAAATAACGTTCCTGTTTATGAATGTCACCACAACATGTCACTGCCATCCTTCATTAGCAGAGCGGGCTAAGGCCGCTAAGCAGCTACAAGCACGGTCAGATTATTCTCAAGCAAGCAGCGTGCTCCTGAATGTGGCTCGGTTTGGGTAGCACAGGTGAAGCTGGCATATCAAAAGTCTACAACAGCTATTCACAGTCTCTCTTTAAGAGCCTGCTGGGAGGGAAAATGTTCCAAGAGTTCCATGGAATAGTTTTTTTTGTGCCTATCCCTGGCATAGACTTTGTCACATCGCATCCACCACAGGCTGCTTCTGTCTAGTTAAACAGGTCTGGTTGTCACAGCGTGAGCCAGTAAGCGTGCAGGGCAGAGACTTGAAAACAGCAGAGTGCACTTCCTGCAGAGCTGCTGATTCAGGACAGAAAACACAGTATCACAGAGGATGTTAGCAATAGTTGAGTAATGCGTTTTAAACTATCTGCGGTTTATTCCGTGCGCGTGTTGGTTTGGGCCTGAGCCAGTGATCACGCAGTTAACCCTGCGCACCAGCAACCTGCCATTTCTGATTTAATATCAGGGCAGGTGTCAGTCTGAAACAATCATTACTGCTTCACAGTCTGCTGCCACCTCAGCTCCTAAATGATCAATATAACACCAATCCAAAGTATGGGTTCATTCTCAAGGAAGTGATCAGGACAATAGCATGGAAAACAGCACAAAGATCCAATAAACCGGAGCTTGATTAAATAAACTGACCTGAAAAGAAACACAGACGTTCAAATGCATCTTTATTTCACTTGTGACCACATGTTGGTCCTTCCAGTGAGCATGAACATGCTGCTAAATGTTTCCGGTTACGTCTCAGTGATCTTCTTTTTCAATAAATGTCAGCGTCAATGAGTGTTCCAATAAAGATGAGAAGTCACAGGCTCCTGCTCGCCCTCCTCCCTACAGTCCTCTCGTCCTTTTCCCTTCAGCTGAGGCGATCTCTGCCCTGCAGCTGCCGCATGACTTTTCCTCTCTGAAGAACCTATCATTACAGGCCACCGGCGTACAGCGATGTGACCGGCCCACGACAGCCGCCGGCAAATCCCGAGTTAACATCAGCGTTTATCGATCAAATGTGGCGAGCGTAATCGTGAATTTCAAGAGAAAGTGAGACGATTTGGGCGTCAAAGAAAATCTACAGAGAAGGAGAAATTATGCAGCGATCCGAGCCGATTAAGCAGAAGAATTCAGCTGCACAGGGATGATTTCTATCCTTTATAAGTGGAAGCTAAATCGGGCTGCCGTGGCGGTTTGCAGACCGTTTACAATATGCTTTCTGTGGTGGCTATCTTGGCAACTGTTTTGATGTATTATCATAATTACTGTCCCCTTTCTTGGTAAACAGAGATTATAGAGCAGATAGACAGTTTACAGTAGCAGCGGGGTAGCCACAGTGTCAGTACACATGATGCAAATGAGTCCGCATGCTCATCTGAAACACAGCTAGGACGAGATGCAAAAGGAAGGCAGGAAATATATTCCGCCCCTCTGATAATCAAGATAAATAAGCCGGGTTTGTAATCACAAGAGCAGAAATGGTCGACAGCAGCAACACAAATCATGATTCAGCAGATATTTCTCCAAAGAAACGTCCAGAACAGTTTCTTTCAGTTTGATTCATGGAGGCAGGTTGTCCAAATGTGAGGCGAGGAAAGCCCAGCAGTGAGGAATGGTGTCAGTATGTGTGTTCACTGAGTGATGAAGGCCTGTCACTCCACCCTGCTCTCTCAATCATCATCATCATCATCATCATCGTCGTCGTCGTCTAGAGATGGCTGCGGGGTAAATTCTGCTGCACTGCTGGCGTCTGACATTCACACACACACTTTGTGATACACGGCGTACACACTTGAGAACACGTGTGTCGCTTAGATAGCACACACAGGTGATGAAGAGAGTTAAAAGGCAGAGGAGGCAGAGAGGTGACGGCGTGAATGACACACTGAGACAGACTACGAGCTGCAGAGGGAGAGAGAAAGAAAACACATGGAAAAATACTCACAGAAGAATCAATATCACACAGAGAACCCACTCCATGGTTCCAGCTACTGAGTCAATAATACAGCTTTTCATTCCAACAACACTATTGGTAAAAGGCAACGTGCGTGTGTGTGTCTGTGTGTGTGTGTCGTGTTTGTCCAGCAACAGGCGTGATAAGAGGACGGAGTGGAACAGGAACTTCCTGCTGAGTGAACAGACATGGAATCACTACACTGCCCCTCAGACCAGGCCAAGACACACACAGTACACACACACACCCACACCCACACACCAGGTCAGATCAGCTGACCTTAAAAACACGCCGAAAGATTTCTGTGCGGTTAATCAAATCCAGAAGCTCTCGAGGGGGGGGCCTCAAACAGCAGCAGAGTCCACATGATGCAAGGCGCGCTGCACTGACGTCAACAATCAGCCAACCTAACTGGTTCTCTGAGCGTGAATGTAAACGGAGCTGCTGAATGCAGCCGTCGAGCCGTTCGCTCATTTCAGGAATTCTTTCCACGTACCTGCGCTCCGCTCTTTGTATCCACGTTTGGCTATTTGTCAAGCCGAGGATGAGTGTAGAATACCAAGTTACGCAAGAGATTAAGCCAGACTGCCTGTGCTCTACCTGGCTGTTTACCCAGCAGATTTATGGTGCAGTACAGGATAAGAAAATGACACCACGGAGGACCTCAGCTGCTTTAAAGCAGGGTACATGTGTGTTTTACCTTTGGAGACTCTGCTCTGTGCCTGGCTTAAATCATGACTGGAATTGTGTTTGCTGTGTGGTTAAATTAGATTAGTGAGCACAGCACTGCCTCTGGAAGTAGAGGAAACATTTCAGTCTGTGCAGATTTAAAAGAGGGGAATAGGGAAATCTAGAAACAGTTCTGTGGTGTGTGAAACTGGCCTGGAAAGCACCTGTGAAGGTGTGAGGCTGGACTATGAACTCTGGGAATGTCGGTAAGAATGAGATTAAACCGTCGAGAAGTTTAACTCCAAAAAACACCTCACAGAGACGAACGTTTATGTAAGCGATGCTCTCTAAATAGCAGGCAAAGTATTCCATGGTGCAGTTTTATTTCAGTGCCAGGAATGATTCAGCAGTCATGGTAGACGCCTTCTTTTTCCAAATCTGTTGGACAACTCTGAGTCCAAAGTAGAAGACTGTAATATGAACATAAGAAGTGCTTTCACCGTTCACACAGCCAAGGAGCCGGGCAGTCCAGCTCTTTCTAGGCAGCTGAAGACGAAACTATAAATAAAATCATTTCACATCGTGGGACTTAACCTTTAACAAGCGAGCATCAGAGGCTGTGCTGCTTAATCGTGCTTCGTAGGTTAGTGTGCAGGTTATAAGCACGCAGGGTTTCATTCCAGCAGAAGACCAGGTGATGTCACTGATCGCCACACCTTCAAACAAGAGAACAGAAAGTAATCAGCAAAATGAATGAGAGCAGATGAACGGAAAAACCAAGCCCGGCCCATGACGGAGGTGTAGGTGTCTTGCTCAAGGAAGCTTTGCCAAGTCACATGGCTGTTGGGAACAGTGTGGCTCCCGGGCTTGAACTTGTGACCTTAACCTTATCCATTGATTTGCAGTTTTTCAGGTTCGTAAACTTAATCTAACAGGGAAGAAGATTGTTTCTGAAAGGGCAGAGAAGGAACAGCCCTACGCTGTTGTCTCCTATGAGAAAAGCAGGTATAATAAAGCCGACAGATGTCGAGGCTTGGCCAAAGACTGATCTAGGCAGGCAGGCAGAAAGACAGACGAACAGACTGCAGAGCATCAGAGAATGGAAAATTACCAGGGCTCTACAATCAGCTGGGCACCTTTGATCAGCCAGAGCCCAGGCACCAATTACTGTGGGATAATCGGCAGCCCTCAGAGGCCTGACGAGCTGCAGGCACTGTAGGCACAACGGGTCAGTGACCAGCAGGCAAAGGCCTGGTCAACAAGGCTCGCAGAGCCAAAAGCCGGCGGTGCCCCTCGCTGAAATGCTGCATGAAGGCGGCCAAACGGACAAGCAGCACAGTGAAGCAATTGTTCCCCTCCTGTCGACTCAGCACAGTGGCACTCTCACAAGCCAGACATCCCTCTCTCCGCAGACCGCTTGGTGGTGGGGGAATGGTGCAATGGTGGGGAGTGTGTGAACCTGCTACTGCACATGCCTCCAGTTTTTCCACACACACACACACACACACACTTTCCCTCCCTTTGCGACGAGACATACGCAACATACGTAGAACAAATGTGCGCACACACACGCATGCTGCTCACACACCTGTCCCTGTAATTCTGTGGTAAACAAAACGCTGCAGTGCTCAGACGCAGCGCTCGCTGCACAGTGATGCAACACACAGGAAACACGTTCCTCGCTGCCCCTCCGACCCAGAAAAAAGGCCCGACTACCTGTTCCTGACTTACCTCACGCTATCTGAGAGGAATGTGGACAGAGCAAAGTAAATCCAACTGTGTGTTTTCCGCCTGACCTTTCTCTCTCTGACCCGGTGTGTGACACACAGGAGAGCTAGCAGCAATGATTTATAAACACAAAGCTTCTCTACTCGAGGCAGAACATGATATTCAGCTCATTAATAATTGACATCTTTCTTGTGCTGGGGAGTGTTTATCATCGATTAGGCTAGGCTACAGCGTCCTCCTTCCATCGTCAACAAGACGGTGACCTGAAACAGTTCACAGAGCGTTACAGCGACTTCCTTCTGTCATTAATCAGAATAAAATCACTGAATTACACCATAAAACTTGAGCCTCTCGTCACTGAACCTCTTTTCTGCTCACACAGTGCATGTATTTAACAGAAACACAGTAGCTGGTGGACTTTGGAGTACACACACACACACACACACACACACACACACGTCGCAGTTACACAACAGCCAGTGCCGGTCCAAGTAGATCCAAGTAGAGCCAGAAGGAGCTTCCCTGTAGAGCACGAGTCAGCAGGAGAGTCTGATCTCAAAGCAGAGAGGTCAGGAGTGAGAGGAGCTTGTGTGTGAAGCGTTTTGATAAAAGAAGGTAAGAGAATATGATCAACAACATCCAGTAATCCAAACTACAGACAAGAAGAGAGTACTGAGATTCAATACAAGGCTGGACTGACAGAAATATTACTTTAACCCGTCTTGATCCAATATAGTGCGTTACCACGGGCGACAGAGGAGATGACAGGTGGGTTTGTGAGACAGATATGAGCTTCCAAACGCACCCGGAGAGAAATAAAACAAATAAAAACAGATCAGCAGCTCGTTCCCTGCAAACACATTTCTTAAAGATTCTGGAGCACATACAGGGCGTCTCCAGCTCATCCTGAGGCCGACCCTGATTCCTACACGTCTCGGTACAGACGTCGTCGACGTGCATCAGGACCTTCGATGAACATCACACGTTGTGAAATCAAAGAGTTTTTGACACGAGTAACCAACTCTGCACATCTTCTCGGGTCATATTGTTCTTATCGCTGCATCACGCGGCAAGCGCTGTGGTGGTTACCAGGGAACCGGTGCCACGGCAACGTTGATGCACGTCGCGGATGACGACAGTGGGACTATACTACAGATTAGACAGAACTACACATGTGCTCAGCCAAGTACATGGAAGTAGTGCATAGTGTGTGAGGGAATGGTATCACTGTCACCAAATGCTATGGACAGGGAGTCATTAGACATAAACACACACAAACACACACGTCACTTAGTTCTGAGACAGGGAGCTATTACACCAACCACACACTGAAATGTTCAGGGCAGAAAGAAGGAAGTGAGAAGTGAAATGTGGTTCAGTGAAGCAAATATTAAAACCTTCAGCCACATCAGACAAAGTCAGTCATACAGAGTCGTCATAGTATGTCTTCAAAGGCAGGAAACACAGATCATAATTATGGCAATCCTATAGTCAAATATGTGAAAATAGTACCTGCAGATCTGTGACAACAAGGCGCGGTGGAACTCCTCAAAACCAAAACTGAAACCACTTCCAGTGGCAGACAACGCAATAAAAACTCAATTCTCTATTTTTAGAGCTGAGTAAATGTATAGCCCATTGTTGACTTTGTTCCAAGCCAAAAGGTTTGGATGTCGAGCTGGTAGCGGCTCCAAAAGTTCCCACCCTTCGAGATACACTGCCGATCACTCCGTCCTGGGTCACTCGTAATTAAACCAGAGATCAGAGGGCTGAATAAAGCATGAGCTGTTCCAGTGCAGGAGGCTCAGGTATCACTCTATATAGGGGCCCACAGAGAGACAAAAGGAGTCCCTGAGCCCCATACCATATCCAGGGAGGAGTGATACTGACGCATAAACCTGAAAGGCAGCTTCCTCCCACCTCCAACCCCCGACCCTCCCAGACGTAATCCACGGTTTAAACAGCGAGGAGCTCAATGCCCCTTGGACCTAATTAAGATAAAGATATTGTCCCAAATGAAGACGCTCAGAGAACTGCACTCGAAGCAGTAATACACCACGCGACACACTCTCTTATACTGTTGGATTTCATCTTTCTAAACGAGCGCTGACACAGCCAAACACTGCGACTAAGAAACAGGCTACAGATACACATACTGCATCAATCATCGACGCATGATTTCAAAAATATTCATGAAGATGCACAACACTAAACGACAAGTAAACAGACTAAACTGTTTAACGCTGATCTAAGTAACATGACTGCAGGATAAATATTACAGCCATGGTTGTGACAGTGGAGAAAAATTGATTTGTGATCTTGTGTATTCATTGATTGATTACGACAGCGCACAGACGATGACATGAGCTCTGTTTTTGAGGTTGGTTGCAGACATTATAAACATGTCGTGTCCGGTTCCCTAGTCTGACCTGATTAGTGTGTTTGTGTGCATCTAAATAAAGTCAGAGATGCTCCCTCGTCTTCATCTTGTTTATATCTGGGTTTGTGTACAGGACAGATAAGTAAGTGACTTATTTATGTCAAAAGGTTGTGACCAACTAGAAATGTCCGTCTGAGGTGGAGAGTATCACTGCTTACCAACAAACGCATCAAAGACACAAGTTCAATCCAACTCTACGGCTCCTCACAACCTATTTTAGGCTACTTATGTTGAAATGGGGTCAGCGGCACATTTGAGATCCTGATTCTAAAAGCTCCCCCTCTGGATGAATCTTCTCAGAGTGTCACTGTTGGATCCGGTCCCAATCAGCTCAGAATATGGAGCTCTGTGTGTGGATCTAACAAGTACAGATGGTGTGCCTTCTCTCCAGTGATGCAAAGGTTCCATTTGCTGCTTGGAAATGGTCGTTAATGGCGTTTGCATGAAGAGAATACAATTATTTACAAGCACAGAAGTTTACTTTGTCGCACGATTCATCCGGTTATATGTGAATCTCCAGACTCACAGCAGGAGCAGCTCTTCTGAGCCGTGTGTTGGTAGCTTATCATCCCAAAAAGTTTTTGGCAGAGGAACAGTTCCTGTAATTCTGCATTCTTTGTCTTAGACTCTGACACGCCATCAAAAACACAACACTGTATCCTCTGAATCAACAACACCACCGTGAACTTGGGCGAGATCGAGATTTTCAGGCACATTTTCGGTGTACCTGAGTTTACCCGTCCTTACTCTCACCTTCCCGCACGAATCAAACTGAATAAGCAACACACACAAACACACACTTCTAGGGAGCTGTTGACAAAGAGCGCAGGTGCCAGCTCATTCAGTGGCCCGCATCGAAACTGCAGCCAAAAGTGAGGATTAACATGAGAAACAAACAGGACAGGTGAGCAGTCAAGAGATGGTCACAGATAAATGTGTCCTAGTGCAGATCATGTGATCAGAAACGCAAAAGGCATATCTGTCATCTCATTATCGATTCAGTTAGCACCGGACTGAAAGCTTAAGGCTCGCTCTGCTTTCACCGTCAGCAGTGAGAAGCTCGACTATCTTGCTGCTATCAGGGGACAGAAGTGAAGCCCTTTGATTGCCTCGTCATCGCACAGCGGGTTTATCTCCCCGTGTTGCATCACTGCACAGGGCCTCTCCTCTGAGACCAGAACTGCTGAGAGTAACGCGAGTTTCTCCCACAGAGTGAATCACAAAGCTTCGGAGGGAGACGTGCTCTCGCGTTCTCCTCCTCTCTCTCTCAAACAGCTGACAGACTTGCACCGTGGGTTTTTTTTTTTTGGTGGCAGACAGCCAACCTTTCCTCCCTCGTTTGATGGGATGAGCTAAGCCACGAGTTACTCTGAGAATTTGGGGAGGAAAATCTCCCAAACCAGTCTCATCCATCACTTGTAACGTCACCATAGATACGTTACGCCTGAAGGAAGTAGTCGGAGTAGTTAAACTGATTCTAATACATTTGTGTTTTTGGACACGTTTCACTATATTTTAATCACCAAAGTCAGATTCCTCCTTGGATGTCGACACCTTTGTCTCCTCTCAATGGACGGATCACGTAACAAAGTTACACACACGTTACACCGACACTAAAAAACACATAACTCGTATTATTCAAGTTCACAAACCTCATCATCGCCACTCCATTAACTAAACAGTAATGACTCAACAAATCTGGATGTAATGAGAACATGGACATTGTTGGTTACAGTCCAGCAGGCAGGAGGTTTTATTCTGAAGCTACACACACACACACACATCTATCTTTGTAGAGTGTGCTGCATGTGGAAGGTAATCTGAAGACTGGTGTTTATCTGATCGGGGATGGATGGCAGAGCAGAATGGAAATCTCTTGCTCTCCGAGCTGAATGATATCACTAACAAACATGAGAATCTGGGGCACATCACACACACACTCCATCACACACTCCACGATCACTCAGAGTGTTATGAGTCATGCTTTTTTATCTCGGGGCGATCAACTTGTCTGAATGTCTGAGCAGCTGTCTGTTGTAACCATCTTGTATCTGGGCTGTGACACATTTTCTGACACACACTCGCTAAGTCATTAAACTTGAATGCAAATGAACACACACACACACACACACAAGTGGGACAACCTGAAAATGACACATTATGAGCCACCTCATCGCTCTAATCCGAGTTGGGTTCGTTATTTTGCTGAGTAACGTTCACCTCTTTAAAGTTAACCAGGTAAGTTCAGTCAGGTTAGCTACCTAACTAACGTTAGCCGGCTAAACTAACCTCTCAGCTCGCTCGGTAGGGCAGACACGGACCTGTGCGGACACCCACCGACGATGGACGGTGCTCAGCCTGCCTCATTCCCGTCATGTAGCCGGGCTGAGCTAACCTAAATGTGACTGGGAGTCTACGGGAGAGGCTAATAGCCGCGGAGCTAACGTACACAAGCTAGTGCTGCTTAGCTTCGGCGAGCTAACGAGCGTTACCGGGGGAAATACGCGTTACACCTTTTATTCAACGTACCTGCGACCCAGAAGATGCCCGCGTTAACGTCGTCACCTGTGTATCACGAACCGTGCAGTGCCAGAATAATTCAAATTCCACAGAAAGTGTCGGGGGGGAGACGCTCGAGGTCCAATCGCTTCAGCCACCGCCGCTGAATGGCTGCTACGCGGAGACTCAACCAAACTTCCTCCTTAGCAACGGACCGCCTCCGCCGGACCTCATTGGCCCGGCGCGGGCACGGCGGAGCTGATCGATAGGAGGCGACCCCAGCCTGGACCACGGAACCGGACTTTCACCGGACAGTACTTTTACTCATGTAATAGTACTTTACCTGAGTATTTACACTAAATGTACCGATAGCTTCACTTACTACTTTGTAGATTTATATTATTAAAGCTCCAGTGTGCAGAAGTTAGTTGGTCTAGGGAAAACAACACTTTCAGGTGTATTTGGTTTGTCTGTTCTGGGCTACCGTAGTAACATGGTGTTTCAATATGGTGCCCTCCATGAAAGAGGACCCGCTCCCACTGTAGATGAACAAAAACAAAACTATCGTTATTTAAAGGTTGCATGAAAACATAGTTCTGAATTCTTTATTCCATGTTTGTCTTATTTTGAAAATAAAGTCCCCAGACTTTTAAGGTCCAGTGAGTAAAACTGAGTGGGATCTAGTGGGGAGGTTGACTGAATACTCCTCAACTCAACCTCTTGTTTCAAGCATAAAGGAGAAACTGCAGTCACTGTTGTTCACCTTCTGTTAATTGGTACATGGCAGTGTATGATTGTATGGTTTTACCAAAGGGCAATCGTCGTGGGTAATAACTGCAGAAATAGACCTTTTAACAGCCGCTATAGAGGCCAAGAATTTGTACTGATATTTTACCTCTGAATACTTCCTCCATCACTGCTGCAGACAGATGTAGACTGCAGATTGGACTCTTTCTCATGTGTCGACAAATATTTCAAACCTAACTACTCAATTAATCATTGTGCTGTGACCTACTGATCAAGTCCAAATAACTGTTGGATGCTCCCTTGAAAGAACTTGTGTTTGTCCTATTTTGAAAGTGGGGCTGTAGTCCTTTGATTGAAAGTTAGAATTTCTGTCCTAGCTCCATGCACTGGAAAGACTGTAGATGTTATACCATGTATTAATGTACAGTTCTGGAGCAGAGGGAGAAATAATACTCAGATCTATTAGATCTTAATACATCTTATATCAAATAATATGTAAAAACACAACTTGTACCCAAACTGTGACATCCTGTACTATATTTTCCTCTGAGATGTAGTGAAGAAGACGCATGAATCATATAAATGAAACATGTAATGGCAATGCTCAAGTTAAGTGTGCAGAGTATGAGTAGATGTACTTGTTTACATATCACCACTGTCCATCACCTGACCACTTCTTCGTTACCTTACATGTTCTCTATCTGACTGACATGCAAATATCTCCATCACACAGTTTAAAGGTCCATTTGGATGACACCACAGTCGTAAATGATCTCAGATGTACTTTTATTTTTGTCTCTTACATTTGTCAAGTCCTGATCTGTGGCTCCAAACATGTTCTAATGTGTCTAACTCACTGTTATATTAAAACGCTTTTCATAAGTATTGTTATTTTGTCCTCTTTTTCCAGCTTCTTCCATGTTTTCCTCCACCCCCACTCTACCCTGGTGATGAAACCTTGGCCCCTTTAAAAGGCCATAAGTTTATCAGCATTAAGTCGCATTCCTCACATAGCTATGAAGCTGACTGAGCTGCAGTGTGGCATGTTTTGTGGCCTGAAAGGTTGCAAAACCAACAAAGGAAAGAAGAAACTTTGAGTAACAAAGTTGTCAAGCCTGTTATGCTGATTGTTGTCTTTCATGTGTTTCTTTGCAGCACTCAGCAGCCTGTGAATGTGCAGTAAATATCTCTCTCAGTCACACACACACACGTTATCTGTCTTCTTTTCACTGCCACTCTTCTTTTATTCTTGATTAACTTAAACCCAATCTTCTTTATGACTCTCTTTCTTAACAACAGGCGCTTATCCATCACCCTGTCAACCTTAAAGAGTCATAAAATGTAAGCTGCCCAGCCTCTCACACATCTATGAGGACGTTCTGCCCCCTCGTGGTCACAGTGTGCATCATCACACAGGTGTTTTCACTTAGTGTGCTTAATTAGAGCTAATTATTTAAACTCCATCTGCGCTGAGTTTGTCACCTCATCATGTGTTCCTCATTTGAAATTTCATGACGTGTCTGGACGTCCCTGTGGTGGGAGAAATACTTTAAATTCTAAAGTACCCAAAGTATTACGCAGAATAAACATTATAGCCTGTAACTGCATTATTATGTAAGCATCACTTTAATGCAGATGGTCGGGATAGTTTATATGAGCCTACTTTGTGCTGATTATATTTTATAACAATGGCTACAAAGTAATTCAATTAAATTCTATTTGTCACATGTGATCACACAGGTACAATCACGGCTAAATGAATTAACTGAAGTATATTTACATCTGAAATGTAGTTAAGTAGAAGAATAAAATACCATAAAACGGAAATAATGAAGTAAAGTATGGAAGCCTTAAGCAGTCATACATTTCATACAGATTATTTCCTCTGTCTTATAAGAGATTAATTTAATTTGTTTTCTCAAGATCTGAAGTCATTTTGTTGAAATGACAAACGTTGTTATCCTGAGAAAACAGGACAAATTTCTTGAGATCTCGAGATAATGAAACGTTTCTTCCCCTGAGGACACAAACACATAATTAACACGAGAGCGATGTCAGAGCTGCTGCTGCAATAATGTCAAAATCTCAATAAAACATTAAGTTCTCGAGAAAATCACGTTTTCTCTGCACAGCAACATTTGTTCATTTGACATAATGTAAACTATGTATGGAGTCCACGGTGTACAGCAGACTAACACAGTGTTAGTTAATTAAGCCATCACAACATGACTGGGCAGGTAAAGTTCAAAGTTCAGCTGAACTGACGGGGAAGGTGAAGCACATTTATCGAGTTAGGACTCAGGGAAAAAGGTGGAAGGAGTCCAAAAAGCAGATCAGCAGAGGTGACGGCTGGTGAGGCTGAAATCCTATAAAGGGATCTGGCAGAGAATGAAAGGGACTGCATGGGCCCCGAATACTGTGAGGCTAATGGGGAAGTGGGAACAGGTGTGAGGTGTGGAGGTCATGTGACGGGCAAACACGGGAGTAAACAGCAGGACAGGAGGGTGGAGACAGAGAGTTACTGTATGAAAAGGGAAGAGAGCAGAGAGAAAATGTGGAACTACAAACGGCTCCACACTGTGACAGTTAAAGCACCGCTGAGAGTCAAAGTCATCTAATAACTGGTTTCACAGATCCTGGTCAAATGTAACTGAGTACATTTACTCAAGTACTGTAGTGGTCAACCATTTGAGGTACTTTATTACTTTGAGTTTATTCTTTTAACGCTGCTTCATACTTCTACTGCACTACATCGCAGAGGGAAATCACTCTGCGCTCATCATCATCAATCCATTAATGTGGAAAATAATCATCAGATTAATACATAATGAAAATAATAACTTGTAGAACTATCTAATGTTTTATATATATATATATATATATATATATATATATATATATATATATAAGAATCACATTTTCCTGAATATACTTACATCCTTGCACTTCATCAAAAGGGTTCATCCTCTGGAGACCTTCAATGTTTCTGCAAAGTCAGTTCATGTTATAAATGTTGAAATATTTCCCTCTGACTGACGTCAACACTACGAGCATTTGAGACACACAACTAAAATATTAAAATTCTTTATTACATGTTGAATAGACGTCTTAAAGTGGATGCACCAAGTATTTAAATATCAATCATATTTGTGATGAATTAGATTTGCACTGTAAACAAAATGACACATTATGTCAAACGAGTTTGACGGTCTGCAACATTACTGTAAATTAAAATCACATGCAAGAACAGACGGCACAATATTCGGATTTATTTAGCAAATAATTAGAGCAATAATTCCTTTGTTACGACATTTTATTTCTCAAACGACATATAGAGTACTTTACACAAAAACCAAGCCGTTATCTGCTTCAAATATTTACATAAAACTTTGTAGAGAGACAGAAAAAAAACATTCTTTGGGTCTGACCGTGCAAAACAATAAATAATGTTCCTGACAGTGCTTTGCATGATGCTTTCAAGACTGCTTTTCTTCAGCAATAACAAAAGCTCAGATTTTAGTTGGCTATACATAAAGCTGCCCTGGTCCACACAGTCATCAGACATGCCTCAGCCTAAGACTAGGCAACAAGACAGGCAGCGACGTTGACTCAGAGTAGGTCAGGTGCACCTCAGCACGTTTGCTACAGTACAGTATGCACTCATTTGTTTTGAGGCTCACTACTCCAATTTTAAGCAAATCGTTGAACCAGGATAGATACAGAAATGAAAAAGTGAGATGTGCAACAGTTTTCAGTGAAAAGCTTAGATTACGTTGAAGAACTGCAGCATCCTCGAGAGATGAAGCACTATACACAGAAGACCTCAGGTGTTTCCACTCAACGAGGCCTTAAAATGTTTTCAGCGGTGCTCTCGTCACCGAGACACAATGAGCAGGAGCTTGAAGTTGACATCACGAAAGTACAGTCCTCACTCCGTTCATCCCTCAGCAAGGCGACAGACAGTGTGCAGATGTGATCTCCCCCCCGCCCCCCCCACCCCCCGAGTCCTTCTGCAGGCCGGGTCCAGAATCTGCTCCTCACCTCCCTCTCTCCCTCTTCCCCCGTCCCCTGTTGGCTCAGGTGATAATCTGTGGCTCCCAGGACTGGCTAGCCATCTGGGGGCGACACTGCATGATGACCGGAGGGCCCATCGGGGTCTGACTGTCCAGACAGAGGCCGCTGACCATGTGCTGAAGAGCCGTGCCCTTAGGCTTCCACTTCTGCAGAGACAGAGAGGAAAAAAATTAACTTGTGTCGGTTAGTTTTAGAGAAAGCATCGCTGTCCTCACACAGACTCTGGTTTGTATTATTCTCTGCTCATAAATGATGTGTATCGGCACAGGAGGTTCATGTTAGTAGTGAGTAATGGACTGAGTCAGACCTGGATAACAGTAATCGCATGAATGATTGACTTGCTGAACTCACAGTGGAAAAATCAGACAAACAGCCAGCTGCAGTGTAGAGCCGCCTGCCATCCCACAAGAGGAGAAACCATTTGTTTCAGTGCTGTACGTGGTGGATCGTAACATAGTACATTTACTTTAAGTATACTACAGTGAATTTACAGCAAAGTACACATTTGCAGTACTTGTGCTGTACTTTTCCATGTCATACTGCTTTATTATTCTATCTCACTATATTTCAGATTGTTGTACTTTTTATGCCACTATTTAGATACAGTAGCACCATCATGAAGCATTATAAAGTTGAATGTACAACTGTGTACAAAGGGTCAGAACAAAGACCATCCTCACGTTTATATTTAGTTATTTAGCTGATGCTTTTATCCAAAGCGACAAGGGCGTGTTAGTGCAGCAGCACTGTGACCGTTGTAGAGGGGGACAGATTTATCATGTCCAGCTGTTGGTAGTGTTGCAGAGGAGGTCCTCTCTGAAGAGCTGGAGGTCTTCAGGAGGTTTGGGAAGGTAGAGAGGGACGCCCCTGATCTGTAGGAACTGGTAGACAAGAAGAGTTTGGATTGTCCTGAGAGTACAGGTGGCAGAGCCAGGCGTCTATTGTTGGTTGCGTACGACATATGTCTGAGGCATTCAGAGTCCGTGCAGAGACTGAAGGGGTGGAACCGACAGATAGGGCATGTGTCATCTGCACAGCAGCAGATAATCAGACCCAGAGAGGCGATGTAAAAAGCGAAGGGAACGGGCCCCAGCACCGAGCCCTGGGGCGCCCCTGTGGTGAGATGTGGACGGCTGTCCAAGCCGGGATAAGTTGAACGAGCTCCCTGTGAGGTCGGATTCAAACCAGGAAAGAGCCGAACCAAAGACGCCTATGTTTGAGAGAACAGACAGAAGGATGTGATGGCTGACTTTAAACTTCATAAAAGAAGGATTTACTGCAGGACGGTTGTATTAGTTCATTCTAGGTGTACCCATCAGCTGGGAGTGCACTGCAGTGAACTAATTTTACTTCCATAACTGTAAATCTTAGAGGAGTCAGTGTATCACCAAAAGGCCACACAGGCTCATAGTATCAAAACATAGTGTAAAAAATATGATGTATTTCTGTTTTATTGTTCTATAAATATCTATTTATGATCACCATTAAATCACTTACACTCCTTCACCTGCTCCTTGTATCACACACATAAGGTTCTGATAAGGGAGACGCATCGACTCTTGCTTACAAACACACGATTGTATCATAATTTCCACTGAGAGTCGACTGGATTTTCTGATTCTCCATAAATCTATTATTCTTTTGAGCAGAGATCTCCGGGGTCCAGTCACTGTGTGTGAAAAGTGCTGGAGCAAGCTCGATGAGAGAGTGTGTTCCCCATAAACAGGCAGTCTATAAATCACCAGGTATAAGTGGTTCGTCTATTAGCTTGCTGATTAAACAGTTAGAGCTGAACAGCAGAGTGCCATATGGAGGATTATCGAGTCTGGAGGTGAATGAGGGGTTAATCTTAAAATCCCAGAGGAGAGAAAGTCTGTCTGTGTATACGTGTGTGTGTGACATTTACTGTAAACATGTACAGTGTGTGTGTGTGTGTGTGTGTGTGCAACAAAGAGAGGAAATGAAATGTCAGAGTGAAAACATCAACAGTTTGGTAGTTTACATGAGCAATGTCAGTGCACGATAAGGATTTCTGCATGCAGATTAAGACGTTTATATATTTGTAATGAAGTTGCTGATAGCCAACATTTGGAGCCAGTTATTTTGTCATGAAATATGGCAAACTTGTGCCAAAGAGCCTCCAAGTGTTTCATTAAATATATTTGTCCTGGACAGCCTTTAAAAGCAGCATTGGATGTAATCGCTCCAGTGAAATCCAAACAAATGAAATTCCTGCAGGATTAAATTAAGATTTTCTACATAAAAAAAGAAAGTTTCAATAAACTTTTAATGCTGAGAAAATAAAATGTTGCTGAATTTTTCCAGGTTGTTTTCATGAAGCAGTGAGCAGGGAAAAGCCTCTGTCAGCTCGGTGATGGATGATATGGCAATGAATGACCTGACTTGTACATATCACGCTAACCTGCGTTTCATATTTACAATTTCTTTTAAAAAAGGTGCCACTATCACTTGTTGCTCCAAGAGTTAATCACTTCAGTCTTCTTTCATTTAGAGAGCAAAATCAAAAACACGAGGACGGTTTTCCTTTCCAGGGGATTAAACACTCGGGACAAAGAGGCCAAATGTCTCCCACAGCCAAATTCAGTTGCTTGTTGACGGGCAGGCTCCCAAAGAACTCTCAAAGGATTTCAATAGGCCTGCACAGAGATGAGAGGATGACCTGGCAAAAGCCCCACACACTCACACACATGGTTTGAGTTACTCCCCCTTTTTTAATGTTATAAATCAACCGTAGCCAGCGTGGATCCACGTGGGATATGAATGTTCAACATTCACGAAGGGGAGATCGAGGAAGGAACAGGGTGGGGTCTGAAGTTATGAGAGCGCTTGTTCTACTGCATCTATAAAGTCAAGTCTTCCTGCTTGGTGCACTAAAGGCCGCTCAGATCGTCTGAGCCTCCTGGCAACATCAGCAGGCGTCGGCCTGCTTAGCATCTGTCCTGGAAGCAGCTCTTATCACCACATTGTTCACGTCTGAGTTCAGCACTGTGAGTGGCACGTGAAGGATGAATGGGACAGCCACTTGGAAAAACTAAGACCTACTGTTAAAATGACTGACAGTCAAAGATTAAAGCAAATTCCAGCCTCTTCTGTTAACCCTTAGTTAACATGAGAAGATGTTTGTAAAAGAAATTAAATGTATTTTGAGACTAGAGTTTGAAAGGCTAACAGTTTCTTCTTACCTGTCTGGGCTCTTTTGCATTGCAGGGCTCCATCTTGACCTTTGACCCCGCCGTGAAGGCAGAAATGGCCAGGCAGAGGTCCTGCTGTCGGATCAGTGGCTCTATTAGTTCCCATCTCTGAAACAAATACATGCTCGGGTTCATTTTCAGAGGAACTTTTGGTTTCCTTCACAACACTCTCAAACTCAGATTTCCAGCGATGTGCTTCTAACAAAAGGTCACAACTGTGCTCAAACTATTATGTTTCTGTCTAACCCATTTAAAGAGACGCACTCTGAACTTGTCTGGGTTTATTCTAAGTTCTTCTTGCGTGCTTTAATCTGGACCGCAGGCTTCAGGCTACAAACATCTCAGGTCCAGCTGATTCAGTTTGCATCATGATTAATATAATGAGATGAAATCATAACAGTGACTAATGCTGGCTGAGGCGAGTAAACTTAAATGAAAGTTTGGGCTGTAGTTCGTCATGCGAGAGTTGATAACGTGTGTTTATCAGCTCTGTAACCAGGCAACAGAGGGACATGTGTTTTAATTCAGGCTACAAAACAGAAGACTGAAGGATCCTGGCATTAACCTGTTGATGAAAAATGATTTAAAAAATGAAGGCATGTCATCGGACTTAATGCTTATTTGTCAGAGAAGCTGTGAGTGCATGTTTACTGTGTGAAGTCATTTGGGTCCTGGTGCCTCCTTTATTCTCCAATCAGTAGATTCATCGTTAACATGCTCAGAGTCATCAGGTCAAATTCCTGCACTCATATTTTCTGGCAATAATTCCGACTGTAACCGTCGGAACCACAATCTCCCTCTAGTGGCAGAGTTCTGACCTGCGACTGCGGCCTGTTGGCGCCGATGCCCCTGCACTCTGCCAGGCCGAGGGTGTCCGTCCCACGGGTCTCCAGACACAAACCGCCTTGTTTCAGCACACTGGACACCGCTTCCTGCTCCGGGACCCTGAGGGAAACATTGACAACGTGGAGAAAAGCCAATGAAAGGTCTTGTTACCACAATAAAGAACAGATGGGTTGAACTGACTGTTCACCCCTTGTTGAGTAATTCGAATCGCACCGCAAGTAATGCGCCCTATTACAACACAGACTTATAAAAATATACAATTACAATCTGAGAAGCCACAGTTATTTGGACGCATGACAACAGCGGATGCAGCCAGAGAGAGTGAAACGAGCCGGTGGGATACTCACTGATAACCCACCCACAGAGGTTCCCATCCAAATCAGATATATTTAGATATTCTGAACTTGGGGATCATGACACCCAGAGGACGTGAAAGATGATTTCTGATTTAAATGCTTGGGAAGAAGAAACTACTGTATGTCTGCCTCCTCAAATAATCAGTCAGCAGAGACAAAGTATTTGTTGGTTTTTAAGAGTGTTGCACAACAGACAGCAAAGAATAAATATGAATAATTCTAGAATGGCAGAATAGAAAAAGTCAAACAGATTCAAGGATAACCTGCAAACATATCGTATATCTCCACTCAGTGTCTGACCTTCACTGTGCAGCGATGTTTTTTTATTCATCCGCTCAAGATCCAAAGTTTCTCTGTGTATGTGTGAGCAGGGCGACTGGCTTTTAAAGTGTTTAAGCGTTGTCGCACAGCATGAGTTAACCTGGAATAGACAGCAGCTCAGTTCGAGAGTGTCGTACCTCAGCTCAGGATAGACGTTCTCCATGAACCAGCGGAAAGGTTTGCAGTTCAGCTTCCGCCGCAGAGTCAGGCGGTCTGCGATGCTATAAACGTGACATGTGAGGATGCAGAGAGAGAGAGAGAGGAGGATGAAGGATGGAGAGAGGAGAATGTGAGACACAGTAAGAGACGAGGAGGAGAAAAATAAGCATCCTGCTGATCTAAAACTCAGCTGACTCAACTCATGAGGATCGAAGCCTTTTCTGCTGACTCCAGAGGGAGACTTCTGTTGTTATCCACAGCCAACACAGCGCTGAGCCATTGTGGTTTTGTTAGCTAGTTATCGATCGAGCAGTGTTGCTAATCGGTTTGTCACTTCAGTAATGTGTCACCTAAAAAGTCTTTCTCTGGCTCCAGCAGGTTAAATGTGACGACTTGCTGCTTTATACATAAGACAGTAAAGTGAATATCTTCTGGATGGGTGACGTAACCTTGAGCTCTGTGAAGTTATATCTGGTGTTTTCACAACAGCAGGTCAGCTATAAATACATGCATAATGGAAATGAATGCAGCACTAGACACAAATGTCCTTAAAAAAGTGCACATATAAGAACACGGTGAAACCTTGCTTGCTAGCTCTAAATTATGAGCACGGTGAGACAGGCGGTTTCCACACTGACTGCCTGAGTGAATGTGTATGAAACATGATATCTGAGATAAGCAATAAAAACAGCGAGGAGAGACATCTATGAGCTGTGTGACAGAATAACAGACAAACCTGCCAAAGGCCTTGCCCTGGGCTGACGGCCTCGCAGAGTAGTAGTACTGTTTATACTCGTCCATCCACACCTCAGCGGCCCGCCGGGTGTTCCTGCATGGACACAGACACAACACCTGCTCAGACACAGTAATGACAGAGCTGCTGGCATTCCTGCAGGCGACTCTAATGACAGTGTGACGCCTTCAGACGCCAAAAAAAAACAAAACACAACGTCTCCATCAGGAATTTCAGCCCCTTAAAAATTCAAGGTGTACCTGCAAGTGAAGACAGACGAGACAGTTCGGCAGCAGACATTTAAACAAATCTACAGTCGTATTTAAAGTGTGAGTTGATCTGTGTGAAGCATACTGTTGGTGCATCTTGTCTGTGTTCGAAAGAAGACATACAGCACAGCATAAAGCCTTCCCAGCATATTATAACTGCATTGTTTGGACGAGCTCAAACCCTCAGCGTAACTTTATTTGCTCTGCATTTAAATGTGGTTACTTACTAAATTAAAACACTCAAATCGATGTGTGAGAAACACTCGGGTGGTGGCACAGGCTGACACAGATTTCATGTGCACGGTAATGACTGGTTTGATTGCATGCTAACGGCCAACCGTAGGTTACAACTTCAAAGCAACTCCAGTAAAACTAGGCCAAAAGTTATGTAATTATTACTCAGTTTTTCTTGATGAATCATATTGTTTCCTTGCAGACTAGCAGAAAATGTCTAGACCAAAGGCGTTGGAAATCTTTAGTCCATGTAGAGAAAGCTGGATTTGTCATTATCTGCATTTATCCTGGGCACTAACTGCTTAAAGTGAGGGCTGAGTGCTTCAGTGTCATTACATTAGAAGACGTCTGGGACGTCACTGCATGTTCTGCAGACTCTTACTCATCTGTCACCGAGTCAGACTGTGTGAAAGTTGTGAAGTTTGCTCGGTGAAGCACTGATCTCTGCTGTCAGGATGCTTTTCTAACTCACTTAATGTAGGTGAGAGCGTTGCCTTCTGGGAAGTCGTACGGGTGTCGTTTCCTGAACACGTGACCGACGCGGCTGCAGGGGAGAATCTCCAGGCTTCCTCCGCACATCCACACCCGGAAGGAAAGCTCTGCAGGAGGACAGACAGGGGAGTGTGAAGGCATGCCGATGTATGTTCACCTCACCTGCTACATTTTTTATGCACAGATGGCTGTACGCTGTAAATCAGACGGGTGTGAATTTTTAAAAAATCATTCGTGAGCTCACCAAAGTTCTCCCCTCCCCAGATGTCCATGTGGGTGTCATACTGGCCCAGGTGGTTGAACCAGCTCTTGTCCATGACGAATATCCCACCAGCGATGACGGGAGTCCTGCAGAGTACGGAGGAAAGGAGTCATACTTTTTACACTTACTGTAACTCGCACTCTGATTTGGAGAGACTTGGTAATGTGGGACAGATCTACAATCTCACAAAGTTTTTATGCTCTTGGAGGCATCATGATGAAGAGAGAGCTTCCTACATTACCACCATTATCTGCTAGAGTAAGATCTGGTTTCTTGAAAGTGAAGAAACCAAAAAGACTTCCAGTGCCAACATCTTGTAGGTCTGCGTTCACATGCAGATGTCTGTTTACAGTGCTTACAGTGATGTGGCCCAGCAGCTGATTTTAGGCCTGATGGCCTCCGAGCAGGTTAATCCTGCAAACTAGTTTGTTCTGAGACATCACAAATGTTCCTACATGACAGAAAATATGACGAGGGTGCCAGATATTGTTACACAACACGTAATCCTATCACTAACTTCAGTGTGAGCACTGTAGACACACCTGATTGGCTGTGTGGGGTCGCTCCTCGCCATTTTCTGCTCGATGGGAATCTGCTCCCATTTGAAGTGGAGACTCCAGTCAAACCCTGAAGAGAGAAGTAAAGGGGAGTAACGGCAGCAGCACAAAAAGATTAAATTTACAAGCACGCTGTCTAGACCTCAGCTTTAAAGCGGCCAGGAGGAGAGATAAGAGCATGCTGCAGATTTCAGATGAACTCACTCGCATGAAGTCCCAAAAATTTTTTTTTTTTTTAAATTTTTCTTCACAAACTTTACTTCCAGATTAACTGTAAGCCATTTAGGGATTTCTATCATGGGTTCTGAGCGGATCTGGACGGGCTTTTCCTCGACTGCAGCTGTGCGTTGTCAGCTGTTACTGTGCGTGATGTGTGTGTGGTGTCCTCACCTCCTCTCAAGTCGGCGGAGGCAGCCAAGTAGGCGAAGTTATCCAGGCTGATGACGTCAATGATGGGGCTGACCACTCGTGTATGATCCTGCACGGGAGGAAGGAGGACGGACAGAACTTAGACATGATGGAACATTAGAATATTTATATGTTGTTTTTAAACATGTTTGTAGAATCTGTTACATTTCAGTGACAGAGGCGACGCGGGGAGTCACATTCATCAGCTTCATGTTAATCAGATTGACGGTTAAACGGCTCAATGGCCGTTTGTTTCTGGATAATTAGGACGGGAATTTA
This sequence comes from Nibea coibor, assembly GCA_023373845.1. Classification (NCBI taxonomy): domain Eukaryota; kingdom Metazoa; phylum Chordata; class Actinopteri; family Sciaenidae; genus Nibea; species Nibea coibor. Next base: position 24,451,992 of record CM041722.1, read on the forward strand.
AAGCTCTTTTTAATGACAGATGAATCACAGATTGAGGACTTCTAGCACCGCTCTAATTAGCACCAAGGTGATGGAGGAGGGACATAAATCTGAAGAGATCAAACCTCCATCTACCAAGAGAAACGCTGCAACGAATCCTGCTGTAAGACACTTCAGCTCATGACGATGATGTCAGGAAACTCTTAATTATGAATCAGTACAGCTCTAATGAAACACCTGTAGCATCTGGAAGGCTGAATGTCTGATGTCACAGTATCACAAAGCCTGTGAATGAGTTCATCTGTTTCTGCTTCATGAGGAGTCAGTAAATATTTATATGTATTATATCAGCTATAATAGTGTATTATAAATCAGTAATTAAGGGTATTATATTCTGCTTGTAGATGATGAACTGGGGCGTTAAAATCAAAAGTTACAGGAACTGTATGTGCTTTAAAGTTCCTCTGGGTTTTATCTCCGTGCTGTCGGATGAAGGCCAGGAACTGAAATCTGTTTGAAGTTTTGATTTAAATCAGATAAACCAACAACCCCAAATTTCTGAAATCTTATTCAGTCAGTGCTGCCGACAGAATTGTAACATCGCGCTGAGCTGAGTCCTCCAGCTGTTCCTGAGTCTGATGTAGCGATAGCATGTCGGTAATTCTGACCTCGTCCAGAGATTAAAAAAGGCGCCTGAAGCTCGCACAGCTCAACATTTTTATCGAACGTGTTTCTTCTCAGGATCACATAAAAGCTCCGCAGAGTAATGAAGTTTTCTTTGTGTGTGTCAAAGAAATAAATCAATATATTTGGCTGTAATTAATATTACAGATCAGATTTCCTACTGGAACATTTAATGATAAAGAAACAGCTGTGTTTGCTGTTACTTTGTGTTGTCTGCTGCTCGGATTGTGGACGTGTCCTCCTACTTTCCACAGTTCATCGTGAATTCATGACGAATAAACTCTGAATTGTTAAACTGCCTCCTGCTGGAGGAGCAACGTGAACCGCCAAGTAAACACAGCGGAGAACTGTTGACTGCTGATAGTGTGTTTGTGTCTGCATCTGTCTGTGAAAGTGTGTCTGTGCCAACGCGGCCGTTTGCCCATGAGGCATCTCTATGTGTGTGTGTTTGTGTAGCTGTGCAGCTTAACATGAGGACAGTCTAAATGACTGTTTCCAATTAGAGCCGTCCTCTCTTTGCTCAGAGACTGAACCCCTCGTGAACTTTGTGTTGCTGCATCAAAGCGTGTGGGGGAGGAGCGAGTGTGAAATGCCACTCAGCCAGAGAGCAATTTGGAAAGTGATGCTCTCAACAGCTTTAAGCAATAGACATTTACTGGGCTTTTAATGAGCCTCTGTGATGTGGCGATGCATGAAGAGGCTGCACAGCGCAAGATGGATGTCACCGCTGATCTCTCAATATCTCTGCCCTCTTTTGTTCTCTCTCCCTGTGTCTGATTTTATGAGCCGCTTTGATTCTGCCACTTACATCTGGCTGCTTTGAATGCAGCTGATGAAGGATTTTAAGGTCACCTTTGTGTATTTCAACTTTAGGGAAAAGGGAAGTGATTTACATGAAGTAAGAAAAAAGCAGAGCAGGAACAGAGGATTGAAATATGACCTGCACGATCGGATAAAAAGCTGAGCAACGTGCTCGTGCACTCTGAATTTCACAGTTTCCAAATTGCCACTTGACGTGTGGAGATCTCGATTGAGTCGCTTCGCTCAGTCAGTCTGTGAGTAAGAGACCGACAGAGGACACATTGTGCAGACTGGACTCATGTTCTCTACTGTACACGCTCATCACTCACACACCGTGAAACAGATCGGACAGACACACGGCTGAAGTTAAATCAACACATCGATTTAAAGGATTAAAGAAGCAACACAATAAATCATGTGTGGCAGATTTGCATTGATAACTGACACATTTAGATATTTACTGGCATTAGCAGCACTGCAGTTACTTAAAAGATTAAATCATTTTATTGTACTGACACAATATAAGCTCATAAATATGATTTGCTTTAGATAAACTCACCAAACTGTGAATAAAGTAGTTTAATTTATCTCCACCTTGACCAGACATAACATTAGATTTCTGCTTTATTAATGCATCATTAATAAAAATAATTTAAAGGAGAAGGATCTAAGCCACTGAACATGACTCACTCTCATTCACCGTCTGCATCTCCAGATCAACACTCCCTCAAATCAAATTAAACTTCTTTGTGTTTCTATTTTGCAGCTTCAATTCGAGTCAGACTCAGATTCAGAAGCTGCTTCATGAAATAAACAAAGCCGGTTGAGTATGACGAGTCTCTGACTGACTGTCGACACTCCCGATAAACGGTTCCTGATCATCTGCAAAGATAAATATCACGGAGCAGAAGGACGGCGCGATGATTAACAGGACAGGAAAGAAGAAAAACTGATTTCTGCTCCACAAAGTAGCAGAAATATCTGCTTCTTCTTCAGGACTCTAAAATGATTCTAATGAAACAAAACAAATCACTTTAATTCATAAGATCACGAGGTTGGGCCTGCTGCATTAGTTATGGTCGATCACATAACCAGTGATGACAAGTTATTAGCTACTTGTTCAGCGAATAAATGTTGCAGAATTTCTCCAGCACATTAAAATGATTATCCACGGCCTAAAAAAGGTAATTACTGTTGAGACATAAAGTCACCCAAGAGGTATGAAATGACCACACCGGAGAGAGCACAGTGAACTCAAATCTCTAATCCTCCAACATCTGTGAGCTCATTCACACGACTTCAGTGCTAATTCAATTCGAGCACTTTCAGTTTCTGCTCTAAAATTTCAAATGAAAACTGTCATTATGTTTCTTTAAAGAACACACTGAACACTGATCCTTCATCTTCCATCCGTAGTCGTGGACTTGTGAAGACGAATGAATCCGGCGCTGAGTGCAGCCGGTCCAAGGCGCTGCTGAATTATCACCGAGCCCGGCGCTCTCATGAATGCTGGACTAAAAGATTGTAATGCAAGCTGGATGAGTCACAGCTGCCCAGAGCCAAGGATGAGTGTACGGAAACACAAACACGATGTGCACACACTCGCAGTGGTGCGTGTGTGTGAGTGTGTGTGGAGAGCCTTGTGAATAAAACATGGAGGGGGTTTTCGAACGGCAGAGTCTGAATGTGTGGACTGAATAGGAGTTTGTTGAATGAGTGTTTTGGTTCGGGCTGTTGTCTGCTGTACTTTCCGAACACACTGCGGACGTCTGGCCTTCAGCAAACAGCTACTTTACTGTACTGTAGATAAAAATCTGTCTTCACAGGAAAAGACCAGTCTTTGATCAGTCCAAAACTAACCAGCACCTGTGAATCTCTCTAACACCTTCACTCTTTTTTTGTACCAAACCTGAAATATAACACACTTTGGGGGCAAGAAATAGTACAACACATAGGCCTGTAAAATGGCATATTTTTGCACCAGGTTTTATGCAGATGAAACAGCTGAGATGTGTTAATTAGTGAGCTTTAGTGAGGCGTTCACAGTTGAGATATTTCCCGCTGAGAAGCAAAGAAGAGCTACATCATCGGAGTCTCTGCAAGAGAGCGAATAAACACATTTACCATGACGTCAGGCTGCTCTTTTGATTAAATGTTGTGTCTAGTGTTGCATGTGCATCGAGGAGAAACGGATAAGAGCAGATAAGAGGTGTCCTGTGAATAAATATTATGAATCGAGACAGCTTTGACAGATGCAGCGATTCCTTAAAAAAACAGGGAGTGCATGAAGAAAGGAGGCACGCTGAGGCTCAGCCTGAGTGTCAGACGTTAGCACGAGAGAAGCAATTACTGAGAAAAATATGAACTCCAACAGCTCTTGCTGCAGAGTCATTTGGGGAGGGACTGCTTTGTGTGTGTGAGATGGGGGATGGCAGCAGATTTTGGGGGAGCAGCTGTGCCGGTTAGAGCTCAGTCGCAGGTTAGTAATGTCAGGAGAGGAGCCAGCAAACAGCCCATTACTCATTAGTGAGCGGGATGAAGGCCTCGTTCCAGAGCTACATCTCTTTATCAAAATACCAGACACTCGTGTCTCGGTCAGCGCACACACTCGTCCCTGCAGACGCTTACGTGTCTCTAAGTCACATGTTTACACACTGTGCAGCTCTGCTTGCATAAATTTGTGAAATTGATACAGAAAAGCAGAGTGAGGGCTCACGGCCAACGCGCCCGCGAAGGGTTCACATGAAAATACCAAGTGAAATTAAAAAATGCCCTCAGATAATGAAGAGAGGCTGGTTTTACATTTCATCCTGTTCACGCTCTGAATTGTGAAACATTCATGTGAGGCTGCGATGGCGCTGTCTTCCCTCCCGGTGGGCCGCATAATTTAATTTGCAGGATGCGGGTGAATGGGGAGAATCTTCCCACTGCGTCAGAGAAAGACTGTTTTTGATCTGAAACTCAGCGTGCAGCCCGAAGCGAGAGCAAACACTGTCACCGCACCACAACACTAACCGCTGCGGCAACACACAACAGACTGACAGAGTCAAGTGGAAAACTGATTGGTTGGGAAAATGGCACCATGCTCTTTCCAGCAGTGGCAAAGTGGAGTGTGACATCTGGTGTTATTTGACTTAAATCTTAGCTGAACAAATTGAGTGTTTATTTAAGTGTATGCAGTGCCAAAGCATTACATCACAGCCAATAAAACGCAGCAAAATCCCCCGAAGCGTTACATCACGGGGCAAAAAAAGAAACGTTCCACCTAAAGAATACACATTGTGTGTGTGTGTGTGTGTGTGAAAGCTGCATGTATTAAGTGTCTAATTGGAGAGTGTGAATGACGGCAGACTGTGAGCCGCGGGGACTGTACCTCCTTGACTCTCTGGATCATCGGTTGCAGCCAATCAGTGTTGACCTCGCAGTGGCTGTCCAAGAAGGTCAAGATGGCAGCAGAGGCCGTGTTGGCTCCTCGCACACGTGATCGGATCAGACCTGAAGGGGAACACACAGAAGAAACGGCACTGAATATTCAAATCATTTCACTAAACTGAACGCTGCTTCACGTCGAGTAGAGACGTCTCTGAGGCAAAGGGACAGCTGGCATTCAGCTAAAGAGGCACTGCACTGGTTTAACGTTTATTTATTTACAGTCGTCATATCTTCTGTGGCTCTGCAGGAAAACGTGCACACAAAATCAAATGCTTCAGTTCAAAGTCCTTTATAAGCAACTGACAAGACAGATTATTAAAAAAAGATTTAGAAACAATTCACAGCAAAACTACCAAAAACATTCATGTCACCAGAAACGCAGAAAAATCCCAAACTTACACCTCAGTCTGCACATTCTCACACACGCTGCGTCATGATGTAGGACTGAGACAGTTTGAATTGATGAAGATGAAAGGGCGTCGGTCTCATGGTTATTTAATACATTTGGCCACTGCATAATGCATTATGCATAATAAATGAAACGTTTCAAATATTATCTATTAAAGCCTTTTTAATGAATGCGGTATTAATATTCTTTGCATTTAGTTTTCTGAGACAGTCAGCGAGGAGGCATTTCATCTCATCTCAAACCGGAACGCGTGGTCCGAAGTGTTGCAGCTGATCTATTGACCAAGTAAAAGGTCTCATGTGACGCCGATGTGGATTTCTTTACACCGACTCCTCATCAGAGTTAAATTCAAGATACTCGAGATTATTTATCGAGCTGTGCGTGGTCAGGCGCCTGCATGCATTAGAGATCATCTGCAGCAGCGCTCTCTGCTTTAAGACTTCAGCTCTGTGCACACGTTGAACAAACATCCACCTGTTCACAGGTGCCTTTGTGTCATTATACATTTCTTACTATTATTACTACTCGTCTTAAATCTGCTGCCTTATTCTGTCGACAGATAGTTTATAGAGTGTCTGTATCATGTCAGCTGTTTCACTTTGTCAGTAGATGTTTCACAGATTATCTGTGACGACTCACACGGACTGTGTGAGATGTTTTTTGTGTCTAAACCTGCCAAACCTGAACCACAGCGGTGTGAAACCTCTCTCTAATACGCTGCTGAACTATCCAAATGAAGCGTTTGGACTTTTCCCTGTGAGACGTCTTCATTACGCACCAAACAAACAATGACAAGATTCAAAGATTTGGATTTGATACTTCGATTCACGTTCATAAACAAACACACTGCAAGCTGACGTTGTTTGAATGAGCTCATCTCCGGCATGGAGGCTACAAACTGAGAACAGAAATCCTTCATTACAAGCTTCGTTTAGAGTTTAGAGACACGGCATGCATCAGGCAGGGAGGTCTAACCAAAGGTCTGATGTGTCTCACTGCGTCGGCCTCTGCTGCGTCGATTTTTGACCATTCTTTTACAGAAACTGCAGTGAGCGGACAGGTGTGAACTTGTTGCTGCTGAACTACATCTGCCTCAGAAGTGAGGAGAGATTTTCCAGATGGCTGTGTTGCATTCTGGTCTACGGAGGCGCCTGTTGACAGAAACATTAGTCTCGCTGCCTCGACACGGTTTTAAGAGTGAATATCACAGAATGGCCTCACAGCAACGTTTGTTTTTTAGATTTCTCTGTTGTCAAACTCCATTTTAAAAAGGTCTTTGCATGTCACTCTCTGCTTCATATACATCAAACAGAACAGTGGCTCTAAAAATGTGAGTTACATCTCCAGTTTTATTATCAGTGTTTAAGTTTTGAACAATTTGAAGCTGTTTGCTTGTCAAATAATTGCTTTTTTCTTTGTTTCTGGGAAAGAACAGCTCCTCTGAAATGAGACCGGTTAATTGGATTAGTCTGAAGTAAACACCAGAGTGTGCCTCGCTCTTTGCCTGAGCAAACTGCTTTAAATAGCTTGTTAAAATGTGTTCCTTCATTTGAATATGAGAATCTATTTTTAAAGGAGAGTCGCTACAGGCCGCGGGAGGAACGGCAATGAAGACGTCTTTCTTCATCAACAGTGCAAACGCTGTAATTTGCATTTAACACGGAGAAGTGTGGAGGAGGTTAATTGTATTTTTTCTGCATCATCTACAGTTAATTAACAGGATCTCATCATCATCTGAAGAGTTTTATTCTGAAGTCAAAGTTCATTAAAACTTGTGAAGCTGTCTCTTTGTGATCTTTGTTTTAATCAGCACAAAAAGGAGCTCTGCAGTTTGCATCCCATGATTTATCTGTATTTATTTATCTGCATTAAAGGTGATGCTTGATGAGGAGGTCGAGTTTCATTCATTTCATCCTCATTAGGAGGATTACAGCTGCTTCTGCTTCTGCTAAAGAGGAACATGAGTCATAGCGGAGGATGACTGTACTGTTACAGTATAATACTAATGCTAAATACGTGTTTAATGCTTTAATTTGCTTCCTGTTTTAACTTCAGTATTAACTTGATAGTTTAAATTAATATGATATTGTTAATTTGCAGTGATGACCTCAGGCAGGTTTGACTTGTTAAAGAGGAGAAAGTCAACGATACCTGCAGGCATTAAGAGCTGTGAAACATAGAAATCAATCAGCCTCCACGTCACATGGACTGTTCTCTGTGTCTTCATGAGCACTAATGATTGTTACCAAACAGAAGCTTAGAAAAAGATTCAGCTTTTTGGATTTGGAGACTATTTTAAGCCCGTGCACCTCGGATGCCAGCTCGGAAACGGCTGGCCTGAATCCAGCGTGCTCGTCTCGTGTCAGCATGAGGTTTGTAAAGCCCAAACAAAGTCTTTCTTCTGCAGCAACACAAGCAGCGACCTGAGTTAAGACAGATTACTGTTAGACATCCGAACTAATCAGTAACACTGCTGCTGCTTCTTCTTTGGGCTTTGGGTTTGGCTCAGCGTTCTTGTTTTGCAGACTCAGGATTTAATCTAATTCAGTTCAGGATCCTGCAGGCGAGGACTCAAACAATGCAGTCATGTTTTTATCTGTGTTTGTGTGTCTGAAGTGACAAATCGACACGCACTGTAGGCTACTTGTTGATTTTATGTCAGATTTTATGTCTGTAGGAACCGGTAGGACGTTCCTTGTAGTCAGCGTCAGGGGTTTGAGTTTAACGTGGGTACACAGAGCTCGATGAGCAGCGGGGTAACGTGGCCACGTTCTGTATCTTCTCACTGTGCAGGCTGGGAGGCCCGTCAGAGATGAACACGGCCTGTATCAGGAGCTGGGGAGCACGATGAGTCAGGTACGGTCTGATTTTACTGATGGTGGGAAGTGCCAAGGTTAGCAGGTCACGACTCCTACATTTCTCGCTACACTGGTACGGAGAGATAGGGAGCCGGTTTTCATGTTGGTGTCACGGTGTACAGGCTGATTTTATGAAAGGATGTCAAACATTTACTGCTTCTGTGTCTGTAAATTTAATATTTGGAGATTTTGCTCACACAGAATGAGTCACTGGAGACGTGAGGGATGAAAATGATGAACGGAGAGTTTTCTTTGTGAGATGATAATATAATAAGATTGTTCCTTTTCTTAAGATGCTCTCACGGCTTCGTTGTTTGCAGCACCTTCACACCCAGTGAAGCCTCTCTGTCTCCCCCCCACACTCACCCTCTCTCCTGCCGTTCCTCAGGCAGCGCACTTTGGGGATCTCAGACAGCAGCTGGCAGTCCTCAGCTGAAGGAAGAGAGCAGAAGAGATGGCATGTTATGAACACACACTGAGAAAAAACACACTTCCTCATCACAAACCCGCAAACACACCACACGGCCACACAAACGAGGACTTACTACACACCACTTAGGCCACAGTGTAATGATATGACTTAAACAACGTGCTCCATCACATCGCTGCAAAGAGTCAGAGACATGTAAACACACGAGGCACGGAGTGACCGAGCACTCAAACAAAGAGCTTCACTTCACTGATAATTACATTCACAATCCTTTTTCTGACAAACACACGCAGCCAGCAGCTCACTCCTGTCATCCACTCCTCGTTTCTGCACGAGCAGTCCTGGCACAGACTTCCTGATGACACATATGGATGGACACCATTACAAACAACATACAAACACAGGCACGCACACTCGTGCACAAGGGGATTAGCTTCAGCAGCAGAGAGTGAGTAAAGAACAGTGTGTATGTGTGTGTGGATCAAGCAGAGCCCCTGCACGGCGGCGACGCAGCCGCACGCTGACAGAAACAAGCATGACAAGTTGTAATCCTCCTTGATTAAATTTGTTGTGTACAAACCTGTTTGCTTGCATTTAAGCTCTCGATTCGCAGGGGAGGTGTGTGTGTGTGTGTGTGTGTGTGTGTGCAGGAGTGTATCAGTGCTTTAGTGTTGCTCATAAGAAGGTGACAGCTGGTGTGTGTGTGTGTGTGAAGAGGATGGGGGCTTTAACCGCTCAGGGAAGAAGAGCAGAAAGTCATAGATCACACCCACCGAGCAGATGTTGTATACTTTTAGCCAGATTGTGTGTGTGTCTGTGTGTGTGTGCTGTACCGTGAATATGAAGGATGTTCACACAGGAAAAGAAATCACTAACTTTAAATGCCAGACTACAAAAATGTGCAAATTTGAGCCACTTGTCAGCAGTCTGAGTTCTCTAGGGAACATTTTTAAGGTTCTTCGAGGAACTGGATGCATAAAAATCCCCTTTGGAAGAACCTGAAGGAGCTGCAGGCTTCAACTGATGGCTGATGTGATGAATCTAACGTGGCTGAATGTTGTGGTGCCGACATGGCGGCCTTGTTCCAGGATGGACGTCTGTAACGACGTGTCAGTCAAAGTGTCCACGCTCTTAATCCTGCATAACTCCAAAGGCTGTAACCTGAACCTTTATTCTGAAAGGTGCGCACAGACACTAATGAAACCATGACAGGAATCGACTCCTCCTTCAAATTACTGATCCAAAGCTTGTGATATAATTTGTGCCACACCGTGCATGATTTCACATTCTTGAACGCCACCTGACAAAACACTTAACAACAGCTCGTAGTGTGTCGACACTGTCGGAGTCACATGCTGCCGTCTGGACTCGCAGTAAAGATCGCTGTCCTTGACTGAAGGCGGTGTCCTTATGATTAAGGCGAGCCTTAATAGGATTACACTCAGGCGGGCTGCGGCATTCCCCACCGCCTCTGCAGTCACTCTGCCAGGTCGCATCTACTGAACCAGCAGTTTAGTCCTGTTATTATGTTGTTATTATTATGATATTAATATCACAGATATTACATTACACATAAAAGAGGAAAACAGATAAAGAATTAAATTGTGTCAGACTGCAAAACATGATCAAACTAAATATTTCAGTGAGTTTCTCAACACTAAGATTTTTTTAATTTGATGGTCTGTAACTGTTGTGGCTCATAAAACTGTTTAAGGTTGCGGTGGCATTATTACATCCAGATGGTAAAATCAGTGATTTCATTCAAAAACAGATTAATGAAATAAAATGAAATAATTTATTGTGCACTGTTAAAAATAAAAGTTTGAGTTTGAGGTGGTTCTTCACAGTGATGCCCGAGGGGAACTTTTTACTTTATTAAAAACTTCTTTATAAAAACTTAGTCAATAAGTTTGACATTCAGCAGCCACGAGTTCAAAATATCCTAAAAGTCAACAATTATATTTAACAAAAAACAGAAAACTAAAGTAAAAGTTTGGTTTGTTTTTTTGTATTTTACAGTTCATATTTACTTCAGGGTCACAAACAGCGCTCAAACTGTCTCTTGGTTTTTGTTGAATTCAACTGTGAGGGTCGACTTCTGTGCTTTCAGTTCAGTTCAGGAACCTTAAAAAATAAAACTATATATCTTATGGATAAAAAGTTTTTTTCCAGAGAACAGGAACCAGTTTTTCTTTGAGTGTGTGGGAATCCATAAAAAATCTTCCAGCTTGATATTTGATTTCAGCTGTTTTGCTCTCACGAGGGCGTTTCTGCGTCTTTATACAGAAATTTATTGACGAGTTACGTGACTTAAAGATCACGGAGAATGTTTGACTTGTTAGTCTGACTCTGCCAGACTAATTTGCAAATACAAACGACTTCTGCTCTCATTTTTTTACGTCTTTGCCAGAGCAAATAAAACATGAGCTCGCAGATTCGTCTGCTTCCCTGGCCTGTGATTTGGAGGCTGTGTGACTAACTGATTGACTGTATAAACGTCTATAAACAAAGTCTATAAAGAAAGTTAGAAAAGCTCAGATGCCACCCTGATCGCTTGGAGAAGCACCTCGCTGGGCGACCTCAAAGAAAATAATCCATGTTCGTTTAACATCATGTTGGGAACCTCCTGCCTTTCAACCACAGCTGAAGCAGCACTTCTGTTTTACTTTCTTCACCGGGACTTCAAAAAAACAACATTAGAGAGTGGCTGCACAGCGAGGCCACAGAGGAGAGCTTGAGGAAACAGAATAGCCGGCTAATGGGCGGCTTATTGGTTCACGGTCTAAACTAAGAGCCACAAACTGGAAGCGAGGTGTGTTTGCAGCGGTTTCACGTGATAATTAATGCCCAAAATCCTGAAATCCAAAACACGGAGGAGGTTGAAAGTCTCGCTCACGGACATGAAACAGACAGATATGGGACTGTTTGGACCGTGACCTCGTGGCGGGGTCGGATCACCGTGGGTGCAGGTAGGCTGGCTGCTCACAGCGAGAACAAACAAAGCATTAGTGAGCTAATAGAGCTCTCGCTGCTACCGCCGAGACACTACTGTTTAGATGTCTGGCCAGCTCTGACACCTCTGAGTGTGCATCCATATGTGTGTGTGTGTGTGTTTTAGCGCCTGAGTACACAGTGAATGTAGGTCGGCGTGCTGTTCCCACAGACTGAAGATGCATGTGGTGGTAATTACAGAGAGTGGACAGTGTAAAGCACGAGCTCATGTGATTCTGCTGCCTAACGCTGACAGAGGAGAATCGTTTCTAAAATGTGGTTATGCTTTAATTCCTCTGTCCCGGTTAGTTACATAAAAATATGAGCCGCGCTTTATGGGGCGATTAAGTGATCTGTTTTCTAAATGTCAAGGTCAATTACGCTGCTAATTTGCTCTTACATAAAATCTGAGCAGTTCGTCACGGCGGCAGCAGCTGCAGCTCATTTCTTTAATCGCCGGGTTTGTCAGTTACATAAAAAAGTGAGCAAATCCCCGACATCGCTGACACGTCTTCCTTGACTTCGATTTCCTTTTATTAGTCTTTCTCAATTGCTGGAACATTCCTCTGACATCCGTATCACACACACACCCACAGCACATGGCAGAGTGAAGAGAGCTTCAACACCTGGCACACGGAGGGCCGCAGATATTTTTAATGGAGAAGTTTGTAAAAATGTAAAATTGATTTCTCGTGTTTCATTTATTCATTTTCTAAACTAGGCCGGCACGGTGACGCAGCGAGCGAGAAGGTTCCTGGTTTGAGCACCTCCAGCTTCCTCCCACAATCCAAAGACAGGAACCAGCTTCATCTGTGACTATAAACTGCCCGTAGGTGTCAATGTGAGTGTGGATGGTTGTTGGTCTCTCTGGTGTGCTCTGCCTCTCCACCTAAATCAGCTGACTCCACCTGATGGATGGATTTTCTGAACTATTCTGTTTCTGAAAATGTTTCTCGACGATTGCAGGGCTGTAAATCTGGCACCCTGAAGGCCTTTAACTAACTACAAACAGTAAAAGTACTGTGCATAAAAACATGTAAAATCAGTCTTAAACCTGGAATAAATTCATGATTTGTTTGGGGAAGGACACGATATGTCTCCTGTGGTATTCACCCTCCTCGGGCTGGCACGGCGGTGCAGAAGGTTCCTGGTTCGGACCCGGCTGGGAGCCTTTTCTTAGAGTACCTGCGTGGGTTCTCTGGCCTCCTCCCACAGCCCAAAGACACCTTAACAGGTAAATCTGTGACTCTGAATAACTCGTAGGTGTGAATGTGTCAGCCATGTGAGGAAATGGCGATTGTCCAGGGTGCACTGCGCCTCTGACAAGGACTCTGACTCTGAATGCTGCTGGTCTGTAAACTTTGTCTGTTTGCTGCTGTGTGGGTTGGACAGAGAGTTTTTCAGAGCTTCAGTCTTTGAGGGTAACACACAGATATCAAAATCCATCCACGGCTCTCTCTCTCTCTCACTGTGGCCGAGCACCGACATGTTTGTGTGTGAATCCTTGAAACGCTCACACTGCTTCTCTACAGGGACTGAAAATGAGGCCAGTCTCACCTGAACCTGGTCGGGAGCTGTTTCTAAATCCACCAGATACAGCGACCTTTAATAAAGCTGCACACAGCAGAGCTTCATCCTCTCTTTTCATTTCCTCTGTTCTCCTGCTCTCTTTGATGAGAACAACTCTCATCTGCTTTTATGGGAGTTTTTCACTACAAACAGAGCGGAGAGCGAACCAAAACAGGAAAGTCGCTCAATGGCTCTGACATCAGCAATAACAAAGCAGAAACTCACGGTCAGAGCTGAAGTCATCGATCAGGATTATCTCTTGAATCAGAGAAGGAGGACTTCGCATCAGGACACTGAGAGGGAGAGAAGAGAGAGAGAGAGATCAGGAAGTCTGTCATCGCTCCGTCCGATCACACCGCCCCTGTGCGACCTCGTTACCTCTTGATGGTGCGAAGGAGAGTGGAGCGAGCCTCATTGTGGAAAGTGATGATGATGCTCGTGGGGGGAAGGTCTGTGTCGTAACTCAGAGACGCACACCTGCAACACACAGGAGGAGCAGGTTCAACTTCTACGTGTGCACGGCGACAGACGGACGATACAAAGCTCATTATTTTAAGTAATTATTACACACACACACACACACGCACACACACACGTTTTGGGCAGTTGTGATTTGCAGCGCTGCCCCTGCGGAGTCGCCTCAGCATTGTTGCCGTAGTGACATGGAAATATCTGGTTGCCAGGCAACAATTGCACAGATTTCTGACCCTCTGCTTTAATTTGATACCTGTTGCTGGGAGCTTTAAGACCAGGCCTGAAGACATGCAGATGAAACGTCACACTCCACTTGATTCTCTTATTGTAAACCATTTTTATGCTTCATTTTGTCACGGAGACACAAAAACTTCAACACACACAGCATGGGTTGAACACAAAACAACAAACTCAGAGGTCCAGGCAGAAACACCAACAAAGAACTCAACAAGCAGAAATCCAGAACCAAGAACCGATTCAGGAACAGAGAGCAGATGCAGCACAGACACAAGGAAAGAAACACAGGAACTCAATAACCAGGCAGGTGAAGCTAATGAGGGACAGGTGGCAGGATGACACAGACTACAAAATAAAACAGGAAACACTAAAACAAACTCAAACGTGTGGCTGCATGCTGATCGATTGTAGATTGTTCCAGAGACGCAGACTGACTTTAATCTGGAAGACGTCAACAAAATAATGGAGTGGAGGTGGTGAGAACCTGCTTATTATGGCTGTTATTATTAATAATATTTCACCTTTAAAGACTCTATTAAACCGTGACAAGGTCGAAGAGGTCGAAGCTAACAAGGACTTTATGGACAAACTCTGTGTTTTGTTCAGTGCAGCACGCACAAGGTTACCCGAAGAAAAACGAAGTGAGTTTGAAGGTTTGTGTCTGACCTTGGACAGAGCAGCCTGACTAACAAGCAAACAAACTTTCAGCACAAGGTCCGGCTTACTCAGAGCCACAGCGACTGCAGACCCGCGAGATGCTGTCGACTCGAACAAAAGCCTCGGGGAAAAAGTGATTACGACCCTGTGTCGAGTTTATTTTTGGGCAAAAGCTTCAAAAAGCCACACAAGCAAAACGTTTGGGCAGCTTAAAGTCTTTATCCAAATCCACCTCGGAAAAAAAGAATCTTTTTATATATTTTATACCAAGACAAACATTTTCTGTAAAGAAGTGGTGGTGGAAGTCATTTCATCATCATCCAGTGTTTGAAAACACTGAGAACAGATGCCAAGCCTCCTGGTGTGTGTATCTCCACAGCAGGAATTGTTTCCATTACTTTGTCCACCCCGTGTCTGTTCAATACAGCCTGGAGACTTTGCAGTAAAATCATCAAGCTAGTCCTGGATCTACCTGTGCAGAGGCCTTAGCCCAGCTCACCTGTAGTGTCGGGTGTCTCTGATGGCTCGCTCGCTGCCCAACCGGTCGCTCTCCTGCTGGTTGAAGGCGTGGTCTCTGTACGGGTCGTCCCCCGGCTTCAGCTGCTTCCCGGCCAGGTAGGCCTTCTCATCGAAGCCGCCCAGGAGCTGACTCTGCTGCTCGGCCCGCAGGGGCTGCGTCACCTGCAGAGAGGACACAACAAAGGTGTGTTCACGTCACAGCAGAAATACAAGGAGGAGCACTGAGACCGAAATAAACCAAGTCAAAGACAGAAGAAGTGATTCAAAATGAAGCTGCTGAGGGATTTCAGTGACAAACAAACATAAAACCACTCCAAGACTCTGTTAACATGCAGAGAGCAAACACAGCGTCAACACTTCACTCCTTCACTGCCATCAGTCTGTCAGCGCCAGAACAAAATAACATCTATTATCACACAAATGGCTGCATGCCACGAGCACGCAACATCCTCATGAAGGAGTGTGTGGTACGTTTGAATATAAATACACAGACTGAAGGAGACTGAAATGTTGTTTGTGATGTTTGAAGATGAACTCTTACACTTGAAGCTGAGCGTTCGTTTCTAATCTTGGACACATAAAAATGTCTCCACGAGGACCGAGCAGCTGTTCTGGAGCTTTCAATCACTTCCTCAGAAAATGGAGTATTTCCAAATTTCCATTTTTATGAACTCTTTAAGGACCTTTTGTCCATGTTTACACAGAATATTATACTGTGACTGGTTAGGACATTGGTTCATCTCTTGATTATTATTATTATTACACGATGATTTAATTAAAAGTTTGATCTAGAAAGAGTCAGAAAATAGTGAAATCAGATTTTCTTTTCCCCATTTCTTGTTTTTGTTTGTTAAACTCCGTTGACGATGAGAGCTGGTTGAAAGTCCTGAAAAAAGCCAGTAAGTGGACCTTGAGTTTTTTTTCAAACTGGTACTGATGCTGAAACAAAACCTTTATTATTTAAGTTATTTTAAGCAAAACTGTCAGACTTTTTCTGGTTCCAGCTTCTTTAAAATCAGATATTTATTTAATCTCAGTATAAATATAATATTTGGGTGTCTTCAGAGTTTAGATCTCTGTAGCTGATTTCCCCGTTCATGACAACTCCACTTATCCTGATATATGAGCTATAAGATTGTAGAACGCCGCCCATCGGTCTAATGTAGATTCTCATCTCCTCGTATGCCACACATAACAGATTAAAATGGCAGTTTGGGTTATTTGATGCAAGCAGTTCAATAACTGATTAACTGTGTTGTGGAGAGATTGAAAGAAAGACGGGTCTTGCTCAAGGACACTTTGGCGTGTGGACGGGAGGAGCTGAAAAGTGAAAACCAGCCTGAGATTAATGGACAGCTTGCTCTACCTCCAGAGCCTCGGCAGCCCAGATCAACCTCTTGTTCTACTTCTATATTCAGACATCGTCTGAGGAGTCTGAGAGCCACGTGAAGCAATCCTGCTGTTCATCTGAAACCTTTGTCATCTTCTTCTGGAAGTGTATAAGTAAATGCTACGTCCGTATTCAGGTCACTGTGTCAGTGTTAAGTGAGTGGGCACTCATCAAATCAGAACACTTTATAAATCCTCAGTAATTAATGGGCGTCCCCCGCGGGGGGCTGGAACGTCCTGAGCGGGAGGTTTAAACGCCTCCATCAAAGAGAGTCAACGTGATGGAGGACGATGGAGGGAAGAGGAAATGAAGAGAGAGGATGAAGCTCTGCTGTGTGCAGCTTCATTAAAGGTCGCTGTATCCGGTGGATTTAGAAACAGCTCCCGACCAGGTCCAGGTGAGGGTGACCTCATTTTCAGTCTCTCTGGAGCAGTGGCGGTGTGAACGTTTCAAGGATTCACACACACAAACGTGCACCTTCAAAAACCTGCACAGCAGCCAGCTGGTCAACATCGTCGAGCATTTAGCAGATAAAGAGCCAGAAATTTCCCTCAGGAGCTGGTGGAGACCAAAAACAGCTGAAAGAGAGTGAACACTGGACTTTACAGAAACATAACTTTCAGCCTTAATATCATGTGAACAGGTGAGTTGTATATAAATTCACCCTCAGTACAGTTGTCATGAACGGGGAAATTAGCTACAGAGACCAAAACTGTTTTTGTACCAGGCTGTAAACATGTTTATTTCTGCTGTCTAACATGGGGACTTATGGAGACTGACTCACTTCTGCAGCCAGCCTCAAGTGGACGTTAGAGGAACTGCAGATTTTCACACTTCCTGTACTGGCTTCATTTCTCAAACTTAGAAGCAGATGTTCCCAGTTTGAAGAGTTCCTATAACCTGGCATCGCCTCGTGCTGCACACATATCAGATTAGAAAGGAGCTGCATGTTCTCGAGGTTCTTATCTACAGTCTGTGTGTCACACTGCTGCTGGCACATTCCCCAGTTTGGAGAAGCAGACACCTAGGCACACCTAAAAAAATCAATATCAGTCTAAGTCTGCGCTATATTTAGAATATTTTCACCTCTTTAACTTGCAGACTGACACGAGCCTCTCCAACGGGAAACTGAAGCTGCTGTTAGACACTGAACATGAAGCAGCTCGCACAACTACACCTGTGAAACTACTGAACTGATTTAAGTTAGTTTAGACGAAGCTCCGTCCTGTGGTGAATCATCAATTAATGTTTTTAACCTTCAGACTTTCAACAATCTTTTTTTAATCAAACTCTATAATTTATATTTTATTGAGAAAGCTGGACTCTGTCATGTAACATTTGAACAGTTTCCACTGCGGCTGATAAAACACAAACACCAAAACATCCTGACCCGTCCGGCTGCAGGAGAACTGATCTCATCAGCACCTCGATGTAAAAAAAAACAGTTGATGTTCGTCAGACTGCAGAAAAAAGTCTCATTAAAGAAATGCAGCAGTTTTTAGTCGTGTTTTTATAAATAAAATGACTTTATTTTGAACTTCTATTTAAAAGAAAAGTTGTTCCTGTGCAGCTTTTTAATTAACTGATGCATCACTTACTTTTTCCTTCAGTTTGCACTCATACAGACTTCATATCCTTCAGTATGCATTTATAAACACAGCTGCCTTCTTCATGTCAGTACATGTGAAGTTATCTGAGCGTGTCGACTCGATCTGTCCATCACATCATCTGTAAAACACGGACTGAGATGTTTGACCTCTCCGCTTACTTCAAGAGCATCTCCACTGACGGTAATTAAGAAATACAACTTTTATCCTCTCTGCATCTAATTAGTAATTAGACCTAGAGAGATGCCTAATTACATTACTCTTCTGCGTGCTTAAGATGGGTAATTATAATGTTTAATTACCAGCTCATTTCATGAGCATTTTATTGCCTGGGAAACACACAAACGTGCTGAAATTAAGACTAAAAGATTTTTTCAAGCAACATTCATGAACAGACATCAGCAGAGCTGCACCAGCAGTATCAGATGGCAAAGAGGATTTCACTGTTATTCAAAAAGCGTGTATGTCTCTGTAATCCACACAGTATCATCACAGCTGAATATTAAAGACAGAAAATGGTGCTTCGAGGATAATAAGACAGAAATAACAGAAGCCTCTCAGAGGCTCGGCCCACTGAATTAAATATGAAGCTCGTCTGGAAGATGAACGTGTCTGCTGGCTCTTTTCAAGCTGAGTTATGAGACTCAACAGAATCAGATACAAATCAAACGCGCCCGATTGGTTTGGAGATGACGGCGTCCCACAGAGGACACGCAGAGCATCGCATCACGTGACGTGGTGCGTTCGAGATTTATTTACACGTCATCCAACAGGATGCTACTTTGTTCTTTTTTGACATTCCAGCTGGTTTCCACTGAAAACATATTTTTAATAATTTATCAGCCCGAGACATAAAACATCACTTAAACATGTCAAGACAAACGTACTTCAGTTTTTTTGTTCGGCTGACACAAAAACATATTTCATCGTGTGTTGTTGTGACTCTAACCTCTTCAAACCTCTTCTAACCTCTTTAAAGCTCGTTAAAGCTCCTCGCCTGTCAGAGGGTTAAATTAAAGCTAAATTAAATAAAATGGCGGATGTCAGACACTTTGCTCCAGTTTAACTTGACATGCAGCATCACTGCACTCGTTTGAATTGGAAACTGAATCACAGCAAACCAAACTGAAATAACAACGTAAGCTCCTCACTTAAGTCCTCAGACAGAAATCTTTGTGTGGTTTGTGTTTTTATCATTTGAGAAACATCCAAATCAGATCTGAAGATTCATGCTTTTACCGACAGAGTCAGTCAGAATCAATCCACCGCCGACAGTCAGTCCAACTTTTTAACTTTTAACTTAAAAATGTTACCATGTCAAAAGTTTTATCATCCTCACACTGCATGTTTACTTTATGACTGATCTGAATTCATTTTTAAGGCCTGGCCAGTTTCTGAGCTGTTATCACCGTTAATCCAAACTCATCTCTCACTCTTATCATACATTAGAAGATATTGTATACATATTTATATTGTTTGTATTTTTTATTACTTGTTTTTTATCTTCCTATATTTTTACTAACTTGATGTTTATTCTGAGCCAACTACACCAAGTCGAATTCCTTGTAAGTGCAAACCTACTTGTCAGTAAATCTGATTCTGATTCTCTGGTGCTGTTTTAAAATTTGTTCAAACCCTCAAAACTTCTTAAAGTTCTTAAAGATCTTAAAGTTTCCAAAGATACCAAAAAATATGTCAGGCTGAAATTATGAGTGTGAACAAAACAGAAAAAACGTAAAGCTGCTTTCATTCCACTCAACAAACAAAGCCATGTAACCTGTCCTGTCTCTGCCAGGTGTGTACGTCTCTGCTTCCTCCACCTGAACAATGTCAGACAGTCAGACAGACAGACAGACAGACAGACAGGCAGTCAGACCCGACCACAATAGCTTTCTCTTACACGCCTTCACTGCACTCTGTAACACTAATGTCTCTCGCTGTGCACGTGTCGGATCGTCTCTTTCCGCAGGTTCAAGAAATAAAACGTGACAAATATTTCTACATCAGTAATTATCAGGCTTCCCATCGTGGTTTCATCACGGTGAGCTGTCAAAAAACTTATTTGTATTTCTATTTATTGTGTCTCCTCCACATTTTTATGTCACAGTAAATATGATGGCAGCGTGAGCTAACAAAAACATGACAGGTCTCCTTTCAGGTGATTAGACTGAGTTACAAATATTACATTACATTTCTGCCATATTCTATTCATAGAGTAAATCTGACACACTGCACCTTCAACCTTTACCTCACATTGTGACTTGAGGCCAAATAACTATATATTTGCCAGATGAAATCAAGGAGTATGAATTCAAATCAAAGCTTGATGATGTTTGAAAGTGAGCAAATGACTCCTGGCTGTTGGAGGGTTCATACCTACATGTTATGTAAATATTACTGTAATGGAAAATGTAACTAATCCTCACTCTGACGTTAACGGCACATTTAAACCCAGCGCTCTCGTGAAATGTTTATACCGGCAGCCAGAAAACGATGAATATCAAACTAAAGACACGACGATGAGTTTTAATCTGTCCTCAGCTGACCACACGGGAAAACACGTGGCAGCATGAAGACAAGCTGATCGGCTGGATCGTGTTTACAACATGTCCACTGCTGATGACACACACACACACACACACACACAGACTGGAGAGTGGTGGTGCTGGGAAATTAGACCACTCAACAGAGGAAATAAAGAGAAAAAACGCAGCCAGCGCAAACAGATTTCACAAATGATGTCATTAGTGAATCAAACGTTACTAATGAACAGACTTATGGGAAAAGACAGAGCAAGGAGGGAAGGAGGGACATGAGGAAAGCAATGAAGGGGAAAATGAAAGAGCGGGGGAAGGAAGGGAGGGACACAGAAATAAAAGAAAGTAAGCAATGACGAAGAAGAAAGAGAGAAAGGAAACAATGAAGGAGTGTGTCTTACATCCTGAGGAAAGAAAGACGGATGGTAGAAGAAAAAAGAAAGAAAACTAGAAAAGAATAAAAATAGAGGGAAGGACAGAGGATGAAATAAAGACACAAAGGAAGGACGAACAAGAGCAGAGGAGCAAGAAGGAAACTGGAAGGACAGACAGATGAAATGAAGAAGACTGAGTGAAGACTGATGGAGAGAAGGAAAGAAGAAATAAAACAGGGAAATGAAGAACAGAAAAGAAAAAGTAAAGGAAGGAAGGAAGGAAGGAAGGAAGGAAGGAAGGACATTAAGAATGAAGGTAGGAAGGAGAGAAAGGGCTGACCAGGGCTGTATGAGGAAAGAAAGAAATGAGGGAAGGAAGGGAGGACAGAGGAAAAGGGAAAGAATGAGAAACAAGGAAGGGAAGGAGGCTAGGTAGGAAGATGGACAGAAGGACAGAAGGAAAAATAAAGAGACAGAGGGGGATGTGAAGACAAAAGAGACAGACAGAAGAATTATTAAAGGAGGGAAGGACAAAATGAAACAAACAAAGGATGGACAGAAGGAAGGAAACGAGGACGGGTAGGAAGATCGGAAGGAAAATAAACTCAGGAGAGGATTAAAGAAAGAAAGAAGGTGGAGGAAGGGAGGAGAAGCAGAAAGTGACCAAGGCTGCAGAAAGAAAGAAAGAAATGAGGGAAGGAAGGGAGGACAGAGGAAAGGGGAAATAAGAGTAATGAAGAAACAAACAAAACAAGAAGAAAGAAAGAAAGAAAGAAAGAAAGAAAGAAAGAAAGAAAGAAAGAAAGAGCCGTTGAGTGTCCGGCCTGGTCTGGCTGAACTGTTGGAGTGCGGAGCTGGCAGTCTGCGAGCTGCAGGTCAGATTACTCGAACAAACTCCAGAGAGAAAATCTCAGTTTGGTGACAAAGGTGAACGACCCCGCCGAGCAAATCAAAGACTACAGGAGAGGAAAAAAAGGAAAAAGAGCTGGAGCTGGAAAGATTGAGAGTTTACTGTTCAAAGAACGATCTGATTAGAAGTCTGTTTGTGCTTCACCTGCAGTTTACCGCAGCAGAGACGACACATCGCCTCTCCTCAGCCCAATCAGACGCTCCGATTATTCAAAGTGCTTCCATATTTGTCTGCCTGCCTCTCCTGATCATCTCCATGCTGCTGGCCTGCGTTCACACGCCGACCTCGGCTTCCTCTGTTTAGGCACGGCCTGCGAGCGAAATGCCACAACAGCTCCACTGTTTGAATTATTAAATCTTACAAACAGCATTTTCTTTAATGATCGTGTTCCTGTCAGAGTGAAACATCCTGACATGCTGGCACGCATCCTCGGCCACAGCTGAGAAGATTTTATTGGTGTAGTAAAAATGTGAAAGACTCCAGCGTGCCGCATTTCCTCAGCAGTCTCCAAAAACTACAGTTGGACATGTGTAACCGATTCGTCTGTCAGCCTGGTTATGACGTTACAGCAGCAGGACGTGTCCGACAAAGACAGTCTCAGAATTTTTGTAGAATCTACCTGGATTCACGTAATCTCACATTTTTATCAGGGAGGATTCAGAAAGTCAAAGAAGTGTTTAAAGGGCTCAGTGTGAAGGATTTAGTGCCACCTAGTGTGAAGCTGCAGATTGCAACCAAGTGAATACTCAGCCACACCTCACCATGGAAGAGGGCCGCTCTCTGTGGATATGAAGACTTCACACAAAGATTCCTATCCTGCCAATAAATACTCCATAAATCCATAAATGAGCCGACAACGTATTAGTCATCAAATAAACCAGAAGTCATCGATTTAATTTAATTTTTGACCAATATTACCAATCACACGCTGACTGAAGCCTCACAAATGTGAAGATTTGATGTTTTGTTTGTCATATTTGACAATAAACTTTATATATTTGAGGGTTTTTTTTAAAACTGTTTGTAGATGGAATAATAAATCAATGAATCAATGAAAATAATCAGCAGATTAATTGATGATCTGCGGACTCCAAGCTTATGCAATTAAAAATGTAACATTCAGATAATTTGGTGAAGAAAATGTTTGTCCACCTGTCCCCATCAGAGAAGCTGCTCGTCCTCACACAGGCTGGATTTCATGATAAATGACTCACTGATGATCAAATATTTGTCTGAATGGCTAATCGATCCTCCTGCAGCAGTGCTCCTCTTCACCTCTGCTCGGAGCACTAACAGCAGGCTACAAGTATTTCTTTACACTTTAATGCATCGAAAAAACCTGCAGCCAACCACACCAGATCTCCTAATCTGAGCTGGCGTGGACCCAGCCACAGTCCCAGCATGCACTGTTCAGACTCTGTGTTGCAACACGGAGAGGTTACTGCTCGCCAAGCTTGACGACCACCACACCTACACTTACACCAGAGGTTATTTTCACCACTCCTCCACCCACCCAGGCGCAGGCAGCGGCGGGCGGATACAGACCTGACCTGCCTGAAATTGTTTTTTAATGACAGCCTCAAGTGTTCACGGGACGCCTCCTCCTGCGCGCGTCCGAGCCCGTGTTGTTCACCTCACGTGCAATCCAAGAAACGCTTGACGAGGCGTTTGCGCGCGACGCACGGGACTTATGGAAAGCCTCTTACGTGCACTGGAGGTTCACGGGCTCGAGGAAAGGCTGGAAAACACCGACAGGCTGCTGCCAGCCTGCAGAATAACAATGGAGCAGGTTGGTGATGGTTTGTAATGCGTGCCCGTCAGAAGCAACACATTCCCGCACTGACACCCAGCTGTGCATCATCTCCAACACCTCCACCTCCACCTCCATCCTCATCAGGTTTATCAAACATATGCACATCAACATGCAGCACACACTCTCCTGCAGCTCGGCGCCTCCAGCGACAGCGCCGTGCGCAGCGCCGCTCTCTCTCTCTCTCCCTCCCTTTATCCCCCCCACAGCTCACTCACTATCAGCGGGATGGTCCGGTCGTCCCGGTGGATCTCCAGCCGACCGGAGACCAGCTTCTGCCCATGGCCCCGGCCGCGGGTCTGCGACGCCGACGACGAAGGCGACGACTGGGGTTTGTTGTCCTGCCACAGGTAATAAAACGTCCCCAGGATCCACGCAACGGTCAGAATCGCGATGGCGTTGGCCCGTATCCTGCGCATGGTGAGCCCATATGGAGGGCTCCGGAGGCGAGCCCGGCTGGTTCAGGTCCACGTCCTCAGCAGAAGGTGCAGCCTCACCGCCGGTGATGGGTTGAGTCGCAGCGCAGACAGACAGCCTCTATCTATCTCTCGCTCGAAACAGCCTCTCCTCTGCCGGAGCGCTGCTGAGCTCTGCTGGGATTTGCGCACTGACAGAGCCACGGTCCTAGCGCCGAGTCATATCATCCCCCTACACACACACACACGCACTTAAACACACACACACGTTCACAGTCACACATCATCCATCCACTGAGGACAGGATGTCTAATCTGCATCCAGCAGCTGAGCTCCTGAATTCACACATATGTGCAGATCAGGAGGAGACAGCTGAGCGGAGGACAGATGACGGAGACATGTCTCCACTTCAGCTCCCTCTGATTCACGTTATTTCATCTGTTTGAACCCCTCAAACCGCCCTGTGTAACGTCTGCATACATGCATCATGCAGGCGCTGCACTCACAAAGAGCACGCAGATATAGATTCAGCTTTAGTGCATCTTACAGATGAAGATGGTGTGCTGTAGGAGAAGTCAGGGTTGTTGATTGATGGAGGAGTTTGGAGGTTGACTGATGTTGGCACTGTCACCGCTCGCTCATCTTCATCAGGGTCACCGTGTGGCTGGATCCCAGCTGACTGAGGGCGAGGGGCAGGTAGACCGAGGACAAGCCATCAGTTCATCACATAGATACAAACATTCACACTCACACCTGCAGCCAAAGAGTCACCAATTAACCTGTTCATGTCTTTGGACTGTGGGACAGACGAAGGAGAACATGCAACCTTCTCACTGTGACAGTGCTAACCCATGCACACAGATTTCTGCACTCACAGGTGGAGTGGAGGAAATTTCGTTTCTGGTGCTCGATGTTCTCAAAAAATGACTTAAAAATTCAACAGCAGCGTCTTTCCAGAAACTCTCCTGAGCAAACCTCAGGGCTCGCTGTGAGGAGTTCAAACTAAAACATTACAATTGGAAAACAAGTTGATTTCAGTTAAAATGACCCTTTAATTTCAGTCAGACTCAAAAATGAAATCTGCACCTTTACTGCAACATGTACCGTGACTGCACGAGGAGCCTCATTATTCCGCCTGTGCATTTTAAATCAAACATTTAAATGAAGAGCCTGCAGCTCACGCACAGCAAATTAAGCAATGCAGCTGACTTGATCATAAAGAGGAAAAAAAATAATAGAGCAGCAGTCTTTGAACAGCGGCGTCATGAATATTCAACTCCTCCTGAGTTAATTCTGGATTTGCACAGATGACCTCTGCAACTATGACTTATTCAGCGCGCGAATAAATCAGAGGCGCAAGAAAAAATGTCAGAATACATTAGACTTAGAGGACCCCTTCTCCAAAAAATCCATAACGGCCTTTAAACGGCTGCACAGAGCAGCAAAAAAAAAGAAAGAAAGAGCGGAGCAATAACACCCCAGAGCCATAACAGAGCTGAGGAGGCTGAATTTTTTCATCTTATTCCTTTTCTGGTAGAAGAAACATAAAAACAGCCCATAGTATGAGCTCATCCAGCTCCACCTAACAGCAGTATACTGTGTGTGTGTGAGGCATACACACAGCTGGGCCCACCACCACAAACATCAGGAATTAGGAATTTTCCCTCATCAGTATCATAAAGCATAAAGAAACCAGATCCGGGGTCAGCAGGGGAGAATCAGTAACTGACGGGGAAATCCATCTGCAGCTGTACGCGGCACGCCGTGATGTCATCATCAGTCTGCGAGCAGCGTGAACTTTATATAACTTTGATTTCTCCTACACACTGATTTGTGTGGAGTTTGAATGACACTATGCATTATGGGAAATGCAGTGTTTTTGGAGCTCCATATACTCAGGACTTTAACCCTTTCACCACCTGATCTACTTCCTTTTTACCTTGTTTTTTAATGTGTCAAAGCACCACGCTCTTAATCCTGCCTAACTTTAAGCCTTAATATAACGTGAACAGGTGAGTTGTATATAAATTCACCCTCAGTACAGTTTTCATGAACGGGGAAATTAGCTACAGAGACCAAAACTGTTTTTGTACCAGGCTGTAAACATGTTTATTTCTGCTGTCTAACATGGGGACTTATGGAGACTGACTCACTTCTGGAACCAGCCTCAGGTGGATGTTTGAGGAACTGCAGTTGTTGGTCACGGTATATTGTGTTTTGTATTTGGCTTGTTTCACCTCCAGAGAGCTGAGATTTCTGTCTTTGCATATGAAAATAAAAATGTTGCATCACAAAGGGAAGAAGAAAGCAAACGTACAGCGCAGTCAGCTGCAGGAAGTTCAAATGTGGTCACTGGATGTGAAACACTGAGCAGTACGGGACATGAGGATGCAGAACAAAGTGTGAATATGGACACTGTAACGGATATATCGGAGCTGACATTTACCGTCGATGTTTTAGAAAGATTCCCTCGCTGCTAAATAAAATATTGATGTGACATTTCGCAGCCTTTACTTCTCCAGTGGTCTCTGGGGATGAGAGTAATGCAACACCACGCAACAGAAATGAAACTAATAATGTTAGAATGTTGGATTTTATTACAACAAATCTGTCATCTGTTTAAAGGAGCAGCTTTTCTTCTGCGGTTAATTGAATCAGCACTGCAGGAATCAAAGAGTGTAACGAGCTGCAGGCAGAGGTCTATCACTGTGTCTGCTGCCTCTCTGAAGCCCGGCACTTGGAGGTTAATCTCATTATACATGTAAGCTGCTATTCCCTCTCTTCAATCCTGTCACGGAGAGACCCATCAGCCGATCTGCCCCGCATCCAGCTCGTGCATGGAAAGGGAAGGTCACAAAGGTCAGAGCCACATCTGGCTCAAGGCTGGGAGATATTTGTCTTCATTCGTACGGACAGGGCTGCGCCTCTCACGGCGCTGCTGTCACTGTTATCTCTGGGGAAGACAGTGACGCTCCAAAGCATGGAGGAAAAGGTCTGTGCATATTCAGACAAGGAAAGGATGGAAGCACACAGCAGTCATGGTGAGGTGTCGGTGCTGGCAGCTCCGTTGGACCTGGCAGCGCAGCCCCATGACTGGTTTGGTTATGTCAAGATTACTGGGTGCAGAGAGGAAATGAGGGCTGCTGCATGCAGCGTTTCCAGCAGGGTCAGTCAACCACCAGTGTCAACAATCCCTCTCCTGGGACTCATGGAAAGACAAAGCTTCACATTCCCATGTCTGCTGTGAAGAAGGAAAGTTTCCAAAGTTAAATATACCGGGTGGGAACTGAGACTAAAACGTAACAGTAACAGTAATCACAACAAGCTGGAAACGATAAGATCATTTGATTTTCAGACATTCAGCACGAATGTATGAAAAAGGTTTTTTATAGTAAGTCAGCTTTTAGTAAGAGGTGAAACTATCAGTGTTTGAATGATATTAAACCATTTCTGCTGTGGTCCATCATGAGAACAGGTTATAAATTAGAAGATCAAGAATAAAAACGACTTTTAGGTCACAGGGTTGTAAAAAAGATCAGAGTGTGTCACTATATCAGAGCGTGAACACAGAGTCGTTGTACATGCTGTTAATTGATTAATAACGAGGGATAAACTTCAAGTCTGTGGTTATAAATATGTTAATAAGTCATTTTACGAAGGCTCAGGAGTTTACCACTTTCTAATAAGACAACAGCAGATTAAATCATCTGATGCTGTTCTGTTCAGCATGACAATGTTCTCTGCCTGAATTTATCCAGTTAGCGTATCATTAACTAAAGTATTGCACAAATCAAAAACGTTTGACCTGATGAAAAGTTAAAGCAGCTCTGCAGCGCCTCTCACACGGTGCCAGCTGGGATCGGCTCCAGCCTGCAGCCCTCTGTGACCCCGATGAGGACGAGCCGTCGATCGAACGAGTTGAATGTCAAACTACTGGGTTCATCCTCTGGGTACAATGATTAATAATATTATTATAAATGATAATAAACGATGAAACATGGCAGAGTGTGTTTGCACATAAATGGTTAAAGTTGCTGAGTGTGTGTGAGCGCTCTGCTGTGTCCTTGAGCAAAAACCAGCTCGACGGTTCCTGTTCTGATCGAGGACGCCAAAGGAAATCCGTCAGGAATCTACGTTTGTGTGTTATAGATGTTGAAAGCACAAAGTAAGACATCGTGAGGGTTTGGATGTTCTGTGTGTGTGTGTGTGTGTTTTCTGCAGACTCTCCCACAGACCGTCACCAGCCATTTAGTCCCGCCGACAGTGATTGTTGGCATTTCAGACAACAACGCCAAAATGGTGAATCCCAGTACCCACACACACACAAACACACAAACACACACTCTCTCTCACACACATACAATTACAAACACACACACACGCACACACACACACACAATCCTGTAAGCCTCTATGGAATTCCAGCGTGATAATAGTGGAAACTCAGCCAACTGCCTCCCGGCTGTAACCAGCGATCATCGAGCTCTGAGACATACAAGTTCATTCTTGTGTGCATTGCGTGTGTGTGTTATGCAAACATCAAGAGTCAGAGCACACACACACACTAACGCACACACACACACAGCGAGCAGGAATCCATCTGTCCTGATGTGGAGGACTGGGCGCAGGTTTCCCATGCTGAGGACTGTTAACAATCAGCAGCTTCAGTGAGTCAGAGCTGGATAACTTTCTGCATCTTCTGAGACTGAAACATTCCCCGGCGACGTGAGAGCGGCTGTTAAACTAGTGTAGTATCTTGTAGTTCCCTGACTCACAGAGACCTTCCTGTGACGAGACGTTTTCACCGTCACTTGCAGTGAAATCACCTTTTCGTCCGTCCGTGTGCTCAGTTTGTGGCAAACACACTCGGCAGTGGGACAAGTCACGAGGAATGTTCTGACGCTGACCATTTAAATTAGGCCTCATTTACTGTATGCTCAGTGTTCACTTGCATCTTTTAGTGCAACAATGAAGTAACAGTTTAATATTCATCATTTGTCTGTTGCTGACTCATTAACATAACCTGAGGATGCTTTCTTTCTGAGAAGATTGACTCTCTTATCTGAAGCTGCAGGAGCTTACTGTAGCTTAGCGTAAAGAGTGGAAACATGGGATACAGCTCGCCCTGCTCGGTCCAAATGTAACATAATGAGCCTCTATAGCTTGTTTGTTTTTTATACGTATGAAACCAAAGCATAAAAACCAGAAGCAGTTGTTTTATGGTCGGTTATATGCCAGAATTTCTTGGTCGGGAGCAGAAACGTCCCATTAATTAGTGAGCTTTGGAGGTTGTGGGTGGATTTACCTTCAGACAGAGCCAGGCTCGATGTTTCTACAAATTTACAGTCTAAATGCTAAGCTAAGCTAATCAGCTGCAGCTCCATATTTAAAGGGCAGTCGTATCAATCTTATAATCCAACATGTCGTTAAAGTAAATAAGTGCCAACAAATGTCCAACTGTTCCTTCGAGTCTGACTCGAGTACAATGCTTGTAAGTTTGAACTGCTTGGAGTTTACAACTAAAACTATATTTGTTGAAACCATGGACTGTGCACTTGATGGGTCTCTGTTTCCCCCTCTCTGCAGTTCATACCTTTTCTGGCTGTTAATTAGCAGATTTTACATCCAACATGAGAAAAGCTTGTAAAACATGTTGGGCAACTTTTATGATGTTTGTAGAAGCAGCCTGACTGCAGGGAACACTGATATAGATATTCATGGTACCAAGAGGATGAACCGTGACAGCTGACTTGAGGACTTCCATCTAGCTCCATTCCATTTTCTTCCTCTTATCGGGGGTTGGATCATGGTGGCAGCAGGTTTAGCAGGACGCTCCAGATGTTCCTCTCGTTCCAGCTCCTCCTGGAGGATCCCAAGGCATTTCCAGGCTAGTTGGGCTGTGTAGTCCATCCAGCTGGTTCTGGATCTGGCCCGGGCTTTCCTCCCAGTTGGTTGTGACCTCCAAAGGAAGGTGCCCAGCGGGGCATCCTGATCAGATGTTGATGTTGTTGATGCTTTTGTTGTGAAGGAGCAGCAGCTCTACTCTGAGCTAATCATGCACGGGGTACCCAAAGCTCACGACCGAGGGTGAGGGTTGGTGGCTTATTTTGTTGCCTTTCTGTTTCTGCTTCAAGTCTTTATGCTCAGCAAAGCTCCTGCAGCTTCACATCTAACCAGACAGACGGATAAGAGGGCGGCTGCCACAAGCGAAGTATCTCAGCGCGTCTCTCCATCTATTCAAACAGATGGACGCTGGTTTGTTGAGGCTAAAGGTTTCAGGACAGATTCAAGCTGACATTTAACCTTTAGGTCGTACATTTTTCATACCAAACACTGTCGGCGCGCTGACATGGACTCAATATGAGTTTACATGTTCTACTTTTGTCCAGCGTAAAACAGTAAAATATCACATTAGCTCGCGGTAGCGTGCTTCTCTCTTTATGTTGCTGCATTGACTAAATAAATAAGTACGACTGTTTTCTTAATCAGACACGTTGCGAGCAGCTTACAGTGTTTTTCCCCCTGAAGCGATGTCTGCTGGAACAAAGCATCGTCTGTGGTTTGTTTAAGTCATACGTACGAGCCGGGTGGAGCAGCAGGATGCAGAAACTCATGAACAGGAAAGTACACTAACCTGACATTGTCTAAGTACGTCAATAACGCCTGTGTCCTGCTTTAAAACACACACAGACACACACACACCATTCACCTCAGCTGATACACACACGCAGAGTAAATATTTGCAGATGAAATGAACCTGCTCGATTGTTGAGATCACCATTTTCTGAAAGTTCACAATACAGTTTAGGTTATTGTCACCATAAGAGACAACACATCCACCACGAGGCCGTGTCACACAGCACAGCTGGGATCAGGAGGAAATAGAAGAGAAGAGGCAGCCACACACACACACACACACACACACACACACACACACACACACACACACCTAGTAACAACACATCAGCATAATAAATCTTAGGGAAGTTAATCATATGAGAAGATAAAAAAAAGATGCTTGCGAAGACGTTTTTCATAAGAATTACAGAGCTAGATTTCAAGGGAAATATATTTCGCTATGACTCAAAGCTCTTACTTTCTATGAAACGGGTATTAATGCTCCATTTCCAACCCTGCTGTGGCTTAGCAGGCAGCCAGCTGTCTGAGTGTGTGTGTTAAAGTTAAGTCTGTGATTGTATAAGAGTCAGCAAAGAATAAGTTCAGCAAAAAAAAAAAAAGATTTTCGACAATCCTCAAACTGAAAATCAACGATGAGGCTGCAGCGATGCTGCTAACGAAGCGGCAACCTCCACCCGCGGCTGTGACGTGAAGTTTCTGCAGTTCCTCTAACGTCCACCTGAGGCTGGCTGCAGAAGTGAGTCAGTCTCCATAAGTCCCCATGTTAGACAGCAGAAATAAACATGTTTACAGCCTTTTGGTCTCTGTAGCTAATTTCCCCGTTCATGACAACTGTACTGAGGGTGAATTTATATACAACTCAGCTGTTCACATTATATTAAGGCTTAAAGTTATGCAGGATTAAGAGCGTGGACACTTTGATTGACAGGCAGGTGCTGTTACAGATTGTTTGACTGAGCAACCAGGCGTCATTCAGCCCGCCTCAGGTCCACCGATGATCCATGGCTTTACTGATTTTTAGATGAGGACAGGACTTCCAACACGGCGCCCACACTGAGGTCATTACAATTCATCCTCTGGGAACCACGAATATCACTACTAAATTCATGGGAATCCATCCAATAATCAAGTGTCATGTCAAGTCCTCTGGGGACCATGATTATCTAGCAGAGTTGTTGAGATGTCTCAGTCTGGACCAGATCCATGAAGCCTAGCTTAGCTTAGCTTAGCATAGCTTAGACAAACAAAAACAGACGTTTCAGCGTCTTAAAATCACTCGTCACGTCGTGATTTGCTCAGTATTTAAACAAACGAGTCGTCCATAAAGTCGGTGGAGGTATTTTCTTTCTGCCAGCTTAGCAGAACATAAAGCTGAGGTGGGCTGGATTAAACTGGGCACACTCCTGCTGGCCTCACGGCTTCCAACTGGAACATCTTTTCCATTTGCACACTGGTGCACCAGTCCAAGACATTACAGCATCCCAGTAAAAACACACACACACACTCACACACACACTCATTCAAAAAGAGAGCTACAATAATTTGGAGCCTGATGAATAATTCAGTGTTTCTCTCAGCCTCATGGACACTGCGTTTTCAAAGTCACAGGAGACCTCCGACCAATCACGTTGGAGCTCTCCATATGCTCCAGTGATGCATCTATCAGCCGAACATATTCTGCTGGTTTGGGCCGAGTTCTCAGCCTCGATGCTGTCTCCCTGCCCAGACGAGGGAGTCATCAGGATCCATCCGAGGCTCCGATGTAGCGAGCAGCAGTTGGCAGTCCTCTCCACGAGGGCGTGTGACTAAATGCGTTGCCGAGCAGTCGGGCTGTTGTGTTTCTGTTACTCCAGCTGGCTCGACTCGAGTGTAGGAAGTCCATTAACGGGACAAGTAACAGTGCGGGTATTCTCCTGTGCCTCAGCCCAGAGGATAATGGGCCTATCTGGGGAAGAACTTCCAGATGAGAGATGGGTGATGCTGACTCTCCATGGAGAGATACGTTTAGCATGGCAGGAGGAGATGGGAAGTGCTTTAACCTGATAATCTTTCTTTAATCTTTAAAGAAACATTGTGGAAGTCTTCTACCATGAAATAACAAAATCATTTGACTCGCTGACATCCAATCAGGTGGATGGAGTCTGTTATTCCCCCTCTGCACGTCTGCAACCACCTTCAACCGGTCACACACATCAACTATTTCAACTGTGCTTGTGCCACACGTTCTGAAACTACATTATGTAGAGATACCTGAGCTACTGTACTGACTGATGGTTGATTATACATTTTAATCGGCTCATTTATATTTTATGGAAGCACATTAAGACCCAAAAATAAGAATAATTTGGCATCAACAGGCTTCCGTACCATTAGTGCAAATTCTTACATAGGAATTACAAACATGAGATTTAGCACGTCCACAGTAAAAACCAGCAGCAACATCTGCCAGATGTGACGGCACACAGACACAAACGAGTGGAAATGCTTGTTTATTACTGATTAAAGCCAAACAGACAGACAGACAGACAGACAGACAGGTGCATCGCGCATCAAAATCAAATAGCGGCAGTGACATTAAGTGAAATTAACACCCTCCGTGTTTATACAGTGTACACACACACTCACACACACACACACTAATAAACAGATATTCAGAAACAGTCTCAGCAGAGTGTGTGCAAACCTGTCAGAGCAGAAAATGCTACAACGTGAGAAACTTAAAACGAAGTTTGTAAGTCAGCTGCGTCGCTCTGCTGCCTCAATCTCATCCCAGCTGGACGGCAAACACACACACACACACACGCACATGCACGCACACAGACACACACACCTTCCGAGTCGCTCCGATTCTTCCAGTTGTTTTCACACCGATGTGTGATCGGACAATAAATAAACAAAGTGCTGATCCGTCTTAGAGCGACACTACAGAACCTTTGAAGAAGAGAGAACACGACCTCACAAACTGAAGCAATAAAACACACTCATGCTGCGCACGCGCACGCACGCGCGCGCACACACACACACACACACACACACACACACACACACACACACACACACACACACACACACACAGGTGTTAATGGTGCCTAATGTTAGCAGACTTGCTCGTCTCTGCTTTTGCTGCTGTAACAGTGATGTCAGGCTGCAGCTCATAATTATTTATTATTAATCATCAATGCATCTAATTTACTTTCTTGATTAACTGTTTGGTTGAGTAACAGTCCTAACCTCGAAGAACACTGGAGACTCTACAAGCTGACAACTTTTACATTTTTACTCCCAAAATGTTGAAATTCTTAAATTTTCTTTCACATAAACTAAGTGACCAATCAGCCGCTCAGCTCTGTAATTAACTGAATAATTAAGAAGAAATCACTGTGAATGTCACCTTGGCTGCTGTTCAAAAGTCACATGGTCTCACTCTGAGTGAGTTTTACTTCATTGTTTCGTGTCTGTGAAACAAAAGACGAATAATTAATACGACTTTAAAATGATGCTGTGGAGACGGAGCCACGAGTGTTTGTGAGCGAGATCGTCGAACACGCTTCGTCGGTACCGGCACATGCTGACAGAAACATATCATGAGACGTCTGACCTCACTGTAGGTACAATCATCAGTCACACAAGGCATTTAACAGCACTCCTGCAGAGTGCATATGGCATATCAAGCAGTATTTGAGGCCTACACATGTTACAGGGGAGACAGTGAGAGGCAGGAAGAGAGAAGCGATGAAATCAAACTGCAGGCCGAGGCTTTGTAATGAACTCCTGGTGAGAACCAGCAGACTCCTGTTGTTACAGCTCCTCTTCCTCTGGGCGTCTGTCAATAGCGCCCATTTTCTCCGGAGCCGACGTGCAGGGCAATGAATCCCTTCTAGCGTTACAGTGACACATGCCTTTCAAATGTCAGAGTCTCTCTCTTTATTTCTCTCCTCCCGCTGAGCGTCCCCGGACATTCCTCCTGTTACTTCATGCACAGACAGAAAGAGAGTCGCAGCTTTCAGGAGGAGGTGCTGCTCTGCTCAGCTGTTAGAGCGTGACAGCGACCGTGTCCGAGGTTAAGTCAGGTTAGCTCTGTAAGGTGCTGTGGATACTCCGCAGCCTGGCCACTTCTTTAACTTCCAGCCTCCTGATGCATTTCTAGTTCAAAGATGTCCGAGCATTGAAATCCACAGAGAAGGAGGAGAGAGGGGAGGGGGGGGCTATTTATTAGTAAAAAAAAGGTCATCGTCGGGTGGAGTGTTTACTGCTCAGTGGGACAGACGTTACGGTCTTTGCAGCAGAAGTAGTGCACCACCACGCCGTTGGGATACCTGGCAAACGCACTGAAAGAGAAGAGAAAACGTGTCGGGAGGATTATCACTGGCTGCATCACGGCACAGCGATCAGTGTCAGGACAAAATTAACAAGGATTTTTAATCATAACCTTCAATAACTTTAAGAAAGGTGATTAAAAACCAGCCCACTTCATTATCACATAATCATATTTAAACACGTGCAGTGCAGATGTGTGAGAAGGATGAGGAGTACTAAAACGGATTAGAAAGAGACAAAGGATTTGATTTCTCTTTCTGACGCACTGTTACCTGTTTCCTATTTTCTTCTTGCAGACTCTGCAGGTCTTCTCCTCTGTGATGACACATTTAACCTGCTGGTGAAAGATCCGCTCCTCCTGCACCTGAAAACACACGGTCAAACCATCACACATCAGCACAAACACTCGACAACGCGTCGCGACAGACTGAGGTTAAAATCTGAAGGACGTCGTTGGCTCTGAGCTCGGTTTCTGTGTCGGCTGATCAAGCACTGACGCTCTATGTGAGTCTCGAAATGACTCTGAGATGATTACAAGAAAACACGCTGCAACACAAAACATGTGTTTATTGTCGGGACTTTCCCACAATTCTTACTTTCTCCTGACAACAACGCTGAGTACACTCACTCCTACAGGCTGCTGAAAAGTCGAGAGCCATCCTTTAAATGTGTTTTCTCACATTTGTCGTTAATGGTTTTATTATTAATTATTAACGGACGGGCAGACAGTGTTGTTACTGTCGAGCAGGATCTCGACGGGCTGAAGTGACTCTGCAGGTTTACACGATGTTTACTGTGCAGTGCTGAATGTTGGACACGTGTTCCTGTTTGAGCAGCAGAGCTAACGTTAGCCGTTGTTTTGTTCCCTGATCGGCTCCGTCGATGTAGAGATGACTTTTTCCTTTGAAGGTGAACCGAGGACGTGTGATTAACAGAGCAGATACGTACGCTGTAGCAGAGTTTAATTTCAGCTGGATGGAAAAATCAATCTTTAATTGAACTGCTCTCGACTAATGGACATGCAACCTGTGACAGACAGCCGACAGACACTGCTTTGTAAAGAGGTCAGAAGAGGCTGTGCAGCAGGCAGCTGCAGCTACCTCGCAGATCTGATGAGGCTCTTTAATCTGCTCCTGTCAGTGCTTATCCTAACAACTGTCTGACACATCACATCACATCCTTTGTGCTCAGATTCTTCTGTAAGTTTTAACACCGCTGCTACCTCGCCTGGAAACTGACTATAACATGACACAGCACATTTAACAGAACGCAGATTTCCCTTCGACAGAGAAAGAGAGAAACTTTCCGGTCCGGTGGCTACATCAGTCGCTACGACCGATATTTGAATCTAATTTGCATGAAGCTCCACGTAAACGAACTCACCCTGAGGAACTCGGCCTGCAGCAGACTCTTCAACACCTGGTTGCAGCGTTTCCTTTGTGCCTTCTCCTCCAGGACGCTCTCCAGGAAGACCCGGATCTCTCTAATCTGAGTGTTTGCTGGGAGGAGATTGATGGCCTGGAGAGACAAAAAGAAAAGCCACTGTTGGCCAGATGTCTGTCGTGACTGGACGGAGGAAACGTTTCCTCACTGAAGCATTCGATTCAAATTTAAAAAGGAGTGCTGCTAATCCGGTGAAACACGCTGAGCTGAGTGGGAACAGTGATAACGGCTTCTAATAGAGTAATATAATTAAACATTTTCACTTCAACTCATTCATCTTGTCAAATTAACCAGAAATAATAAATGAAAGATGTCAGTAACAATTCATCCCAAATATTAGCAGCCAGAGAAATCACAATAACGCACATCCTCGGTGTGCTCAGGAGACAGAGCACAGATCCAGAGACGCTCGTCCGGTTGTCCTCTTGCTCAAATTAATTAAATTTAATTAGTACAAATGGTTTAATTACACGAAGGCAGCTCAGAGAGTGTTTTCGGCTGAGGAACAAAGAGGTCCCACTTTCTCCAGAAAGTGTCCGTCGGCAGAAAATTAATCACAATAATTATGATAATTAATTCATATTTTAAGTCAGACTGCTTTGCTGCTTCTCCCTGTATGTGGTGACACTCAGGGCTCCGGGAACGTTGTTTGCTTTTCACCATTTTAATCGACTGTATCATAAATTGATGGTTCAAAAAATACAGAGAGCATTTCAGATAATGCATAGCTGCAAGAAAAAGAACCCGACTGACAAACTGAAGGAAAGAAAAGAAGCAAAGCTTCATGTTGCCTGAAGTTTTGTTC
Source organism: Nibea coibor (assembly GCA_023373845.1). NCBI lineage: Eukaryota > Metazoa > Chordata > Actinopteri > Sciaenidae > Nibea > Nibea coibor. The sequence continues at coordinate 24,489,280 of CM041722.1, forward strand.
AGTCTTGTTCGGTCGCCCTGCTGCTCTCTTGGCGAGGCTCGGGCTGGGAACGAGGCCAGGGGAAATGAAAGCAGGGTGCCGTTAAAGTCAACGAGGGAGGCAGAATGGCACAGAAAGACGAGATGGCGAGCGTCTGGCTGCAGGACCTCGACGTTCATATAAACCTGCAGCGTTCCCCTTCACAGACTCTTAATTCGACATGTCTGCGGCTGAACACTTCACAGATGCAGCGCGGTCTGTTATGGTGCATTTTACAACAAAAGTATCACTCAGGACGGATAAACATGCTCGATTTGTGTTTAAATGTTGGCAGAGACGCAGCGGAGGAGCTTCGAACACTGCTCCTCTTTTGTTAGAAGATATGGAGAGAAAGAACACACAATCTGCTGAGTGCCTCTTTTCTCCCCGACGTGGACTGTGAGAGATTTCTGCAGCAAAGCAAACAGCTTCAGGGGAGAGCTTCATTGCTCGAGAGCAGTCGGTGGATTCGGAAGCAAAATCAGGTCACGAGCTACTTTTGAACAGAGCAGCTTTCATTCAATTAACTCACTGCTATTTCAGGTCAGTCCAAACAGGTATATGAAAAGAATTTCATCAAACGGATCCACGTTGCAGAGCAGACACCTCTCGAGGGAGATCAGCACCCCCCATGGAAATCTTATTTTTTGGTGTGCTGGATCTTTCCTCTCACAAAGGCAGCAGCTTGATTACCCCCGACAGCGCCAGCCCTCTCATCTCGCCCTGAGAACAAACTAAATCAAATCTCTGAGCGCGTTGTGTTTCAGCCGAGCTGCTGCTTTAATTTCACACCAAATGCCAACAGACTAATCGCGTGTGAGTGCGTGTCATCATTAATCACGTTATCCGATCAGCCTAAACAAGCCGACTCCTCGTCGCTCTCACTTTCAGCGCCGCGTCTCGTCTGAATTAGCGATGATTGCTAAGTTGGAGCGATGGCACACGGAGTCTTCTTACAATAATAAAGTCCTCGGCTGAATTAGAAGCCGAGCCTCTCTCCTTATCAGACGGGAGGCTGCTGTGTAGGAAAGTTGAATTCAAGTGTGAGGAAGCACTTTTCTGTGACGGACAACTTACTTGACGTCGACAGGAGTTATTTGTAACTATTACCAGCCTGGAGTTTGTTCTGATGTCACCCGGATGATGGACGGAGGGCTGTTTACCTTGGTGGTGTTGAGCTTGCTGTGGTGCAACTCCAGGACGTGCAGGGCTGCCTGGAGGTTAGCCTGAGGCTCAGACAGCTCCATCTTGATGGGCCCGAGGCAGTGGACGTCAGGAGGTGACAGGTACATTCGCAGCAAAGACAGATAAACCTGAAGGGAGGAAACACAGCTGCGTCACAACCTGAAGCACCTGACACGGGTCTACGGACGATCACGAACAGTCAACAACAACTATCAAGTTCTTTTGGTAACAGACGTTATCAGCCGTCATTCCTGAGATATTGGAGTGCTTGAGCCATAAATAATCCATCGTATTTGTGTAGCAATATCTGCGGACACAAAAGGCACTTAGAGCGCAGCGGAGCGTACCGAATGAAAAAATATCAAAATAACATTAAGAGCTACTCACGTCTTTGTTCCCTTCCACTGAGCTGTTGTAGTGGCTGTGACAGTATCTGCAGAGCACACAGAGAAAGTGACGAAACATGAACGCTCAGCTTGTTTTCATCAAGTTGATTAATTGATTTGCTGCAGCGCAGAACGAACGAGCACTTAAATAAGATTTCAGAGCAGAGACCAACTTTTTTACAGTTTTAGACTCGTTTACGGTCAGAGGTTCATTTCAGCGAGCTGCTGTTTGTGCAGGACGCCGTGCTGTTCGCAGGAGTAACTCACTCTTCCGCCATGCGGGTGTCTTTCAGGATGTGCACGTAGATGAAGAGCGCCTGCTCATGTTTACCCATCCGACCCAGAAGCAGCGCCCGCTCCTCCAGCAGGCCTTTGGGGAGGTCAAAGGTCAAAGTTTCAGCCTTCAGCTTAAATATAGAAATTCACTTCAAAGTTCCTCTGTGACTTTATATCCTGATGTTAAAATCTGCAGATTTCTGAGATCACACACTTTAAGGTCTGTTTAAGGTTCATTATCTCGTCCTGTATGTATCTATGCAGCAAGCTGAAGAGATGCTGCTGTTGATCCACGGTGTTCTTACCGTCAAAGGGAAAGTCACTGATGAGTCTGGCTGGTTCGTAGCTGGTAGAAATATCCAGGAAAGACAGCAGCTTGTTCCTGAACTCACCCAGGTCACCGTCCTCCTTCCCCGCAGCAACGGCTGGAACCCCTACAACAGCACAGAGGTTTTAATGCAGAGTCTAAATCTGCAGAGGCTGGCTGATTAATCGATTCGTTGATTGACAGTTAATTATCAGAATGGTTGCAGATTAACGCTCTAAGATTAGATTAGTTCCAGCATGTCAAAAGTGAATCTTTGCTGATTTTCTGAGTAAATTAAATTTCTGCATAAAACACGGTGACATCTTACAGGCCGGGTTACTGAGAACATGAGGTAACGTGACAGGCACCCTGTGGAGAGCTTTGTACGCCCACGAGGTCACACAGGTCAGAAGAAGTGGACGGCGTGGTTCACGTCCTCAACAATCGCACTGTTCCACAGAGCGGTGGGAAGACGTCGACAAAGTGAAGAGTAAGACCTCAGGCGAGCAAACGCTGAGGTTCAGTTACACACAAAGACTCAAAGTGAGTTTTTCTTTCTGAGAACAGTCCAAGGGGAAACTCAGAGGATTTTACAGCCTTGAATATTTACAAAGGCGGCGCGCTGTAATGTTGAACAAGGTGCTGTGTCATTCAATAATCTCAGAGAAACAATATCTTAATATCACAGCCCGCGTACGCAACATGTTTTCATAATGCGACATCAAGCAATAACTTGCCCCAAGGACAGATTGATTCATTTCATTAGCTGCTTTTCTTAGTTTATTTCTCCGACAGAGTGCACATTAATAAGCGTCGCTGCAAACGTAGCCGGTTTGGCTCCCCGGCTGATCATTAACATGCACAGAGGGAGAGACGGATGGACTTCATAATAAGTCCTGACGCAGGCTTTATTTGCAAAGCAACGAGAGACAACTGTGAGCGGATGAGTAAGCAAAGGGAAACTGAACCCACACGCAGTGATGTAATCACTACAATAAATCAGAGTCATGTTCTTTTGGCATTAAATTAACGGAGAGGGTTTGTTAAGAAGGTAATAAAGCTCCGGACCGGTCACGTCGCCCTGCAGCTTCAGGTAGAAATGTTGAATGTTGAGTATCTGTCTATCAACGACTAATTATCTCTATGAAACGGATGAAAACAAAAAGCTTTCATTCAGAAAAGTGTTCAAATCTTTTAGTGGGATCTCTCTCGCTCCGTACCTTCTGGCAGTGAGTTGAGATACTGTTTCATGAGGCCTTGAACCCTCTCCAGGTAGAGCTGAATCAGCACGTTGTGAAACTCCGGGCCTTTGTCGTCCCACACGTAAATGATGTGCTCTAAATAAGGGATGGCGAGCTCCTTGAAGCCCTCCTTCAGGAAGTTCAGCACCTTGTCTCTGGGCAAAGTCTCCACCTCGGTCAGGTCCTCTGTGAAGATCTGAAGAAAAAAAAAGTCCAAAATAAGAACGAGCTTCGTTCACAACCAAACATCAGATACAGAATAAAAGACTTCCTGTGTCTCACCTTCAGGCCGTCCTCAGGACAGATCTTCAGCACCCAGGGAGAAAACTCAAAGATGATTCCCAGATTGTCCACGCCTGTGTGTGTGTGTGTGTGAGGGGATTACAACAGATTAGTACATTTAATTTATCAAGGAAGAAAAGCTGGAGACAAAGTCAATGATCAGGTTCAGGAAACTTTCACGGTCACACATGCAACAGTTTACGGTCAGTGAGTCATGAGAAACAAAGATCTGTATCCTGCAAGATTTACTAAAACATGCAGTTTTTTCTCTGACAGAAAAGAGTCAAACAACAGAAAATTAACTGATTACTTCAATCATGACAGTAATAAATGCAGTTATACAAAGCAGCGTAGTGTATGATGTAGAACATGTTTAAACATAAAGAAACATGACGAGCAGGAAAGGTCTGAAACATGCAAAGAGAAACAACTTGAAGATTTTTGGGAAAGCGGCTTAAACTACACAAAACATGGGCACTAATCTAAAACTGGCTTCTAATCGTGGCTGCGACCGATGCTGTAATTATCTAAACGTTACACCACACTGTCACAGCTGATTTAAAACTCATCTGCTGAACAAAAGTGCAGGCAGCACCTTGGAACGTCGGGAGAAGAGGGATTTATCTTGGCATCAGATGGCGCACAGATACAAGCGGTTCAGAGTTACACAGTAAACACTGACACACATGGTACAAAACCTCGTTTAGTCAGTGCCAGACGTTTGAAAGGCTGCAGAGCACGATGTGACAACGCGGAGGCTATACGTTTCATCCAACATCCACAATCAATCAGGGTGAAAGTTTTCTTAGAGGCTTTCCCAGAATCAGCCAACACATTAAACATATCTAATGGAGATGACAGCTCGGAGACTCTAAAGCTGAAACAGACTCGCGTGGGCCGTCAGTCCTTACCCAGTCTTTGGAGGTACTGCACTGTTCGCTCGTGGCCCTTCAGTGGAGAGTTGGCCTTGGTGGACTGGTCCAACAGCACCTGCAGAGCTGCGAGAGGGCAAACCGGGTGAGCGAGAGCAAATTGAGATTAGTCTGAGTGATGGAAAGTAGCAGAGTGTCATTGTCTCTGGTGTGTGGTGTGTTACATAATTCCTATCAGCAGATATTGGACCAAGCACACATGGCGTTAATTGGAGGACGGGAACAGCTGGTTTGAATTGGCAGCGAGAGAGAGAGGCAGACTGGAGCAGCATGACATCACGAGCACAAATTGCAGGAGGCCGATTAAAACCAGCCGCGCTCCTCCGGCGAGAGCGGGCCAGAATCTGCTGCGCGGTGCCGCCAGAAACCAAATGACATTAAGACAGCTCTGATCTACGAGGATGACGAGTGGACCACATGCAGGAAAAACCTCCTCGGAGATAAACTGTGTAGCCCGATGGAGCCGATCCACCCCGAGCCCAGAACACAGCTCTGTTACAAGCACATAACTGGTACCTATTGAATTAAACATAATGGAACAATTCAGCTTACAATGGCTCTTGTATTTGTCAGCGCTCTCATTACCTCCTCATTCAAAAGGCCCATGTAGGTCTGGCATCAAGTGATCAGTCATTTAAATACTCAAACGCAGATTCAATCATCCAATTTGAAAGGAAATCAGGAGCAGATGTTTCATCGTTGTTTATCGTTATGAGTTTATGTATTTCAGTCGTCACAACAACAGACAAATAAAACTCAGCTCTGATACCCGTCATTATGCAGCTGACTGACGCATCTGTCATCTGCTGATTAAAGTTGCACATTAGAAATATGAGTGTAAAGTGATTTTCTAAATCAGATTTCCCTTTGTATTAGTATACTTCAAACATCGAAGGTGAAGGAGTAAAATAATAATCATATGACGATGTGATTACTGTATGCAGCATTTTAAAGTCACAATCGGTCGAGGTGGAGCTAAGTTTAGCTACATCATGTGGTGGTTTAATCTAAACTGCTGCAGCATTGTAAAGGTCTGAATGTGGAAGAACAAACAGCACAATGAAAATATGATTTTTTCCAAACTTTAAACTCAATTTAACGTTTTTATAACGAGTAGTGACATGTCCTTCCCTTTTCAATCAGGAGAACTTGTGTTGTACTGTATTGTATTGTCCACACTAAACGTTACAGTGTGTGACACTTCCTGCACAACAAGCCGAGCTTTGTTTCTGGATTGAAACAATATTGAGAATTTGTTTTAAAAAGAAATAAAAATGAACCTGTTTCTTATTCTCAGAGTGTCTGTGACCAGAAAAGCTGTTTCTATTAAAGTCTCTGCAGCTTCTCACAGGAAGAAAACAGCGATCGCTATCAGGGTTTTCACCAATAAACCCGCCGCTGATAGCTCTGTCCTCACAGGCTCAGTAAGATTAGACCATTAAGGGTTTATTGTGTCGGCGTTTATCAGGTTGAACGGTTTGACTCTGTGTTAGAATGATCAGATTTCAGTTAACTCGTCCAAATTAAAGAGATTATACTCAAGGTATTATATTATAGATTTAATTATACTGCTGTGAGCCGGGCCTGCAGTCACTGTGCACCTGATGAAGAGGCCGGCCGGTTTATCGCTGGGTGTGGTTCACAAGATTAGATGAATTCTTATGCACGTACGCACATACAGTATGTGATGTATATTTTCCATTTGTTCATCTATGCTGCAGGTTTCTCTCAGGTGATGTGTTTAATATATTTATGCTGAAATGATCTTTAAAAAAAAAAACAGATTTAAACTTGCACTCGATCTCAACAGAGCCAAATATCTGCCAGTTCTCCAGTGGAGACTGAACAGCTGAAGGAAGTGTACAAATCCACCCCACCGCTTCAAATCAGTTATTACGCCCACAAATCACACATAATTAAAGGAACTGCAGAAAAACACAGTTCAGTCCAAACACAGACTTTACCACCAGTAAAATGTTTTCGACACAGAGGTGAGTAAAAAGTTAAACAGTAGATCACTTATTTTAAAATCAGGAAGTGTACTGATCAGCAACGACAGATAGTGTGACACTAAACTGGACAGGAAGAGTTAAACGGCTGGTTAAGTTTTCAGTCTTTAGCTCTCAGAGGAAGATCTGAAGAGCGAAATGTCTGCACGATGACTCCAAACCACAAACGTTTCGATTCACTGTTGGCTCATCGTCAGGTCCGAATGTTTAAACATGGTTACCACACCCAGATGAACTAATAGACTGTGAAGAAACACATCGAATTATCCAAAAACACACAGTCACAGTGTTACGAGTTGTTTGACCTTCAGATCCAAACGCCAGTTTAAATAAATGTGGTTTTAGTGTGAGTGTGCAGGCGCTGCTGCTGATAATCAAACTCTGGTTCCAATAATCATACACATCAGATCAGACTTTAAGATCCGTCATCAATCATTGCAGCACAGGTGTCTGACCGGCAGGCAGGCTCTCACCTTTCTGGTGCAGACCTTTCTTCTCGTACAGAATAATGAGCTCGCTGTACTTGTGGGCTTTCTTCAGGACGTACTCGCTCTCCTCGATGTGGCAGTGGTTGTTTTCCAGACGGAGGAGGGGCGACACCAGGGCCACGTTGGTCTAATTGGAGGGGGAAAAAAAAACACCACAAATGAACAGCACAGGTGACTTCACTTCAATTAGTGCGTCCTCTCTGCTCGTGTAAATAATCTGGTGCAGATGCTCATCCTATCCCTGCAGCGCGATCTGTGCCTACACCTGGAACTTCCTCTGATTAAATAGTTCTCATTATATTAATTAAGCACTCATTATACCTCCAAAGGGAAGCACCTGGTGGCACTTTTCATGGCTCTCTAAATGTGGAGCAGCGGCAAGTGAGGTCCAACTACTTTTGGCCTAAATCAACACCAGACCCACAAAACTGAAACTACTAAACCTCGAAGGCTGTAAAACTCACGTCCACTCAGTTTTTGTTCATTCAAAGTCAAACTGCCGACGAGCTGCCTGAAAGAAAACTCATTTGGCTACGCGTTCAGTGAAAGTCGACTGCCTCGTCTTGCTGCCAATTTCCATGAGAGCGTTTGGAGTCACTTCCCTGTGATATCGTGCCATTTCACTGTAAGTGGACGGCGAAGTCTGCCGAGTTCATTAAAGCCAAAAACTTTGATCATGAAATATTCAACGTCTGGATGAAGTTCACTGACAACTGACAAGTATAAAGAGTCATGAGTGGCAAAGAGAACAAAACAGATAAAAATAGGTCTGTTTACAACTCAACTGTTCAGAGTGTATGATATCAAGTAATAATTATACTTAGAGAGTGGCAGTGTGGGCAGACAGTGTGCTCCTTACGTGCAGGTAACATTTGAGCAGGGTGGTGTCGATGATCTGCAGCAGTTTTTTGCGGCTTTTAATCGTCGGCGTGCCCTCCATGAGCGGAGACGTCGTCGAAGGGTCGGAGTCATTCAGCTGTTTGACCAGGTGGCTGCGTTTCTGTGAGGAGGAGAAACAAAGAAGAAGATTCACACCAATGAACCTTTAATATGTTTTCATTATTACATTATTACTGTGCTGTAAGGACATCACACACAAACACACGCGCACACACACACCTGGGTGAGATAATCGATCAGGGCGAGATGAGCCTTCTCCAGCTCTGCCCCGGACAGAGCCGGCAGCGGGTTGGGATAGTGCAGCTGTTTGCGGTAGTCTGACGGGAGCAGGTCTGGGTACAGCCCGATCACATGGGTGGGATCTGCAGAGCACAGCACGTACTTTACTCTGTGTTTGTTTATTAGCTCTGTGATTTGAGGACAGAGTTTATTACACAAACACAAGGTACACTGTTCAGCAGACCCGAAAGAGCTCGTTAGAGCGAGGAAACGTCCGTCATTACTGTGAAATTAATCCTCACATAGACACGATGTGACATCATTCATGTGAAATAAAAACATTTCCATCAGGATGCACAATAAGTCGCAGATGTCTAATGAGGTCAGGAGAAAAATGAATAAATCACAACCAGATTCACGTCAACATTAACGCAGATCAAGAGAATAAAATGGATGCTGTTTATCTCGCGTAGTATCCACGTGCTACAGGCTAAAACACAAACACTCTGCCGGGAGGAAGGAAAGCCTTACCTGTGCCGAGTTTGGCAAACACCTGCATGGAGTCATCAAATCTCTTCTGGCAAAACAGATTGAAGGCGTAGAGATTTTGGATGTGATGTATCTGCTGCTTCTTATCCCCGTCTGAATCATCCTTCATCTTCTGGCAGAAAAAAAGGGAAATAAGAAAAGAAATCATCAAACTACAGAAAAACGTCTGACGTTTACTCAGCCAGCATCATCTCTCCATCCTCCCCAACAACTCATTGGACGTGCCTGGAAGACCTCCATAGGAAGCCGCCATGAGGGCATCTTAATCAGAGGTTGAACCTCTTTTCTCTGAGGCTGAGCCCGGGCACCCAACTCACCACTTTCCCTGCCGCCAGGCTGACATAGTACCTGACCCCTTTGCCTCTCTCTGTGGGTGGTGGGGCCACAGGGCAGTTAGGTTCCAAGAATTAAAAAGGAAATCCCCCCAAAAAGGCTCGATTGCCAGATAAGCTGACCAAAATGTACAAAGCCGTTTCAGCGTACAGGACGAGTGATTTTAATGTTCCATCCTGTGACTGAAGCACTAATTGAATCTTGAAGAATTCAATAACAAAGTTTGATAGTGAAGTGAAGTGAAGCTCACCGCCAGCTGAAGAGCCAACTCAAACTGCTTGTCCTGAAGAAGCTGCCGGATCTGGCTGGCTATCGACACGGGAACGAGACGCCACACAAAGTGGTTGCTGGCAACGTACACGATATTTGGCCTGAGAGATGAAAGGAGAAAAACAAGATAAGAGAGAACAGTTTGGAGCTAAAGCAGTTTTTACATTATCGGTGTCATTACCAGGAAAAACAGAAAGCAGGAGAAGTCATCAAAGCGTTACACAGAGGACCAAAGAGGTTGCCATCAGTCATTATTGAATCTGGAGCTTGGAGCTGTGTCTCTCTGCAGCTTTCTGTTTACCTCAAACACTGCAGTACTGCACTGTAATGCTGACACCAAGATACACGACTACAAGACAGCTTCTCACATTACAACACAACATTTTTCATCCTGTTATGATTATGTTTTTAAGTTGCAATAAGGTTGGACCGATGCAGAAACACAAACAGCTGATTGTCCACGGGTTTCCAGAACATCGTCTGCAGCTTCACGGAGGACTACTCACCCTGCTGAGGTGATGAAGCGAGGCCTCTGCAGCTCCACGCTCTGCACCAGCAGCCTCGGCTCGAAGGTCCGGATCTCCACGTACCGGGGGAGGACGGCGATGATGTACGGGGGCTGGTGCTCTGAGAAGATTCAAAAACAGACAGGGAGTTCTAATAAAATATAAAACATGAACATAAAATGGACTGTCTATGCAGCATTGTGTTCCACTGATGTAACTATTTGGCTACAAGAGCACTGACAACATATTTTATTGCCGAATGGACATTCTGGGCCCAAAAATGAAATTATTGATTTTTGTCATTTTGACCTAAGACAACTTTACCTCACCTCACCTCTCCGCATTGAAAATGCCTCTTATAGTTTCCAGAAGCCAAGGTGAGGTCTTCAAAGTTTTTCCAACCATGAGTATTTCATTAACAATGATGTGAAACAGAGAAGCGACACACTGGAGCAGGAACGTGTCTGAAAAATGTTGATTTTCTCTAAACAGACTTTCGCTCTCGTGAGGTTTGAGTTTGACTTTTCGTGTCGTCCCGACCCAAACTGTCTGAAAACAAGTGCCTCAGCTGTGATTACTGAGTGATGGGGAGGAAATCCAGCTGGAGACAGTCATCTAGACAGGCCTGAGGTTGGACTTTGGATCTGGATTCAAAGCCTTTGCTTCAGCCATGAAGAGTTAGGACGGTCAGTTCGATGTATTTTGAACTGACCAGCACTCAGCCTCCACTGATCCCCCAAAGTCACCACGTCGACTATATCGAAACAAGGAAATTGCAAAGTGTATGAATGCTCGGAGGCTTTCCCCTCCATGTTTCTCCTTTCTGCATTTCAATGAGCGCAGAAAGAGAAGCCGTTTAACACAACATGAGAGCTCATCTGCATCAGTCCTGTCACAGGCTCATTAGTAACCCAGACCTGTGGTGTGTTAGTCACGGGATAAAAAAGCTGATGTGAAGCGGTGTTTCCTCTCCTGACATGTGGAAAGCAGCAGCACAGCTCAGACACTGTGGAAAAAGACTTTGCACAGTGGAAGAAGAAAAAGGAAGAGACAGCTCGATGACAACAACTGACAAAATAACTGGCTGTATTTGCACCAAGCGCTTCATTGGGCGTTAGTTCTGAGATCCAGTTACTGCTATGTGAACAAACCTGCTCCATCAGTGTGACGAGGAGAGAATAATGTGCTGTTAGAGCCACAGGCAGAGACAACACACACCGGCTAATGAAAGCGAATCACAGCAACATTTATATAGAAGCTGCATTTAATTCAACAGCAGGAAGTGAAACTTGTACCGAGTTTCATTTATGATTCTTTTTATAATTTATGTGAAACAAAAACCTGTGAGCTTATAAATTCACTGAAACCGTCTTAACGTGGTCGACACGGCAGCTTGTACTCCACCCTGATGTGATTCCCTGTTTTGTCCTCTGAGGTTTGGTTCTCTATCACTATGTGCAAACTCTTTAATATTAAGCAGTCTGATAACTTACAGCAGACAGTGTCCTTGGCAAAAATCAATAGATGCTTATATTTGATACCACAAACTATCTAAAAGCAATACGGTCATTAAAATGCGACTAAGCCAGCGACTCTTTGGGGATTTCACTGTTTGGACAGAGTGATAAGAAAAGCACAACAAAAAAATTAGGCCGATTTTGTTTTTCTCCCTCGAGCGAGTCGTCTGCCAGGGGTGACACATTCTGGCTGAACACATTCGGGAAGACGAAGCCGCACAGAGAGCTGGGGAGGATTTTTGTGTTTTTGTTACTCAGCACGTGAACTTTTGACTTTGCTGTCAGTTTTTATTGATATTGAGTACGAGTTAACTCCAGCAGAGACAACAAGAGTCATAAAAGCAGAGAAAAGCGAATCATGTCGTAGCTTCTTTTTCATAGAAACAGAAATGTAACAATGTGACCAGCTCAGAACCAACATGAAACAGAACCAAGTGTGGCTCCTGTCATGGTGCCTCTTTCTTACCCATTGCTATCGGGATGTCTGTCCAGTTCAGGGCACACTTCTGCGTGCAAACGCCCTCTTCATTCAGTACCACGGTTAGATCATCCTGACCAACAGCCACCTTCCCATCAGCCAGTGGTGCGACCAGAGGCTCCAGCTGTTTCCCGGTGGGGAAGAGCTCCTTGATGGAGCCACGGCCGTCCATCTGTTTGACAGGAGAGAAAGTACGAGTGAGTCTGAAGATACAAAAACCTATTAATAACATCTCACAAACTTCCTGTGTGAGGTCAGTTATGAAGGGCTTTAAACAAAGAAGAAAACAACATTAAATAAAAGCTGATTAGACGAGCAAACATCAGACGATGAAAGGAATAATAAGAGGAGGAGAGAGAAGAGCAAAACAAACAAATTCAAGGACAAAAAACAGAAGAGAACTAATTATATATCAGCCTGCTTCGAAACTTTTCAAGGCTGTATTAAAGTGATGCTTCTTGTTGTCGATAGCTACAGAAAACAAAAACCTCCTCTCCTGCAGCACGTACCCGAATGAGGTAATAGTCCCGTTTGAAACCAACACATATGGAGTTTTCACACCAAGCCATGGACTTTGGAATATCTGGAGCACCAAAGTCCCCCTGACAGACAAAAAGAAAACACTCAGGTGTCTGAACGTGTCAAAGGACCGGGCAGAGAAACTCTAAATCTGGCTCATGTCGCGGTGACTCATATCTCAGATATATCTGCTCTCACCTGCAGCTCGTGGAACTCTCGGTCCTTCCAGTAATAAAGCTGCAGCTTCTTTTTCACTGCGACGCACATCCTCAACCTTTCCTCTCCTGAGCTGGTTTGCTGAGGACAAAAGAGACAAATTATACAAAGCAAATCAGGGAAATATAAAAGTGTAACACACTCATTATGAACGTGTCTTTGACTGTGCCATGAAACTGGACGGGAACCAGAGTTTTAGCCCATTTACTGCAAACTGCATAGATGTTTCTCCTCAGCTAACAGAAACCTAACGCAATGAACATCATATCGCTTTTTCTTCTTGTCAAGCAAAATCTGAAGCAGTATAAATGAGCGTGGGCGGTTTATGTGCTGGTGGGAGGAAGCAATGAACTCGACACACACTGATCTGCATACAGAAGTGGAACTGCTCTCCCGTCTCCTGCTCTTTATTTGCTTTTGTTAATTCAAACGCCACTAAAGCGTCACTAAAATGTGATGATGGATTATCAATCTAAATCCTTTAAGACTCGTTCTTTTCTTACCTCACTGAAATTAATTACAAAAACTAAAACGACTGCCTGGAACAAACAGCTTCCCTCTGTTACATCTGCTTTTTTCTCTTAACCCGTCGGCTAACTCAGAGCAGTATGAACCGATACTAATGCATGTCACATCATATATGTGTTATGTACACGATAGCGGAGCTGTACATTAACAACGCTGCAGGAACGCTGCCTGAAATACTACACGCCTGTAACCGACCTGCAGGTCACAGGCGAAGAGCGTGGCTCCTTTGGCTTTGGGCAGCACGGTGATCTGCTGGAAGGTCAGGAGGTCGTGGACGTGGATGTTGTTCTCTGCAGGAGAAACACATTTTAGATCCTGATGAGAGATGAACGCTACGTTTGTGTCCACACACACACACACACACAGATTACAGTTTCATGGGTGAAGACAGGTGGAAGTCTAACCAGCATAATGTTTTTAAATTAAAAATACATGAGCGGGGGAAACTTACCGAGAAGACTGACAAGGATTTTATACTGTGAGACAACGTAGAGCTGCAGAAAGAGAAAGAAACAGAAATCAAACATCAACCAGGACTGAGAGCACAAGATGTTTAACCAACCAAAAGTCTCACCTACACATGCTAAACTGGCATATGGAAGCACCTTAACGTGTGGGGGTTCATAAGAGATGAAGTCAGCGAAGTATGAAGCTTTGTTTACTGTCCTACTGTTATAATGTCAGGACAATACAGTTTGTAGTTCTGCTTTACGCATAAATTAGTCTGCGCTCAGACCTTCGTGTAGCTTGGAAATCAGCGAATAACATCTCATCTGTAATATCTGTAACAGGATGAAGAGACTCAGAGTGTCACACCGTCTACAGATCACACACCAGCTCCGACATAAACGGAGTCTGAAGTGTCACACTGTGGTTTGTAGTTTTATTCACTGTATTGGGGAAGATGACGGACAGATAATCGCTGATTTTTAACACTGACTTGAACAAAGATCCTGCGTGTCTGCTGACTTCTTTGCATCGTAAACATTTTGAAGTCTGACCGCAGACCTCGGACACTGGCTGGGTTGTTACTGATATGAGACCTATGGAGCATCTGACATATAAGACACGTATTCTGTACGATCTGGTCACTATTCTTGAAATATGTATCAGCACTAGACTGTGACGTTGTGCTGAAGGGTACACACACACACAGGATGAACACATAACCGACTTGCTGTGGGGGTTACACAGACTACAACATGTACATGTTGAGTGTTAGTGATGTTGTACTGTAGACAAATATCAGATGCAGGTGCTGCCTCCAATGGATCTGTGTTATTGTAGTTTATTAGGCTGTTTATGAGGCCTACACAGCCTCGTGTTGAAGTGTTGATCAGAGTATCTGAAGTACAGGAAGTTGAAACCGGCATTGATTGGAGATCCTGCACCGTCTCTTCAGTCTTTCCCTTTAATACTGTGTTTGTTTGTTTGTTAAATATTAATAATAATGTTGAGAATCCTCTGTGTTTATCCTGTAATCTGATCTACCTGCTGAATCTTCTTTGAGAAGTTCTTGTTGGATTTCTCCAGCGTCACCTCAAACCGGTTTGTGCCTGCGGAGCAAAGAGACGATCAATGTAACGCTGTAACACGGTAAGTTGAGGAGGTAATCGATGCAGCGCCGTCACATCTCTCGGCTCTCCGTACCTGCATCCTTCTTTATTCTGTAGAGGAGAAGGTGCCCCGGCTTTGTCCCCACGAGCAGCCAGTCCTCTGCGGGAAGATGAAAACTCAGAGTCAGTTCAAAGATGTGATCTGATCATTCATATCAGGGTAAACAAATCAGCTCTAAGACAAGAGGGAGACCCGAGCCTGCGGGTCAGTACCCGCCCAGAGGGAGCGCTTCAATGTCAGACAGCAGAAGAGAAGCTGTGAGCTCCATGAAGTGTCAACAACTCACCCCAGGCCGCGAGGCAGTCGATCTGGAGAGGAAGCTTCTCCAGAATAGGCACCGGCTCATACGCGTCATGCATGTTGGAGCTGATTCAGACGGAGGATCGATCCCCGCTCGGACCTCACAACAGCTGACTGACCAACCGACCTCCGAGGGCTTCGTCAGCGCGGTTCGGCTTTAAATGTCGCCATTAACCGACAGTGCAACCGAAGGCTCGTCCGTCTGTGGCGTTAGCCAGCAGCTACCGACCAAAACAACAGCTGATCGTTAGCCTGCTAGCTCAGAAGTTAGCACGGCCCCTAAACATCGCCCCCCGTCAGTCCGCGCGCAGCACAGACGGTCGGTTACTCGAACAGACGACACATTTGGTTAGCTTAGCTCAGTGAAGCGCGCCGTCACGGGCGTAGCTGTTAGTTTGTGTTAGCCAGGTTAGCCTCGCGCTACTTCCTCCTGTTGTGTTGTTGACGACGGCTGCGCGAGGGGAGCGGGGTTTGACAGGCACGTGACTGGAGGTCTGAGCGCTCACGAGGAACGAATTAAAGGCGCAGTGCCCGAATTTGTAGTCAGCGCAAATCTCGCGAGACTTCAGGTTTTTCATTTAAAGGAGGGGTCTCCAGCACGTCAATGCTGAATGTGAGAAACTACAAACACGATAAAAAAGTTCATGTAAATAATAATTATGCATGATTTTTTTTACCAATCATAAACACATACAGGCTAATAACCCAGAGTATGAACAGGTTAATACGGTGAAATAAAAGTTAAATAAGATAAATAAAATAAATATAAAAGTTATTACAGGCCAAGCTAAAAAATCTATCTCCTTGCAGCTCTTCACCTTTGTGAGTCTTTCTGTACTGCCCCCTCCCATGCAGACGGCTGCATAGAATAATACAGATGAGTGCTGCACACTCCACAGGACCTCTGCTTGCTGTTTGTTTCATTTTTGGATACATTTAATATTACAGCTCTTTTTTGGAAGTAGCTAAGTTGTTTGATAATAAATCTGAGATATTTTGCTATACATGTATTGTTTAGCACTGAAAGAACACTGTAAAAGTAAAATGCAGCTGGTGGTGAAAGGAAGTGACACATTAATGCATACACAAACTGACGCTGTGTCTGTGTTTAAATACAAATTTTATTTGCAGGACATATGCAAAAAGCCATACAGTATCATCAGTTTCACATTACAATGCAGACTCACATCCAGGAATTGGGCTTTTGTGTCTCTCTAAAATAAAAAATATCTTCAACAAGACTCAGATAAATATATAAAAAAACATAAATTAAGGAATTTAGAATATTCACACATACTGCAGTAGTTTGCACGAGGACGGGAATATAACTCTGCCACATAAGGCAAGATTAATTTGTGAATGAGTGTGAATGTTACAGGCTTAAAGGAATCTGTTTTGTTTTTTTAAAACTATCGTGTGCTACTGAATTTAGGTGAAACTCAATGAGTGGAGGGAGTGAGACAGATTACATACATACAGTAAACACGTCGAGTCTCTACGGCTTATGTGAAAAAAGAAAAAGTCCCTTTGCTGACTTGAAGTGGACGCACTGCTGTTATGTGAAAAGCTACAAACTGTGACTTTTTGTAGAGATGAAGAGAAATCAAAAATCTTTAACAGATCTTTTGACATGAAACAGTTACCACAGGTGTGACCAGTGATGCTAACTAAGGTTACGGTCGATTCAGGTCGGATGAAGTCAGGGTCATCTGGAAAGAGTCTGCTGCACTAAATGGGGCTGAACCTTTATTAGAATCATTGGAAAGACCTGCGCTGTGATAAAGGTCTATAAAAGACCCGTGGCTGCACAGCTTGCTTGAAAACAGGTCAGGAAATGTTTTTCTACCTCACCCGCTGAGCAGCCTTGAAAATCAGCAGTATTAGTCACACTTTGAGTTGGTTGAACGATCTGAGCATGATCTGATGACACTGTATATGCTACAGTATATATTTGAACAACAGGGTCATTACATTCTCAGTCTGTTCCAGTTAACACAAGAACCCTGATCCTACAGATGTTGTACCCTGACATATGTGATATTTTTCAAGTATCCATATTCACTGATGCAGCCATGTTTACAGAGTAAAGGTAGCTTATTTATTTCTATAATCAGGATTACCCAGTTAGCCAGACAACAAAGTGAAATGTGTTAACAATGTGACATTAAGAAATGAGCTCAGGAAATCCTCATCGGCACGGTAAAAGAATTAAAACATTGTTTTCTGGCTAAATGATTAATCATTTCAATATTAAATATATTTCTTTAAGTGATTTATTAAATATATAACAAATCGAAACACCTGCTGAAAACGGCGTGTTTTCTTTTTATACATTTAATTTATGGCACAGCACATCTCTTAAGATAAGTGGCCGTCACTGTGTTGGCTTAAATATAATCTTATTATTCACAATAACTTCCTCTGTTCACATCGCTGGCTGATTTAAGCGCCAAGAATCATGATTTGTACAAATTTGACCAATCCGACGCTGTGGTCAGGGAGGAGGCCGCCGTGCGCCCTGTTAGATATTGACAGACTTCAATAAATATTCTATTTTCTACAAGGACACTGTAAATGTCTTCTTCCTACTTGATTTTGGCCGAGTGTGTGACATTAAAAAAAAACTTTCAAACAAATAAAGTTCACCAGCCTCCCAAAATCCCGACATTGACATCAAAAGCCAATCCGCCCAGACACAGCTCACACAGTACTGCCTTAATATAAACACACTATTCATGCTTCTTTGAGCTTATTAGTGCTGCACAATATCTGTGAAATTAAACTAAAAATGTAAAGTGTCTGGAGAGCACAGCTGGCTTTGCCCACATTTTTTTTTTTTTGGTAGTTCGATCACTCAGAACGCATTCCTCGCTGCCTCAGTGACGTCGCCATCTTTTCACTCTCACACTCGTGCTCGCTCGCTTCTACTCCATTTTGGATCGCTCCATCTTGGTTTTCAGGATTTCCTGGAGAAAAAAAAGGAACGCAGATTAATGCATGTGCAGTAATGTGATTGTGGAATGATGGCACAGGAAAAGCCGGCGGCGTTTTAAATAGAAATCATGGGACAAGCAGGGTGGAAGTAAAAGGAGCCTTTACCTCTTCCTCATCGAGCATTACAGGGAGCGCTCTGTGGAGAGAGAGGGAGGCAGTGATTATTAATGACTGTCAGTATTTGCATACAGTGAAGCACATGTACTGTACTACACAAAATGGAGTATTTCCATTTTGTACTACTTGACACACGACTTTTACAATGGAAATATTGCACTTTTTACTTTTCAAATGAAGATTTTACATAAAAATAAACATCAGCTTATAAAATACAGTTTGTAAAAGATAAAACCAGCCGCTGCTCATGTCTCAGATGTCTGAGTCAGGACTTTTCCCCTCTAAACCTTTCAGATTTAAAACAACAGTTTGACTTCCCAAGAGTTTAAATTATAAATCACGAGTCTGAAATATTAAAAGAAATTTATCTCACATTAATCATCGTTACAAATGTACTCGACTTACACGTCAGCAACAGTTGTAGGAATGTTCTCCTCGACCCATTTTAGGTCTTCATCCTGGAAGAAGCAGAAAAACAAAATGATTCAATTAAATGTGAAAAAAACAATACACACTATTCATTTACTGTTTTATTTATCAGCACTCTTTATTATTTATTGAGACGTCCACAGAAGACATTGAACCCACCTCTTTACTCAGCAGTTTCTGGGAGCCATTAGAGTCGGGCTTCGAGCCTCTCATCTTCATCCCCTCTGAAAACCAGCAAAAATAAACCAACTGAAATCACACAGGAGTCTTTTGTGCAGTAACATGATTAGAAACATTATTACATTTTCCATTTATACTATTATATGACGATCAGATGAACATTTCTAAAAGAATCTGTTCTCCACGTATCTATATCAGATTTAGATCATGGCCTCGGTAGCGCCGGGATACACAGCTGACGAGGTCGTCTTCACGGATCTGATGTCAGATTATTTGCAGATGAGCACGTTAATCACAGGAATAGAAGTTTTGTAGCATCTCGAGTTTACTGGAAATCATAGCTGACACGTGCATCAGAAGAAAACAGATAATAACAGTTAAATATGAAGCAATTAAGACGCCATCAGAAAAGACTGTGACTTAAGTGTTTCCATGTTTAGTGTGTCGATGTGACGAACATCTTCATCCCTGCAGCCATCAAAGCTTTTAAAGCAGAGTCATAGATCAGAGATTCACTTCAAACTATAAAGTTTAAATAAGCAGCTGATATCTATATTTCTGTGCAAATATTAGCCTGATTACGGATCAGATGTGTTTACAAGAAGACAATACTGGTGAGTGGTGCTGCTGCAGGATGAGGTCTCTATGTTTACAGAGTATGTGAACTCTATCTGAGCTGTACTCCATCTACTTTGTATTCTAAACACTGTCCGACGCAGCCGTCCTCAATAATAAGGAGTTATTAGAGAATTTACCGAAAGCCTCATTCAGCATGGGCTCCTTGGCCTCTTCCTCTTCATCGTCTTCATCAATCAGAGGAGAGTGGGAGAACCTGAGAGAAAACAGAGCCACAGATGAAATACAACTACTGACAACTTCAAATGGCAGAAATGGTTTCAGGCTCCAGGATCAGCCCTGTGTGTCTCAACCTCAGCTAAGCTTTAATCTGCAATTAATTAATAAGTCCTTATCAGCGATCAGAGATGCCTACGGGCTCGACTGTAAGCATGAATGATTATGACAGAGTGATGTAAGAATGGTTATAAAAAGCCGTGAAGTTTGAAAGTAAAAGGAGTTGGGATCTGCAACCAGCTGTCTCTCTGTCATGTTTTATCAAGTTTCCTCCACAACAGCCCCGTGATCCAGACGGACTCTGACCTCTGGCTGTTAGCAGAGGGCCGCAGCAGCACCATGATCACCAGCAGAATGGTGGAGAACAGAAGACGCCAGAAGGCGTCGTCTACCCACAAATCCCTCCAACCCTGAGGAAAGGACACACACACACACACACACACAGAGGTTGATGTTATCAGGTTCACTTTTCATCTCCGTGTGTACACGAAGGACTGAAACCCAAACACAGCACGATAATCAATCAATAACAGAAAATAAACTGACCGTCTGGCAGTCCACCAGCTTGAAGACTTTGGTGGTCCAGATGATGAATATGATGGAAGCTGCAGACACAAAGCAAAACAACAGACTCACTCTGAGGTCTGTGAACAATATGCAAATAGGAAAAACCTCCCACAATTAGACAAACTCATCTCAGACAAAGTGTCGGCAAAATATGAATCCATTACTTAAATACATGAGCGGCAGTCCTGCCTGGTTTCTTTCTTTGATTGTCTGTACTGCGTCTGAAGCTCACCTGTTGTTCCTGCTTTTGTTCCAAGTTTTAGTTTTTTTGCATTTTCATTTGTATTTTGAATCACCAGCTGCCTTTTAGCTTGTTTAGCGTTCCTTTGTGTTTAATCCCTGCTGCAAGTGAGTGAAGATCCGCGGTCCACACCCGAACCGCTCTGTCTGTTTTTCATTTTCAAACCGATGTTGCATCAGTATAATTTGTCGGATTTCGTGCAGCTTTTTGCAACACCTACAAACAGACTTTGATGTGTAAAATCGACAGAGTTCCACTTGAACTGATCACAATGACTCATCACATCTCTGCTGAGAGGCAGCTCATCTTAGAGTCAGCCATACTCACCGAGAACAGAGAAGATGAGCGTGTTGGTGAAGTGCTGATACAAAGAGAGTTTCACCACATTCCTGCGTAGCTTCAGGAGACGAGTGGTTTGAGACAGACTGATGAAAATGTGGATGCAGATTAAGGAGAACATACAGCTCATATCTGCAAAGAGAATGAGTCACATCCTGATTAGCCTGGAGTAGAAGTCTGACTGGTCTGATAAAGGATATCCACCACATGACACATGAGTCAATAAGGGAGAGGCTGAGATTAGCCACCAGGGCGACCGTCCCATAAAATCCCTGGAAAAAGAAGAAAGAAACATGAGCCTGAAGGACGGCAGAGCGAGGAGTGTTTCAGCAGACTGAGAGAGAAGAATTCATTCATTGTGAGGGCAGTCTTTTAAGATAAGAGTGTGTTAAGATATGAAGACTGAAGTTTCCTGATATCTGCTCTCCCTCTCATCCTATATTTGTTTCTATAACTTCTTCTTGTGACTTTTTGAACTTGCTGCTTGCTGTGTCTTTGGATGCTTTTTGAATATGACTCTTGGATCAAATTTGTCATTCCCTATCTTCATCACATGTCTGCCTCACAGAGACTGAATCCCTGTGTAACCCCCCCTCTCTCACCTCCTCTACTCAAATCAAATTTATTTATATGGAGTGCCTTGAAAGCCGTGCCGGGCAGGAGTTTTATGTAAAAATACGCCACCACGATCGGCATCAACCAGCTTGCAGAGGCTGCTGTCCTGTCTGTTGTTGGCTGAAATGATGAATGAAGGTTTTCTTGTCTCTCTTTGATCTATGTTGGGACACAGTGAGTCTTTACTGACACAGATCAGTCTGTCCTGTGCCTCACACTATCTGATGCTAACAAGCTGCAGCTGTGCAGAGTGCATACCGCTGTTCATGCTAATTACAGTTAGCTGTTTCACCGTAAACAATGCAGCATGTAACACTACAGTTTTTAATTTGTTCTTATTGAGATCAGTTTGCTGTTCTCTCTTTAGTCTTCCACCGCACTAATATTAAACTGCACTGGCTGTCACCACGTTACAAACTGGACTGAAGTCTCGAGGATCATCATTTTAGTGAGCAACTAAGAAAATAACAGGATATGAAAGCCCTGTGTGACATCTGTCACTCTACCTAAGCTAAAATAAATATGGAGGCCGGTGGAGTTCATCCATAGTTGGTACTTACACCTGTCACTCTTAGCACACCTTCCACAGAGGAGAAGAGCAGGTAGAGAAGGCCGACGGCTACCAGCCGGTGCACCGTGGTGCCCAACCTGGGCCTAAACAAGTGAGGGCGAGTTCAGTTATACTGAAAAAATGTTAAACATTCAAAATGACGTGACACAAAAGGTGAGGTCATAGAGGAAACTCACCTGACTATGCCGTATCCAAGACTGACAATGAGGACCAGGATTCGAGCTAGAGATCTTTTAAGAGCAGAGAGCAGCTCGGCAAAAATCACAGCGCCTTGAACTGTCACGAAAACAAAAGGACGATTATGAAGAGAAATATTCCACAGACAAGCAAAGAGGTAAAACCAACCAACCGTAGTCTCCTTTGTAACGGATGCTCTGGTACTCCGAGTAAAACACGGCTTTTTCCAGCATGCCGAGGATGATGACGGCGCCGATCCAGAACTGGATCCGCAACAGATCCCTCCAATAACAGGCGCACCAGAAGAGCCAGAGAGCCCCAAACAGCACGTACACGATGCACATGATCATGAAGAACTGTGGCGGACAAGAGGGAGAGAAAGCTGAACTTTACTGCAGAAGGCCACATCATGTGAATGTAAGTTTCATCTTGTCTTGCCACACAATAACCATAAAAATCCAAACAGCCTCTCTTTATATCATTTATAGCACACACCATCATGAGGGGCCAGTCTGCTGGAGAAGAGTAGTCATGCGGTCCCCTCATCTCGACTTTCACTGAGGACAGGAAACAGATAAACGTCACAAACTTCCTGTTTTGTTTTCATATAAAGAGATTTCAGAGCGTTTGAAGTGAGATGCCGCCGGTTCTCACTTGTGAAAGCGAAGCGGAGCTGCTCTACTCCGATGTCTTCTTCCTCGGCTCGGGACACAGGCTGCACTTTCACCATGAACAGATACGGACTGTCCTCCCAAGCTTTGGCCACCGCACTCAGAACCTGCACAAAGATGTTTGTGAGCAAAGAATCGTTTTAATGCAGACCGACTAAAACTAGAAATCAAGACTACGCCATCAGTATGAGACAGAAAGTTTCCACGGTTACGTTCCTTTGTGATATTCGTGTTATAAATCTGGTGAGGCGAGAGTAAGCGCACCATCAGCTGAGTCTGTATCAGAGCAGCTAATGTTAACATAACCAACAAACTGGGTAGCTCTAAACCGACTGTCGATATGATTATAGCCTCTGGGCTGCAAGACCATCAGCCATCTATCAAAACATCATCCACAACAACCACAAATGCAGCTGCAAACGGAGCAATAACCACGTCCACAGCTTCAGCTTCAGCCATAGTTCAGTCTACAGCCATGCAGAGCTGATACAGCTGTGCACACAGCCAGTGGACGTGCAGCCTGTTGGAGCTGAGATCAAGACATCCAAACCGTCTCATTCAGTGAGGTGAAAACTATGAAGTAACACATGACATTATGTCGCAAATGAAAACGGTGTGGACAAAACCAAATAAATTTCAGATTCTTCAAAGTGGCGCCATTTGTTCTGATGATTCATCAGCTTCATGAGGTCGTCATGATCCATCTCAGATGTTAATTAGTGCAATTTATTTCCTTCTTAATGCGTTTCTTGTTCAGAGGTAACAGACAGTAATCCATGTTGCAGCATTTTGTTCTTTATTCCAGGTGACGACCTCGTGGAGCTGAAGAGGAGCAGTGAACTTCTGACTGACAGTGTACATTAAAAGTAATAACAACACGTCTTACCGGCTTGTCAGACCAAATAAAGCTCTGATTCGATGGGTCACTCTGAATAGAACACATAACATAATGTTAAAGTGAATAGACGACACACACAAACACACACAAAAACACACAATGCTTCATAGAGTTTTTTAGATATTACGGTCACTCCATCCATGATCGGTGACTCACCTTCGGGCTGCTGAGCGGCTGGTATGGGTTGTAGTAGTCTGCATAATACGCCTGGTCGAGAGGTCAGAGGACAGAAACAGACATTAAATCATAAACACAGAGGTTAGACTCATACTGCTATCCACTGTTAGACCTTTGTTATGTCACAAACCTTTGGTAAGATGAGGGTGGAGCAGTTCTCAAAGTACATGTAGCCCTGGCTGTAGTAGCCACTCCAGCCGTCTTTCAACATGTGGTCCATTCCAAACATGCTCATCGCTTTGTTGTCCTACAGAAGGACAGTGGGGGGGACGATTAACGACACCATAAAACTATGAAGATGTCTCCTGTGTTTCAACAAACTAAAACATCTGACGGCTTCATTCGGCCGTTATTCATGCTTCATTTCATAACTGCAGTCACTGTGTGTGCTGTTAACATTCACGGCTCATCAGTGGACTGAAGTCAGTACTCACTGGTGTGTTGAAGACTTCATTGTAGCACACGGACGAGCGCAGGTACCAGCTGATGTTCAAGGCCACGTTTCTATCACATGACCCCGGGTCACTCAGGACTGTGGAGAGACAGAAAAGATGAAAAGGGTGGAGCGCTGGATAATCAGATAATAACAAGGAGCAGCTGTTCCTCATCATCACACGACAGGAGTTGCTCTGTTTGTTGTAATCTAGTTTTACGTGTGCAGGTTCTCCCTGACCTCGTCGTTCTACTTCTATTTCAAAAAGGTGACTTCCACTTTCTCCCCCTACGTCATGTTGCTGCATTGCATCCTGGTTTATTTTCTGCCACCGTGGGGGTAGACGTCAGTACTTTATGCTGATGACTCCACATCTGCAAAGATTGCTCGGTGCATTGGATCTCTCTCTCCGTCTGTAAAGTCTTCTCTGAGAAATGTTGGTGACACGTTAAATCACTCGTGTTCTTGTTTCTTCCACCTGAGAGACGTCAGCTTGACGCTTATATCACAAGGTGAATATCACAGGTCTCAGCGAGGCGCCTCTGGACCGTCTCCAACAAGTCTGCTTCACACACACAGGATTCATTATAAACTTCTTCTTCATTTATTATTTGAGATGATATTATTATTATTATATATGTACATATTGTATAATATATGATTCTATATTATTTCAAACATTGATATTTTGATCACAGTTCCAGTTAAACCTGCCCTGCAGGTTGCAGGATATCAGGTGTAATGTTAAACACAGTCTCAGTGTTGTGTTGTCTTCTTCATGATGTGTGCAATGAGTTCACAGTTCTCGTGACAGTGCACTTCCTGCTTTTTATTATCTATTATTGGCCTCAAACCTTTTACACCACATACCACCTCTGAGTTATTTGACTACAGGTGCAATAAGTACAACAAGAACCAGAGCTGCTCAGGTGGAGAAGGCATCCTGATCTACACCTCTCTTTCTTATAGTTTCATTTGAAGCAACACAAAGAACATTTTTGTAACAAACAACTCGTGTGTGTGTTGTGTTTGTGTGTTGCAGTGTCACAACCTGACAGGTTCCAGAATAAACACGACAATGCGGATGTGCAGTGTCTCGCTTCACCAATCAGACAAACAATGTGTGTCTTATTGTTCAAATTAAAATTACTGGTCGCATAAATTATGCAATTCTCCAACCCTGTTTAGGGAAGTAACAACAAAACGATGCGTCATAAGAGATCGCATGACTTACACTTCATGTAGACGGTGGTGTTGGCGTACAGCGTCTTTCGAAACACGACATCCTGCGTCTGAAATCAAAGAGACAAACCGGTTCCTGGGTTAATGACGTGACACTAAAGAGTTCAAATATTGAGAGAATATCTGAGGGAAGAATGTGCAGAAATGTCAGTGCGGTGTGATCATTGAACAAAAGGCAACAGTCTATAATATAAAGTGATGTAACACCATTAATCTGAATATTATAATTAACTGCGTGGAATCTTAATTTTAACGTTGAAGCTGCTGAAGGTGGGCCCAATTTAAACTGAGCAGCTTGTGCTGCAACATCCCCGAGGAACAATCATTTATCAGTTATTACATTTATATCAGAATCACTTTAACTGACCTAACTATATACCATGTATGTAGTTATTTTATGTCTTTCATGTTTTGTTTTTATGTTATCTTTTAAACTGTGCTTATGTTTATAAGTGTGTGCACAACTGAGAGCAGTGTGAGTGTGTGTACACACACCTGGCCAATAAAGCGATTCTGATTCTGATTATATATATACAAAACAGATCAATATAATATAAATAAATAGGTAGATATTACAGTATGTACAGTCACAGCACTGAGCATGTGTGTCAGAACATGTAAAGTAACTCAGTAACTTGGAAAGTACAATATCTGCTGGACTGTAGTAAAATATGAACAGAAATACTCACTAAGTACCAGAAGCACCTCTAAACTGCAGGTACACTTATTATAAACACTTCTCCACCTATGCAGACTAACTACAACACTTCACCTGTCAGTGACTCTGACGTGTTTGCCTCATCCATCCATCAGAGGACCGGTTCCACCGGTTAACATATCAGGTGTATCAGGAAATAACAGCACACCTGACAGACAGGTGTGACTTAAATTAAGCAATTAAAGATGAGAGAATATAAGCCAGCTGGTTTCTAAGCAGAGGTTCATGATGTCAGAGCAGTGAAGACAGGACTGTGTGTGTGTGTGTGTGTGTGTGTGTGTGTGTGTGTGTGTGTGTGTGTGTGTGTTGAAGAGCTGCTACGGGCTAGTTAGCTACCCGGGCTAACAGCTGCTACTGAAGATTTAGCACGCCAGGCTAAGTACTAACCGTAAACACGCACTGTGTCGGATGTGTGTGACTTAACACTCACCGAGTTGATGTCCACGTTCCACACGGAGACCTCTGCCGCCGTCCCGAGGCGGGAAACTAACGCAAAGAGCAGCAAACCGAACGGACGCGTCCGTCCAGCACCGGGCATCTTCATTTTACAGGTCAGCTGCGCGAGGCGCCTTCAGTTCCGGGGCTCGTCTTGGTGCAGTTTACGCATGCGCCGGGAGGGGGCGACAGAACAACACAGGACA
This sequence comes from Nibea coibor, assembly GCA_023373845.1. Taxonomy (NCBI): domain Eukaryota; kingdom Metazoa; phylum Chordata; class Actinopteri; family Sciaenidae; genus Nibea; species Nibea coibor. The sequence goes on from CM041722.1 coordinate 24,516,218, forward strand.
GCGCGTCTGTCGCCCCCTCCCGGCGCATGCGTAGATAAATACTGAGGAAAATATATATTATTTAGGAAATAAAAATTGTTATTCATTTAGAAAAATAAATATTATTTTTCTAAATAATTATTTTTCTAAATATTTATTTTTCGGGAGTGTATCTGTATTTTTCTTGTGTGTCATTATCCTGAAAAATAAATAAATAAATAAATAAATAAAATAATAGGATAAATAAATAAAAGGAACGTTTTCTCAAGATGTCGATTCTTGAGATAATGCCATAATTAATTTGAGATCTTGAAAACAAAAGGATAGTCTATATTTAAATCTTTGCAAGCCCAGCATGGACCAGAGTATGGAGGGTAGCTGGAGAGGGAGAGGCCGTTTCACCTCCTGGGCACTGCCGAGGTGCCCCTGAGCAAGGCACTGAACCTCTAACTGCTCCCACGACGCCATTATGTGTGGCTGCCCATCACTCCAGCATGTTTGCAGCCTGTGAGCCCTCATGGTCTTTTCAGTGTTTATTAGCAATCCAACTCCTGATGTCAGTTTAATGAGAACAAGAAGACACAGCTTGTTTAAAGTAAGTTAGAGTTACCTAAAAATGTCCCACAGAAATAAAATATGTAAAGTTAGCTGAGGTAACATGGCACAGTAACGCACAGGTAATGCGGAAGTTTACTTTGAAAATCCACAACCGGAAGTGTGTGTGGTGTGACTCGCCCTCTGTGTGGTCGCTGCTGACAAGTTTGCACAGACGTACCGTCGTTCATGTTGACAGCAGCAGGCCGCAGGTGACTGTCAGCATGGCGGGAGCGAGCCAAAGCGTCAGGTACACGCACACAACAGCAACACGTGCAGCCTGTGGGCAGGAAGTACAGGTGTTTACAGTGCGTGCATGGTGGACTGTGTTTACCTGTAGGGTCAAACTCACCTGCATGCTGTCTGTCCACGTGCTTAGTGTTCTTCCTGTTTTCCACTCAGTGTTGCTCCTGATGATGAATGCAAAGAAAAGTTCAAGAAAAGTGAAGATGTTGCTTTTTACAGGTATGTTAATACACACTACACTCACAGATAACTCCACTATAAGAGAGTAACCTGTGTGTGTGTCATCGGTGGGAGCTGAGCTGCAGATTGTCATTTCCTCTCTGAAATCTATAACGTGTTCATAATCTCTCTGTGACCTGTGAGGCGGCAGACGCAGGGCCCGAGCCTGCAGCACCGAGCCCTTTTGGACACCATGGTGCTCACAGAGAAGGGGGCACGATTTGAACTGTTGGAGCCTGACACACAGGTCTGAACACACACACACACGATATTAGAGTAAATCAAATCCAAGGTCTGTCTGTCTGTCTGAGCATTGCAGTATATAAAAGTTGAGTTGGTGGTGTTTTCCTGCTGTGCTCGTGCACGTCTGTGTTTAATTTAAAAGCTGCTAAATTCTCTGACTGTGCACAGAAGCTAAACTCGAGTAGCTTTGTTAAAAATCCATATAAAATCTGCCCTCAGTAGCTTTCTAATGAATCACAGCGGCTTGTTGTCATATCTGAACTTTCACAGACGTCGCTGCTTCTCTCTGTGTCGCCTTGCAAAGACGACACTGTCAGGATTCTCATAGACGAGCTCCGGCCCATTAAAGCACGCTACCGAGTTCCAGATGTGCTAACGGGGGAAGAAGCACAGTGTGAACAGTAAGAGCTGCATCCATTATAATATCCAGTTACACAAGAGATGCTCCTTCTTTTTTTAGGCCTTTCTCTGCCGCGCTGAAAGCTTTGTGCGTGTGTTGTGTTGCACATCTGTGATTCTCAGGTTGTGTTTGTTGGAAAAGGGACTCAGAGAAATGTTGAAATGAATTTGTCAGGAGCTTCTTTTAACTCTGTCCAGCAGCCATGGTTGACCTTTCCCCTCCTCAACATCGGTCAGGTTGAGAGTGGAGAGGAAGTCGAAGGACTCCGTCACCCTTTCTTGGTTGTCAGGCCGTCACCAAGTCCGTGTGTGGCATTTCCCTTTCCGACTGGAGATCCTGTGTGACGACGAAGTGACGCTCACCTTCAACCATAAAGGCAAACTGTGGTTTGAGAGTCTGCAGGATGCTCCCAGGTGAGGATCTCACTGAGAACTAAACAACACACGAGGAAGTGATTTCAATCAGTTTGCTCTGTTTTTTTCTCTCTCTTTTCCTCTGGGCTGCATCTCATGATAGTGAGGTAAGGGAACACCAGCGCGGTGTAATTCTGCCCCCAGTTGAAGTCTCATCTGGTCTATAAATGCGTTTGTCCTTCTCCCCCTTTGTTCCTCTGACAGCTTCAAGACGACCACACAAGTTTATTATGGAAAGAGACTTTCAGGCAGTTTGTGGATATCAAAGCCAATGGTCTGTTCTTCTTGTCTGAACTTCATCCACCTCTAATGCGCCAGGAATATCACGTGTACACAGATCATTAGTGCATACGGAATAACTTGTTTATCTGCAGGTCCCAGCAGCATCGGCTCTGACCTCTGTTTCCACGGGTTCAGTCACGTGTACGGGCTACCAGAGCACGCTGACGGCCTTCAGCTCAGAGACACTCGGTACACAACACGCATGCAAACAGCACAGAACGTTAAGAGGTGTGTTGAGCTGCTTTCATGTACATGACGTCATGTCCTCTCACAGAGACGGGGAACCTTACCGGCTGTATAATCTGGACGTCTTTGCGTACGACGTGTACAGCCGCCTCGGCCTGTACGGGTCCGTGCCGCTGTTGGTGGCCCACAATCCCGACAGGACTATGGGCGTATTTTGGCTGAATGCATCTGAAACTTTTGTGAACGTTCATTACAGCCCACCTGAGCATCAGGTAACCTTTGTTTCAGTGTTACAGTCACAACATGCATCATTTTAGGGCCACGATAATCTGTCAAAGTTTTTATGATTCTCTAAGAGTCGGAGATTTGTGCAATTTGGGAAAACTACCTGATAATATGTTAGGAGTGAGAAGTCGAGACTTTTTTACTTCATTTTGTACACAAAGGTGTGTAGAAATATACATTCATCGCCTCCATGATCACCCCAGGACGACCAAACACCCCCAGTGAAGAGGAAGCGGATGCAGCCTCACACGGACGTCCACTGGCTGTCAGAAAGTGGTGTGATCGACTGCGTGGTTCTGCTCGGGCCCGGTCCACAGCAGCTCTTCTCCCAGTATGCTCAGCTGACAGGTGTGTGTGTGTACGCAGCACTGAAGGTGTTTTATTGCAGTCCATTTAAAATCTCAGAATGGGTTACTATGTTTGAGTTTTTGATCTAACAAATCTATCCCTCCCTGTGTCAGGATATCAAGCCCTGCCTCCCCTGTTCGCCCTCGGGTACCACCAGTGTCGCTGGAACTATGACGATGAAGCTGACGTGAAGGCTGTAGATGCTGGATTCGATCGTCACGGCATCCCGTACGACGTCATCTGGCTGGATATCGAGCACACGGACGGGAAGCGATATTTCACCTGGGATCCTGCTCTGTTCCCTGAGCCGGCCGGCCTGCAGCGCCTCCTAGAGAAGAAGAAGAGAAAGGTCAGGTTTTACACACACACACACACACACCTTTGTCAGCCGTCGTGTTATTGATCGTGCACGTTGTTCTTGTCTTACAGTTGGTTGTTATAAGTGATCCCCACATCAAGGTTGATCCTGATTGGTCGCTGTACTGCGAGGCCAGAGACGGAGGCCATTTTGTGAAGAACAGAGAGGGACAGATCTATCGGGGCTCGTGTTGGCCCGGTAAAGTGTGACACGTACCGTGAGAAGCCTCAGCTGACATAAAAATAAACCTAATTTATGAACATTATATATCTGATCAGTTTTTATAAACCTCTCTCACAGGTGAGTCGTCTTACCTTGACTTCAGCAATCCACACACTCGAGCCTGGTACTCCAGATGTTTTGGACTCGATAAGTACAAGGTAAGACTAAAAACAATCCACAGATCTCTCTGTGTCTCTCTGCCTGTTTCCAGCTGTCATTGAATCCAGTTTTGTTTTTACATATTTCATCTTCTCACTGATATTGTTGAAGTGTTAATATCTGCTGCAGGGGTCAACGCCGTCGTTGTTTGTGTGGAACGACATGAATGAACCGTCTGTGTTCCACGGGCCGGAGCAGACGATGCCGAAGGACGCCGTGCATCATGGGGGCTGGGAACACCGTGAACTGCACAACCTGTACGGCTTCTTCCAGGTGAGCGGCCTCATCAGACTCCAGTACTTTTTGGATTAAAGCTGTTGTATCTTGATTCCCCCACTGTCTGACATCTGCTCTGCAGAAACATCTGTGGTGCCTCCACAACCTAAAACATGTCTGTCGCTTCATCCATGCTTTACAGTTTGTTTGCTCTTCGCAGCACATGGCCACAGCGGACGGTCTGATCACTCGCTCAGGTGGCTTAGAGAGACCTTTTGTCCTTTCACGCTCCTTCTTCGCTGGGTCACAAAGGTTTGGTATGTTTCTGAAATGAAAACTAAAGTCAGTGTCTCTGTGATGGAATCACGTTTGTGAAGTTTACTGCTCTGTTTGTTCTGACCCACAGGAGCGGTGTGGACAGGTGACAACGTCGCCAGCTGGGAGTACCTGAAGATCTCGATTCCAATGGTTCTGTCTCTGAGCGTGGCTGGGATAGTGTTTTGTGGAGGTGAGCAGAGTACTGTACAAATACCGTTAAAACTCTTTGCTGCTTTAATGTTTCGATGAGTTGCGGCCTCTCATTTCCTTCTCTGCTTCAGCCGACGTCGGTGGCTTTGTTCAGGACCCGGAGCCGGAGCTGTTGGTGCGTTGGTACCAGGCGGCCGCCCTGCAGCCGTTTTTCCGAGGTCACTCTGCAAAGGTGACAAAGCGTCGAGAGCCCTGGCTGTTTGGAGACGAAGTCACCGCTGCAATCCGCACCGTGATCCAAGAGAGGTAGTTTAAGTGAGGCCTGATTAAATGTCAGAGACAAATCAACTCAGACTTTCTCAAACTTTCTACACCGTGCACCACCTCAGGAAATATTCAGCTCTCCGAGTACGACAGAGGTTAGAACGGGTGGTTGTCACATTAAATAGCCTCTGAGCTAATACTGATCCTCACCTCTCTAACTTAGACTTTCCTTTCTGGAGCTACGAGTGCGCGTGCAGTGTTTTGACCTTATCTCAGTCATGGATGTGACGATCAGAGACTCCTCTGTGTCCTCATAAAACGATCTGCTGTCTGTCTTTTCTGCTCTCAGGTACTGTCTGCTGCCGTACTGGTACACTCTGTTTCACCTGGCTCACACCTCAGGTCTGCCTCCACTCAGGTGAGTTCTGCTGCCACCTACTGATCGTTGGCAGGACTGCAGGCCCCCTGTCAGCTTCTGGTATTGATTTTCCAGGCACTTTTCCAGGCACTAGAGGTCAATGTCGCTCACGTTTTGATGATGTAACCATGAACTTAAGTCTAAAATGCTGATTTAAACATATATAGATGGAAATGCTTGTTTTATTTCAAACTGACAGACCTCTGTGGGTGGAGTTCCAGAAAGAAGAGAGCACCTTCACTGTGGACAACCAGTACATGATCGGTGAATACCTGTTTTTGAATTTTTTTCTCAGTGTAAGCTGTTTTTTCTTTTTAAAGTTTAACTGTCTTTAACTTCCTGCAGGAGGAGCGCTGCTGGCCCGTCCTGTGACTGAGCCGGGTGTTCAACAAGTCAAAGTCTCACTGCCTGGATGTGGTGAGGTGAATCAACCAACAGTAACACATTCAGATGTTGTACTGTGTTCATGGTGCACATCAGCGTGGCTGTTATGTTAAGGCTTGTTTCTGTGATAGGTGTGGTACGACGTCCACTCTGCAGAGGTGTATGAAGGAGGCCGGACTCTGAGTCTGCCAGTCACACTGGACACAGTCAGTGTTTGTCTTCATTCACACAGCGGGGTGGTCGGACTGTAATGGACACTGACGAGATCAGTTTCATGTGATGGAAGCTGATTTTTCTGTTTCCTCCGTGCAGGTTCCCGTGTTCCAGCGTGGCGGCTCGGTGGTCTGCAGGTCAACAGGAAGCGGCTCCTGTACAGCCGAATATCAGCAGCTCCCCCTCTCTGTCACCGTGGCCCTCAACACTCAGGTGAGCAGACCTGGCAAACGAAACCAGAAGAAATACAGTCACAGTTATGAGTCATATTTCACAATCTCGTTCAACATGAAAAACGTATTTATCAAATATAAACTGAAGTATTTTAAGGCTGAGGAAAAGTCTGTTCTGTTCATGTGAGTTTAGCGTTGTGACATTTGTATCATTTAATTAGACTGCAGTCTCTCCTCTCTGCAGGCCGCCGCTGATGGTGAGTTGTACCTGGACGACGGCCACTCCTTCAGCTACCGTGACAGAAAGGCCTTCTGCCTGCGCCGGTTCAGCATGCTGTCAGGCCGTCTGGTCTGCCGGTGAGTCATAACTCACACCTCCTAAAGAGGGATCCAGATTTAGACCAGGGTTCTGCCTCCGGTTTTATTTCATGTCCTCGGTTTCTATGTCTGCTTCTGGCTCGAGCCGCGGTCTAGCGACTTAGACGGTGAATGAGAGAGAGGGAGGATCGAAGAAATGAAATGTTATTTTCAGATAGTTTCATAGTGGTTCATCCTGGATGAACACACACACCACCACACAGCCCTGCAGCGCCTCACCTGATGCCTGACTCGGTCTGAAGCGTTTAACCCTTCACACGTGATGATTTGATTTCTGTCGTTCGGTCTCTCAGTCCTGCCGGTGAAGAAGGAACGTTTGTCTGCGACATGGCGATACAGTCGGTCACCATCCTCGGCGTGAAGAGCAAACCGCCCGCGGTGGTTGTGCACGTGCCCGGTGAGCAGCTCTGCCTTTACAGTCACATATGTTCACTGTTTGACTGCAGCAACCAACATCAGACTCTCTTGTTTTTCCATCACCAGGAGCTAAAGACGCCTCGCCTGCGTTTCAGTACACGGAGAGCTGCCGCACGCTGACGCTGAGCGACCTGAACCTCAAAGCGATGACGGACTGGGAGATACGGATCCTGTAGATGAACACGTTGGTGACCTCCGACCTCCGCTGGATCTCTGCTTCATGTGAGGACAGCGTCAGATAAACTTCAGTCCAAACTGGTACCTGTGTACCTGTGGCACTCCACAATTACATGTGAATTATTTTACATTTGACTCAACGTCCGATTTCTTTTTAAGCACTTTAAATAAAAACGTTAATGCGTGCTTTAAATCAGGTTTGTTGACTGAATGTGAAACATCAAGAGAACAAAAGTCTGTGAATGATTTTATGAATAATCATCTGTGTGGTTAAATAAAGGGCGAGCTGACCTGCAGCTTCCAGTTTTATGTCATAACCGACCCTCTGTTATTCTTAACATCCTGTGTCATATCTATATTTCATATCTTGTAAAGTTCATATTTTATTGAAGAACATTGTGTTGGTGTGATGTCTGACCTCCTCCTCACACTGAAGTTTACTTATTGAAGAGTCACGCAGGTCAGAGAGGAAACAGCATCGAGTGTGAGAGTCAGAGCTGAACGCTGAAGCTTCCTGTGCACTTTACGTTTTATTACAAACACTGATTTATAGGAGAAATCAGTGAGAAAGACGAAGCAGTGATGCGTGTGTAACCCCACAAAGACCCGACATAATTAGATTACATTTTAAGATGCTTTGCAGGAGCAACAGCAGGATGAGACGTGATCAAAGATCCATTTTATGAGATGTCGACATATTCTGTTCATCATCTTACCTGCAGAGAAGAACAGGCTGATCGCTCAGACTCTTTACACACACTGGCAGCCTGTCGATCAGCTGTGCTGTGCGATGTGTGCCAGTAGAAATGTGTTAATGCTGATTCCTTACATGAACTTTGAAGCTCACCTCCTGTTTTCTTGCTTCCTCCTGTATTCGTGAACTTGCTGTGATTTACGTGTGAACTGGACTGTGGGAAGCAGAAATCGACCCAGCAGCCGGCAAAGTTTCTGATAAATATATGGCTCTTGTAATCTCTTTGTTTTTCCGAGCTGAGCTAAAAATGGATGAAACTATTGATAACGTTCGCCTGCTCTGGTTATGCTGAGACTGCTCAACGCTGAGCTCCATTGAGAACAGGTTTAAAGAGATTGAATGCCTTCTGCTGAGGCAGGGCATCCACCGACCTCTCTTTACATGCCCTCTGCTGCAGCCCGCTGGCCTTTGTGTCACCCAACAATGATGGCACCGTTAGCACCGCGGCCCGGAGGAAAGATCATTGTTCGTTTCAGCCAATGGGAGAGCGGCAGACAGACGTTTATGTGATGTGTGAGTCTCTGTGCATATGTGTGTATGTGCAAAGGTGAATGCATGCGTCTTTTGCATCTGCTCAGTGACGAAGGGAAGGGAGGACGTCACACAAAGAAAGAACCAATCAGGCATTAGCTGTTTGGATTTATGCCAGGGCTTTTAGGCTTGTAAGACTTTAGTACAAGTGGCAAAAGCCAGTTTAAAAAAAAACAAAACAAAAAAAGTCAGCTGAGACGAGATGCCCTACGCACCGGCTGGCTTTTTCTGTGACCGGTTGATCCGGGAACGAGAGAGGAGAGACGGGGAAGGATCCCTGAACAAGCCCCTCCGCTTCAACGGCCAGGACTACAACCTCCTGAAACAGGAGTACCACAAGAAGAAGAGCCTGTTCGAGGATGAGTCTTTCCCGGCCACCGTGGAGTCTCTGGGCTTCAAGGAGCTCGGACACAAGTCCAACAAAGTCAAGAACATCGTGTGGAAGAGGCCTAAGGTAGGAGGACGCAAAGTTAGATGGAAGCTTAGCGGCTGTGGGAGTTTACCTGGAGATGATCAAAATACTGCCGGATGAAGTTACTGTGTGTGTGTTGTTCATAGCTCTGATATGATGGATGTTTTCTTATTTATCTGAAGAGACAGCTGTGAGCTTGTCCCACAAAGACGGCCAACAGATCTGTGACTGACCCTTGCTCCGGTTTCTGCTCACTCTTCTTCTTTCTTGTTTGACAGGAGATCTGTGAGAACCCTCAGTTCATTGTTGGAGGAGCCAGCAGGACAGACATCTGCCAGGGAGATCTTGGTAAACGATGCCTCTTTTTAACACGCTGATGATTTGTGAGGTGAAAGTTCACTGAGAATGATTTAATTCAGGTTTTCTGTCAGCATGAAGGAGCGACTTTCTCTGAACATGAGTTAAAAAAAGCACAGTCACTGCGCTGTCTTTGTCTGGTGGTGCATTCACTGCCTCTGCATTGTTCAAACTCACTGATTGGAGCAAAAAAACACACAAGGCAGGTTGACAACACATGCAGTGCAGGACCATGTGAGGCTATACATACTGGAAGCCGCTCTGCACTGTCTGTATTCAGGGCGGATCCCCGCTCAGGCCTCCCGGCCTGCAGCGGCCTCTCCACATATTGTGCTTATTCTTTTGGAAGAGAATCCGAACAGCAGCACTTCTCATTGTTGTTCGATTCAAAACCGCAAATAAAAGGGGGACCAAAGGGGGGACAAAGGTCCCGGTGAAACACCGTCCACTCATTCTCATGTAGAAAAACTTACATTGTTTCCTGTCAACACACACCTGGACAATCGGAAACCGCGAGCGTCAGCACTCGGTGGGTCTGTCTCCTCCAGCAGAGAAGCTCCGTCAGTCTGAGACTGAAATGACAAATTAACATCAGCACATTTCCTCATGAAATCATTTAGAAGTTAAAGATAGACCCGGCTGGGCTGTGTGTCACACATCATCTGTGAGCTAAATCAAAACCTCCTGTGTTCAGGTGACTGCTGGTTGTTGGCTGCCATCGCCTGTCTCACCTTGAATGAGAAGCTCCTGTACCGTGTTGTACCCCAGGAGCAAAGCTTCTCAGAGGGCTACAGCGGCATCTTCCACTTCCAGGTCAGAGAACTTCTCCATGTGTTTATTCCCACATTTATTCAAACATTCCGAATCCTGATGAAGGTTTCTTCTCATCCTTCCATCCTCCTCTTCCTCCTTCTCTCCTTCAGTTCTGGCGTTATGGCGACTGGGTCGACGTCGTCATTGACGACCGCATCCCGACCTTCAACAACCAGCTGGTCTTCACCAAGTCCGCCGAGAGGAACGAGTTCTGGAGCGCCCTGCTGGAGAAGGCCTACGCCAAGTGAGGGCTCAAGTGTTTTATGCTGTGGTGGAGGAGTGAGGAGCGTTTGTGCTCCAGTTATGAACTACACGTAGCAGAGGAGGAAGAATAAAACTAGTTAGAAACCCAAACCGTACCGCACAAATAAAAGAGAAAGGATTTGTTAGACACCCTGAGAGAAATGTTCCGAGATAGAAGGTGGTTAAACTCCTGGAGGCGGAGAGTTTGTTACACTCTTTATTAAATCTGTAACAATAACTGAAACCTGAACCTCCAACAGAAAACATCAAAACATGTGAGAACTGAACGAGGCTGCAAAGACCCAAAATAACGTCACCTCTCCCTAAACTTCTCCGTCCAGGCTGCACGGCTCCTACGAGGCCCTCAAGGGTGGAAACACCACCGAGGCCATGGAGGACTTCACCGGCGGAGTCACTGAGTTCTACGAGATGAAGGAGGCTCCCAAAGAGCTCTACAAGATCATGAAGAAAGCTCTGGCTCGGGGCTCCCTCATGGGATGCTCCATCGATGTAAGATCATCTAACATCATCAGAGAAGAGTCTTTGAATGTTTTCACCTTGTTTTTTCCTAAATGTGTGAAACTTTTGTGTCCTGCAGTCTCTGGTTCCCGCTCGCTTTGAGACTCGGACCACGACGGGACTTGTGAAGGGTCACGCCTACTCTGTGACGGCAGTGGAGGAGGTAAATCTGTGAAATACTGACGTGCAGTCACTGATGCTGCATTCATTCTCCATAACAGTAACACAGTGTGAGTGTTTGTCTCCTCGCAGTGCAAAGCGTCTCAGCAAAAGGAGAGCAAAGTCCGTCTGGTGCGTCTCAGGAACCCGTGGGGTCAGGTGGAGTGGAACGGTCCCTGGAGTGACAAGTGAGGAGTTTTTGATCATCTTTACTCATGATTCATCTTTAATTTTCACTCCTCTCGAGGTGATGAAAGTTCAGTTGTGATGTTTTCATACTGAGAGGTAAATCTCCTCTGATCTGTCCACCTCTCTCCGTCAGCTCTAAGGAGTGGGCCACACTTTCTAAGGGTGAAAAGGAGAAGCTGCAGCACCAGAGCGCCGAGGACGGAGAGTTCTGGTACGGCGACGTGAACACATAACGAATGTGACGATGGTCTGTTGTTGTACTCTGAACCGTACCGTGTCTCTTCTGCCTTCATCCAGGATGTCATTCGAGGACTTCAAGAAGAACTACACTAAGATCGAGATCTGTAACCTCACCCCCGACGCCCTGGAGGACGACAAGATCCACAAGTGGACGGTTTCCGTGAACGAAGGTCGCTGGGTGAGAGGCTGCTCCGCCGGAGGCTGCAGGAACTACCCAGGTACGTCCAGCTGCAGAAGAACAGAACGTCTCAAAAGTTCATGACGAACAGAAGAGCTCCATCAGTTTGTCACTCTTTCCTCGGACAGTAAACCTGTTTCTGATTCTGAAAACACACGCCAAAACGTTAAATGTTACACTCACTAAATATCCTGCAGACACTTTCTGGACCAACCCTCAGTACCGCCTGCGTCTGCTGGAGGAGGACGACGATGCCGAGGAAAACGAAGCCGGCTGCACCTTCGTCGTCGCTCTGATGCAGAAGAACAGGCGGAAAGAGCGCAAGCTGGGAGCCAACCTCTTCACCATCGGGTTCGCCATTTATGAGGTGTGACACAGTCAGGTCGAGTGTTTGAGTCTTCAAGACTTGAAAACTTTAAAATGACATGAACTGATGATGTCTCCGTCTCTCTGCAGGTGCCGAAGGAGGTAAGAAGGTGTAAAAGTCTCTGAGCGAAGCAGCATCCTGCAAGTTAATCACACATTTTCATTTTAATCATCATCACCAAGCTTCCCTTCCTTCAGTTTCACCTCCTCCCCTTCCCGCTGTGGCCTCTCTCTTCCAGATGCATGGGAACAAGCAGCACATGCAGAAGGACTTCTTCCTGACCAACACCTCCAAGGCGCGCTGCAAGTCCTACATCAACCTGCGCGAGCTGAGCCAGCGTTTCCGCCTGGCCGCCGGCGAGTACGTCATCGTTCCCTCCACGTACGAGCCGCACCAGGAGGGAGAGTTCATCCTGAGAGTCTTCTCTGAGAAGAAGAACACTTCAGAGTGAGTGAGGGAGGGCTCGGCGATTATTAGACGATTATTTCAGTTTCTTTATGTTGACTGTGTTTCTGAGCAGGGCTGGGTATTAAAACCAGATCATTAAGAGGCGTCTCCACATCAAAATCAAAAGATCGTTTTGGAGTTTTATCTTTGAAAACCAGGCTGTGATTTCTGCCTCACAAAGCGTGGCTGCATCAGTTAGAGCTGTGACTCATGGATACATCTGAATTACTGATTTTCACAATTATTCAAGAGAAAATGAAAAATGTCACAAATATCTCCAACTGTCCAACCGACACTTCACAATGTGTTGTTTTATATTCATTAATATATGGTATATACTATTATTTGTAGGATATACAGCTTTGAAATACAGCCTGATACAGGCGATGTGGAGATGTGGAGTCACACTTTGCTCAGCACCTCCATACTTAATCGGAGTACCGGCCTAATGCCACCATAATATAGAAATATTCATTTTACTGTCTAAGACCAAAAACTGTTTGAATCCTCTGCAAGAGTCAGTCAGCTCAAAACAAATCTAAATTATAATTCATTGATTATTATATAATAATATAATGTTGAGCAGTTTGTGAGGGAGAAATCACAAACAAAAACACAAATATATTATATTATATATGTATATAATGTATATTTAATATATTTCAGCAGTACCAGCCCTACTCGATGACATTTTGTGTGTTTGTGAATGTGGGTGGGGGTTTTGTCGGGCTGCTTGCTGGGTGGGGGGCACAAACCTCCGAGAGCAAACCATTTTAACGGCCATTTGATTTGTAGAACTGGAAGAAAACGGCCCCAGTTCGAAGCTGTTATGGAATCTTTTTTAGGACAAGCGACTTCAGATTTGGGCATGCACCGGTAAACTTTCAAAATATTCAATGTACTGCATGCTCAAGCCTCAGCGACAAACATCCACCCACCCATCCACCCACACCTCCACGCCTGCAGCCCTGAAGGGACCAGACAGCATGCAGAGCCTGCCCGCCCGCGCTCTGATTGGACCGGGACCTGGCTGTGGATTAGGCTGTGGGATGGATGTGCACAGCCATCGGCTCGCTGTGATGAGCTTTACATAACGTTAGCTCTAACATCAGATGGGTGTGGGTCTTCAGTCATTTATTAACTTAAAGTTTGAAACAAAGAGTAAAGTGAAGAGGACGACGCCTCCTGCAGCCCAAAGCGGCAGCTGGTACTAAACTAACGTTTCATTCACAGCGTCACGGACCGTCGTCGTGAGTATGAGACTTTAGAAATGTGCTGATGTCAGACTGATTTAGCTGTTTGTTGAAGATCAGGTGAGAGTCACATGATCAGCTGTAGTTGAGTTGAGATGTCGTTGTCACCATGGTGACCGCTGTTTGTTCGTCTTCACCCAGGGAGATTGAGAACAGAATCGAGGCCGATCATCCAGTGGTAAGTGCCATCACAGAGTCGACTCCTGACAGAAATGAAATCCGTTCCTTCAGTTTGTTCATCTTTGATCCTAATTTCAACCTCCACATTTATTCTGTCCTTTCATCGTCTCCTTCCCGCCTCAGCCGGCACCAGCCTCAGCAGGAGAGGAGAGCGAGGAGGACCAGCACTTCAGGACTATTTTTCAGGAGATAGCCGGCGATGTGAGTACAAAGAATACAAGAAGACAGGAATGCAGAGCGTGGGTCTGTGTGTTTGAGACATTAACGGTCTCTCTTCTTTTCCTCATCCTGTCGCTCTCACAGGAAATGGAAATCACAGCCAACGAACTGAAGAACGTTCTCAACAGAGTGCTCTCTAAACGTGAGTCCAGTTTAATCTGTTTCACAGAGCGTGACGACGTTCACTGTCCTGTATTTTAAAAGACAGTGCTGATTAGAGTAGAAACCAGAGAAGAGAAAACTGAAACATCAGGACAGGAAATGACGCCGAGCATTGGCTGAATCTGAATCTGCTCGTGTCTCCCTGCAGATAAGGACCTGAACACTGAAGGCTTCAGCCTGGAGTGCTGCAGGAGCATGATTGCTCTGATGGACGTATCCTTTGTATCGAGTGCATCGGGCTGGCTGTGTTGTCTGGAGGAGGCACAGTTCACTTAAAGGATCAAATATTTCACCTGAACTCGACAGAACGCACCAAATTCTGACACGATCCTCTCGACCAGAACACAAAGCAGACCCTTTGTGGCAAAGACGATGTTTTATAACTCTGCAGTCGTGTTTTTAACTAAAGATGTTGGAACCTGATCCGGTAGATTTTGGTCTTAACTGCTTCTGTTCAGATGGACGGCACGGGTCGACTCAACCTTCAGGAGTTCAGACATCTGTGGAACAAGATCAAACAGTGGCAGGTCTGAACGCAGCTCTCGCTTCATGTAACTGATCAATGCTCCTGCATCAGACTCACACTCCGCTGCTCTCTTCACAGGGAATCTTCAAGCACTACAACGCCGACCAGTACGGCAGCATCAACAGCTACGAGATGAGGAACGCCGTCAATGATGCAGGTAATCATGAAATCATTACAGAGACGAGAGGACTGCACAGATGCGTCCGTCTGTGGGTGTCTGATGCTGTTTGTAGGCAGGTGGATTGTCTCAGTCTGCTTGAACTCATCCTCTAAATCTTCTTGTCACTGTACAGTCATGTGTCTTGTGTCCCGCTCAGGCTTCCGTCTCAACAACCAGCTGTACGACATCATCACCATGCGCTACGCCAACGAGAGCATGAACATCGACTTCGACAGCTTCATCAGCTGTCTGGTCCGACTCGAGGCCATGTTCAGTAAGCGGAGGAACTTTGCACTTTGCATGCTTTTATTGTGAAAATACACTTTAATCAGCTGCACCTGTGTTTTGTATGTTTGCATCAGTTGATATCTCTCTGATGTAGTTAACATTTCTGTCTTCTGCAGGGGCGTTCCAGGCCTTCGATCAGGATGGAGACGGCACAATCAGACTCAGCGTCCTGGAGGTAAGAGCTGCGACCGCATGTCCACACCGTAGATCAGACATAGTGTGTGTTTGATGAGTTCATCTAAATGAGACATCAACCTGCAGTTGGAAACATGGATACAGTAATTATCGGAGCTGGATTTGTTCTGTAGCCACCGTGAGAAGGTTTCTAACCCAGATTTATTAAATCTTCCCCGTCTGCAGTGGCTCCAGTTGACCATGTACGCCTGAGAAGGCCCATCTCCTCCAGGTGAGCTCCACTCCACACGAGGACCAGACCTGCCAGCCTTTACCTCAGTATTCAGTGTGCCCGATCGTCGTTAGCTCTCATCCACCTCGCCTCCATCCTCCGGCCTCCCCTCGCTCAGCTCTTTCTCCTCCAACACGTTTCAACATTTCATCTCTCCAGTTTGACTTCCCTCTATCGAGGTCTCCGCTCTCGTCCTTCTCTCATCGGTCATATCGGTCTCAGACGCCCTTACAGAAACACTTGTAAGGCTTTTCTCAGGCAACAACACACACCACCTCTTTTTTCTGTCACATTACCTCACAGCACTCCTCCTCCTCCTCCTTCTTCCACCCTCCATGTTATCTTCTGTTGTCAGACTGAGCAGCACGGGCATTCTTCCTGTATTCATCCAAGTGATCTGGGCTCTCTGGTGAATGAACCTGTCATATTTCTGATAATGCATCAAACACTTTCAGCAGGATTTTATTTTTGTCCTGCTGGAATTTTTTTGTTTGTGGGACCCAGGAATCAGTCGAACATCACCTGACTGCTCGGACAAACTCAGGCTTCTTTTGTTCATCTCAGCTCCAGCCGACGGGAATCAAACCTGCTCCTGACATCCGTCCGGTGTCCGCTCAGCTCTTCACGTGGACGGATGTGACTCAGGAGCGAATCAGAGGAGCGGACGAGTTTTTTAAACTTTAACATCGACATTCGAGGATTGAATGGATTGATGGATTTGAAAGAGTACGGCTAACGGATTGGACTGCAGCTTTGTTGTGATTTTTCCCATTATGGCTTTGGTCGAATGAGTGTTCTGCATTTTTAATCCATTTTAACCAAATAAATAAATGTGTAGTTCTTGGTTTGACTGCGTTAACAGTAGATTTGATGTGGAACTGTGTTTTTTTTGTTTTTTTAAAAATCAAGACACAGGAAACTTTTTCTAATGTTGCAACATGTTTTATTATTTTTAACAATGTTTTAGATTTTAGCACTTTCTTAAAAAATATCTCTTCACAACTTTAATAACAAACTGAAAAAACTTGAAGAAACTCAGGAATGCCAGCTTCGAGGTTAGCTGCACGCTTTTTTCCGCGGCGGATGAGGCGAGTTTGGAAGACGGCAGCTGTGAGAACGTCACATGAACTCTGCTGAGAACAAATCCTCAAAAAAAAAAAAAGGAGGATGCGACCAAGAGAGCTGAAACCACAACAAAGTACGCGAAAGAGCATCGGCTGGGCTTTTTCGTACGAGTTAAAATTAGTTGAATACGTCTTTAAAACTTCTTTTAGGGGGTGAGGCATGGCATGGGAGATGAATCCTAATTCTTCCCTTCAGGCTCTTCCATCAAACACCTCCTCGAAACATCCTTCACCTCCACACTTTATTTTGAAAACAGTGGAAAATACAGCTCCTTCCGCTCGACGCTACAAATATAGAAATATAAATTCCAAAAAAGACGACATTCTCTCCGAAGGAGTAAAAACAGTACGTCACACTCGCACTCGTGGAAAACAGGCTTTACCAAACAGGGTTAAACGTCTCCATCAACATTCAGAAGAATAAACCCGACACGGATAAACACGTGTAGGAGAACACACGAACACACCGTGACCACGTCTTGGTTCTGTCATCACTGCAAATGTAAATCCTCAAATGGCAACCTGAGGCCAAGTCACACAACACTGCACCAAAAGTCCCTCAACGCTTCAATATCAGTGAGCAACAACAAAAAAAAAGATTCATGTAATCCTAAAACCGCTAACGGAAAGAGAGTTTTCCTGAAAATAAAATCAAATCAAACCAAAGATAAATAAATTCTCACTCCAATGAAACTCCTTCAAAATAAAAGAACCGTCAAACTGAAGCACGGTTCCATGAAAACTTGAAATCACTCATTATCGTCGTTAAAGTTAAGGTGCCATTAAGGCACCTTAAAGGTCCAGTGTTACCTGTGTGTGTTATATATTAGATGGAGTGGGTCCAAACCAAACGCCGGCTCTACATTCTCATTTTTCACAAGTTTCACGGCCGCTGCAGTTTCTCCGTCGTGCTTAAAACTACGAGGGAGAGGCGAGCGATATTCAGTCTGCTACAATCTGCAGCTTCACCACTAGATGCCGCTAAATTCTACACTGGACCTTAAATTCATTAAAAGAAAAGAAAAAGAAGTTATAGGTTGCTCAACGTGACACATCAACAACTGCACGACAACGATAAAAACATCTCTGAGCCCATGCCATATTGGAGCCAAACGATCCGGAAAAAAAAAAAGATGGTTATTGTTTCTGTTGGGACAGAAAAGCGGAGCGGACGCCTCTGTCAGCGGCAACGCTGGAGTTTCTTCAATAAACAAAAGTTTCTTTGTCTTGGTTTGGTCAGTGAAAAGAGGAGCTGCAGTGGTCGGACAGACAGAGAGGAAGGCGTGTTTCTGTAGAACGTAAAAAAAAGAACAACAACAGCACAACCAACCCTCCTTTCATGATTGTATTATGGTTGGATTCCAACACTGAACATAAAGGATGGAGTCGTCAGACGCCACTAACTCAAGTGGGTCCCAAACATCCCCCCCAATATGGGAGGTTAACAGGAGGGGGGGTAAAGAGAGCAGGAAGACGGCTCAGCGAGAAACAACGTTCCCGCCAGCTTTAAGGCTCCAGTTCAATCTCGTCCTCAGCGTGTTTCTGCATGTGCATCTGCATCCCCTGAAACACACACACACACACGTCCTCCATATCAGCCTCTGAACGCATGGTGGTGTTAAAATGTGTGGAGTAGAAACTGTTGCATACCTGCTTGGAGCTGGTACGTGCACAGAAAAACTCTTCTGGAAGCGTCTGGAACTTGGCACTGGTGTGGTCGTTGATCAGGTGCTGCTGCAGGTGCTCCATCACCCCGAACACCAGCGAACAGCCGTGCCACTGTCGACACGACACAGCCGTTAATCACAGAGAACTACAGACCTTTCTACGAAGTAATATTCTCTCTAAAAATATATTCAAATTAGATCAGACTGTACGGTCACAAGCTGAGAGTGTCAGCGGGTCACAGGTAGACATTGTTGGGGGTCGCCTACACTGACAAATCTTAAAGAAAATCCACCTTAAAACTTAAAGCTCAGCTGCCAGTACATGCAAACGTCCTAAAAGATCCACCGGTCTTTCTGTTCCCTCAGCCTACAAACACCAAGATGAACTCCACCCTCATGACATGCTGCTGAATAACCTCATCTTACCCAGCAGCGATAGCTCTGCATCAGGTTCAGCTTGACGGCCTGCACGCTGCCATCGTAACAGCCCGTGTAGATCTGAAACACAAAATAACGGAGCTCATCCTTTTTGTCTTCTCCACATATCTATGACAAAATGTACACATTTGCCATGTATAGCTCATGTGTTATATCTCATCTAAACGTGCGTACAGCTCTGTAATGAATCAGACTCTCACCATGTTCTTGTGGACAGCCATACACATCACCATGTCCTTATGTCCACCGTAGACCTGCAGCTGCTCATGAGACTGAGGACAGAACAATGAAATCCTCTCAGATTTTAAAAATACGTTGCAGCCCGAGCTGAGCGGACCCAAAACAGACATTACACAAAGACAGATGTTGTAAGGATGCACACCTGCAGGTCGTAGACGCGGACCAGTTTGTCCAGGCAGGCGGTCACCATCACTTTCCCCAGGACGGCCACGACGGTGACGGCATGACTGTGACCTTTATAGACCCGCACCAGCTCTCCTGTCTGTGTGAGCGCAAGGAGAACAAAGAGTCACGTACACGTATACAAAGAAACATCTGCACCATCAAATCTTCATAAGACTCACATGGATGTTGTGTGCGAAGACGCACTGATCACTGGATCCACTGAACACAAGATCATTGACGACCTGACGGAGAAACAAAGAAAAAATGAAAAACATGAAAAAAAGACTAAATATCCTGTTTGTTTGTTTTGTTGAGTAAATATATGTTGCATTAAATCTATAAATATAAAGGCTGTTTTTGACTTCCATCAGTACAAAGTACGGAGTCTTAAAGTACACCATGAGAGACTCGACAGACCTTCATGCAGAGCACCGTCTTGGTGTGTCCCTCCAGCGTACGCAGCAGCAGTCCGTTCTTGGCGTCTCTCACGCTGATGGTGCTGTCGTAGGAGCCGACCAGCAGGATCCTCCGGGCTCCCTCCTGCGACGAGGCCAGACAGCTCACGCCTCGCGGCCCGTGGCACTCGAACGCGTCCGTCTGTTTGTTTGTCTGAACGGATAATTACAAAACAGAGATGAAATCTTCTGGATGGAGTCCGGCATCGCATTCTTTCTGCTTCATCGCTTTTTGTTAGGAGGTCAGATTTTTAACTGTGGATCCACATAGTAAAGGTGTCGATCTCATCACAGATTTATAAGCTGCTGCAGCAGCAGTGTGAGCTCAGAATAACTGCCCCAGATTTACACAACAGTATTACTTTACAAGCTGCATGTCTCACCTTGAGGTTAAAGGTCACCACCGTGCCGTTTGCCAGACCAGCGTACAGAAACTTCCAGTGACTGTGCATGCAGAGGACTCGGTCTGGCAGAGAGAACTGCTGCTCCAGCTCTCGAGTCTGTGGACGAGAAAGAGAAATGAAGCCAACACGAAACACCTGATAGGACAGAGCGAGAGCTCGTTTATGAATCACTGATTAATCAGTCAAAGCAGACAGGTGTGTTTACCTTCAGACTGTAGCAGCGGATGGTCTGATCACTGGAGCCGGAATAAAGACGATGATGCAGGCAGGGAGCGGCGGACACCAACAGGCAGCTCACTTTGGAAGTGTGACCCTCAAACACGCCGACGCATTTATGACTCTACAGTGAAAACGACACAACAAAAAGTCTGTTCGGTTGTTGCCCTCAGGGAAAGATAAGAATGAACGGGTCCAGCAGAACAGCAGCACCCACCACCAGGTCGAAGACTCTGACAGTCCGGTCCCCCGAGCACGTGTACAGCAGCCCGTTGTGGATCTGCATGGCGTTCACCGCCTCCTGGTGGCCCTCAAACACGCCCTCAGTGGGCAAATCATCCTCACCGTGGTCAGACCACGCATCTGCCAAACAAAAATACACGAGCAGCAAGATAAAGTTAAAATTAACTTTAAAAGTTTTTCCTCCTTCATAACACCATCTAGTTGGAAATGAAAGTACGAGATTTAACAAGTTTCCTCGTGGTCACGGTGGTCAGAGCATTAGTGTTTAAACGAGGAGCCTCCCAGTGATCAGCAGGTTAAATATACACATTCTCAGAAAGTTGCATCCATTCATCAGAGAACTCGTCGTGCTGCGCAGCGTCCCTGGAAGTCAACTAACAGCTCCACAAATATCTTGTCCATAAAAAGTAATTTGGGTACTCCAGAGTCTATTTTAACCGGCTGTGTGACGTTTCGCTGAGGCTGGAACTCTCTGATCGTCCTCTAACCTGACTCTTAAAACACGAGCATCAGAGATGATGAACATACCTGATGAAGACTTCGTTACTTTGTGGTTGATGATCGGGAATGGAAAATCACTGTGGGGAGAAAAGATTCATTTGATTAGACTCCACACAGAGATCACAGGTTGAGGTTCTGAGTATACATGAAATGTGTGTTTAAGTCGTGATCTCACCTCTCGGAGGATTTACAGATGTCCATGTCACTGGTGGACGTGACCTCGTTGTAGGCCAGGCTCTGTGGCTCGGGCCTGGAGGAGTCTGGGACCTGGGCTGGAGGCGGTGCTGGAACCGGGGCATCCATGTGGGGCTGTGGACAGGCTGCAGTGACCTCCATGCTTTCTTCTAAATCCAAGTTCAACGTGAGTTCGGCCGGGGCCGCCTGGGGAAGCTCCACCATGTGTTTAGGGGACGCCTTCTCTTGTTTGATGGCTGGAAGCGGCTGCCTGGAGGCCTCCTCGACGCCCTCCATGTTCACGTCGGCGTCTCTGTCTTCTGAAGGCTGAGTGGAGGTGCTGACCTGAGAGCTCTGCCTCCTGCGTGGTCGGAGCCACCTCGGCCTCAAGGCCTCTCCGTCGATTTCTGTGTCGCTGCTCTCGGGCTGCTCTGTCCCCTGGGCCTTCTTCAGCACTTTCCTCTTCTTCAGCTTCCTCACCCGCTTCCCGCTCCTCAGTTCAGAGGGCGAGGCAGGCATATTAAGGGCTGCGGGCGGCTCGAAGGTGTGCGTGGTGGCGCAGTCGACACTCGCCACCTCGGAGCCCCGGCTGCTGGCTGACAGAAGGTTGATGGCAGCTTTGGAGTCAGTCAAAGGGCTGACACAGTTGCTCGTTGCTTGTATGGCCTTTTCTGTCGTCTCAACCTGCCCTGACAAACTCTCTTTGCAGTCCGCAGGGTCGCTGAAGTTCTCCCAGTTATGTTCTGTTTCAGACTTTCTTTCAGGAGACAGCTGGAAGTTAAGGGTATTATCTGCAAGAGTTGAAGATGCACTGGGATGAGTACACTGCACATTTCACTGACTGAAAATGAAACACTCCAACTGTGCGTTGAGTGATGTTACCTGAAGGAGAGGCTGCAGCCGAAGGAACAGGCAGCTCTGGAGTGGTGCTGTGAGCGCAGTGGGTTACGTCGTCTGCAGGGTCGAGCTCTGAGCTGACGTGAACCGGAGACTGAGGCTCCTGCTTGATGACGACAGGCGTGAAGGGAAGGCTGGAAGAGGGAGGGGAGGCCCGCTCAGCAGGAGGACCGGGACTGGGGACAGCAGCAGGAGAGTCCATCGCAGAGGAGGGTACGCGTGGCTCGGCTTCGACTGAATCCATCTTCTCTTCTTTCAGTCTGACCCGAGGCTCTTCCTCCCGAATACCTGCAGAGAAGAAACACACAACAAAAACTTAATTACACTCTTTATTTCTGTATTTATGCATTTTATTAAATATGATTTCATGTATTTCGTACGCAGGCATGTCCCCACCTTGCATCCCCTTTAGTAACTCGATGCGCTTGTTCCTCAGCGTGTTCATCTCTCCAGTCATCTGAGAGAAAAATCAAACAGGAGCCATCAGAGGGTGAATATTTCTGCAGTGACCAGGCGACTCTCCAAGAGATGCCTGCTGTTTTTACCTGCTGTTTAACCACCATGAGGCGCTGCACCTCGATGTAGGCGGCCTCCAGAGCCGCCCGGGCCTGGATCAGGCTGGTGTCCACAGTCTGCAGGGAGTGACTCAGCTCTTCCTCACGCAGAGAAACGGCCAGCAGCTGGTCGATCTGTAAACGCTCTGCACGGAGCACCAAGAGACACTCATGAACCTCACTCGCTCAGAGCTTAAATAATATATGAAGCTGTGAAATCATTCCACCAAAATCATTTTATTACTTCAGAGGAGACGACACTCTGCAGACAGAGACATGTACATGATGATCAGTGCAGCAGGACTCACCTTTTTTGGACTTGACCTTCCTTCTTTTGTTATTGTGCTCCAAGCAGGAAGTCTCTGCACTTGGAATATCCTTCAAGGGAGATAAATGGTCACAGATCGCACCACCATAAACTGTCAGATACGTGATGGAGAGTTTAACTTCTAGACCTGTAGACTCACCCCAGCCGCTCGCCGCCTCTTTCCCGTTCCCTGGCCGTCATACTGCTCCGTCCCCGAGCTGCTGTCCCCGAGCACTGAATCAGACCTCTGGAGAGCCTTCACCGTCACTGACGTCAGTTTCTCGGGCTGCTTCTGTGTTTTAGTGTCGAGCTGACCGAGCATCTGCTCCACTTCTTCCTGACGCCGGCTGTCTTTGTTCCCTTGCAGAGAAACGGAGGATCCCTGCTGCTCCGAGCCGAGGCCTTCCTTCGGTGTCGCCTCCTTCGACATCAGAGATGTGAATAGAGAGTGAGTGGTCGCGGGGGTGACGCTGCTCTCTGATAAGGAGCGTTTTCGGGAGGCGCCCAGGGTGGAGGTGTCCACCAACGAGTCCCATTGGAAACCCTCGAGCAGGGGAATGTCGTCTTCCTCCTGGCTCTGGTCCTCCTGGTCTAATGGCACCATCTCTATCCCGAACCTGGAGCACAGGAGACAGACCGGACACGACATGAGCTTCAAGTACCTAAAATCAAAACACTGCTCCAGAGAATATATCACTTCAAACTCTAAATATAAAGATCAAACTTTCACCTGGGCATGCCCTTTCCTTTGTCTTGCTTCTTCCTGACCTCCTGGTACACCTGCTCCCAGTTCACATTGCGTCGAGACCCGGAGGAGCTGATGAGCTGCCGTACGGTCGGTTTGAGCCCGGAGTCTTTCTCCGTGTCACTCCTCCGTGACTCGCTCAGGTTTCTCACCCGTCGGGCGATGTTCAGGTTGGGCTCGTGGCTGCCTGTTTTGCTCTTGGAGCTGATGTGTTTGGTCAGGTCACGTTTTAAGCCCGGAGGAAGGTCGAGTTTGGACAGACTTGATGTGTTTGACCCCGAGACCGCCTGCGCTTCACCACTTCTGGAGGTGTCGCTCTCAGAGCTCTGCCCTGCTTCGGCAGCATGCATGGCTTCAGTTTCCTTCCCGCCTTTCTTCCTGCTCTCCTCGTCTTCCTTACACAAGGAGGCAGCCTCCGAGCTCTCCATGGTAGAGGTGCTAACCTGCAAAGACTGGAGAAACTGGCTGCTGTCTGAAGACTGCAGTGCAGGCATCTCTGACCCGAGTGAGTCAGGTAAATTTGGTTTAGCTGCCTTCTGCCTGCAGCTGTTTTCTTTGTTTACTCCGACCTGACTCTGCACGTGATCCCTCTGCTGCTCCTCCGCGATGTGCAGCGTATTTTCCATGCTGTTGCTTCTGGACTTCTCCAAAGAGCCCCTCTTCTCTAACACTATCTGTCTGGCTCTCTTTAATGTCTCTGGAAGCTGCCGTTCTTGTCTCGACTGAAGGAGCCCGACAGGTGGAGCCTGGGAGTTGAATCCACTCTGCTTTGCTGCAGTTGACTTTGGTTGTACAAGCGTTTGACTGGAGGCCTTGCTGAGCTGAGCTCCACTGTTCAGGCCGAGTATCGAAGACCTCTTCTTGTCTTTATGTAGCAAAGACTTACTTGGTTTCTGATTGGAGGAATCAGACGCAGAGTTCGGTTGGCCGTCTCT
The DNA here is from genome assembly GCA_023373845.1 of Nibea coibor. Lineage (NCBI taxonomy): Eukaryota > Metazoa > Chordata > Actinopteri > Sciaenidae > Nibea > Nibea coibor. The sequence goes on from CM041722.1 coordinate 24,540,728, forward strand.
CTGAGCGCTGCTGCTTCTGCTTCCACTGCTACTCCGATCTCTGGGTTTGGAGTTTGTTTTATGCCTCCAATTTTCTTCCACGCCTTGTCCACTCGAGGTCAACTGCCCTGGTTTCTTTTCAGGTCGGGGCTGCTGGGTGGAGGCGCTGGTTTCCGGTGCCTTGTCTTGCTTCTGGACTTTGGTGACTTTGGAGTATTTCTCTGATGAACTTGGGTTGGTGTCTTTATGGGGTGCAGATTCCAAACCCTTTGTGACCGGATAAGGTGACCAGCGACAGGCTTTGTCCAGCTTTGGATTGCTACCAAAGGTCTTAGAGCTCTTACTACTGCTGTGGTCGGCTTCTGTTGTTTGTCCCTCCCCGTTCTGGGGCCCATTACCCTTC